>CM064580.1:42341620-42534120 GCA_032716605.1 Paralithodes platypus
AATCTGGGATAAGTGTCGTATTCTCTTTAGCATTCCCTGTCCATTGTATATTAAAATAAATAGATTTATGATCGCTATTTCCTAGGTGGTCACCAATCTCTACATTATTTATCATATGTTCATTGTTACTGAAAACTAAATCAAGAATATTAATACCTCTAGTCGGCGTATCTATGAATTGAAATAAAAAAACTATCTTGTACTACCTCAATAAACTCTACTGAATCGGAGTCGCCTAATTGGTGCTGCCAATCAATGTTCGGAAAATTAAAATCCCCCATAATGCACACATTGCTAAACCTTGATGCTATTTTAATTTCCTCCCATAACGATTTTCCGCCATTTCTACTCATATTAGGCGGTCTATATATAACTCCAATAACTATGGTCTCACTACCTTCGTTAACCTCTACCCAAACACTTTCATTATCATTATTTAGTCTAATACCTGATTTAATACAGCTTTTTAATGTACTCCTGACAAACACTGCTATACCCCCGCCCCTCCTACTTGTTCGGTCATATTTAAACAAACTATATCCTGGAATATCAAATTCTGTTACCTGAGCATGTTTGTTACTACGCAAAGTATTGGTGGATTAATGAGAGTTAACGTAGGAAAAAGTGACATGCATGAATTGGACGGTATTTTGCCGTCGTTAATATAAAAGTATAGAACCTGGTTGAATAACTCAAGTTCAATTGTATAACTACTTAGGTGCTAGAACGAATCCCGGAGCATGGGGTAATATACGTTTATCTTCTTAAATGGAGAGAAAAACTAGGTGGCTTTCCTAGAGCTCTCTGGAGAGGATTGTATTCAGATTTGTCATAATTAATCTTATATAAAACAACAGAGATACGAAAACAGAGTAGTGTGGATTGTGAATTAGAAGGGATGACTGATTAGATGTATAATAGGTGTGGAAAGAGACGGAAAAGGAGGAACACAAGGGTGAAGGAAAAATAAATACTTAACTTACAAAAACGAAATGTGGGTATAAAATGACGGTATTAGTCGTTAATATAAAGCGAATGAACCCTGGTTGAAATGCACGGAATACGATTCGACATGGGCAGTGCCTCTGTGTCTGATAATATCGGTCGGGCAATTTCTGGTTCATATAATATCCTAGGAACTAAAACGAAACAGCTGAGCTTGGGGTCGGTGGATGTGATATTTGTATGGCCTATACCCTCTTTCAAGGGGGTGGGAGGGGGGCATAGCCTCGCGCGTTCTACCCCTACGGTTCAGGTGGGGAGTGTGGTTTACTTAGGTTAGAGGATCGTGAAAGAGATACCAGAATAGGTTTGCACTCTCTGTATACTGGGGTTCGAGTCGGAACTGACTCGGCACGGAATATAAAAACATCCTGATGGGCGTCATGCGAGGGGAAGGTTTGTGAAGTTGGGTTGGTAGGCCTACGGGGAGAGGACAAAAGGGCAGGGTGGCTCAAAAGTTTACCACTGGGCACGCGGTCACTAAGCAGAGTAGTGTGGATAAAACTTTTTCTTTAACTTAGGAATGGGTACATGCATGAGTGACATCGATCTATCTCATAATGGAGAGAGAGAAACTAGGTAGTTTTCCTGCACTTCTCTGGAGATGATCGTATGCAAATTGGATATTAATTATATAAATCAACAGATATGGATTAGTACAAGCACAGGGTTAGGTTAGTTTTCTGTGGATCGGGGGCATACATAGAAAACGAGTTTTCATGGGGTAACAATTTTGAGGCGGTTGTACCGAGTTTGACCCGTAGCCAAACTCACGCGAAATTAATACGACGATATTGTCCGGCACGACAATTTCCTAAGCACAAACCCGCATACGAAATTGGGGATGGTCTGGGGGCTTTCCAAATCAATGAGTAATTGCCTAATTAAATCTCGGAACTACTCCTAGGTATCTTGTCTAGTGAAATGGAGGTTGCATTAGGAAGGTTGGGAACATATAATTGTTACATAACTAAGTACAGGGCTGACGTAATCAGATAGACATGTAGATGGTATATTTATTCAGGTAACGTCTATCTTGAGGAGTTAGAGAATCGTCTCAACATAATCATTTCGATCTCCAACTCTCGAATATAGATTTGTAGTCGGGGATGTTTTCTCATCTGAAGCAATAGTAATAGTAACACACAAGGGATAGGGTACATAATAGGTTGAGGATAAATCCTACACAAATGTGGTTAAGAATCTCAGTGAATTACTGGCAACAAAGGTGAAACATGAACATAGTATTAATCGCCAGTACTAATAACAATCGATATGAGTCGAGTGTCTTAAGTGACGGATTAACAACAAAGAAACAATTAATATCTCAAGTTGAGAGACCTGGGGAGTATTGAAACAAATAATTGCCCAGAATGACTAGGCGAGTCACACGGCTGAGGTTCGTATTACCGGACAGTCGTGGTGGACTCCAGAACAGGGGGAGGGGCATAGGTTTACTGAGGTGTCTTCAGATCGCCGTCGTACCTACACAATGAAAGTATTATAGTCTGCATGCAGGGTTGGTACCTTAATTAAATACATACTTTGTTGGTACATACAAATGTTAAGGAATAAAGTAATGTGAGTTGTATACGAGAAGGCTGTGATTGGAGAGACGTATACATATGTGTAGTTATGTGAAAGGGAGACAACGAAGTTGGTGTGGTGATCCTTATAGCTATCCTGGCCTGTGACGCCGGTCCTTTCGTTCCTGTGGCATTTTAATTATTAATTGTCAAGTTCGTTGGCGCTGCCTATAGTAACTATAGGGACATGTACTATCTGGTAGATGTTCGGTTGTAAAGGCTTATCCCTCAATACCGGCCTTCACCTAAGGTAACGCGGTTATAGTCTTGTATCCAATGTACTATTGTACGAGGGACAGGTACTATAACTATAAGCTGGTAGGTAAGGCCGGGTTAGTCTTGTATCTAACGTAGGCTACTATGTCTAGGTTAGGTTAGGTCAATGTGTTTTTATATATTGCTTAATTATTATATATGTATCTCCCGCATGAATGAAACATATGAGTAGGTAGCCTATACAATGCGGCTAATCAATTACAGGCGATAAAATCGACAGATTTAAAGCCTGGACCTAAAAGACAAATTTATCATGAAAAGGGTAATACACAAATTTTGGAAGAGAAGAAAAGAGAAAAAGGAGGAGAAAAACGAACTCAATCACAGACAATTAAATTAGAATAACCAAAAGGGGGAACTATAAAATAGGTTTTACCCCCGAACAAGCACCGAACCCAATTGAAACCATAGCGGCCAAGTTGATAGCACGTTAACATATAAATCTGCTTGAACTGGGTTCGATCCCAGCCAAAGTGGGTGTGGTAGTACTGTACGTTCTAGCGTGTTTCACATGCAGGAGACACCCAGTCAGGAGACACCTCAACGACATATACAGAATAATAACACAAAACAAAGCCATTCCTCTCTTTCCAACACTCTACTTCTCCCTTGTAAAAAGATTTATCTCTCAATACCTTCACATAGTGGGGCGGTTTACCTAGGATCTTCAAACCTATTGTGCATTTTTTGATAAAAGCACCAATTTTGGCACAGAGGTAGACCAAAATATTATGAACAAATTTGGATGTGGAGCCATCGCCCTGGCGGCCGTGGCAGCCATTTTCCAAAATGGCCACCATGTGGCTGCCGAGGAAGACTTATCCCTACAGTAGGTGCATGAGATGTACTGAGTAAATGTGCAGGAAAAAATGATTGTTTTGAATCTGCAATGTTGTGCAAACATTATGTTGCGTGTTGTTGCTAATGTAGGGTAGCACTTAACAACAAAGAAAGGTGCCCATGTGTTTTTAGAATCTTATCTTATTATCGATTTATTGAATTATTCATAGATTAGCATAACAACCATGACAAACATCTCTCAATTGAACATGTCCTAATTCACTTGGATTCTGAGTGCTCCTTTCATACAACTTTGTCATTTCCATTTCCAGAACAATGCCGAAGAGCTTCAAAATCGTTGAGCCTCGTGGTGCAGAAGCAGCTCCGTCTACCTCCGCCCAGCCAGCAACAGAGACAGACTGGTCATTATGCTTCATATGCCAAGAAACGATGCCAGAGTCGCTGACAAGTCCATCCCAGAATACACGCCAAGACAAGGGGAGCAGCTACATAATTCTCGCTGGACATCTGAGAAGGTTCAATGAGCTTGGATTGCTCCCCAACTCTTTTCTGTTGAGCCGATTAGATGAAGGCAGTGGCATTGAAGCAGCATTGAGCGCCAACAATGCACGATACCACAAGACCTGCAGGCTGAGGTATAACAAGACCAAGTTAGACAGAGCTGAGAAGAGGCACCTGAAAATAGGCGCCGACGAAGAAGAGGAAGTTGTTGCCCGCAAGCGAACTCGATATCTGTCACGACCATCAAGTACTGAGACGAAACACCAAGAAGAGAAATGCTTCTTCTGCGGAGAAGCTCCTGGTAGTGCTGGTCTTCATGAAGCTGCGACATTCCAACTGGACTCGCGTGTCAGGTCGTGCGCACTGATTCTGGACGACATGGAGCTCCTGACGCAACTGAACGCTGGGGACATGGTTGCACAGGAGGCCAAGTACCACCGAAATTGTCTCCTGAACTTGTACAATCGCGCACGGAAGATTAAGGAAATGGCGGGCAAAGGTACAGACAATGAACACGCAATAGCAGGACTTGCTTTCGCAGAGCTGGTGGTGTTTATTGAAGAAGCTCACATGGATGACGAAACGTCTCCGGTCTTCAAACTTGCTGACCTGGCGCAGTTATACACGTCAAGGATGGAACAGCTGGGAGTCAAGCATGAGGGCAGGGTGCACACGACCCGTCTTAAGCAGAGACTGCTTGCTCACTTTCCTAACATGTGTGCACAGCACCAGGGGCGCGATGTCCTGCTTGCATTCAATGAAGACCTCGGCGATGCCCTGGCAAAGGCTTGTGAACTGGACAGAGACCTTGATGCTGTCCACCTGGCGCATGCTGCCCAAATTGTGAGACGCCACATCATCGGAGATGCCAAGGTGTTCAACGGGTTTCGTGCAGGATGCCAACAGGACTCCGTGCCACCCATGCTGCTTGCCTTGGTCACTATGATCTTGGAAGGTCCCAGTATCAAGCACCAGAGTGAAAGCACAACACCAGCGGCACTGAGCAGCTCCTCAAGTTCAACAGCGTTATGCACCGACGGGCCGCCACAGGCAGTACGCCACCACGCAGGAGACGCCAGTTCCAACCTACATCGGCCTAATGCTACATGCACACACGCGCAAGAGGGAGCTCGTCGACAGGCTGGCACACATGGGGATTTCTATCTCCTATGATCGGGTCCTGTCCCTTTCCACACAGCTGGGGAACAGTGCCTGCCGCCTCTACCACCAGGAACAAGTAGTCTGCCCTCCCAAGATGAGAGGCAGAGTCTTCACGACTGCCGCGGTAGACAATATCAACCACAACCTAAGTTCCACCACAGCAAAACAGTCATTCCATGGGACTGCTATTTCCCTCATGCAACACCCTGCGGTCCCTGGGGCCGGCATTGACCGCAGCATCATCATCCTCGGAGGGCCGAACGAAAGAGGCCTCAAAACAGTTGACCGTTTGCCGCACTACTATACAGATGTCCCATCCGTCGGCAGCATCATGAACACCCCCGTGCCGGCTACCAGCGTGACATCCCTGAGCAGCAACATCGGCCTCAAGCAACATGCTGAAAGAGAGCATCTCTGGCTAAAACACACCCAAGTCGCCCTACAAGAAACTTCTCCAGTGGAGAACACTTCATGGGCTGCATACCACGCAAGCCAGCAGGACATGCCAGCCAGTCGGGCCATCTGTCCCACCGCACTGCTCCCACTCTTCCTGGAGAGCGCCCACACCGTGGCTATGATCAAGCACTCCATGGATGTGGTCAGGATTGCAGTGGAACATCTCAACCCTGGCCAGACTCCAGTGGTCACATTCGACCAGCCGCTGTTTGCTTTGGCAAAGCAAATCCAGTGGAAGTGGCCACAGGAGTATGGTGAAGAGAAGTTTGTCGTCCTCTTCGGCGGTCTTCATATCGAGATGGCAGCACTGAAGAGCCTTGGTGACTGGCTGCAAGGGAGAGGATGGGTGCAAGCACTGGTTCAGGCAGAGATCACCAGTGCCGGGACAGCGGACTCCTTCCTGCAGGCATCCCATGTCAGTCGAACCAGGAGGGCTCATCAAGTGACAGCAACAGCCCTCTTCACCCTGGAGCAGCATGCCTACAACCACTACATTGACCAGCTGGGTGACGCACGCAACGAGCAGCTGAAGTTCGACGATTGGTGCCAGCAAAAGCGGAGACCTGCCCCCAGTTCGACTACTGGGCAACTGTCCTGCAACTGGAGGTGACGGTCCTGGTGTACGTGCGCTCTCTGCGCCAAGCGTCGTTTGCGATGTACGTAGATGCCCTGAGAGAACTAGCAGTGTGGTTCCATGCCCTGGATCACACCAACTACGCGCGCTGGATTCCTGTGCATCTGCGAGACATGGTGGAACTGCCGACGACACACCCTGAAATAGCCCATGAATTCCGAGCTGGGAACTTCACCGTCCAGAAGACGAACAGGTCTTTCTCCGCCATACCCGTCGATCAGGCCCACGAGCAGAACAATGCTGCCATCATAGGAGACGGAGGTGCAGTGGGCCTGACTGACAACCCCAGCGCTCTACGACGGTGAATGATGGCAGGACCAGAGGTTGCCACGCTCATCGAACAGTTCCACGATGAAACTGACCCGGGGAACAGACCACAAGACACAAGGCACCATGACCAGTCAGCAAGTGTGCAGACTGCTTTCCTGAAATATGTACAGTCGATGGTCAACGTGATGGAAGACTTCGGGAATCCATTTGAAGAGGAGAGTCAAGATCTGCTGGTACTCGACACCAAGGAGATTGCGCCACCTGGAGCTGTAGATGCCCTCCGTCATGCACACGAAGTGGGTCAGCTTCAGTTTGACAATTTCGTCAGAGAACGCCTGGTGGAGAGAACGAAACCCATAGATGCCATCCACAGAAACAAGCTGAAAATCTTCGGTCAGCCTGCTTCAAAACCTCCGGGAAAGGGCAAGCAGCAGATGAAATCCCTGAAGAATGATGTGGACTTGTTCTCTTGTCTGTATATCGGGTGCCAGAAACGGGATGGAAATCTAGAGGAATTCTTCCAACCTGAAAACCAAGCCTGCCCCCCTGCACTATCAGATGGCGGTGGCATCCGGCTGGGTGTCAAGAGTGATCTTCTCGCTTGTCAAGAAGCCCAAGTCTGAGGTTCCTCCAACCAGCTGCATTGTGCTAGATGGAGCGGTCATCATCCAGATGCTGAAGCCAGCTACAGCAAAAAGCTTCAACGAGTATGCACAGCAGGTCTTTGTGCCCTACATACTCTCAAAACTCCATCAAGCCACGCGACTGGACCTGGTGTGGGACCGCTACAATACAGACTCGTTGAAGGGTACAGCAAGAGCCAAGCGCGGAAAAGGGGTGAGAAGACAGGTGGTGGGTGGTGCAACGATCCCCGGGAACTGGGCCAGCTTCCTCAGAGTCGACGAGAACAAGACAGAGCTGTTCAGCTTCCTCTCTGGCGTCCTCCACAACTCATTCCAGCTTGCAGACAAGGAGCTGGTCATCACTGAAGGAGATGATGTCTTGAGCAAGCCACCGCTCCTAGATACTGCAGCCCTGGCTCCTTGCAACCGCGAAGAAGCCGACAGCCGCATGATGTTGCATGCGGCCCACGCTGCTCACAATGGCCACATGAAGATCCTCATCCGCACAGTTGACACTGATGTTGTTGTCCTGGCAGTGGCTCTGGCACGCACCCTGGAGGAGGAAGCCGAAGTGTGGGTGTCCTTCGGCACGGGCAAGGCTTTCCGGTTCTTGGCAGCCCATGAAATGGCGCGGGCTCTGGGCCCTGAGAAAGCACAGGCAATACCGATGTTTCATGCTTTGACGGGCTGCGACACGGTCTCCTGCTTCGCCGGACATGGTAAGAGGACAGCATGGGCAGTGTGGACAGCTCTACCTCAGCTGACCCAGACACTCACTGACCTCTCCACTGCACCGGATCATATTGATGAAGATGCCATGCACACCATCGAGAGGTTCGTCATCCTGCTTTACGACAGAACAAGCACCGCAACCGATATCGACAAGGCACGCCGCAAACTGTTTGCAAAGAAGAGCAATGTCCAGCTGATCCCACCGACAAGTGCAGCCCTGAAGCAGCACGTCCGACGAGCAATGTACCAGGGCGGACGTGTCTGGGGTCAGGCCCTGGTTCCTGCACCAACATTGCCATCACCAACCGACTGGGGTTGGATCAAGACCAGCGACATGTACGAACCTCTCTGGACAACGCTCCCCGAGGCATCCAAGGTCTGTTGGGAGCTTGTCTCCTGCAAATGCCAGAAGGGCTGCATCAAGAAGTGCAAGTGCAAGAAGGCCAGTGTGGAATGCACACCACAGTGTGCTTGCGACGGGGAGTGCTCTCAGAACTGAACTCGCAAACTTAAGATGAAGATTCTGAACTGTTCCAGACAGTACACAGGTGCTGTAAAACAGTGAACTTATCTGCATATTGCATTTAGCAGATTATGTGTTAATTAACATGATAATTAAATGTAGTAGTGTCCATTGACCACAGAAGTATAACATTTGACTTGCCCAGGATTGATCTGATGAGAGCAAGCCACCATAATTATCACTATCTGGTTCTGTTATTGTTGTTGTATTATCGATGTAATTAGCATAATTGTGTTAATAATTTTGTTAATTGGCATCTTAATTGGCGTGGGCAGTGTCCATGAATAGCTATTGACAGACAGAGGAAGAAGGTCAGATAACATTTCCACAACTTAAATGAATCTAGTCTATTCACAAGGAATGTCAGCATTTGATGCCTGATCATGGGTTTCTTTGTCGCCATTTCATCTGTAATTAGCCTAAATATGTTAATTAATATCAGCAGCATCTCCCAAAATGTGACTAAGAGCTATCTGGCATGTCTTGATTCAAAACATTCAATAAACATTCACTAAAACCTTCAGCAGCAAACTTTATCTAACTTCTGTGTGTCTTTTGGGTGTCTGCTGGCGGCCATTTTGGAAAATGGCCGCCACGGCCGCCAGGGGGTAGTTGGGCGATGGCTCCACATCCAAATTTGTTCATAATATATTGGTCTACCTCTGCCAAAATTGGTGCTTTTATCAAAAAATGCACAATAGGTTAGCTTACCCACTGTACTAACATGAATTCGAAGAAGAAGAAGACGTGAGCCATTGTAAAGGTTTATCCCTCAATACCTTCATCTTCATCATCTGAGGGCAAATCTTTAAAAAGGTAGCGTATGGAGACATTGAGGGTAAATCGTAACCCAAGGACATAAAAAGGTGGTGGGAAGTGAGAGTAAGGACAAAGATCAGAAAGTGTAAAGAAGAACGGGGGAAGACTACAGTGAGAGGAGATAAAGGAAGAAGTGGAAAGGCGTGGGAGAGACGGAGCGGGACAGGGGACACCAGCTCAAAACGTTTGCGATACGGTCGACAAGTACGAGGGAGGGTGGTGGACGGCGACACTTCTCTTCTCTACTGGCGTGAGCTTTTCCTTAATCTTAGCTTTTTTCTCTTCGGATGTACCCCACCTTCCACTGCCTGTATGTTTGTGAGTAAGGGGTGGGTGATTTTAGTGGGAGGTGGTGGGATTTGGGAACGATGACGAAGCAGGGAGAAGGAGTGAAAAAGGTGAGAAATGGGAAGAGAGGGGCGAGCAGGGACTCTGCACAAGCAGGTAGGTCTAGGAGGAGGGCTGGTATCACAACAAGGGGGGAAGAAAAGAGAGGAGGGGAGGAAGCTGAGGACGGAAATGGGATAGAGACCGATGAAGAGCAAGAAGCAGAGGTGCTAGATGATGATATAGTATGATACAATGCGAGAAATGTGAATGTTGGGTAGAAGCGACGAAGATGGATGCCGAAGGAAAAAGAAGGGATAGTATTGAGAAAAAGGGAATGCTGTGCAGAATGTGTCTATTAATTACAGTGGAAGTTTTGAAGGAAAGACTGGAAGGGGTAATGAATAGGTTCAGAGATCAGGTAGTAGTAACAGAGAGGTTATTAAAGGTGTGGGAGAGTAGCAAGGATAAGAACCGAGGGGATAACAACATAGAAGCAGATCAAGACACAGGAAATGAAGGAACTGAAAATGAGGAGGGAAGCAGAGAGGAGACCACAGAGAGTCAGAGAGCAGAAGACGTAACAAAAGATGTGGAAGTAGGAGACAGAGTGAGAGAGGAAATAAACACAGAGATATATGAAAGTGAGAGAGAGGACATAAGTGAGGGGATGATTGGGGAGCAAATAAGAAGAATAGATGAGGCATGCGAGAAAGAAACAAAACAGCAAAGATGGCAGGTGACGAGAAAGGGAAGGGTCGTGAAGGAGACGCAGGAAAGTGAAAGGGGCGAAAACATGGGAGAATGGGAAGAATGGTCGAATGCATTTCTGGGAAGCCTAATAACGAGTCAAGGGTCATTAAAGAACAGGGGAAAGAAGGAAGGGGTAAATGAGCAGAACGTTGGGGATGGAGTTGGAAAAGAAAGAGAGGAGGGAGAGCTGAGATTGACAGATATGGACGAAGAGGGAAGTGAAATAGACTGCATAGAAGAGCGGAGAAGGGATAACAAAGAGAGAGAGGATGGTAGAAAGGGAGGGAAGTAAAAGTAGGAGGGAAGAGGTACATAGAGTACCGGTAAACACAAGACCCAGGGGTAAGAGGGAGGATGGGGAGAGAAGGAGCAGTTGGAGAACACAAGTAGAGCCCGAAAAAGGGAAGAGTAGGAGCGTAAGGGAGGCGGAAACAAGGGAGAGGACAGTAGAAACTAGTGCGGTGAGGGGGACAAATAAAATAGGAGGAAGCTGGAATAATAAGAGGGAAAGAAGGCTGAAGAAAACAGTGATATGTGGAGATAGCACCTTCAGGAATATGGGAAAGATTTTTAGATAACTCGGAAAGGGAAGTAATTAGCCTAAGAAGGGCAGGAATATGGGAGGTAATGAAGCAGGCAAGAAACATAAATTTTGAGGGGGGGGGGAAGGAACCTTAGTAATACAGGGAGGGGGAAATGGTCTGGAGATGCAAGGAGTGAGGGGAACAATGGCAGAGATTGAAGAAGGATTAAGGGAAATAAGAAAGAAAGAAAAGAGAGTGAGCATAGTAATGGTGGGAATCCTGAGGAGGCCCAAAGAGAGCTGGAGTTATGAGAAGGTAAGGATTGCGACAAATGACGAGATCAAGGAGCTTACAAAGTGCATGAACTCTGTGCTAAAGGGAAAGGGGATTAAAGGATTTAGTTTCCTAGATTTGGACAGAGAGGTGGATTCTTGGAGTTTTGAAGAAGATGCAGGTTGGCACCTAAAAAGGGAGGAGGAAAGACATATAGCAGAGAGGATAGAGGAGATTGTTAGACGAGAAGAGAGGTGGTCGTCATGGGAGAAGAACAAAGTAGATTGACTATCAACGAACAAGGGAGAGGAAAGGGAGGAGGAAGTAGGAACAGAGGGAGGAGAAGGGATGGAAAATGAAAGAGCAGGAGATTCAATACAGGGGGGAAAGGGTAGAGGAAAAAAGAGGGAGATAGGGGGGGATAGTCTTGGAAGAAAGGAGATTATAGACAGTAGTGCGAAGAATAGGGGAAAAAATGGGAGTGGAGGAGAAGTAAAGGAAACAAATAAGGAGCCAGGGGGAGTAGAAGAGGAAAGGAAGGGGGGGAGAAAGGAATGTAGGAGGAAGAAGAAAAAGAAACAAGAATTCCATGGAAAGGATATGTGGGAAATAATAATTGGGTGTGTGAATGTTAATGGATGGAGGCCGGGAATGATGGAGGAAATAGAGAGAGAAGCAGAGGAAGGAAGGTTGAATATTTGTGGAATAGTAGAAACAAAATTGAAGGGGAAGATAGAATGGGGAGGGAAGAAGTATGAAGTAATAGGGAAGGAAGAGAGAAAACAAAGAAAACGGGTGGAGGAGTCGCAGTGGTGGTAGAAAAAGAAAAATGGGAAGTTGAACAGGTGAACTTGGGGGAAGGGGAAGACCAACTAGTAGTGAGGGTGGAAGGGAAAGGGGAAATGAAAAGAGCTAAATTTATGCTGATTATATGCTATATGACGGTAGAGGGAGGGCTGAGAGAGAGGGAGGAAAATCGGAGAAAATACGAAGTAATAAGGGCTGTGATGAGAGGAAACGAAGATGAAATCATAATAATGGGGGATATGAATGCTCACACAGGAATCCTAGGGGAACAAATCAATAGGAATGGGAGTTATTGTTAGACCTATGTGAGGATGAGCAGTTAGAAAATTTGAATATGGTAGAGGCGGAGGGGAAAGTAACATGGAGAGGAAGAGAAGGGAGGAGGTCAGCTATTGATTATATATTAGTGAACAGGAAAGCAGGAGAGAGAGAGTGATAGAAATGGTAGTAGATGAAGAAAGAAACTTTGAAATAAACAGTGACCATAACCTGCTGAAACTAAGATACAGCATAAAGTCTCACAAGGAGAAGATAGAGAAGTGTAGAGAGGCTAGTAAGCCAGAAAGATGGAAAATGAAGAAGGCGGAATGGGGGAGGTTTAGGGAGGAAATAGGGAATATGGATATAGATGAAGTGGGGGGAGGGAGTGCAATGCAAATTGATAAGTGGATAGAGAGGGAAATAAATAAGGTAGCAGAGAGAGTGTTAGAGAAGGAGAAAATTGGGAGGAAAGGTAGAGGAATGAAAGGGTGGTGGAATACAGACATTAAGGAGGCGAGGAAGAAGAGGAAAGAGAGGAATAGGATTAGGAAAGAGTTGGAGAAGGGGAAAATATAAGTGAGGAGGAAATTCGAATAGCAAGGGAAGAATACGAGAGGGAAAGGAAAAACACAAAAAACTTAATAAGAGGAGCAATAGAGAAGCATGAACAGAAAGAAATTGACAGGATAAAAGAGAAGGGGGACAAAGGAAAAGCTGAGTGGTATAGTGGTATATCGTAGCCCCTAATTTTACCCATTACCTACTGTAGTAAGTATCAATTTAACTGCCTTGTATGTAAGTAAAGCTTTGCATATTAATTTGCTAATAAACAATATTGTGTACTAACTAACCTGCCTACAGGAACGAACGCCGACGCCATTTTGTAAACAAACTTTTTTGGGGGATTATACATATTAAATTCCAGCCAATTTTGTAGTAAATTTAAGTGCATTCATTTATCTTTTCCCCCTAGATATATTCTTGACTTTTTCTCCTCAGAGTGATTTTACTTTAAGCTAAGGGTGGTATTTGTACAAACTAACCTAGCCTAACCCAACCTGCCAAGCTTTTAACCTAATCCAAACCTAGCCTAGCCTATAGCCAGCCAATCTGTTGTTCTTATTAACTCTAGTAGATATTGTATTTAGTATCCTACTGTAGCTATATATATCTGTAATTTTAGTTGTTGCTTGCACGATCTTGTAGTAACCTTTGACTGATACATTTTGTTTTGTTTTATCTAAAAAGAGTAGGCTACTGCTTTACTAGGCTATAGTGACACCAAGGCCATCTGTTGATACAGTATATTAACCCCTTGTGTGCAGTCACACTTTATTTTTTATATAATCTCTATTTGGTGAATTGTATATTTAGTTACATATTCTGTTATATATATATATTTGTTTAAGGTTAGGTTATCACACCTGGTAGCCTATTTCTGCGTATTTCAATTTTAGTATTATTTCAATTTTATTATTTTCGGTTAGGCTATTCAACGCTGGTAGCCTATTGGTGCGTATTTAAAATTTTTAAAAACTTTTGGTTAGGCTATATCGCCCCTGGAAGCCTAATTCTGCGTATCTCAAATTTGTTGTTTTCGGTTAGGCTATCACCCCTGATAACCTATTGTTGTGTATTTCAACATTGTTTTCGGTTGAAGTGAGTGAAGTGTTTTAAAGTGAGTTAAGTGTTTTAAAGTGAGTGAAGTGATCTGAAGAAACTGACTGTTACCATGCCTTGCACTTGTACGAACTGCGCCAGTAGGTTTGGTGAGTCCATGTTTGTTACTGTCGATCTTCAAGTCTGCCGTCTCTGCCAGCAACAAGAGAATTTGACAGTGAAATTAGATGAAGCCTACAACAAGATCAACGTCCTCACCATGAAGCTGGAATCACTCCAAGAGTTTGTAACACTCAACGTTGGAGTACCACAAACTTCAATTGTCACCGCAACTCCAGCAGCCACCAACGCCCCAACGTCAACTGCCAACAATTCAACGCCTGCAGTAGCCATTTCATCTGATGGTTCCGATACTCAAGAAACAAATAGTAACTCTCTTCCCCCTCAAGACAACTTCCGTGTTGTGAGGAACAACGTTTGCCCCAAGACCAGGAAACCCATACCGATTACCGAGTGTCAAAACCGCTTCCAGATACTCGCAGACTCAGATGACGAAGCGGAAATAGAAGAAGTCCGGCTCGTGGGAGACTCGATGATACGTGGTCAGCTCACAGAGTTTTGCGCCAGAGCACCTAAGACCAGGAAGCGTTTTTGTATCCCTGGTGGTGGTGTGGACGACGTAGTTGCTGCAGTTGACGAAGTATCTAAGCTGGCCCCTGCTAATACAATGTACGTCATCCACGTTGGATCCAACGATGTACAGCGAACCCGGTCGGAAGATTTGCTTTTAAAGTACCAGCAGCTGATCAAGTCGTTTAAGGAGAAGTCATCAAGGATCATCGTCTCAGGAATCGTCCCCCGGCTTGGTGTAGAGAGCCGATTTTACAACATAGCCACCAGCACAAATCGTTGTCTAGCAAATCTCTGCAGGAAGGAAAACGTGGGATTCGTCGACACCTGGGACAATTTCTACTACGATGACTATTTGTTTTCGGACGATGGAGTTCATCTGAACCAGGTGGGAACAGCACGTTTTGGGCGTCTTCTCAACGATGCGGTGAAGGATTTTCGGAGAAGAAATCGACTCAGCACAGGACAACCAGGAAGGAGGACCGAAGACAGCGAGGGCGGCAACCTGCGAAGGAATTAAATGCTAATCTGTCAAGAACCGCGAATTTGGATAAAGCTCCACCAACACGACTCAAATTCAAAACCGCCAGGGATAACGACCGAGGACCGATGTCAGCCATGAATGTAAATGTAGATCCGATCAGAACCAAAAATTTGATTAAAGAACGTTCTGTGAGTTCTAAAACCGCAATTTTAAAGGTTTTCTATGCAAACGCTCGTAGCATACGCAATAAATTTTCAGATTTAGAGGAACTAGTGTTTACTGAAAATTATGATGTGATTGGTATAACAGAATCTTGGCTCAATACAGTAGATAGAGACTTTTTAGCAGAGTATTCACTTCCCGGTTATGTAATGTTTGAGAAAAGCCGAATAAATAAAAATGGAGGTGGCGTTTTACTTTATATCAAAGAAAGTCTTAACCCGACCCTCTTGTCAAAACGTCAAATTGTGAACGTCGACACATCTTTTGTGCTAATAAAGAATAATAAAGGTACAAAAATAATACTTGCATTAATATACAGACCTCCAGCTCAATCAGTGCAAACTGACCGAGAAATTTATGAACAAATTGCAGATGTAAGTAACTCACAAGATACCGTATTTTTTGGCGACTTTAATTTACCTGTGACCAAGTGGGGCGATACTCTTACTTCACACTCCGGACATGACTTGTATACGAACTTGCAAGAGAGTTCGCTTTATCAATTTGTTCGAACACCGACCCGAGGTAATAACGTTCTTGACTTTGTACTTGCAACAAAAGAAGAATTAATAGAGAATTTGAATGTTGGTGATGAATTCAGTAACAGCGACCATCGTACGATAACTTTCACTTTAAACTTTACTAGTAACGAACCAAATAGTAGCATCGAAAAAGTCCCTAATTTCAAAAAGCAAACTTTCATAAACTTAGAGCTATGTTTAAAGAAACTGACTGGAGCTTTTTAATTAACAATAACGACATAAATACATCTTGGAAGTTATTCGAAACCACTTACCTAAAAGCAGTGCAAGACTGCATACCATCGAAAATACGGCGTCCAGGCCATAATAATAAGCCCAAATGGTGGAATAAAGATATTTCAAACTGCCTGCTTGCTAAAAAATTTGCTAATGATAGATTAAAATCCTCACAAAATGACGAAGAACGGGTGAAATTTGTAGAGCTACGATGCAAAGCCAAAACGTTAATTAAGCAAAGTAAAAAGACCCTAGAGCTACATATTGCGAATCAAAGTAAAACAAACCTGAAAGAATTCTATAGTTATATCAGAAAGAAAAAAGTAGTTACCGTACTTCAACTGTTGGACCGTTAGTCGAAGAAAATGGAGAATACACCAAAGACGAAGTACAAATGAGTAATGCCCTCAATACCTTCTTTGCATCAGTTTTTACAACAGAAGACCTCAGTGATATCCCTACACCATCGCCGATTCAGATTGATAATTCAGATGTTCTAAGCAATATCACCGTTACAGAGAGAGAAGTATTGAATTGTTTAGATAAACTCAAGGTATATAAAACGCCTGGACCTGATACAATCTCGCCTAGAGTTCTAAAGGAAGCTAAGGATGAGCTCTCCAAACCACTGACATTACTATTCAATAAATCCTTGCAGTCTGGAACTATGCCTGATCAGTGGAAGATAGCCAACGTAACACCGATATTAAAAAAGGCAGCAAATCCCTACCCAGTAACTATCGTCCAATTAGCTTAACCTCAGTTGTATGTAAAATGCTAGAAACGGTCATAAGAGACAGACTCGTAAATCACTTAGAGGAAAATAACATACTTAAAGATACTCAACACGGCTTTCGTAAAAAACGTTCCTGTTTAACAAACCTCTTAGACTTCTTCCACGATATCCTCAACCTCTACGATGAGTGTAAAGCTGTAGATATTATATACCTTGATTTTCAAAAGGCCTTTGACAAAGTTCCCCACAAACGTTTACTGCTAAAACTAAAAGTGCATGGAATACAAGACGGTGTGTTGAAATGGATAGAAAATTGACTCAGCGACAGAAAGCAAAGAGTAGTCATAAACGGTAAGGCATCTAAATGGACCAATGTACGTAGCGAGGTACCCCAGGGATCGGTACTAGGACCAATTCTCTTTCTAATTTACATCAACGACATAGATGAGGGTCTCACCTGTACAATCTCAAAATTTGCTGACGATACAAAAATTGCAAATAGCGTACTCTCAAAAGATCAAGTTGACGATATGCAACACAATCTAGATAAATTGTCACATTGGGCCCAAATTTGGCAAAAGAGTTTCAATGCGGATAAATGTAAAGTACTACATATCGGATACCTAAATGAGAAAGCAAACTATTCGATGAATGGCACTCAGCTTAAGAATGTAAACAGAGAAACCGATGTGGGAGTAACAATATCGAGTAACCTAAAACCGAGTCAACAATGTTCAGAAGTTGTTAACCTCTGAAGTGCGCATGGGGGTAATTGGAAACGTCCCCCTGTGCTGACGTATTTGAGGTGTTTCCGTCACTAAAATATTCATTGTGCCATTAATAGCATTAATATTTATCCATATGCGCCTATTATGGGTTGATTATAAAGGTATTAACCTGAAACAACAATAAAACGAGTGAAAACAGCGTTTGGATGGTCAAAATCGGAGATATAGCCCGCGAGTTGTATAATGTATGGGTGAGGCAATCTGCTTTCCCGCCAATTTCCCCCAAGGCCACTGAGACACAGTCGATCGATACTCTCTCTCTCTCTCTTGCACTCGCTTGCTATCAGTGATGACAACACCCTCCAATCGGATTTCTAATGTTAGCACGAAAATATACCTCAGAATAAGGGAATAACAGGGAAAATAGGTGATAACTGAAGGAGAGGAGGAAAGTGGGGAAGGAGGGGAGGTAGAGGACTGAGATTTTGCATGGCCCAGGGGCCAAAAAAATAAAAAAAAAAAAAAAAAAAAAAAATATAAAAAAATATTTTTTTTTCGATGTCAAAAGTTGATTTTTATTTTCTCTGACTCTTAAGAGTCTTCCCGCAGTGCGCCGGGGGAACTCTTAAGAGTCTCCCCGCAGCTCCCGGGTTAAGAAGGCAAACAAAATTATTGGCTTTATAGGCAGATCATTTGAGCATAAATCCAAAGACGTAATCCTAACCCTTTACAATTCCTTAGTCCGCCCTCTTCTGGAATACTGCGTTCAATGCTGGTGCTCTTATTACCAAAAAGACATAAACAAGCTAGAACGAGTTCAACGTAGAGTTACCAAAATGATACCTAGCCTAAAGAACAAGCCATACGAAGAGCGTCTTAGAGAATTAAATCTATTTCCTTTAACCCAGCGCAGATTAAGAGGTGACTTAATTCAAGTGTTCAAAATCATCAAAGGCATCGACAATATGAACTGTAGTAAGTACTTCACTATCAACCAATCTAATTACACGCGGGGAAACGGTTGCAAAATTATTGGTAAATCTTTTAACTCACACGAATCTAAGAATTTCTTCTTCAATCGAGTTGTCAACTTGTGGAATGGGCTTCCCCGAGACGTTATAGACTGCAGCACCGTTGATTCATTTAAATTCCGCCTAGACAAATATCTCGCATCAAACCCGCGACTGACTGCGTTTGTAAATGGATAACTTTATTTTATCCTCCCCTCAGTTACTAACCCATATGTCCCCTACTAACTTCCTAGTCCTGCCACGTTAGTGGCAGGGCAGTAGTTCCCTTTCCAATGTTCCCTTACCCACTCTAAACCACTGTTGGACACTTGATCCTCAGTGTTTTGGAGGACAAGCAGCCTAGAAGGGTCACTAGACCTGTTGTTGCTTGATTTCCTTTGTACTCCTTTGTACTCCTTTGATGGCTAAAAAGAGAAAAAAGGAGGGAAAAGGTAGTAGTGGAGCTGAATGTAGGTGGGGAAAAAGTTAGGGATGTAAATAAAATTGGAGAGGAAATAAAAAGATACTGGGAGGAAGTGGGAGGGGTAAATGACCAAATAAGAGTAGGGCAATGGAATATTGAACTAAATGAGGAAGAAATAGATGAAAATATGAATGAGATGGTGAGTGAGGAGGAGATTAGGAGGAGTGTGAAGAAGCTGAAGAGAAACAAAGCGGCAGGGCCGGATGGGATAACAGCAGAGATGTATATTGAAGGAGGGGAGATGATAGTTAGGATGTTGAAGAAGCTATTTGATAAAATATGGGAGGAGGAAGAAATACCAGCAAGATGGAAAGAAGAAAGGGTCACATTGATTTACAAAGGAGGAGCAAAAAATTTGCACGAAATGGGGAGTTATAGACCAATAACGGTAATAAATATAATACATAAGATATTTTATGGGATACTAAAGGAGAGGGTAGGAGAGTATGTAGAAGAAAGGATCCTACTTAGTGAAGAGCAAAATGGGTTTAGGAAGGGGAGAAGAGGAACAGACAATATATTTATATTAGATGAGATTATAGAGAAAAAGGCAAAGCAAGGGAAATGTGTGTTTATAGTGTGTTTGGATGTGGAGAAGGCATATGATAAGATTAGTAGGGGAGTTGCAGAAGCAGTGATGGAGAAACTAGGAGTGAGTAGGAAGATAAGGAACATGATAATGAATATGTATGAAGGGGCGGAGACAGAGATTGTGTGGAAAAATATTGCAGTGAAAGGAATCAGGAGAAGGAAAGGGTTAAGGCAGGGATGTAACCTGTCACCATTAATTTTTGCAATGTGCATGGAGGAGTTGGTGAGGAGAATAAAGAGTAAGGGACAAGGAGTGAAAATAGGGCAGTATAGGCTAGCAATTCTGACGTTTACTGATGATGTTGTGTTGATAGCAGAGACAGAGGAAGATATGGGGGAAATGTTACAGGAGGCGGAAAGGTTTGGCAGAGACCTAGAAATGAAGTTTAGTGTAGAGAAAAGCAGTATGATAGTAGTAAATGGACCAGAGGCAGTAGAAATGAGGATAGGAGGGGAAAGAATAGAAACAAGGGAGGAAGTGAAGTATTTAGGGGTATGGATAAGGAGGGAAGGGCGACAAAGGACAATGAATGAGAAAATCATGAAGGTGGAGCAGTGTAGTGGGAACTGTGGAATGTGACAAAAACCAGAGTAAATAAATATAAAATAGTAAGAGAGGTGTGGAAGGACTTTGAAGTGCCGAGAATAATGTACGGGATGGATGTGAGCGGGAGTACAGGGGGAGAAATAAATAGACTGGAGACGGGACAAAATAAAATAGGAAGAATGGGGTTAGGAGCAAGAAGGTGGACAGCAAATGAAGCAGTGAGAGGGGAGATGGGATGGAGTACGTTTGAGGAAAGAGTGGCGAAGGCAAAGTTGAGGTACAAGAGTAGGTTGGAGGAGATGGAGGATAATAGGTGGCCAAGGAGAGTGAATGAATGGGGGGAGGGGAAGAGTAGATGGGCAAAAGAGTGTAAGAGAAAACTGAAAAAAATAGGAGTGAAACAAAGAAGAGTGGGAGAGATGTAGGGAGTACTGCAGGACTAGGTCAGGGAAGGAGACTAGAGAAAGAGATAGGAACGAGAGTGAAGGAAGTAGGAAGACAGGAATGGAAGAGAAATATGGAGAAGAAAAGTACACTGATAAGATATAGAAGCAAGGGGAGACCGAGAAAAGAGGAGTTCTATGACGGAAGTTGGGGAGCTGAACTACTGTTTAAGGCTAGGGCAGGAGCATTAGAGACAAATAGGAGAACATGGAGGTGGAATGGGGGGTGAAAGAGTGTCTACAGTGTGAGGTGGGAGGGAGGAGAGTGGAGGAGACAATAGAACATATAGTGACAGCTAGAGTGCCAGGGGTATGCAGAGGAGAGAGATGGGTTGGAAAATTAGTTGAAACGGGTGGTAGGGGAGAGGGAATGGGAAGAACAGAAAGAGGAGGAGGATGAGGGTGTAAAATTTGTGTTAGGTCTCGGGACAGAAGAGGGGGTAGATGGGGAAATGGGGAAAAGAATGAAGGTAGTGAAAAGATTCCTGGAGCAGGTGTGGCAGAAGAGAAAACGGAATAGAATAGAATAGGGTGAGGGGGGAGAAGGGGACCAGAGCGGGGGAGGAAGAAAAATTAGATTAAATAGTAGAGAGGGGAAAAGTTAAATTAAGGTAAGGAGAGAACAAGATATTGGGGGGGGGAGGAGGGGGTAAAATAAGGAGAGGAGAGTTCTGCTTAAGCTATATACTTCAATTATTTTTCTTTAACTATCCTTTCTACGACTACATATTTTCTAAACTAATTCTTAAATCTAGCTCTAGCTGTTTCTGGAGAAGTCACCGGTGCATAGGTGAGCTGGCTTGAAAAGGGACAGCAACTCCACAAAAAGAAGAAGAAGACGAAGAAGTAGAAGCTAGGGTTTATTACATCGAAGATTTACACATACATAATCCGCTTGGCTCCCTCATCATCCTCATGAGTCATGGCTGCTGAATAGATATTGTCATTGTTATAATAATAGTATATATTATTTAGTGCCGTTCATAGCATGCCTGAGTGGCCAGCAGACCCATGCTCAAACTGAGACAATTGTGCAACATAGGCCTAAGAACTTTTTGTAAACAGACTGTGAAGCTTGGGGCCTGTAGGCCTAGGTCTGTCACTCCTGTCAATCTCAAGGTAGTAGGCCTAGGCTATTATTGGTACTTATAACCGAAACTACCACTAACTATTTATCAATATTTGAAGGATATTATATAGGCTAATAAGGATGTTGCAAAGATCATATTAAAATTTGTTTCAACCTCCGAACAGGGTGTCAATCCACAAAATATGAATTGTGTTATCATTATGGTTTATTATTTTGTTATCATTATAGCGCGGCGAAGGCGCGAGCTCTAGGGGGGTCCGGGGGCATACCCCCCAGATTTTTTTTTTTTTTAGAATTTAGGTGTCTAAAACAGTATTTCCTGCAATAAAAAAAACAATCAAGATGGAAAATATGGAGACCAAAATTAGGCCTATGTCAATTTAGCCTAGCCTACCCTTTTTTTTTTTGGGGGGGGGGGAGTTTCTGTTATCATTATACAAAAAGTTCATTGCGTTATCACTCAAAAAAACAGCGTCGTTTGATACCCTGCCTCCGAAGATCCATTTTATGTGCACTAGCCTAGGCTAAGGCTATATAGGCCCTAAAGCACTGTAAACACAAAAAAGACCCTATAATTCTCCCTACTGATGGCAGTGAAATTCGGTAGCATTCAAGGAGACTACTGCAGGACTCTTCTTCTTCTTACCTCTGACTGGGTATAGGCTATCCTAGTGTTTACTAGCCTATAGGCTACCCCTTTGAAAGGACATTAGCCTAACCTAACAACCTTACCTAACCTATCCTAGTAGGCTATTATAGGTGGGGCTGCCGCCCCCACACACCCGCTTTGACTTAGATTTTTGGTGTATTTGTCTGTGAAGTGGGTAGGCTAGGCTATTTTTCAATTTGTTGATAACGAAAATCCTCCATGTGGACTATATAGCCTAGAGAAAAATATGGCGAATCTATTGGTGCCTATTTTCCCTAATAAATTGTTACTCATAACGTCGCACTAGGACTAGGCCTAGCCTAGTGTCCTTGAATATTATCTGAAATTCTTATTAGGCTAAGCCCCTTACTAGGCCTAGGCTAGCCTATTACTGTTAAAATAGATACTGATTTCAATCATTTATGGGAGGGTGAGAGGGGGCAAAGCACCCCCTCAAGTCTCAAGGGGATGGAGGAAAATAGGTGGCCGAAGAAGGTATACAGATGGGCGAGCGAGGAAAGTAAATGGAACAGAGAGTGCAAAAGAAGGCTGGGAAGGATAAATATAATACAGGACCATGTGGGAAGGGAATTTAGGGTAATTGTTTAGTGTATGGTCTCCTCATAAAGAAAATGGATTTTGAGCACAGACTGAACCAAATGTTCACTACTGTATTTACATAGCTGGTCATTAACGGTTAACCTAACCTAACCTAAGGTAACCTGGGCATTCTGGGGGCTGCTGGTCTTGGGTTGAAAAGTGATAAAAAACACATATCTCTTACCTCATTATTAAAAGTTTTGTATTTGGTTTAATATACACTTCCCAGGTCATTTGAAGATTTGAACAGTTCTATTGCTTCTATATATCATATAATACACCATAGAATACGTTTTTAATAACTAGAAAAAGAGGACTTCGATTAAACAATTACGGAATTTAGAAAACGAAATGGGAGGGAGGATGGGGTCATAAGCCTACTGGAAAATGGGAGGGGATGTATCAGAGAGATAGAGAAAGGGATAAAAGAGGAGGGAAGAAGGAAGTAGAGGGAAGGGGTAGAAAACAAAGCCACGCTGTCGTATTACAGAGGGAAGGAAAAACCAGCTAGAGAACTTTTGGTAAGATTAGGAGTAGCCTAGTGGGCGTACCACTACCAACATACAGCATAACTCATCTAGGCCTATAAAACATTAACCTAACCAAACAACCTAACCTAACCTAATATTCATGTACAGTAGTAGCCTACTAGGTTAGGTAACGGGAACGTAGACGGGAACGTAACTGCGAGCGCACAACATGACGACCGTACGCCCGATCACTACATCCATCCCCAAAATTTATATTTACTCTGAAAATTACTTAGGCTAGGCTACATCTGAGTGTTTTAAGATAGCCTAGTTGGTTAATGGGAGAAATAAATTTTCCAGGGATTGTAACTAGCCTAATTTCAACTATTGTATAGGCTAATGATGAAAACTACCGTCATTTGGGGTGACTTCAGACATATTTGACCTAATTTTAAGCCTAACTCAATAGGTAAAGCCTTAATAATGCAATCTTTTGCATCTATGTATAGCTTAGAAACGTAGAATAATCGTGTGTACAGTGGAAAAATTATAGGTCAATATTTACGAGTCACACCACAGCTGGGATCTCATTTTTAACGGTAGTTTGGGGTTCCTATCATTCTATGCTTCGTTTCTATATACTTTTTATCCACTGGAAATTTGTTTTGGTAGCATTCAAGGAGACTACTGCAGGACTCTTCTTCTTCTTCTTACCTCTGACCGGATATAGGCTATCCTAGTGTTTACTACCCTATACCCCTTTGAAAGGACATTAGCCTAACCTAACAACCTTACCTAACCTAACCTAGTATTATAGGTGGGGGCTGCCGCCCCCCCCCCCCCCCCCCCGCTTTGACTTAGATTTTTGGTGTATTTGTCTGTGAAGTGGGTATTTTTCAATTTGTTGATAACGAAAATCCTCCATGCGGACTATATGGCGAATCTATTGGTGCCTATTTTCCCTAATAAATTGTTTCTCATACCGTTGCTAGTGTCCTTGAATATTATCTTTGTTTTTTTTCTTGTTTTTTTTTAGCATTAACCTAACCAAAAAACCTAACCTAACCTAACCTAACCTAATAGCCCCCAAATACATTTAGGTTAGGTTAGGTTAGGTTTTTAGGTTAGGTTAAAAAAAAAAACACACAAGAAAAAAAAAATTCCGGTGGATAAAAAGTATATAGCAATGAAGCATAGAATGATAGGAACTCAAAACTACCCTTAGAAATGAGATTCCAGCTGTGGTGTGACTCGTAAATATTGACCAAATTATTGGTCAAATTGGCTTAATTATAACTAATATTTATAATGGTGTCCGAAGTCATCATCGATATGAGGTGACTTCGGACTGGGGTAAGGTGACTTCGGACATTAATGGTTTTCCCCTTTAAATATGAGTGTGTGTATTGAACAACGGCTTCAGACAATGCAGAGGCGACTTCGGACACAAGACGGATTTTAAAAACAAAATACAAACTGAAATGCTTACATTTGTAGCCCTTAGAGGAGCATATACATTAGATTCCAAGTTTCTGTGCATTTTAGCACCTTCATATAAATTGTTATGTATTCTCAATAACAAAGCAATTTTATATTATTATCACTAATGCATTCAGGTACACCGTATGTATAGGCACTTTTCTAATACAAAAAAAAAATACAATTAATTAATTCAAATTACACATAATGACTCCTTGAAAACGTATTTCACACTTGTGACCAAACTTCTAAAAAAATAATACTGATATCATTAAAGCTTAGCAATAATATCTTAATGACTGCATATTAAAGGAATACTAATGGCACACAGCTGACTAGATGCCATCTTGGCTAATTAATGTCCCAAAATACTAATTAACCCTTTCAGGGTATATACCTTAAACTAATCATAATATGAAATAAAAAGGACCTTACAAAAAATATAACTTTGTATCACATTATTGCCTCTTTCCTTATTCATCCCCCCTCTCTCACTTGGCCCCGCCCTCTCGCAGGCTCTACCACCTCTCTCTCTCGATATCGATCTCTCTCCCACCCTTCTCCTGGCCCCGCCCTCTCCCACCCTTCTGGCCCCGCCCTCTCCCACCCTTCTCCTGGCCCCACCATCCCCTGGCCCCGCCCTCTACCACCTCTCTCTCTCTTTCTCTCCCACCCTTCTCTTGGCCCCACCCCCTCTCGCTTTCTCTCCCACCCCTCTCTCTCTCACTTTCTCTCCCCCTGCTCGCTCGCTTTCTCTCTCCTCTCTATAGCTCTTCAACCCTCTCTATTTCTCTCTCTCTATTATTTTGGCCATTTATTTACATCAACACTGAACAGCATTCTGCACTTCTTGTCTAGTATTGGTTCTGGCAGGATTTGTACTGTCACCCTTGTCTATGTCACTGTAATCATCAATAACTGGGTTAATGAAGACGTTACTTGTGCCCTTCACATGCTTTAGGAAACGAACATGTATTTCTGGTAGAACCTTTACTATGACTGCAATATAATGTCGATGTTTCTTCTTACCATCAAACGGAACTTTAACAATAACCAGCAGGTTTACTATGTTTCTCTTTTATATAGTCATGTAAGGTGCTCTTACTTAACTTCCAGTTTTTAGCAGCCTCACGTACACTCATGTTCTTCTTTTGTATATCATCTTTTGCTTTCTTTAATTTGTCTTGACATACATAACTGTTGTATTTCCTTTTCTCGTTGTGTGGCTTTGGTTTATATATCCGTGGCATTTTTACTCCTGTGAATGAAAAGAAATGTAATATGATACTCTTACCTAACCTTACACAGCAAACATCCACCAAATCATGTCAACATCTGACACCTTACTCAGTCTTAAGCATCCTTTAATTGGCGTTACTCAAACGGGAGCAAGATGACAGATGATGACATGATTCGACGGATGCTCGCTATGTATGGCTAGGTAAGAGTACCATACACTTAGGTACTAATTGTTGTTCATATTGGAAGGTCCTTGTAACTAATATTAGATGTCCGATGTCACCTCATGTCCGAAATCACCCCAAACTATGTCCGAAAACACCCCAATAAATCTGGAAAACAATAAAAGTAAATTGTTAGGGCTATAGGCTGTGTATTATGAACTTTGGGGAAAGAGTTACTGTGTGTATGGTCTCGCAGATAATTGTAGAACATTCTGGTGTAGGTTAATTGTCTTCCTCACATCCCATTAATTATGCTCAGTAGAAGTTTGACACACTTACAAAAACATGTGTTTTCTTTGTTACATATTCACAAATATTTACCACAAATTAAATTAATTAATTTAAATTATTAGTTCATCCTACATATACAGTAGTTACAACATTCCTCATGAATGCTACACATCTATTTTTCAAAACCAAACTCCTCTTCTCTCTATTTTTATTTGTTTTACTTTTTATCCAAAATGTCCGAAGTTGTCCACATGTCCGAAGCCACCCCAGATGACGGTACCTAAAACCCAAAAGAAAAACCATGGGAAATTTAGTGGTAGGCTAACCTAGTTTCGGTTATATTTTCCCTATTTTTATCTATCTATTTTCCCTATCATTAGGCTATTTGGTATTCTGCAGAACAACAACTGGTAATTATAGGGAATAGGCTCGCACCCTTATTTTTCATGTTTTTTCCTCCAGATTTTGAGAAATGAGTGTTTTCATGGTCTTAGTTATAGCCTAATTCCAATGTGGGATACACGATAGGTGGTAGCCGGCTGATTCGGACCATGGCTGATTCGGCCCAGGCTCATTCGGACCACATTAATTCGGCCCAGGCTCATTCGGACCACAATATATTCGTCCTAGGCTTACTCGGCCCATTCAGACCATGATCATTATCATATGAAATTATTATGATTATTTTGACTTAATGTAGTTTTATTAATCTTGTTATTAGGTTTCGTACATAGTAGGCTATAATGCTGTTTATATAGTATATAAATTTATCGAAGGAGTAGATATAAATAAACATTATTTTAGTGTATGATTTTGATTAATAATTGCTTATAGCCTAAATACATATAGTTGTCAATAAAACCTAACTGGAATGCTTATATACATATACTGTACACTATGATTGTGATTAATGCTTATTGCCCTTTTTCGTAGTCTACTACAAATGAAGTCACTGCATAATCCACTGGAAGCATAGGCCTATCTAGTATCGCCCTAAAAACAGTTTTGTAATCTTTACTTCCTTTCCCGGACATCACACAAAAACACAATGGGAGTTGTTTCATGCCATCCCCTGATTTGATAAAAGACTGTATAGACAAGAGTTGGTAAAAGAGAGACTTGATTACTTTAAAAGTCCCGTCAATAAACCAAGTCTTGGCTTTGTCCTAATAATAGCAACTGCTGTCCCGTGGCAAAGATGAAATGCCGTCTTGCACCACATAAAACTTCTTAAATAATAAGTTGTACTGACAGTGACACTTTGTCATCAACCCTTTATATAGAAAACAAAATTGTTGTTGTTGTTGTTGTTGTTGTTGTTGTTGTTGTTGGTTTGACGCACTCTCCCATCCAGGAGTTTGTTCTATGAACGATGGCTTCATGGATTGATATTTGAACCAGTCTGGTTCGTCAGTGTCAGAATTTCCTGTCCTCAACTGTACACCACATACTGTAGGCCTAGTCTGATTCGAAAATAAATCGTCAATTCACAACTTGCGAGTTTTATTATGTAAGGAAGTTGGAGCTGTAGACATTGATATTTAGCAGAATAACTCGCTATAATACGGTTTTAATACATTAATTAATACATAAAACCAAATTCAACATAGGCCTACTATTTATCCATAATAAACCTACATAATTACAGTACTGTAACCCCCTGGGGGTTAGGGAATAGAATATGCCCCACGTGCCTTCTGCGTGTCGTAAGAGGCGACTAAAGAGGTTGGGTCGGTGGGCTTGCAACCCCCACCCGGAAAAAATATCTAAGCAAAGAAAAACGAGCGAACAGCCTCGGATGCGGACGGAACCAACGTTGACGAACCACGGCCGACTAAGGACATGCCTTTGGACATTCTGAGAATGGCTACGTGGAATGTTAGTGGCATGAATGATGGCACAAAAGAGAGAGAGGTTCTGGAAGTGTTAGTAAATGCCAGGCTGGATGTATGTGGAATGACAGAGACCAAATGGAAAGGTTCAGATGTGAGAGAGTGGGAGTGTGGAATGGGTGTGTGTGCTGGAGTGAGTGAAGGAACAGCGAGAGAAGGTGCATGTTTGTTTTTAAGTAGCAAATGGAAGGAATGTGTAAGAGAGTATGGGTCTGTGGGTTCAAGGATTGTGTGGGTGAGAATGAAAGTAGGAATACAAACGTGGGTGATTGTATGCGTGTATGCCCCGACAGAGGATATACTTGAAAGAAAGAAGAGGAGTTCTGGATGAATGTGGAGGCGTGCCTGGAGAAGTTTGACAAGAACGAAAGAATATTTCTGATTGGGGATATGAATGGTAAGGTGGGTGATAGGAAAGTTGAGGGAGTGTACAAAGGAGTACAAAGGAAATCAAGCAACAACAGGTCTAGTGACCCTTCTAGGTTGCTTGTCCTCCAAAACACTGAGGATCAAGTGTCCAAACAGTGGTTTAGAGTGGGTAAGGGAACATTGGAAAGGGAATTACTGCCCTGGAACTAATGTCCGTGGCAGGATTAGGAAGTTAGTAGAGGACAGATGGTTAGTAACTGAGGGGGGGATAAAATAAAGTTATTCATTTACAAACGCAGTCAGTCGCGGGTTTAATGAGAGATATTTGTCTAGGCGGAGTTTAAATGAATCAACGGTGATGCAGTCTATAACGTTTCGGGGAAGCCCATTCCACAAGTTGACAACTCGATTGAAGAAGAAATTCTTAGATTCGTGCGAGTTAAAAGATTTACCAATAATTTTGCAACCGTTTCCCCACGTGTAATTAGATTGGTCGATAGTGAAGTACTTACTACAGTTCATATTGTCGATGCCTTTGATGATTTTGAACACTTGAATTAAGTCACCTCTTAATCTGCGCTGGGTTAAAGGAAATAGATTTAATTCTCTAAGACGCTCTTCGTATGGTTTGTTCTTTAGGCTAGGTATCATTTTGGTAACTACGTTGAACTCGTTCTAGCTTGTTTATATCTTTTTGGTAATAAGGGCACCAGGATTGAACGCAGTATTCCAGAAGAGGGCGGACTAAGGAATTGTAAAGGGTTAGGATAACTTCTTTGGATTTATGCTCAAATGACCTGCCTATAAAGCCAATTATTTTGTTTGCCTTCTTAACAACTTCTGAACATTGTTGACTCGGTTTTAGGTTACTCGATATTGTTACTCCCAGATCGGTTTCTCTGTTTACATTCTTAAGCTGAGTGCCATTCATCGAATAGTTTGCTTTCTCATTTAGGTATCCGACATGTAGTACTTTACATTTATCCGCATTGAAACTCATTTGCCAAATTTGGGCCCAACATGACAATTTATCTAGATTGTGTTGCATATCGTCAACTTGTTCTTTTGAGAGTACGCTATTTGCAATTTTTGTATCGTCAGCAAATTTTGAGATTGTACAGGTGAGACCCTCATCTATGTCGTTGATGTAAATTAGAAAGAGAATTGGTCCTAGTACCGACCCCTGGGGTACCCCGCCTTACATTGGTCCATTTAGATGCCTTACCGTTTATGACTACCCTTTGCTTTCTGTTGCTGAGCCAATTTTCTATCCATTTCAACACACCGTCTTGTATTCCATGCGCTTTTAGTTATAGCAGTAAACGTTTGTGGGGAACTTTGTCAAAGGCCTTTTGAAAATCAAGGTATATAATATCTACAGCTTTACTCTCATCGTAGAGGTTGAGGATATCGTGGAAGAAGTCTAAGAGGTTTGTTAAACAGGAACGTTTTTTACGAAAGCCGTGTTGAGTATCTTTAAGTATGTTATTTTCCTCTAAGTGATTTACGAGTCTGTCTCGTATGACCGTTTCTAGCATGAGTGGTGGGAGGGTGGGGGGTACCATCAGAGGTGAATGGGAATGGTAGTGCACTTGTGGACGTATGTGTGGGGAGGAGGCTGTGGATAGCCAACACCTTCTTCCGACACAGAATGATCCACAGGTACACGTGGAAACGGATGTTGACGATGAAGGATAAGACAGTGGTGGAACGAAAGTCATTGATTGATTATGTATATGTGGATGAACGAATGAAGAAATCTGTGATGGATGCTAGGGTGTATAGGGGTATTGGAGGGGGTCTGTCTGATCATTATGCAGTGGTAGCAAAGGTTAGGATACAAAAGAAGTGGGTGAGGAGAGCTGGAGGGAGGCGAGAGGAGGGTGGAGAGGTTGCAGGAGGAGGAAGTCAGGGAGGAGTACAGGAGAGCAGTGGAAAGACGACTAGGTGGGTTCGACCTGGAAGTTATGGAGGAAGTGGAGGAGATGAGCAAGGTGTTTAAGGATGAAATCTGTGCAGCATGTGAGGAGGTGTGTGGAGTGAGGAGAAGAGGGAGGGGAGTGAAAGGTACAGCATGGTGGACAGAAGAGGTAAGAATAGCTGTGGAAGAAAAGAAGAAAGCATATAGAGAGTGGTTGGGTAGTAGAGGGAATGAAGATTCCGAGAGACAGAAACGAGCGAGGTACGTGGAGAGTAAGAGGGTGGTGAAGGAAAGTAAGAGAAGAGTAGATGAGGAATTTGGAAGGAATCTGAGTGTAAAATGGAGGGAGAGTAAGAAACTGTTCTGGAAAGAAGTCAAGAAAGTTAGGGAAGGTAGCAAGGGAAACAGTAAGGGTGTGAAAGATAAGAATGGGAGAATGCTAGCCGAGAAGCAAGAGAGAGTCGAAAGATGGAGGGAGTACAGTACTCCCTCGAATTTTGCAAGAATATGGTCGACATTGCAGGCCGCAAAATTCAAAATCACAAATTTCAAATAACTAACCTTATGGGATTAATTGAGTATGGTCGACATCTCATCATCGAGGGCCTATTTTTTGCTGATTTTCGTCCTTGTTTGTACACACATTATGACACATACACTTAATTATACATCCTACAATAAAGAAAAACACAGAAATACAGATTCAGGGGACCCAGGGCACAGGTAACACTTCAATTTTGCCCAAGGAAGTCGATTATGCGAGAGCGTGAGAACATATAGGAGCATGGGAGAATTTATAAACAGTAAACAATGGGCCGCAGGGCGGCCCGACGTCACGACCCTCATACCCCTCCCCCCCCCGAAAACTAGTGCGGAAACCCCGTATCATTGGGCGCCACCCGCAAAACTCAAGTAATATCGCACATATCAAGTCCCGCAAAAATTGTCAAATCTTGGGTCCCGTTCGCAAATTTGAAAGACGCAAAATTCGAGGGACTACTGTACTTCAGTGAGTTGCTAAATGTAAGGAATGAAGAGCCAGCAAACATAGCTGGATATGGTATGGGAGGGAGAAGAAGAGAAGTAGTGGAGGAGGAGGTGGGGATCAGGAGGTCAGAAGTGTGGGAAGCCATGAAAAGAGTGAAGTTGGGGAAAGCACCAGGAACAGATGGAGTGTGTGGGGAAATGTTGAGGTATGGTGGTGAGATAGTGATAGAATGGGTATGGAAAATGTGCAAACTAGAAGGGGAGTGCACCCGATGACTGGAAGACTGGCATAATAGTCCCCCTATATAAGGGGAAAGAGGAGTGTGTGGTAACCACCGAGGAATATGTCTTCTTAGCGTAGTAGGGAAGGTATACAGTAGGGTAGTGATTGAGAGAGTGAGAGAGAACGGAGAAATGGATAGGCGATGAGCAGGGAGGTTTTAGGAAGGGAAGAGGATGTGTAGATCAGATTTTTACCCTGAATTGTGTTGTGGAGAAGTATCTGGAGAAGAAACAAAAGGTGTATGTTGCCTTTATGGACTTGGAGAAGGCCTATGACAGAGTGGATAGAGAAGGTTTGTGGAAAGTACTAAGAATATACGGAGTAGAGGGCAAGTTGCTGAAAGCAGTGAAGAGCATGTATACGGGTGCAAAGGCGGCAGTACGTGTGGAGAGTGAGCAGAGCGAGTTCTTTGGCCTGAATGTTGGTTTGAAACAGGGGTGTGTGATGTCCCCGTGGTTGTTTACTGTATATATGGATGGAGTCATGAAAGAAATACTATCAAGAGCAGTGGATGTTGGTGTATCGCTGAAAAGGGAGGGAATTGAGTGGAAGCTACCTATACTGCTGTTTGCGGATGATACAGTTCTGATGAGTGATAATGAATGGGAGTTGCAGGGTCTGGTAAATGAGTTTGGAACAGTGTGCGAAAAACGGAATTTGAAGGTAAATACGGGGAAGAGCAAGGTTATGGTCTTCGAAAGGGGTGAAGTCACAGAGTGTGAGGTGAAGCTGAACGGTCAGGCTATGGAGATCGTCAACTCTTTTAAGTATCTGGGCAGTGTGTTGAGTAAAGATGGGACTATGGATGAAGAAGTGTGGGAGAGGGTACAACAGGGGAAGAGGGTTGTAGGAACGCTAAAAGCAGTAACAAGAAATAGGGTGGTCAGTATGGAAGTGAAGAAGTCCTTGCATGACAGTGTGGTAATCCCGACACTGACTTACGGAAGCGAAGCATGGACGTTGGTTGAGAGACTCAGACCAAGAGTGAGAGCAGTGGAAATGAATTACTTAAGGAGTGCGTGCGGAGTTACATGGAGGGATAGACAGACTAATGAGGAAGTAAGAAGGAGGTGTGGTGTGGAGGTAGATGTGCTGGAAAGTGTGAAAACGAACAACTTGAGATGGTTTGGCCATATGGAACGTATGGAAAGCGAGAGAATGACTAAGAGGGTGTACGAGAGCGAGGTGGAGGGACAGAGAGGGAGAGGTAGACCGAATATGAGGTGGAAGGATGGAGTGAGGAAGTACATGAACGAGGGCGGTGCTGGTTCGGGGGAGGGGCGTCGACTGATTGGGGACAGAGGTGCATGGGGGCGGTTCGTTCGTGGCCACCCCTTCGGGGATCACGGCGTCAGGCAATAGATAGATAGATAGATAGATATTTGTGTTTAATATCGATGGTTAGAGGCCGAACTTCCTTATAGCCTAAAAACTCGCAAGTAGTCAAATTGAACCATTTAATGGTTGCGAGACAAGGACAATTAAAAGTTCCCGCCAATCCAATTATGTTTTTTTTTTAATAATGGTTGAATTGTCGTGTATTTTATAAGTTTATAGTTCAAAACATTACAATGGTCCGAATCAGCCACTGAATGGTCCGAATCAGCCAGTGCTATGGGCCGAATCAGCCATGGTCCGAATCAGCCGGCATTCACGATAGGTGTATCCCCCCCCATGAATTATTGAAATTGTCATCTATGTTGCCAGCAGGGGGTAAATATCAATTATACTGCATAAAGAAGACGTTTGTAAACAGTGAGGATGCTCGAAAGAGCTCTGAGATTGATTATAATGGGCGTTTTTTCTATTAATATCGGGTTTTATAAATGTGATCAAACTTATTCGGGTAGGATCTAGTGAGCGGGCGTACCGCCATCTTTGTTTACATTACGCGTACTGGCGTCGGACCTTTCCCATCATGTTCCCGTCTATTTTAACCTAACCTAACCTAACCTAGTATTCATGTAGTAGGCTAATGACAGGGGGCAAATAGCAGAAATATAGCGTCGAAATAGACGTGAACGTAAGTGCGACCGCGGCGATCGCCCTATGTAAACAATGACGACCGTACGCCCGAACTCTACATCCATCCCAATTATCCTCCCACAGTGGATTATACATTTCTTACAGTTTCTTACAGTAGATCCTCTGGAAAAAAGCAAACTAGGCCTGTGTATCCAGCTCAGTACCAGTACTTGCACTGCTGCGGTCGTTCACGGTGTTGGCGGCGGCGGTAGCAGACGCAAAATGTTTACTATTCTGTATTTTTGCTTTATAATCAAACTTCAAATCTTGTCTTCCCCATGCTTTATCAAGATTACTTTCAAACTCCCTTATTGATTCGGAATCTACTACATACTGGGGCAGTGCGTTCCACTCATTTACCACTATATCACAAAATTAGTTCTTTGCCTTCTCAAGCCTATTTCTTTCTTTGTAAATTTTCTTTGAGTGTCCTCTCGTTCTTGTTCCCTCCCGCATCAAGAAGATACCTTCACACACATCCTCATCATACTTTCCTGACACTATCTTAAAAGTCTCTTATCATATCCCCTCTCTTTCTCCTATAGGCCTATGCCAGTGTCGGAAGCCCCAGTGTCCTCAACCTCTGCTCATAGCCCGCGTTCTTCAACGTTGGTACTAGCTTGCTAGCTCTCCTCTGCACTTTTTCCACTGCTTCTATATCCTTTACCATATATGGAGCCCACACCTGGTTTGCATATTCCAGGTGCGGCCTAACCAGCGCTATATAGAGATTCCTAAAGATTTCTTCGTCAAGTGACACAAATGTCCTCCTTATCAGCCCTACAATTCTATTGGCTTTGTTTATCTTTTCTGCTAAATGTTCTGAGAAATTTAACTTATTGTCTATCACTACTCCTATATCCTTTTCTGCATTCACTTCCTCCATCGCTTCATACATACTATATCCTACCTTGTCTGTCTTGCTTGTCCCAATCCGCATGTACTTGCATTTTTTTGGATGAAAAGGCATTAACCAATGCTCAGACCATCCCTTCATGCCCTCCACATCTCCTTGAAGCAAACTCACATCTTCCTTACTCCTCACTCTTCTACAGTATACAGCTTAGTGTCATCCGCATACAGGTAGACCTCACTTCCATTAGTTATAACTTCAGGTAAGTCGTTGATAAATATAACGAACAGTAGTGGTCCCCAGGGCAAAGGGGAAAGAGGAGTGTGTGGTAACCACCGAGGAATATGTCTTCTAAGCGTAGTAGGGAAGGTATACAGTAGGGTAGTGATTGAGAGAGTGAGAACGAAGAAATGGATAGGCGATGAGCAGGGAGGTTTTAGGAAGGGAAGAGGATGTGTAGATCAGATTTTTACCCTGAATTGTGTTGTGGAGAAGTATCTGGAGAAGAAACAAAAGGTGTATGTTGCCTTTATGGACTTGGAGAAGGCCTATGACAGAGTGGATAGAGAAGGTTTGTGGAAAGTACTAAGAATATACGGAGTAGAGGGCAAGTTGCTGAAAGCAGTGAAGAGCATGTATGAGGGTGCAAAGGCGGCAGTACGTGTGGAGAGTGAGCAGAGCGAGTTCTTTGACCTGAATGTTGGTTTGAAACGGGAGTGTGATGTTCCCGTGGTTGTTTACTGTATATATGGATGGAGTCATGAAAGAAATACTATCAAGAGCAGTGGATGTTGGTGTATCGCTGAAAAGGAAGGGAATTGAGTGGAAGCTACCTATACTGCTGTTTGCGGATGATACAGTTCTGATGAGTGATAATGAATGGGAGTTGCAGGGTCTGGTAAATGAGTTTGGAACAGTGTGCGAAAAACGGAATTTGAAGGTAAATACAGGGAAGAGCAAGGTTATGGTCTTCGAAAGGGGTGAAGTCACAGAGTGTGAGGTGAAGCTGAACGGTCAGGCTATGGAGATCGTCAACTCTTTTAAGTATCTGGGCAGTGTGTTGAGTAAAGATGGGACTATGGATGAAGAAGTGCGGGAGAGGGTACAACAGGGGAAGAGGGTTGTAGGAACGCTAAAAGCAGTAACAAGAAATAGGGTGGTCAGTATGGAAGTGAAGAAGTCCTTGCATGACAGTGTGGTAATCCCGACACTGACTTACGGAAGCGAAGCATGGACGTTGGTTGAGAGACTCAGACCAAGAGTGAGAGCAGTGGAAATGAATTACTTGAGTGCGTGCGGAGTTACATGGAGGGATAGACAGACTAATGAGGAAGTAAGAAGGAGGTGTGGTGTGGAGGTAGATGTGCTGGAAAGTGTGAAAAGGAACAACTTGAGATGGTTCGGCCATATGGAACGTATGGAAAGCGAGAGAATGACTAAGAGGGTGTACAAGAGCGAGGTGGAGGGACAGAGAGGGAGAGGTAGACTGAATATGAGGTGGAAGGATGGAGTGAGGAAGTACATGAACAAGGGCGGTGCTGGTTGGGGGGAGGGGCGTCGACTGACTGGGGACAGAGGTGCATGGGGGCGGTTCGTTCGTGGCCACCCCTTCGGGGATCACGGCGTCAGGCAATAGATAGATAGATAGGTAGTGGTCCCAACTGTACATGAGTACAGTAGGCTATAAGGATTCCATAGACCTACATTGTCCCTAATAAATTATGTATAATAAGGCTGCGAGCCTATTCCCTATAATTAAAATCCAACAACTTGATTACGGGATTCCTGTCTTATGGAATTTTTTGTTCGCTCTTAGGCTACTGATGCACGGATAGGCCTAGGCCTAGGCTAGCCTAGCCTAAATGCTAGGCTACTTTTCTTATTTGGCAATTTGATTTTCACTCCCCTATAAAATTTTCAGAGTTAAGCTAGGCCTAGCCTGTCCAGGACACTTTGTTTACATTCTAGGCTAGCCTCCTTGGAGGCTCTTCCCCAATGTTCACTAGCCAATCACCTACCTACCTATGTCACCTAGCCTATGTGGAGTTCGCCACTCTTGCTAGTGGCACCGAGGAGTGCACCGCCCTTCGTTGTTGTTTGAGAATTGGTGCAGCAGACTAATCGAAGAGGCGGAGCGCTCCCTTGCGAAGATGGGCTCGTCTGGCACTTTTTGTAGTTCGACATCGAGAGCTCTCTTGAAGCTGTCTAACGAGACGCCTCTCATGTCTCTTACTCACCGCGGGAGTTTGTTGAAGAGACATGCTCCTCTATGTGATAACCAGTCCTCTCGCAGAGAGCCCATAGCACCCCGAATTTTCATCTTGGGTATATCAGAGTGGAGCTTCACCTACGAGACATCAGTACATTTTTAGGTAAAAATTGAAGAGACCCCGGACAGCCTTTGGCAAGAATGTTAAGTGCGGGCGTACCGCTAGCCTTGTTTACACTACGCGTAGTGGCGTCGGACCTTTCCCATCATGTTCCCGTCTATTTTGACTGCCTTTGGATATAAAAATATATTAGCCTAACCAAACAACCTAACCTAGTATTCATGTAGTAATGACAGGGGGCAAATAGCAGAAAATATAGCGTCGAAATAGACGGGAACGTAACTGCGAGCGCACAACATGACGACCGTACGCCCGATCACTACATCCATCCCCAGCCTTTTTACTAGCCTAGTTATTTTTATTATTTTGTTGTATTTTTCTTTGATATAGGCTACAGTGTTGTTTAATACCGAGGACCATCGCATTTTAGTATTTTAAACAGCCTAACCTAACCTAACCTAACACCCCCGCTAAATCCATTAAATCCGAGCCAAGAACCTAACCTAACCTATCACAACTACTATGAACAGTAGGATAAAACTAACCGATCTCCCCACAATGGTCTAGACCCAGCTCACGTTCCCTTTTTATGGGTGCGCGACGGTCTAAACCCAGCTCACGTTCCCTGTTTACGGGTGCGCGGCGGTCTAAACCCAGCCACGTTCCCTGTTTATGGGTGAACAGTTTCTCGTATTTCACTTATAGTGAATTTGCGACGGTAATTACATGTACACCAACAAAGTATCGTCCATGAAGCTTCTAGAACACTGATAATTATCGATGGGGCTCGTATCCAGGTTGTCTTCAATTTTATCCCATTTTTATTGGTAGGCTACTTTCCTGTTATCGACAGCCAAAGCTGAAGATTGCAGAGTAAACACCGTAGACTTCATCGACTTTTCTTTCGGCGCCCGTCGATCTTTTATTGTTTTAGGATAACTTAGGCCTAGCCTAATACCCAACCAGCGGGGGGGTGTGGGGCTGGGGGTGGCAGCCCCGACCCATAACAGGCTAGGCCTAGGCTACTAGGATATGTTAGGTTAGCTAATGTCTTTTCAAAGTTGACTAGGCTAAATCGAGATTACGGTATCTAAGAAACCCCGCATTCCCAAACTCTCCCCTAGATTGGTGGGGTATCGGAATTACAATTAACTCCCCCAGACATAAGTCTGTAAGTCCATATGACGCGATCGCGTCATATGGACTAGTGAACCAAAAACTCATATGACGCGATCGCGTCATATGGACTTACAGTAGGGTCCCGCATAAAACGTGTTCGCATAAAACGAGTCTCGATTAAAACGAGCGACCTAAAATATTAATATTTAATTTTCGATCAGAACGAATGTGATCACATAAAACAAGTCCGCCGCCAAAGTGGGGCAAATCCGAGGAGTTTTCATATAGAGCGCCGAAATATCGTACAAAACGTACAAAATATCGTACGCTTTCATATAGAACGCCGAAATATCGTACAAAACTTACGAAATATCGTACGCTCCTGACGGAAATTTACGCTTCCAGTGAACATTGACGATATTGGGCCACCAAAATGCTGTGTTCACATAAAACGAAATCGCATAAAACGCCCTCGTTTATCGACCATATACTCGTTTTATGTGAGACCCTACTGTATCTCTATACCTCTCCAATAAGTTTATGACGCGATTTTGCGTCATATGAGCTCAGTAAGTCCGATAAGTTACCATGCGATAAAACCGTTGGTGGCAACCTCATTCACCTCCGATAATTCTAACGGCCGCAGTGTTGTTGTGAGTGTAGTGTGGGGCAGTGGCAATGATCCCGGGGCTCCCGCCTCCTCGGACTTATTGGAACATAATATGTCGGAGGGAGTTAATAAAGCTAGCCTATGCGAATGTTAATAAAAAGTGCTTTCCACACTTTCTAACAATAAAATAGGCTTACACACTTACAAACCATTACAATTTAAAAATACAAAATAAAATAAAAAGTTCTTTTGCAGAGTTACCTCATTATTATTATTTGGTTAGGCTAGGCTAAATTTTCTAAGAGGACAGTTACGATTTTGGTAAGGATGGTGTTAGCGCCTTGTTTACATAAGACGCGCTGCGCATATTTGCAGTTACAGTACTTCCGCGTCTAATTTTACTTTGGTAGAATTTACTTTAGCCTAGGCCCTAGCGGCATGCACTTTACAGGTACCACCACTGACTTAGGCTATTAGAGATATATTTTAGGTTTCCACACATTCATCAACAACCTACACCCTTTTCTGGTCTGATACTAGGGTAACTAGTCTAGTAATAGAAACTATTTAAGGCAAGAATGTTAAGTGCGGGCGTACCGCCACCCTTGTTTACACTACGCGTAGTGGCGTCGGACCTTTGCCATCATGTTCCCGCCTATTTTGACTGCCTTTGGATACAATAATATGTTGAGAGGGTGGCTCTGCCCCCCTTCACCCCCCCATGATGTATTGTCATCATTATATATATTGCCAGCCGGGGGCAAATTACCGAAAAAAATCGCCGTCAAAATAGACGCGAACTTAAACCACGGCGATCGACAAATGTAAACATGACGGCGGCGGCAGTGGGGGAGACGGCGGACATTTGCTATCATATTCCCGCCTATTTTGACTGCCTTTGGATACAATATTATGTTGAGAAGGGGCTTTGCCCCCCCTCACCCCCCCATGACATATTGTCATCATCATATATATTGCCAGCAGGGGGCAAATAACCAAAAAAAAAATCGCCGTCAAAATAGACGCGAATTTAACCGCAGCGATCGCCCTATGTAAACATGACGACCGAACGCCCGGACTCTAAATCCATCCCCTATTTAGGCTAACCCACGAAATCCGGGGGGCCTCATATGATCCTGATACCGTGTCCGGGGCCCTTTTTGTACAGGCAAACTTCATAATTCAGTAACTACTGATTGAGACCACCTAGAGCGGTAATTTTGTTTTGCAAAATGTAGAACTTTTTGTTATCTGTAGAATGCCGTTGAGATGACATCGATACGACGCGTGGTTGCCGTGTTATGACGATTTTAGCGGCAATTTTTACCCGCACATTTTGCCTCATATGAGTCCTCCCGGATTCCTGCCAATATTTCTTTTTGCCTCATATGAGGCCTCCCGGATTCAGAGGGTTTAATATGGTTTTTAAATGTGGTTTTCGACGAGAATAAAACCGTGTTTGGCCCGAAAATCGGGAGTTTACCGCCTCTTCTGACCGTCGGTTTGTTGACATGACGCTCAACGTTAGTTAGGCCTAAGTCTGCTGTTGTTTTTTTGTCCCTTGCTGGCAATAGGCCTATATGATGACAATAAGTCTAGGGGGGCTTTTACTGTATCCCATGGCCAAAATTTTAATTGAAATGCCAATAATGGAAATAAGTTAGATACGCGAAGTAGCCTACTAGCCTAACCTCGAGCACAAACAAAACGATCAACGTTACTCCCGCGAACGCAACTTTTCCACCACCGAGTTATCTTTATATTTCGTCTAGCTTAATATTATTAATATTAGAGATTCCCATTTCTTTTTTGGGTGTTTCGTATACGAGAAAAGGGTGTAGCTTGGTGTTGGATCATACTTGGATGCATGGAAGCCTAATAAAAGTCTCTAATAAGTCTGCGGTGGTACCTGTAAAGTGCGAGCCCGTAAAGTAAAATTGCACCTTTATTTTTTTTATTTACAGGGTTCCCTCAATATTCGCAGGGGTTACGTACTGGTACCTGAAATTTCCGTGAATAATTGAATCCGCGATTAGTCGAGTCTACATAACCAAGGTTATGCATTGTAGATTTTTGTTTTTTTCTATGTGATTGAGGGAGGCAAAAGGCAGAACTGCCTATAGCAAGTGCCTCCCCCATAGTTGAAAGAGTAACAGGGCCAAAATCAAGGGACGTTCGAGCCAAAATGCCTGGACACACGGAGTTTGAAGCAATTTAAGTCATAGGAAGAGGGAAAGACTGATTCTGGGAGAGAGTTCCAGAGCTCAGCTGTTGAGTAGAAGAAAGACAGAGTAACGTTTCACTCTCGGGTTGGAGAGTTGCACAGAGTAGGGGTGGGATTGAGTTGCAAGACAGGTACCACGTGCCCTACGTAAAGGAGGTGGTATACACTGGGAAAGCTCTGAGGAACACTGATTATTGTAGTAGCGAGAGAGATGCAACATTGCGGCGGAGAGAGAGAGATTGCAGAGAGTTGGTGAGTGGACGGGAGTTAATGATACGAAAGGCCTTCCTTTCAACTTTGTCTAGGAGAGCGGTGTGAGAGGAACCTCCCCACACATGTGAACAATACTCAATACAAGGACGCACTATGCCCCTGTGCAGGGGAAAAGAACCCCCTAAGGCAGTTGAGCACACCCAGCTTCTGGGAGGCTGCCTTAGCAAGACTGGTAATATGGTCCTTCCAACTGAGAGCAGAAGAAAAAGAGACACCAAGAATATTGAGAGAAGATGAAGGATTGATTTTTGTATTGTTGAAGAATAAGGGATAGTCCGCTGGGAGTTCCTTACGGGTAGATAGATGGAGAAATTGGGTTTTGGAAGCATTAAAGGTAACAAGGTTTTCTCTGCCCCAGTTGGAGATAGTATTTAGATCAGAATATAAGAGCTCTATGGCTTCATTACGTTTGTCGTTGAGGGATTGCTGGCTGGGGCGTTCTGAAAAACTAATGGAGTAGTGTAAGGTTGAGTCGTCTGCGTATGAATGGATGGGAATTGAGGTACAGTTCAGGAGATCATTTATAAAAATTAGAAAGAGAATAGGAGATAGGACAGAGCCCTGAGGAACACCAGAGTTAATAAGGTGAGGAAGTGAACAATGGCCGTCCACAACCGCGGCTATGGAACGGCCGGAAAGGAAATTAGAGACAAAGGCACAGATGGAGGGATAGAAACCGAAGGAAGGTAGTTTAGAAATTAAAGATTTGTGCCAGACTCTATCGAAGGCTTTCGATATGTCTAGTGCAATAGAAAAAGTCTCACCGAAGTCCCGAAAGGAGGATGACCAAGAGTTAGTAAGATATGAAAGAAGATCACCAGTACAGTAGAGCGACCCTTAAGGAAGCCATACTGGCAATCTGAGAGCAGATTATGAGAAGAGAAATGCTTAAGAAATATGGAAGCAAGAATAGTTTCAAAAACTTTAGAAAGACATGAGATGAGAGCAATTGGACGATAGTTGGAGGGTTGAGAGCGGTCAGATTGAGACGAGGCAATGTGGAAAAGAGCGGTGCATGCCCATGTGCAGTGTGTGGAAAGGGTGTGGGCGCTAACTGAATTCGATGTAGCATCTGTCGATGTTGGGTGCACCATGGGAGTAAGCGCTGTAGTAGAATAAAAGGACCCCTGCCAAAGGATAAGTCAAAAATAGATAAATTTGAGTGCGTAGTGTGCAAAGGCGAGCTTGTGTTAAATGATGATCCTGTGGCTGTGAATTTTGGAAATGAGTCATTGGACCTGGTGGACAAGTTTTGTTACATAGGAGATACCATCTCTGCCGTTGGTGGGGCCGAGGCTGCCACTGTCGCTAGAATTAGATGTGGCTGGGGGAAGTTCAGAGAACTGCTGCCAATTCTAACCATGAAAAGAATGCCTCTCCCCCTGAAGGGAAAGGTGTATGCTTCATGTGTTAGAAGTGCAATGACGTATGCCTCAGGAACATGAGCCGTTAAAGGAGAGGATGTCAACAGAATGGAACGTAATGAGATGAGAATGGTGAGATGGATGTGTGGGGCCAGGCTGCAGGATAGAATAACAAATGATAAGCTGAGGCGACGTTTGGGTATAAAGAGTATTAGCGAGGAGATGCGTACAAGTAGACTGGGATGGTATTAACCCTTAACTGTCGGCGCGCAACTTATGTCGTGTGAAATAAATTTGGACTATGTGGCGGTTCACAACTTATGTCGAGCGCCATTTTCACCACGTAATGTTGCTGAGAGAGAGAGAGCTGAGCGGTGTGAGGAGCGTAGCAACTCTATGACCGTCACCCACCACCGCGGTGGACCAACTGAACTGTATTCTAACTTCCTCCCCCTCTCCTCACTCGCTACACAGGGAATTATGTAGGGAAATTACCTAATTACAGGGTTTTTGCACTCGTGTTGCACGATCGTTGCAAGAGAACCAGTGGTCGTACAAGGATGGTTCGGGTGTCATTGGAAAGCTCTGTTTATGCCCTTTCAGGGATAGATACTTGTTTTACGCTCTGGGTCTTATTTAGGCATGAAAATGATCACGTAAACAACCCTATTTAGGGTAAAAAAAAAAAACGCTGGGCGCTACGGTCATATAGACCACCTAGCCCGCTAAATAAGGGTTAAACATGTGGAGAGAATGGATGAACAAAATTGGGTGAAAAGATGCAGGTCTGTGATTGTGGAGGGAGCTGCACCAAGGGGTGGACCGAGGAAGACCTGGGATCGGATCGGACTATACGTGCCGATCTCAAATCCAAAAACTTAACAAGTGAAGCATCCCTTAACCCTTCCCGCCCGGGCTGCCTTTCTAAATGACGGAGCTCGTATCCGGGCGATCTGGCTAAAAAACTACATATGTAAACAAAGGCTTATCTCCGTTAATACAATAGATAGAATATTCATTTATATGTCAAAACGTAGCCCTTGCCTTGATCTGTAGAATGGTGTTGAGTAAAGCTATATAGCTCAACTGGTTCAGGTGTGATGGCAATTTTAGTGGATGTAACTTTTGGCACGTATGTACCTAGACGCATCCGAACGTTCTGCTGTGGCCCCGGCTACGATGCACTACTGGACTCGTCGCACCACCCGATATTATTCCGGGAAGCGATTGAGTGTTTTTATTAGTTTATTTGGCCATTATAATCATTATTATGTAATTTTCACTCAATAAAGTTACTTATTAAGCTAGTTTTGTGTCTCACCTGTACGTATATTTGTTACATATTTTTAGTGTCACTTTCACTGGTCTATGATAATCGATAGTGTCATTTTCACTAGTATTTATTGTTAGTAAGCTATAATATAGATTTTAGTGTCACTTTCACCTGTTCACATTGTTATGAAGGCACTTATTATTACTTTTATTTGTGTCCCTGTCACTTTTACCCATTATGGGTAGAATATAGAGTTCGGGCGTACCGCCAGCCTTGTTTACACTACGCGTAGTGGCGTCGGACCTTTGCCATCATGTTCCTGTCTATTTTGACTGCCTTTGGATACAATATGTTGAGGGGGGCTTTTCCCCCCCTCACCCCCCCATGACATATTGTCATCATCATATATATTGCCAGCAGGGGGCAAATAACCTAAAAATCGCCGTCAAAATAGACGCAAAGTTAACCGCGCCGATCGTCCTATGTAAACATGACGACTGTACGCCCGGAATCTACATCCATCCCTCCATTATTACCCTACATTTTAGTGTCAGTGGCACTTATTATTACTGTTATTTGTGTCTCTATCACTTTTACTTGTTATTTTATATTCTTATAGCCTACATTTTTAGTGTCACTTTCACTGGCACTGGCACTTCAATATTGTTCTAGGGTGTGAAAATCGTTGAAGCAACGTCCAGCACACAGTGCCACTTCACACTCGAGGCATTCGCATATGGGTTTCTTTACTTTATGGGGTCTGCGGGTTGTGTGGCTACAGACATGGCACCTGTTTTGCTTCTTGGCAACACCACCTGATACTTTGGGAGGAAGGGAGTTGAGCTGGTGCTTCCTGAAGAAGTCAGCACACGCCGTCCGGTCCACCCTGCCTGGTCCATGTAAAGGCCTCCCAGGTACAGAATGTTTTTGTAGGAGCTCTAGTATCACCTGCTTGTAGAACTTCTGCTGCAGTGATTTGTATTTCTTTGCCCCTGAGTCCTCGGCCGGTATATGTTGTAGGCGTTGAGGGCTGACATGTCCACTGTATGCAGCACAAATTTCTTGTACCACCTGCAGGATGTTCGCAGGCAGTAGATGAAGCCCATCTGCATGTCGGACTTATCGATGAGACGCATGTTCAGGTTGTAATCCAGGACAGCATCTAGTTTCTGGATGGGATTTTTGGTCTTCCGGTCCACTTTCCCGGTGGCGACCATCTCTGCTTTGTGGCATGTGGTGAGGAGGTTTACTTTCCGCTGGTCATACCAGTGGATAGAGAGGATGGGGCTACTCTTCTTGTGGAACACGTCCGTCTTTTTTGTCTTAGTCGGGTACGCTGGCATGCCCTTCCTCTTGGCCTTGACTGTGCCGACAGTTCCGTTCTTGCGGTCATGGAGGTACAGTACTTGGTTAGGATGGGCGATGTGTAATAATTATGTAGAGAATGTGGTTCTTATAGAAGTGTTTCTCCATCATTTTCTGCACGACAGCGCCGCCAAATCCAATGTCGGCGTCAGTTATGATCTTGCCACCACTGCCGCTGTAAACCACAAAGTCCAGAACATATCCCGTCTTGAAGTCGCAGAGGACGAAGAGCTTGATGCCGAAACGGTGTCTCTTCGACAGGATATATTGCCGTAAATGCAGCCTCCCCTGGAACAGGACCAGAGACTCGTCGAGGAACATCTTCTGGAAGGGTATCAGGTAGGTGGTAAAGCGATGGTGTATCATGTCGTACAGCTTCCTGATTTTCCAAAGCCAATCTTGAAGGTGGACATGCATATTATTTGTCAGGTGGAGATAGTACAGAATGTGGAAATATCTGTCCCTGTACATGAATTTCCCGAAGGCTGGTGTTGTGATGAGATCGGCAGTGATCCAGTAGTCTGCTTTCTGAAGTGTGTCATCAGCATAGTCAGTGCCAGAAAAACATACATTTCTGGCACAGTGACAGCTCGCCATGCCACCATCTTGGCACTTGTTTTCCTGCCAAGAAAGTTTGCACAGAGTTTGTGATGGTTGTTGGCTTCCTCCACCAGGTATTCCATGACCTCGTCATAAAACCCACAAAAAAATTCACTAGGGCTTGCATCTGGGCCACAGGGATATGCTGCTGACACCCCTGAGCCAATCTGCTCCTCGTCAAAAGCAGGACAATCTGGCTCAAAATCTGCCCCATCAGTCCAGACAAACACCTCTGATTGTAGGGCACAGCCACACCCACGACCGCCATGGCCTCGAACTCGAACTCGCCGTGTCGGTATCTCCTCTTCTTCCACTTCCTCCTCCTCCTCCTCCTCAGGTGATGTCAGGTCATCTTGGGCAATGTTAAGGTTGTCGACATCTTCGGGGGATAATTCTGGTGAAGAAGTGACCGGGCCTGGGGGGCAGGAAGCTGTGGGGGGTGGAACAATGGGATGCTCAGCCTCCGGAGTTGGACTCCTTTTGCGGCGACCTGAGGGCTTCTCCCCTCCAAATAAAGCTCGCCGATGTGATGAAGCCTGTGGTACACTGCAGGAGAACAATGCCGCACCACTAGTACCACATCCAGAGGCCCTTTGCTCATCCTGAGGGAGAGATAAAGTTGAGGGCTGTGGGTGACCCCCGCGGCGTCCCGGGTCAAGGCGTCGAGACAAAGGAATGTAGGTGGTCGCTAGAGCAGGGTCGGCGTCATTGTCACTATCACTTTTGCCTTCCCTTGCTTCCTCTGCCGCCTTGCGTGCTTTTTTGGCTGCACTTTTCACTAATGTTTTCTTGTAAAAATATTTGCCCACTTTCAAGGGCGTACGAGCAGGCAAGGGGGAAGGTTGAGGAGTAGGCTTAGGCTTACCACGGTGCAATGGCGGCGGGGTAGGCATAGGCTCTAGCACACTTGGAATTTCCACCGCACCTTCATTGAACACTTCTACATCAGGGTCCTCATTACTACGTGACACATGATGCAAATCTACTACATCGTGGTGATGGGCTGGTCTATCAGAGTGAGAACTGAGCGATCTCTGCCATACCCATAGCTTACTCTGACTGTTCCTTTTACTTATATATTTTCTAGATCTCAAGTGACGGCGTCTCTTCCGTGGATTGACCTCCCAATCTACCAAGATTGGAAGGTAAAGCGTCACATTTTTCCTTTGCCCCTCAACTTTCTCTTCATAATTGCTGAGGGGCACAGGGCCCTGGGTGGGGCTTTAATTTCCCGGGCGTTTCCTCACCCTCCTCAGCTCCCCGCCTGGAGTAGCTTCGGTCACCCAGGCTTTATTGTGGTCGGCAGGGAGGGTTCTGTAGGGGCGCTCGGTTATGGCCTTGGCCTTGCTCGGGGCTGTTCGGCCAGGCAGCTTAGGGAACAACAACAACAACAAAAACTACATCGTCACCATGAAAGCCCTCAAAATCCTCAATTTCACTTATATCTTGCAGTTTATCGACTTCGCTCTCGCCACTGCTTGCTTCGAACGAACTTTAACTTTCAATGGCCAAAAGTTGTCTTTGGATTGCACTATCACTCAATAAACGCTTCGCTTTCTTACGATCAGGCTTTTTCTGGGTCGCAGTAGGCGTCGATGTTGCTAGCAGGGTAGCAGCGGGGCGGGCAGAAGGTTGCAGGGAATCGGACGCGTCGGAAGACATATTTTCGCTATATCTCGCTATGGCTGGCACGTATGGACTGATGACGGTAGTAGTTGAGGCTTGGTGGCGCTGCGATCGCCCCTGCAAAGGAAATTTTTACCACGCGGCTTTCAAGCATTCAAGCAAGGAAACTGCGCTAATAAAATTTAGTAATGACGTACTTGCAGCCTTTGATGATAGACTGTTTACAATTAGTGTATTTTTAGATCTGTCAAAAGCCTTTGACACAGTTGACCACCACATTCTATTAGAGAAACTCAAACATTATGGTATAAGAAATACTACATTCAGGTGGTTTGAATCTTACCTTAACCCCTTATTGGCGGCGCTCGACTTAAGTCGTGCACCAATATGCAGCAAGTTAGGAGCATTATTAAGGCTTTTAACCCTTCCTCCCCGGGCTGTCTTACCAAATGACGGTCGCCCCTACCCGGGCGATATTTCTGAAAAACGTCTTGGCCTAGGCTACCGTATTTATGTTTATTTTCACTGCTAGAACTTTCCCACTCATCTATAATCGTAGTGCGGTTTTCAATCTGTATTTTGGCATTGAGTAGAGCTCTGTAAGTCAACTGGTTCAGTTGTGATGACGATTTCAGTGGAGCCAATATTGCAGAGATGTTGCCAATATGGGGGCTTTTTAGACACTAATTTCGTCATGACGTCAGAACAATAACATTGAGGAGTCTTCTCCTTGTTTTCAGAGGTGCGGTGACGAACGCTTGGGTTTGTTGACATACGTCGTACGCACGGCGTTCGGACCAAGCTTAATTAGGCTATTAAGCTCATGCCTTAGATAAGGCATACCGGGTAGTGGCCCTTCTTTCGTGCTGTCCTTACCTAAGGCAGACCGGGTAGGAAGGGTTAAAGGGTTAAAATCGAGTGCAAATGGCCGGGAGCACAGCGGGCCAGACAGCCGACTCCCAGGGCTTACCGCCGCCCATTAACTCATGTTCCCTGTGTTCTCAAGAGGCCGGCAGTGTAGCCAGTAGTGAGCATAGCTGGGAAAAATATACTGATATATGCTAAACTCCCATGTTCGTGGCATCAGTGCAAGAGAACCACGAGTGCTACGTAGCTCGTTCTGGTCTAATTTTGAAGCTTTTAGTGCCTAGTTGTTTGCTATATAATTTTTTGTTCATGCAGATGCTTGATTTATCATGCAGGAGGGCCTGAATATGCCCAAATGAGCCCAAAACACCCCGCTAGACAAGGGTTAAGGACCGTAAACAATATGTAGAATATAATAATATTAAATCTAGTGAACAATCTTTAGCCTTTGGAGTTCCACAGGGGTCCATACTGGGCCCATTATTGTTTATTATATATGTGAATGATTTAATTAACACAAATGTACTATTTAAAACAATTATGTTTGCAGACGATACAACACTTTATGCCAGTCACAGCAATTTAAATACTCTAGTGCAATCAGTGAATAATGAACTAAATAATGTCTATTGTTGGATGACCGCAAATAAGCTAACCTTAAATATCGACAAAACAAAATATATTATGCATCACAGAAAAAATAATTTTCCTCCAAATGTAGATTTCATTAAAATAGGAAATTCAATGTTAATAGAAGAGCAAAATATAAAATTTCTTGGTGTTGTAGTGGATAGGCAATTGACTTGGCAGTCACATATACAAACATTAACAAACAAGATAAATAAACAATGTGGTATATTATATCTAACCCGTAACTGCTTTCCTTCGGAAGTATAAACAACTTTACTACTCCTTCGTGTACCCTTACTTTTCATACTGTCACACAGTTTGGGCAACCGCAGGTAAAACTAAGATAGAGAGAGTCAAACTAGCGCAAAATAAAATTATTAGGACAATCACTTTCAAAAGAAAATATGATCACACAAATTAATTATTTAAATCTCTAAGGCTTTTAAAATGGGAAGACATAAACATATATTGCACTGCTATCTTTGTTTATAAAGCCATTAATAATTACAATCCCATAAATATATTTAATTTTTGTTTAAATGAAAGATATACCTTAAGAAACACAAGAGATTTAGAAATTCCATTATTGGCATCAAATCAATCTCAAAAATTGATTCATTATCATGGTGTAAAGGTCTGGAATGCACTGCCTCGGCATATTCTGGATAAACCCTCCCTGTCTAGTTTTAAGATGTCCCTCAAATCATATTTATTGAGTAAATATTAAAACATCCGTCAAATTGTAAGTTACTTTTGTGCTGAGTATGTTTATGTAGTGTAAGTTTATGGGTGCGAATTGAAAGAGTATATATTATATGCATGTAAAAATGTAAATTAATTCGGGTTATATCAAGGTGCCTTAACCCCTCCACCCCGGAAGGGCTCTTGAACGCCCATAACAACCTCGGCCCGCGCAACCCGGAAGGGCTCTTGAACGCCCATTGCTTGCGTGCCTGCTTTCGAATGCCGCGCGTACATTTTTTGGTATCGTGGGACAGTAGGTGGCGCCACCAGGCGTAAACGACGCCACAGCAACAGTATCTACCCCGACGCTATCATGGACAGTACGCCAAATAGTGATTCCGCTGTGTCCGATACCGTGCTTCCTACGACGCCCTTGCTAGTTCGTCGCGCCTTACCCCGACGCCATCGCCTAAATGTGTTATCTCCCGGAGGTATTGAGACGACATTGAGACTTTATGAGCGTGCTGATGCCAAGTATATTGTTGATGATGAAGTCAGTGACGACTCCAGTAATTATAAGTCGAGTGATTATGGCCATGAGAGTGACAAAGAAGAGCAATTCCTGGGATTTGCGAGAGAACATGACAGTGATGAGAGTGATGAAGGTGATGTACCAGTTGTTGAGGAAGCTGGTTCACCTAAAGACAGTGAACTTGAGAGAGTGAGTGAGTGGGAGAGTTCAAGGTCACTCACCAAATTTCGCATAAGTGACACGACGCCAAGCCCTTCCCCAGGTAAATCGCCTTTCAAGCTACACTTATATAAGCAGAAAATACTTGCGAAGGCGGCCGCGGCAGCTAGGGAACAAGCAAAAATACTTGGTGAGGATGAGGCTGTGAGTGAGGGTGAGCGTGGTGACCCTTCTCGCCCGCCATTGTCTCCCTTATCTACCCACGCCACCCAAGATGACCCGGATGCCCCGCATTCTTCCCCACCACCCCCACCACTGCCAAGGGTTGAGGACCCCCCACTTTCGGCCTATCTGCCTCCTAGGTCCCCCGATAGGAGACATACTGCTGCCGAAAAGGGGAAAGGCAGGAAATATACCAAAAAAATTAAGAAAAGTAAGAGAGTTTTGTTCGCGGCTCCCGCGGCGTCCACCCCTGCCGGCCCCAGCCATACGCCCCCGCAACTTTCCCCACGGTCCTTCCCACCTCTCCCGCCTTCAACATGTCTTCCTGAAGAAGTCTTTGAGCTCGCATCACCAATACCTGGGCCTAGTGACAGTGAAGCATTGCTTTCTGTCACTCGTCGCAGGCCAAGGAGCCCAGGATCTCGGGGGGACACAGCCTCACCTGCCACTCCTTCCCCACCTCGCCCACCCGCACGCCGCCCACACATCACTCGTTCCCCGCCAGATTATGTGGGGGCCACTGATGATGAAGGGCACCTCTCTGAAGACTCTGGCCATGATTACATAGGTCCACCGTCAGGGCAAGATGACCACTCTGACGATGACTATATGGACATCGACGACCCTCGACCCATCCGCTTGGCCCGGCGTCGTGCTGGCCGACGCCCTGACCGCCGCCCTCGCCGCCCTAGGGCGCGGGCCTCCCGAGTTGGCCATGGGCGTGCTGGGCCACCAGCTGGAGCTCCTCGTCAGCGTAGACAAGACCCATTCTACGTTTTTCAGTGGCAAGACGTAGTTGATGGGGATGGATACAACCCTGATGTGCCAGCTTTTGATGAGGTACTGGAGGGTTCAGGCATTACCCCCAATTTTCCTACAGGCCCCAATGCTCCACCACACAAACTATTTGAGGCCTTCTTTGATGAGGAAGTGGTAGGCTATGTTGTCAAAGAGACAAATAAGCAGCACCAATACCAGGTCCACTTTTTGGGCAAGGTGACCAATGGCCACATGAGGCAGTGGACCCCAGTGACTCATAAAGAGTTCATGGTGTTCCTGGCACTCACCATGCTAATGCCTCATGTCAAGAAGCATAGGTTGCCTGACTATTGGATCACCAATGATCTCATATCCACCCCTGCCTTCGGGAAATATATGTCTCGCGACCGGTACCTTGATATCCTCGCAGCGCTCCATCTTGTTACCAACCTTGACGTCCACCTCCCAGACAAGCTGTGGAAGATTAGGACGTTGTACGAGATGATGCGAGAACGCTTCACCTCCTACTTCAAGCCCTTCCGCAAGGTCGTCATTGACGAGTCTCTTGTGCTGTTCCGGGGAAAACTCAGCTTCCGGCAGTACATCCCCTCAAAAAGACATCGCTTTGGCATAAAATTCTTTGTGCTGTGCGACTGCCAAACTGGCTATGTCCTGGACTTCCTGGTCTACAGCGGGAAGGAAGGGGACTTGCTTGTGGACCCCCTCATTGGCTTTGGCGGAGCAGTGGTGCAAGCCATGATGGACCGCTACTTTCATAAGAATCACGTCCTCTACACGGACAATTATTACACGTCCCCCACTCTCTCACAGTACCTGCATGAGCGCAAGACGGGGACTGTAGGCACAGTACGAGGGAAAAGGAAGGGCATGCCACCTTTCCCTCCAAAGACCAAAAAAGGTGATGTGTTCAAGAAGAAGTCGGGGCCCATTCTGGCTATCCACTGCCACGACCAGCGGAAGGTCAACCTCCTGACCAGCATCCACAAGGGGGAAATGGTGGAGACTGGCAAGGTGGATCGCCGCACCCAGGCCAGGGTGACCAAGCCCGATGCTGTCCTGGACTACAACATCAACATGAGGCTGGTGGACAAGTCCGACATGCAGATAGGCTTCATTGACTGCCTGCGTACCTCGTGCAGATGGTACAAAAAGTTCTTTCTGCATATGGTGGACATGTCAGTTCTGAATGCCTACAATATATACAAGCTTCAGAATGTGAACACACTCATGAAGTTCAATAGCCTGCGGAGGTTCCAAAAGCAGGTGTTGACGGAGCTCCTGGAGAAGTATGCTACGCCACAGAGGGCAGTGGCACATCCTGGGTCCGCCGTTATTGACCGCTTGCAGTGTGCTCAATACTTGATTAGGCACAGGCTTGGTTCCCTGCCTCAGAATGAATCAGGAAGAACGCAGCAGAAGCGGTGCCATGTCTGCTACAACAGCAGGGTGAGGCCGAGGCCATGTAAAAAGTCAACCATGGAGTGTGTGGAGTGCAAGGTGGCACTCTGTGCTTTAGAGTGCTTCTTTGATTACCACTCCAAGCTGGAGTTCTAATAATCATACTGAAATTGCCAAATAAAATGACAATATGTACACTATAATTATATAGGCAAAAAGTGGAAGAAAACCAATTTATTGTAATACAAAAGTCATGTATTATGAGAAAATTGATACAAATACAATTACACCATAATAATATGTGAAAGTGACACATATGTATATACCAAGTGACATTCATATGATTAGAACCTATAGAAATATATAAATCAGTGAAAAAAGACAATAAATTGTATATAAAACGTTTACAAATCATATTACTAAGTGAAAGTGACACAAGACCTAATATTTGATGGCCAAAGTATAATAAACACCTGTGATAACGAATAATCAGTGCCTAATACAACAATAACCTACCTCAATTACTAATAAAATGTACGGTATCGAGTGAAAATGAGCATTATCAGTGACACTCTCTAAAGCATATTTGTCAAAGTGAAAGTGACACAAGACCTAATATTTGATGGCCAAAGTATAATAAACACCTGTGATAATGAATAATCAGTGCCTAATACAACAATAACCTACCTCAATTACTAATAAAATGTACGGTATCGAGTGAAAATGAGCATTATCAGTGACAGTGACACTCTCTAAAGCATATTTGTCAAAGTGAAAGTGACACAAGACCTAATATTTGATGGCCAAAGTATAATAAACACCTGTGATAACGAATAATCAGTGCCTAATACAACAATAACCTGTCTCAATTACTAATAAAATGTACGGTATCGAGTGAAAATGAGCATTATCAGTGACAGTGACACTCTCTAAAGCATATTTGTCAAAGTGAAAATGACACAAGACCTAATATTTGATGGCCAAAGTATAATAAACACCTGTGATAACGAATAATCAGTGCCTAATACAACAATAACCTACCTCAATTACTAATAAAATGTACGGTATCGAGTGAAAATTAGCAATATCAGTGACAGTGATACCCTAATAAACATACTTTATATAATTGGCCTCAAAATAACTATAAAAATATCAAATAAACATCACATTCTCAATATCAAACACTAAAATCGTCTAAGGGAGATAAATACTTTGGCGCGACGAGCGGCTAGGTGCGTCGTAGCCATGGCCGGGGCGACGCGTCCGAACGCGGGAAGAATTTGCCGCCGAAAAGCACTCCTCTTCCCGCGCTCACCATTATGAAACCAGAGAGGCTAGAGACCTCTACTTAACGCCATTCGACAGAGGAAGGTTTGTGGAACATTATTCTTTTTTATTCACAACATTACATGCCATATTCATTGACTTACAGAGTAGTTAACATAGCCCAAAGATCGTCAAAACACCCGGTACCGCAGCACAGTCGCGAGCTATAGCCCCCGGGGCTGGAGGGTTAAAGAGAGTTTTCTCTCATAAGGCTTAGCCAGTTGACTTCCATGTATTTAAATTCTGAACTTATTGTATATCTGAAGGCTAAATAAATATATTTGAAATATTTGAAATTGAAGCATAGGGATTTTAAAATGACACCCGGGCTCCGGCCGATCTACCGCTGTGTCATTTTAAAATGCTGCCCGGGCGGGGTTAACAGGGTTGCCTGGAATGCCACCATTAGGACAAGAGACTGAAACTGCACGTACGTGTGGAGCACTCCGTCTTAAAATGTTATGTATGTTATGTACAGTATGTATCCCCCGATAGTGCCCGATTAGCCCCACAAACCCATCCCAAGCCCATAAATATTTTTCTTTTTTGGTGTTAGACTAATGCATGTAAAACATATTAACCTAAGAAGTGTGCATGGGGGGTATGAGACACCACACTCCTGTGCTGACGTATTTGAGCTGTTCCCATCACTAACATCGTTATTTTATCATAAATAGCATTAATACTTATCCATATGCGCCTATTATAGGTTGATTATAAAGGTATTAACCTGTTACAACAATAAAACAAGTGGAAACAGTGTTTGGATGGTCAAAATCGGCGATACAGGCCGGGAGTTACATAATGTAAGGCTGAGGCAACCTCCCTGCCCTCCACCCCTCCTCTTGTCTGGAGAGACACTGTTCCGCAATAGTCTCTCTCTCACTTTCCCACGCTTGGTAACAGTGATGACAACGCCCTGCTACCAACTCGCTAATGTTAGCACGAAAATAAACCACAGAATAAGGGAGTAACAGGGAAAATAGGTGATAACTGAAGGAGGGGAGAAAAGTGGGGAAGGAGGGGAGCTGGAGGAGTGATATTTGGCATGGCCCAGGGGATTTTTTTTTTTGTTTTTTTGTTTTTTTTGGGGGGGGGGGGGTTTAAATGGATTTTTGTTTTCCCTTACTCTTAAGAGTCTTCCCGCAGTCCGCCGGGGGGAACTCTTTAAGAGTCTCCCTGCAGTTCCCGGGTTAAGGGATGGATGTAGTGTCTGGGCGTACGGTCGTCATGTTTACATAGGTCGATCGCCGCTGTAAAGTTTGCGTCTATTTTACGGCAATGATGACAATATGTCATGGGGGGGTGAGGGGGGATTATTGTATCCAATGGTAGTCAAAATAGACGGGAACATGATCGCAAGCGTCCGACACCGTCATGTTTACATAGGTCGACCGCCGCGGTTAAGTTTGCGTCGATTTTTTTTTCGGTTATTTGCCCCCTGCTGGCAATATATATGATGATGACAATGTGTCATGGGGCTTTGCCCCCCCTCATTATATTATTGTATCCAACGACAGTCAAAATAGACAGGAACATAATGGTAAGCGTCCGCCGCCGCTCCGCGTAGTGTAAACAAGGCGGGCGTTACGCCCGAACTCTACATTCTTGCCCATATTAATACAATAATATAAACAATTACTGTACAGTATATTCAAGATAATAGTTTCATTAACCATTAAAATTAAAATAGAAAGAATTTTTAATAGGGTTAACCCTCCCGCCCCGGCTACGCATTACATAAATATTCCCCGAAATCCGGGTGTTTTGGCCGAAAAACGTCTAGGCTAGGCTACCGTATCATTGTTATGCTGACTGCTTCCCGCATTCCCGCGCATCCCCAAGCGTAGCTGTGTTATTTACCTGTAGAATGGCGTTAAGTAGAGCTCTCTAAGTCAAGTGCTTGATTTGTGATGATGATTTCATTGGAGATAACTTTATGGCCAAAACAGCCACTTTACACTACTTTTCGATACTTAACAACAACATACAGGCACACACGAACAAGCGACGCTCTCCTTCTTGTGGCCGGAGATGCGGGGCGTCGGTCCAGCCGGCTGTTGTTTACATGCGTCGGACCGACGCCTCGCACACGAAGCTCACAGGCTTTCAAGCAATGGTACAATGTTGTACCTCCCGGGTTCCTGGGGGCAAAACATAATGGTACACACATGTACCACCCGGGGTTGAAGGGTTAATTAACACTCAATTCGCGGCGACCGTCATATGACGGGAGAGAGAAAATTAGCCTATCCTGCGGCACCTGTCATATGACGGGCGCCATTTTGAGGCTATTATGAGCGATGAGAGAGAGACTGGGCTTTGAAGGGACCATAGGCAGGCTTCAACTGCTCGCCAGTCGCCACGGCCGCCGGGCCGGGGTCGCGCGGCGTACACTAAAGTCCTTTGCGGTTTTAGGAAGGGAAGAGGATGTGTAGATAAGACTTTTACCCTGAAATATGTTGTGGAGAAATATCTGGAGAAGCAACAAAAGCTGTATGTTGCCTTTATGGACTTGGAGAAGGCCTATGATAGAGTGGATAGAGAAGGTATGTGAAAAGTACTCAAAATATACTGAGTAGATAGCAAGTTGCTGAAAGCAGGCGATCTCGAATATCGAGTCACTTTGGTAGAGTATTAATTTTATGCTCTGCCACCTCTGTGTGTCTTGGAAGAAAAGTGAGTCTGACCTTGTGCTGAAATGCTTAGACACAGCGACGGAACACACTGACACTGAGGCTCGTTTGCACGAAAGGGATGCTTCCACAAGATGTTTAGTGGGTTCGTTGAGATATTAGACAAAACTGTGACGGTGTAACCAGGCACAGAATTTGATAATGAGGTACTCGGTCAACTCTCCATGGGATAATTGGAGGATAGAGCTTTCCTTGGAGGAGGTGAGCTGATGATGGATGGTCCTGTGGGGAGGTGTTTCCCCTTCTTGTGCTTCCTGGTGGCATGAAGATCACCTCTTCCTCTTACCTGTGACCTGTCCTTGTGCCCTTTTCGCATTGGCGAGTCTGAAAACGACAAGATAAAAGTCAAGAGGGCAGATAAAGGTGGCAGCTGATTCCCCAGGGTCCTGGGAGGCTTGGTCCCGCCTAGTGGCGGGAGTTTGTAGTAGCGTCTGCTTTGTAGAGAATGGTGCTAGGGGAGAGGGTGGGGGTGCCTCAGGCATACTCTACATACTACAGTAAGGACATTAATAAACTAGAAAAAGTGCAACGCAGTCACAAAAATGATACCTAGATTGCAAACAAACCATATGAGGAGCGTCTAAAGGAACTAAATTTGTTTAGCCTAACCAAATGCAGATTGAGAGGTGATCTAATAGAGGTTTTCAAGATTTTCAAGGGATTCAGCAACATAAATGTGAGTGATTACCGTACTTCACTATCGACTGAGCAAACTTCACTAGAAACAATGATTGTAAGATTATAGGAAAGATATTTAATTCTATTGAAGCAAAACATTTCTTCTTCAATCGTGTTGTGAACATTTGGAACAGACTACAGTACGTTCAAACATTGTGAACTGTGATAGAGTTGAGACTTTCAAGAACCATCTAGATAAATACTTGGCCACTAACCCTCAAGTAACTCCTAGTCGTAATGAGGCAATAATGATTGCAATATAAATAGAATTTATGCATACTTTTTTACTCATGATTAAACAAAAAAATACTCCAGAACTTAGATGTAGAATGAGCATAGACTACTAATTTATCTCCTTTCGTCCTACCCTATCCGAAATTCCATGTCGGTTTTTCCATACTGCTTGGTTTATTTTTCCAACTGTTTCCACGCTAATATAAGCTGGAGGGTGGATGGGGAGGAGCCTTCTGCTTTACTATCCTTTTCTTTACCTATTAGTTAGTAGCTTAGCAATGTAGATATCCAAACAAATTCAATCACGTCATGAGGACAAGAGAAGCAGCAGTGGAACGTTGATTTCTCGTCTAGTATGTGTCCACCAAGAGTTGCCAGTTTTCATATTATCTGATACTTACCACCAAGTCCCATTTACAAGGTTACCTACCAGTACCCAGGGTGTCAAACCGGAGCAATTTGTTTGAAGACTTGAATGAATATGAGAAGGAATGCAAGAAAATGGACATGAAATAGCATTGTTTTGGCAATTTTATTATTCCCAAAGACATAATTTTCAAACTATAACTATAATTTTATCTTTACATATACAGTAATAAAGTCTGAAAAAATAGACTCGACTTTTATTTGACACCCTGCCAGTACCACATTCCTCACCTTTCACTATTACAATTCCTTGATCACAATTAATTACCTGTACTTCAATTATATTTTCAATTCTCCCTACCAACAACTCCCTCGAAACCTCTGGTGGACGCTTCTGAACTAGCGCCAGAGCTACGACTGTAGACATCACTATACCCAACACCTAGGATATGCACAGTTTATCTCTATTTTTGTGTGATTCTACACGTTTTTATTATACAGTATACGACTACACTAAGTGCATAGTATAGTAATAAAGGGAAAGTCCATATCCAGCTGATAATTACTACAAACATAATTACAGTATAAGCTGATGAATTATCATAACAAAATTTGCGCGAAAATACCTGCTGACGTTGTATTGTAAATATATGTTTTTTATGAATATGGGTGATTTTAAAATATATAAAATAACAGTATGCATAGACCAAAGTATGTGTCAGCTACAGACATTTCGACTAACTGCATATATTATAGAATTGTTGAAGGAGAAGGAGGGTGGATAGCTCCGCAATGTCGCCCATTTCTCACAATGCACCGCGGTAAACCTTGCGTTCAGCGCCTCTATCGGCCACTGTAGGCATTTATTGGTAGGGAGAATTACAATTACAATATTTCTGTAATTAATTATAATTCAATGCATTTACAATTACAATAACTCCAACCGTGACAGGTACCACGACAGACTGTAATTAGAGTTTTGTTTAGGTTTCCACACCTCCAATACAAAGCTAAAACATTTTCTGGTCCTGTAATAGTAGTGGAAACAATCTAATAGGTTTTTTCTATTCTTTTCGACAAGAATAAAATGGCGCGTTTGGCCAATAATCGGGAGTCTGGTGCATCGTGCTTTTTATACATTATGTTCACAGTTACGTTCGTTAAATTAATATATTGTTATAACGTGTTTTAATGAGAGTAGCCTATTGTTTTATACTGTATATGCTTTTTTATAAAAGAACCTCAGATGCCTCTCAAAATTCTAGTACTGTACTGTCGTTATATTACAGTACTTTGGTTTTACTTTCAGTTAAGTGAGAGGAAAATATAAAATTACTGTCTAGCTTTAGGTTTACTGTACTGTACAGTACTTTCAAAAGAGTGAGAGCAAAGGAAGGACAAAAAGTGAGAAATGACTATGTATTAACTGTACAGTACAGTACTTTGGTACAGTATTACTTTTTCCTTTTACTCTTCAGATGGGTGAGAACAATGCTAAGGTGCTGGTAGCCCTTGACTTTGATCACACAGTGATCGACGGCAACAGCGACACCCACATCTGCAAGCTGGCACCCGGTGGCCGCATCCCAGACAACCTGAAGGCCCTCTACCGGAAGGACGGGTGGACGCAGTACATGGCTGAAGTGTTTAAGCTGCTCCACTCCAACAAGATCACCAGGGATAACATTCTCACTTGTCTTAATGAGATCAATCTCACTCAGGGCATGAAGGAGCTCTTCAATGGTTTACCCAAGGAGCACACAGAGTTCATTATCATTTCAGATGCCAATTCAGTGTTTATTGATCATATCTTGAATCATCTTGGTTTGCGGGAACATTTTGAGGAAGTGTACACCAACCCAGCTAAATTTGAGGAAAATGGGTGCCTTAGTCTACAAATGTATCATTTGCAAGATTGGTGTTCTCTAAGCACAAAAAATCTATGTAAGGGAGACATCCTCACTAACTTTATCAAAAACCGAGAAAAGCAAAACATTCACTTCTCAACAGTAGCATATGTGGGTGATGGTACAAATGATTTCTGCCCGAGTCTACGTCTAAAGAAAGGTGATATTACATTTCCCCGCCGCGGGTACACTCTCATCGACTACATATCCAAGATGGAAACTGAACATGGTTTGCAACTGGATGCGGAGGTGTGTGCCTGGAGCTCAGGAAAGGATATACTGCAGCGGCTGTTGAATTGCTACCATGACCTCAACACGTCACAGATCCCAGCGCCAAGACTTAGAGAACCTAGTGCTTTGGGAAATATTTAATTTAAGGGGTACCATATAGTTAACTTATATATTTCTTAAGAAATCAGTAGATTATCGGTATAGGCTACTGTACAGTACAGGTCTTCCTCGATTTATGATTGGGTTAAGTTCCTGAAACCCCGATCTTAAATAGAAAACTCACATAGCAAACACTAAAATTAATGGGGTAAATAGGGATGCGCTCTCGGACCAGCCAAAACCCAATCGCCTAAAAACCTATAATAATAACGTAAATTTGGGCTTCGGATAGTAGTAAGGGAGACCTGTATATACTCAGGCACGTACCCCATAGCTGGGGGTGGCCGACTCGAGACAGAGCCCGAACAGAAACGACAGAACACAAAAAAAAAATCACACACATATAGGTCGCCCATAAAAGACCCAGAGACTTAGGCCCATTTGGGGTCCCCAGCAAAGACTTCCAGGTCCCAAACCTCCCTGAGAGGTTCCGGTCTCAGCAGGCAGACACGCAACGAAGCCCACCACCACAATGTCCGCCCATCTTACTTCCAGGCATGACCCTTCATAGTATAGACCGGCTTCCCGGGCAAGGCGCCTGATGGACTATTACAGTATCTAGTCCAACTGGCGCCTGACCCCCTCTCCCTACGACCGCGTTTTCACTCATCTATTCACAAGCATTCTCCATTCACTCCTATTCATTACCAATTTTCTTGCCTGTTCTTCAGTAATCTCTCTATCTTCCAACACTTTTATTACACTATCTCTTCATCTCAACCGAGGTCTTCCTCTCCATCTATTTCTCCTTGTTTCTAACACATATATTGTCTTTAAAAGTCTTTCATCTTCCATTCGTTCAACATATCCATACCAGCATAGCACCCTTCTTTTCTCTCTGGCCGATAATGGTCCCTGTTGTCCTACTTTCCTACGTACCTCTTCATTCCTAAATCTGTCTCTACTCGTTACTCCACACATACTCCTCAAGCAGCTCATCTCTATCACATCCAACCTTCTTTTCTCTTGTGCCTTCAGACCCCATGTCTCAGCCCCATACATCACTGTTAGTACACCCATCCCTTGATACATTGCACTTTTAGCTTTCATTCCAAGATTTCTCACCTTCCACATACAGTACGGTACTTCCCATTGCTCCGAAAACTTTCCTTCCTGCACATACTCTTTGTCTTACCTCCATTTCCACACCTGCATCCCTGCTTATCACTCCTCCTAGATATGTAATACACTCCACCTGTTCCAGCATTTCCCCATTCAGTTGTACATTTAGATTTACCTTACAAGCATCTCTATTACACACCATCACTTTACTTTTATTGACATTCACCCTCAGCTTCCTCCTCCCATATACCACACCAAACTCTTTTACTATTCGCTGCAGCTTCTCCTCAAAATCCGCCGCCAATGCTGTTTCATCAGCAAACAGCAACTGATTCAACTCCCAATCATTACCATTATTTCATACTAAACCTAATCCTCTACCCATAGTTCTTATTTTTAACTTCCTCACCACATCATCCATATACTGTACAGTATATATTAAACAACCACGGTGACATTACACAACCCTGTCGCAGACTTACATCTACCTCAAACCATTCACTCAACTCATTTCCTACTCTAACACATGCTATGCTCTCTTCATAAAAACTCTTGACTGTTCTTAACAAAATTCATCCAATGTTATTAATCCTTAGCACCTTTCCCATTGCTTCTCGGTCCACACAATCATACACTTTTTCCAAATCCATAAAAGCCCAGAAATTCTTATTATCTTCTAAATACTTTCTCGCATAGCTGTCTTACTGCAAAAATATGATCCACACACACCGCTTTCCCTCCTAAAACTGCACTGCTCTTCTTCTGTTGCACCTTTTGTACCCTTTATTATCCTCTCTATCAACACCCTACCATACAGCTTTCCAACAATTGATAAAAACTAATACTGTACCTCTATAACTTGAACACTCCTGCCGGTCTCCCTTCCCTTGTACAAAGTCACAATACCAGTGCTCCTCCAGTCTAATGGTACCATTGACACAACAAAGCAAACATTGAATAGTCTCACCAGACAATCTATTATTGCATCTCCACCCTTCTTAATACACTCCACAGCAATGCCATCCATACCTTCTGGTTTACCGGCTCTCATTTCTCTCACTGCTTCTTTCACCTCATGCTTCTTAATAATTTAATTCATTCCCTGCCACCTGGGTAGCCTGGGTAACCTATCTCCTTCAATCACTGCCTCTCTTCCATCTCTTACATACAGCTAAGATTAAAAATACTCAACATATCTTTTCCTCACTTGCACACCTTCCAACTAGGCTACTACTGTAATAGATTTTATATATAAATTTATATGAACTTGGTACTGTATTGTAATTAGATACTGTATATGTTTTTAACCCTCTCACTCTTGCTATATACCGGTACTTAATAACTTTCGTTTCACTTATTTTGACTCTGACTGTGGTCTCTCAGGCTGGCCATGTCACCCATGTGACATACATTATTGCTCTGTTTTAACCCACAAGAATCGCGACTACAGTATTGAATTGTGCTATATATGAAAAGAAAGAGGAATGGCCATACTATAACATAACTAAATATATAAACAAATAAATCGAAGGAAGATAGTTGAAATTGATCCCAAATATACGATTTAATTTATCTTCAATGTTCATCACATCATATTTTTGTTATAAGGTCTACGACTATAGGTTTTTATTGACGCGTTTCGCGTGACTATACTGTACTATCTATCTATTTCCGGACGCCATGATCCTGAAGGGGTGTCTATACACTTTTGGGAAACCTCCAAATCACGCAATTTGCTTCAGCAAGCGTGAGAGGATAAATAGATAATTATCCTATACTGTACCTGTATATCACTTCATGTTGACTCATGCAGAATACTGTATTCAGTTTAACCTCCAGTATGTATTGTATGTATGAATATACCCAGGTACATACCCCATAGCTGGGGGTGGCCGACTCGAGACAGAGCCAGAACAGAAACAAGATTTAATGTTCCGATTCTTAGGGTTCGGAACCACTTTCTCTGTCTCTTCTAGTAGGTGAATTTTACAAGGGGAGGAGGATTCCTAGCCTCCTGCCCCCGAAGTAGGAAAAGTAGTACCGGTACAGGAAAAGAGACAGACAGAAACAGCTAAGGTTGGGTAGAGGATGCCAAACCTCACTCTGGACAGGACTAGCCTTCACCCTATTTACCTCCAGTAACACAATATATTATCCAGTATGTTGCCATGCTATAATTACCTTATATTTATATTTTATATGGGGAATGTAACTACCCCAGGGGGTAAGGGGGCCTTCATCTAATGGTGGAGGGAAAAATGAATATGTCTCCCGCATCCTATTGTGTGTCGTACAAGGCGACTAATAGGGGGGATGGCGATAGACTTTTGGACCAACAGCCATTACTATGCAATACTTTTGGACCAACAGCCATTATTATGCAATAAAGTCTATCATAGCACTGAGGCTGGTGGGGTGCAGATGGGTGCCACAGGGGACTGAGTCTTATCTGGGCGCTGTTTGGTACCACACCTGTGTCGGCGTGTTGGGGCAGGACTTTATTGTTCTATAATCCAAATTGCCTAATATACAGTAGAGTCTTGTTATGGTGCTGTCATTTTGTAACACTGTTAAGGCTGGTGTGGTTGTAGGTGCAAGTGCTGCAGGGGGACTGTTGAGTCTTGCTGAGGCACGGTTAGCACTATACCAACATCAGCCACAGTGATGACTTGGTAGGACAGTGCTGTGGTGGGACTTTATTGTACTACAGTACACTCCAACTACTGAAAGGTAACCCCGTCTGAGCCGTTACAATGCATGAAATGGAAAATGACGCTAAACCATTGTATGTTGTATGTAAACAGATATTCAATAGATCATAATATTTCTTAATGGGAATTATGAAACTTGGGATACCAGTAAATTAATTTGTTTGGATAATTGAGGGTTCCTTTTGATAAGGCTAAATATGCATAAAACACCAGTTCTTTTTATCCTTATATTTTAAGATTTTATCTTGTTTTACCCTCAGTTTTCCATGTCTTACATTTGGAATCCCATTATGCCATCAGACAGTACACTAGGACCATATGGCTGGGAAAGTGTAGATAGAAGAGAAGGGGTGTTGTAGATAAAGGAAGTTGAATGGCTTTGGTATGTGTGTTACTGTATTAGTCTGTATACGTCGTCGAGGTGTCCCCCGACTGGGTGCGAACATGATATACATTTATTATGTTCTATCCAACAACCAACTCTACTCCTAAAATCGATTAATGAAATGTTACAAACACATGTGGCAGTCCGTGGATTCGAACCCAGGACGCTCACACCGAATATCAACACCTTATACATTGCACCACGAAGGCATGCTAGGACGTACTACCACACCCACTAAATGTCCGCCTTGGCTGGGATTGAACCCAGGTCAAGCAGATTCACACGTGAGCGTGCTCTCCACTCGACCGCCGCGGCTGTGTTCAAGCTCTATCCCTTTCAGAGTTGTTAAAACTTTGGTCAAGCAATGAGAGGCTAAACTAGAGAAAGTTAATGAAGAATTGCAATAGGAATCATTTTGGCTAACTTGAATTTTGTATAGCCTACCTGTTTTGAGTCCCCCTTTTATCCCTGCTACTATACGTATTTGCCACATTAACCCCTTTTGTGTTAACCCTGCAATCTCCCAGAAGCTGATCAAAGTCAATAGCAGTATTGGTCAGTCTCAGATGTCCCCCAACGGGCCAACAAGGATAAGAGAAAAGCAGTACAGTGGATGAGTTCTCTGGAAATGAAGACGATAATGACTAAAAAGAAGGGGCTTCCTTTTTACGACTAAAACCCGCCATTTGCTTTAATACCAATTTATTCACAGTATATGACTTATAGATGTAATTTTATATAATTTATATGTGTTTCTTAATTCTATAATTCAGGAGGTGTGGCAGAGTGGTCTTGCCACTGGACTGGTAATCCAATGGACCCGGGTTCGAATCCCAATATGTCAATGGGAAGATATTATTGGGATGGAATTGTGCTGTACCTAGTTTCAGTGCATTACCACAGCACACCGAAATGCCAAAACAAAATACCCTCATTGTTCCCTGATTAAATAGCACTGTATGAATATTCCCATATTCAAAATATGCTACAGGGGGGCAATGCCTAGTGAGTTAATTGCTCAATAGGTGGCGTTCTGAGAGTAAGGGTCCGAGCCTGGGGAGTGAGACTGTGAAGCGCAGAGGCGAAGCAGCTTCAGAGATGGAGTTGGGTTTGAGCCATGAATAGGTGCTTCGCATGTCTCACTCCCTAGACTGGAACAGGACCTCACGGGCCTCACCGTGTTCAGCAGTAGAGTGTAAAGGCTATCAGCCTATGCCCGAGAGGGAGTAGTTGGAATATAGAAAAAAAAATAAGAAAACAAAAATATATATATATACTTTAAGTAGTAGTATTGGAATTTATATGCATTTGAATACTACTGAAATAGCATTGATAGTTTTCAATTACACTATAATTTTAATCTTGCCTTGTTTATGTGTTAATAACCTCCATTTAGGTTATCTGTAAGCATCTTAGAAATAATTAAAAGTTTAAATTTTAATAGACCTTTACTTACCGACTTGATTGCCATTTTATTGTGATGACATAAACAAATATTCATCCCACAAGGTGTTTATATTTTGTGCCCGCGAGGCAGGGTTGCCCTGTCCGTAGTAGCTCTAGTCAGCGGAGTGGGGAATGTACTGTAATCATATATCTCCCCTGGTTTGGTAGTTACAGTCGATGCTCTCATCTGATGGTGGGGCGGGGGTGGCCCTTTATTTTCTTGAATTACGGACCATTCTATGTCTCCTTTGCGGGTGGGAGTGTTTTTTTCTTCCTCGACTTCTTTAGGCAGGTCCATGCTATGTCATTGTGAGCCTCCGAGAGTGTTATTATTATTTCTCCCAGGCCCCTTCCGGAGGAGGCTAGTACAAGGAGTACAGTATACATTACGGGTTTGACAACCCAAAGGGCAGGAAGGAAAACCTAATATTTAGCAGTGGCTCCGTAGTCAATGATGTAAGAGCCTACAGGTATATGATATATATGGCCTTTTCCGGGTCTCTATGAGCCCGGATTTACCTTCCAACTGTCAGTCGAGAACCATAATTATTCTTTAACCCTTATCCGGGCGATTTGGCCGAAAAATGTCTATGCCTAGGCTACCGTATCTTTGTTGTTTTAACTGCTAGAAGATTCCCACGCATCTCTAAACGTACTGCGGTTTCCAATCTGTAGACTGGCATTGAGTAGAGCTCTCTAAATTAACTGGTTCAGTTGTGATGACGATTTATGTGGAGAGAGTTTCGAGGCGATGTTAGCAATATGACACTTTTCATCACTAAATCTGTCTTAGCAGACCACACAACAACAAAGCTTCGATGTCTGCTTGCTTTCGGAGGTGCGCGCGTCGCCTCCGACCAGCTGTGTTTATATACGTCGGACGCGCGGCTTTCAAAACAAGCTTAACCTAACAAGTGCGCATGGGGGTAATTGGAAACGTCCCCCTGTGCTGACGTATTTGAGGTGTTTCCGTCACTAAAATATTCATTGTACCATTAATAGCATTAATACTTATCCATATGCGCCTATTATGGGTTGATTATAAAGGTATTAACCTGAAACAACAATAACACGAGTGAAAACAGCGTTTGAATGGTCAAAATCGGAGATATAGCCCGCGAGTTGTATAATGTATGGGTGAGGCAAGCTGCTTTCCCGCCAATTTCCCCCAAGGCCACTGAGACACAGTCGATCGATACTCTCTCTCTCTCTCTTGCATTCGCTTGCTATCAGTGATGACCACACCCTGCAACCGGATTTCTAATGTTAGCACGAAAATATACCTCAGAATAAGGGAATAACAGGGAAAATAGGTGATAACTGAAGGAGAGGAGGAAAGTGGGGAAGGAGGGGAGGTAGAGGACTGAGATTTTGCATGGCCCAGGGGCCAAATTTTTTTTTTTTTTTTTTTTTTTTTTTCTCGATGTCAAAAGTTGATTTTTTTTTCACTCACTCTTAAGAGTCTCCCCGCAGTTCCCGGGTTAATAGGCTTTCAAGCTTACGGATTTTAAAATGACACCCGGGCTCCTGCCCATCTGCCGCGGTGTCATTTTAAAATGTTGCCCGGACAGGAAGGGTTAATACAGTACTGTAGTTCCTAAGGAACGTCATTCTTGCGGAGCCACTAAAGGTGAAAAAAAAAAAAAAAAAATACTATACTGTAATCAGTTTGAACAGTACGCTCGTTTTGCTAAAAAAAATAAAAAATACTATACTGTAATCAGTTTGAACAGTACGCTCGTTTTGCTAGGAGTCCTCCATTTTGTCGTCGCAGCTTCCCATACTCAGTTCCCATCACTCGCCATCTTGCAAGATTCCTTCTCTAATGATATATCAAGTTGGGCATATGTAAGGGAAGGGGAAAGGAGGGAGGGCAATAAACGTCATTAACTACGGAGCCACTGCTAAATATTAGGTTTTCCTTCCTTCCCTTCAGGTTGTCAAACCCATAATTTAGCAGTGGCTCTCTCCGTCAATGACGTGAGAGCCTAAAATACCACGACCGATGGAGGGACATGCATATGCTTAACCCTGAAATAATGGATAAAAGGAGCCAGCGAAAACAGTACTGTGTACAAACTATTTATTAACACTCAGGCCGCGGGGCCCGTCATATGTCAGGCGAGAGAACCATGGCCCGACAAAATCCGGACGGGATGTTGAGCACATTGTCGGCTCTGAGAGAGAGTCCACGCGTTGGGAGGACGATAGGCGGGGTCTGACCGCTCGGCACGGACCGAGTGCCGCGACTGACATAATCTCTGCACCATTCCACACCTCAGGCCTCGTGAGACCAAGAAAAAACTCAGGAATTTACCGTATTTTATGGTTTTTGCCCTTGTGTTGCGCAATTGTTGCAAGAGAACCTGTGGTCGTGCAAGGATGATTCAGGTGTCATTGGAAAGCTCTATTATCGCCCTTTCACGGATACATAATTGTATTACGCTCTGGCTCTTTTTTATGCATGAAAAAGAGCATGGAATGAAGCTCGTTTAGGGTAAATATGCCCGCCTGCCAGGAAGTAGACGTTACAAACATCCCCGTTTGATAGGGGTTAAAGAAGAGTACTGTATATAAAAGTAATAAGGCGAGTACCATTAAATACGCCTTATGGATAAGACAGATTATAGGTTTGATTCCCGAAGGGAAGTAGAGAACACCTAATATTTAGTAGGGCCCCGTAATCATTGACGACTTCGCCTATTAATAGTAATAGTCTCCATTCAACATCCTGCGCCAGCATTTTGAATAGCCCGCGCGGAAGCATCATGGAGTACTCATCATAAGTGCACGCCTAATTCCCTTATGGAATCGTCATTTTGATTGGGTACCCTACAGAAAAAACTTGGTAAAAAAAAAAAAATAATAATAATTTAATATCTGTTAATATATGACTTGTCATATATGTGGATTTCTTATGCTTTGCTTCCCTGACACCAGGCCCCCTAGCGGCCATCTTCGTCCTTCACTGATATATCAAGAATAAACTTATAGAAATCAACGAATGGGAAGTGGGATGGTTGGGAGGGCCCGAGTCGTCAATGATTACGGGGCCCTACTAAATATTAGGTTTTCTCTACTTCCCTTTGGGAATCAAACCTATAAATTAATAGGGCCCCTCCATCATTGACGACTTCGCCTGAATATCAAGACTGGAGGCGAGACATTCGTAAAAAATATCCTCGCCTTAGGGAAGAAAAAATCCGGATAAAATTTTCTTCAGATTTATTGTATGTAATACAAATATAAAAAGGTATAAAAGATTTGCTAGCAGTGCGTGGCATTAAGAAACTACTTGCTCATGGTTAGATCGGTGCACCCGATCGTCTGCATGAAAAAAAGAAGTGACACACCTGTGTCCTATAGAACGATAACTCTGCCGTAGGTATACGTTCTGTTCTTAACTTAATTGTACATTCATATCATTGTACACTTTGGTAAAACAGACATACAGTAGTTGCAACTATGTGATAAATTCTTAGGATTTAAAAATAAGTCAACTAATCCTGGACTGTAGAACCCGTCCTATCACAGCTCGTGATTGATCACAATTCTCCAAGGGTACAGGGGGATATGGACTATTCCGCACACACACCCCCCTTTTTTTAAAACTAAACAATATCATAAGACCTACTGTACCCGTTGCCGTAAAGCTACACAGGTACGCTTTGGTTTATCTAGGGAAACCGACAGGTAGCGTGTTAGGAATCTGAGGGACACTGCCCATTTCCTAATGTCGTGAGCCCTGCCTATCACGCCGGGATTGCTTTCCCTGATCACGTCGACAAGCAAGGAAGCTAACTTCCATTTTGTAATGCGCTTACCTAGTCGGGTTAACATAAAGCACCTAGTTGGCGAGGTTACGCAATCCTCATAAACTTTGCGAGGGCTTGCACAGGACATAAAATGTGATGAATGAGGCCTCTTTTTAAGGCCGGGACGGAAAATTCAGAAAAAACATGTTCCGAATGTTCGTTCTTAGCAATAAAGGAGGGAGACGGCGCGATCTGAACATTGTCGTGCAGTCTCCCAAACCTGAGACAGTTTGGTACGTTGCTCATCGCCGCCAGCTCAGAGACCCGGTTTCCGGTGGCAAGTGCCATGAGAAAAACGTCTTTCTTTAAAATTGAATCAAAGTCCGGCGCATTATTATATTTGCGTGATTGCAGCAACTCTAGAGCTTTATCAAGGGACCAGGTGGGCATGAGCTGGCGGGGAGGTGGACGAAGCTTAAAACACGCCCTCATAAAACCCTTCTCCTCCGCCTGCGGAACAGACAGGCCGGTGAGGTCAAGGAAGGGGGTCCTAATGGCAGACAGATGATTTTTTAACGTTATGACCGAAAAATGTTTCTGCTCAAAAAGATAGTCTAAATACTTGAAGATTAAGGCTGCCGAGGCAGTCTTTTGCTCTGACTCAACAATCCAGGTTGTAAAGGTTTTCCAATGTGATTGATATTGTCACCTGGTCGGCTGTGTGTATTGATTCATGAGCTTTTGGGTGACACTTGGTCCAAATTGATTTAGCCATTTGGTATAGTAAATATCCACAAGGCAAAACTGAGCGAGGTCCGAAGGTTGCCAATCGTTTCCAAGTGGAAGACGGAGACCGGGAGGGATGTCGGGTTCTTGCACCACTGTTGCAATTGGTGGTACCATACCTGAGCCGGCAAAGAGGTGCGATCAACGCTACCTGGCCCCGGTAATCCCTCAGTTTGTGAATGACTTTGCACATTAACACAGAGTCTGGTGGCGGAAACAGATAGATTGAGGTCCACTTGTTCCAGTCCACCAGCAATGCATCGGGTCCCCCCGCCGGGGTTACCCCGTGCCGGGTCAAAAAGAGTGGCAGTCTGTGGTTCTCTGTTGACGCAAACAAGTCTATCTGTGGACAGGCCAGCTTTGCAATCATCTTGTTGAAGATAGCCTGTTTGATTGTCCATTCTACTAGAGTGCTCCGCCGGCGAGATAGAGCGTCTGCCCAGACGTTCGCTAGGCCGGGGAGGTAGGTAGCATGTAGGGAAATCCCTAGCGAGTCGGCTAGGGTAAAAATTTGTTCTGAAACTCTCAACAACTCTTGTGACCTCACTGAGCCTTGCTTCTGAATGCAAAAAACTGCGGTTTGATTGTCCATTCGGAATGCTATTGATTTGTTCTTTAATGTTGTGCCGTGAGTCTGGAGAAAAAACAGGGGAACTAAAAGCTCTTGCTTGTTGATATGTGACTGTTTGTCTGTCCCCCAAATGCCTTGCCCTTGGTGGCCTAGACTTGACTGATACCCCCAACCCAGGGACTCCGAGGCATCCGTGTCTATCCATACCGTAGGCGGGGGAGAAACCCATGACGTGACTGAGTAGAGGACGTCTTGCTTGGTCCAGGCCGATAGCAAGGTTAATGGAGGAATTGGCCATAATTTCTTTTCCGGCAAGAGAGGGAAGGCTTTGTTGCCTTCCATGATTAATCACTTGGCTTTCAATCGGCCCAACTTGACAGTTATTTGTACCCAGTTGATAGAACCAATCAGGGAATCCCACGTTTTCCTGGTCGTATCCAGACTGTGGAGTAACCGGAACAGTTTCCTTCAAAATCTGTTGCGGTTATCCGCACTCTGAGTCAGAGTCAGAGCGGCGGTATCCCAGATCAGCCCTAACCACTGAATCGTCCTTGAGGGGACAAGGTGCGACTTTGCCAAGTTCACCTTGAACTCTAGGGCTTGTACATGATTTAACACCTGGTTGACATGGTCTAGACATAATTCTACAGAGTTCGCCACTACTAGCCAATCGTCCAGATACCAAAACACCTGTATTCCTTGAACTAACAGGGGGAAAAGAGCTTGCCGGACGAGTTTGGTAAATACTCTTGGTGCTAGGTTTAACCCGAACGGCATCCTTTGAAAGACATAAGTCTCGTGTCGGATTCTGAGAGCGAGAAACTTTTGGAACCTCTTGTTGATAGGGACATGCCAATAGGCATCTTTGAGATCTATCGAACACATCCAACCTTGCGACGGAAGTGCGAGTCTGAGCTGCTGAACTGTCAGCATCCTGAAGGGTGAGTTCTCTATAAAGGTGTTCAGATGCGAGAGATCTAGAACTGGTCGCATCTGCCCACTGTCCCTTTTTGGCACTAAAAAGAGTCTTGACGTGAACACTGGCTGAAGGGTATCTATCTGTATAAGGACCCGTTTGGCAATCATTTCTTGTACCATGACCTCCGCCTCCTTAGACACAGGGGAGTATTCTTGCGGCTGACGCAGTCGAGGCCGCCGGAGCCACCGCCAGGTGATTCCCTTGCTCACTGTCTTCCCGGCCCAGGTACGTTTGGGCCAAGCTGAGCGGAACGCACGGAACGAACCCAGGTGCAGCCGGGGTTCGTCCTGCAAGGCAACTCCCCAATCCTGGGCCTTTGAGCTTGGCCTTGGGATGTGGGGAGTGTGAGTGGCTAGTTTTTTGGAGGTGGAGGGGGGTTGGAATCGGACGCTTGACTAGCTTTGGCTGTTGTAGTGCCCTGATGATGTTTATATGGGGCTTTCCCTTTATACCCGTGCTTACCTTGTTTGGGTTTGTACTGATTACCTCCGTGCTGAGGAGGTGGTCTGGGGTCTCTAGGTGATTGTTTAGGGTGAGGCTGGTATGGTTTGCTACCGCCCTTTGGTTTATGAAAGGGTTTCTTAGGTGGATCCTTCCTAGCTTGGGAGGTAACCTGCTTCCACCCACTTACCATATTAAAAACTAGACTCCACGTTTCAGTGTCAAGCAAGGTGGGTGTCAGAACCGGGGAGAGGGTTACCCGGCGACCTATGTCCGCCGGCAACTTTCTCACCAGATGTAATCTCAGATCTTGGCGAGCCCGAACCGCCTCCAAAATTGCAATTCTAATGTCCCCTATGGACTGAATGGCGTTTTGTAGTGAAAGTCTGCGAGAAAGCTCCACGGCTTATCTTATTTAGGGTTCATTGATGGCCGAGATCGTGCGTGCAAGAGAGGCGGCTATTTGATGACTCACCAAGTACTGCGAGAACATCCGGTAGGCTTTATTGCGTAACTTAAAATCTCGGTCCAAGTGAATAGCCGGTGGGGGAGAGACAGGCTCATCAAGGGCATGCAATGACACTTTGGGGGCCGCCAGAAATGTTAGTAAAGCTGGGGGCACCCCTTCTGCTTGGGATACTGGTAGGGAAAAATAATTATGATTCTCCGGTGGGATTTGATGTGAAGCTTTGGTGGTGATAGTCTTGGCAAATACCTGTGCTTCTCTATCTCCCAGTCAACCCAAGGGCCTACTCCCAGCTGCCGAATCTGCAGTACCGGAGTCTGAGCTTGGTCCAGAGCCAGAGTTGTAGCCAACTCCGGCGTAAGAGAATTTAAGGCTTTGACATCATTAATGCCATCAGCCTTCGACCAGTCAGCAAAAAGTCGTGCAGAAGCGGCAGAAGGAACGGCCGGTGCTGCAGAATACACAAAATATGCCGGGTTAAGTGAGCTTGGGACACCCTTAATTAAGATATCTAATACCCGCCCTGTCTCGTCTCTGGCCCGAAATTTACGGTTCTTATTCATTTCAATGGACCACTCGCCTGCAATGGGAGGGTCCCCTGATACTGAAGGTTGAGCTATAAGGGGGTTTTCTGGCACTACAGGTACCCAAGAGCAATCTGTGCCATAAAGGAGGGGCATGGGGCCCTTCCTCATAGGCTCCTTATCTAAGGGAGGGGGTTGAACATCAGTCACCACCCTAAAGTTGGACAAAGCGAGTGCCGCCGGCCCTGTGGGGCCTGGGGCAGCTGCTACCGACTGAGCTGGACAAGTAGGGGAAACAGCCGGTGACTCTAAAGGTCTAAATACAGATGTGTTAGGGGGCTGAGCTGAGAGGGTAACTTTGGGATGAGACGAGGCAGGGGTTTGATAATGTATCACATTGTGTAATAACTCTTTTACCTGATCAGAAGTCATCCATTTCCTGGAGGTATCTTTGGATGAGTTTGAACTAGCCTCAGAATAATTACTAGGGAGAGACTGAGGAGCCGGGGAGAACAAACCATCCGCCGGCTCCTCACTCTGCTCTAAGATCTCTTGTGATTCTAGCCCGTGTGAGTCTATCTCATTATCTTCCAGGGGCCATGATAAATCGGGCACTGACGACGGCAACACGTCGATGTCGCCGGCCTCAGTCCGTTCTGGAATGATATTTAGAGATGGGTCTGAATGGCGCCAGTAACCCCCTGCCGCCATGGGCAGGGAGTCCTGCATCAACTGTGAGCTTAATTGGGCCCCCGGCGGATATCCCCTGAACTGGTCGGCCAGCACCCTACTAGGGCCTGCCGCCTTCACACCCCGGGGAACTACCGTTAATTTAGGTATTGCAAAAGTCACATTAGGAGGTTCATGTAATGAGGTTCCTGCCTAGATGTAGATGGTAAAGATTCAGATCCTATTTCTGACTCCCCAGAATCATGTGTAAATGTATCTGAGGGAGGTGTAGGAGGGAGCGGCTGCGGAGTCTCACGCCGGCTGCTCGGGGTGTCGTATTCTTCTCTGCGGCGCTTGTGAGACCGGGAAGAATCTGAGGTAGAGTGGCGAGCGTGTGTCCTGGGAGACTTTGACCTGGACCTCGACTTCCGCCACGCGGCACGGTCGGAGGAGGGGACCTCGGTGACATCGCTCTCACTACTGCTATTGACAAACTCTTTACTGATAGCTTTAGTTTTGACCTTGGGTCTGACCGCTTTGGAGGGTCCTGGTTTAACTAAGGGGGACTTGATAATTAATTTGTCCCACAGGACTTCATCGTCACATTGGAGGGCCTTGTGGGCTATGTCTTTAGCATATAAGTTAAACGCAGCCTTCACCTCGTGCAAGGCCGCTAAACAAGACAGGTCTTTCTTAGCCAGCAAAGCGGTTTTTAATTCAGTACAAATGGCGCACTTTTTGGATAACCACACACCCCTAGGGCGGTCCAGACATTTCACGCATTTAATGCAAAGGGAATGAGCAAAAACCGGTAAAAGGGAACAAAAGGGCGTAGCGCAAAGTTCAAACCTAGGTATGGTGCCGTAATGAGGTTCCCCCCCCCCCCCCCACCCCTCTCCGCCGGGATCAAAGGCCAACTCCGCCGGAGAAGCAACCGGGACCTGGACAAATTTTCCAGGAAACAATGCTCCTAAGGATAACCTGCGAGGTATTAAACATCCTAACTCAAATCCGCCGGAAACTTAGCTATAATGCACCACTATGCTAACCTTCCGCCGGACTTGTCTAGCTGATTTTCACAAACTCACCTGTGATATTTCACAGGTCCCCTGACCTTGTTAAGGTGTGATCCTACTAAATAAGTTTGCAAAACTCTTCTTATCACTTCGTGTACACTTGACTGGGGGTGCCGCAGGCAGTACGTCTGACGTATCACTAGGTCAGGCCGGGAGAGTTAACTCGGCGAGCCGAGTATATATCCTTACTCGGAATGCAAATCCGCCGGAAGAGTGGTCTAAACCACGCCGGGATCTTTGAATGTTTCTACCCGTCGAAGACGAATAACCTGGGCCCCACTCACGGGGCCGCCGGAACAAACAAAAAGGGGTTTGCACAGCCCCTTTTTTACCGCAGTCCCACACACATAAAATAAATGCAATAATAATAATAATGATAGGGACGTCTCCCCTACCCCGAAGGAACAAGACCGCATGCAAGAACCAGAATCAGGGCATACATACTGTAGGTAACAATAACAACAGAAAATTTAGACCACTAAATTACCTGAAACCTACGTTGGAGACCCCTAACAAGGCCGACCACAAGGACTGAAGAACATCCCAGCAGACGACGCCCCAGCAACCAGCAGCCGCACCAAGCAGAGGGAGGCCACCCAAGGGGCCTTAGCAAAACACGAACCCTGGAAGGTGGAGCACCATGTGCAGACACCCTTAACCAGAGCTTTTGCTGGTATTATTCTATAATTGCACCTATACGAGCTAAACAAATTATTATTCTATTTAACAGGAAGATACGACGAGGTAAGTGATGTGGTATAGGTGGCAATATGCGGAAATGGATTATAAGGGCATTCTGCCCCCCTCTTACCCCCTTACGAAAATCTACGGTTATTCACTCCACCCCAAACTGAATTTCTACCGTTTTACCCAACCAGCGGGGGTGTGGGGGCGGCAGCCCCCACCCATAATACTAGGTTAGGTTAGGTAAGGTTGTTAGGTTAGGCTAATGTTTCTCTGAAACATTGTAAATCCGTGTCACATCTAGATTGATAGACTTTTGTCAGAGGGGGGCGGAATGCCCTTATAATCCATTTCCGCATATTGCCACCTATCCCACATCACTTACCTCGTTGTACCTTCCTGTTAAATACAATAATAATTTGTTTAGCTCGTATAGGTGCAGTTATAGAAATTTACCCTTTTGCTGATAATAGAAGAAAATGGCATGTACTACCTCAATATTGACAGTCTGTATCATGCCTCGTAGAGTGGTCGCCTTCTAGCTAAGTAAACACAACAGCTAAGGCGTATCACAAAATAATCAACACACGCGGTACACCCATCCGGGACTCGTAGACGCCTGTTACAATGGTACCCTATTTTAACACTTCTTCCTGCGGACCGACCAATCTGGCAGCCGTGCTAGCTAATCTAAACCTTGTTACTGCAACACAGATGTATACAAATGAGTAAGGACTCACTAGAAGCTCTGCGAACGATGAATAAAGCGGCCACGGCGCGAGCCCTGTTGTCGGAAGGGACGCGGAAGAAGGAAGGACGAAGATGGCCGCTAGGGGGCCTGGTGTCAGGGAAGCAAAGCATAAGAAATCCACGTATATCGCAAGTCATATATTAACAGATATTAAATTAAATTTTATTTTTTATTTTTTACGGAGTTTTCTTCTGTAGGGTACCCAATCAAAATGACGATTCCATAAGGGAATTAGGCGTGCACTTATGATGAGTAATAATAATAATAATAATATAATAATAATACTTTATTTCAGACTCACACAGTACAGAGGGGACCATACTGGGGTCCATATATACCTTACAGTAACATAAATATATATAAGCTACTGTACATAGGCTACATAAAATAAAAAGAAATTAAATAATACCCAGCTTGCTATCATGTAGTTCACAGCACTGCCTCAACCAAAAACAGTGGTCATCAAACTACTGTGTTACCAAAACCACTGTCCTAATTGTGTACAGTACCATGCCTCACATCATTTAGCTTCCGGTACAGTATGTTGCTACAGTACAGTATAGGAATATCGGTACTGTACTGCACTATGAGGTTCAGTACCGGTATGCAAATTCTGTAGAGTAGCAGACCTGAAATCATTACTTAAGGTTAAATATAGAGCAACTTCCTCCAGTGTGCCTGGATCCTGGAGGTGTACACTATGCTTGGAGTTTGTAGTATTTTAATGATCCTGTTCTCAGAAGTGTTAAGGCGCTGAATGAATTTATATGTTAGCTTTCTAATGAGTGATTGGTAACAGTGTAAGTTCATATAGGCACATAGCGTACTTGTACTCTCATATTTTTAGAGCCCCAGAAACATTTTCATGATATTGTGATATGAGATACTTAGTCTATTCACTGTCATTTTCTTATAGTTCCACCATAGTTGTGCTGTATACATTGGTGAGCAGTAGGAGTTGAACAATGTTATTTTTGTATCCCATGTGCACATATGAAATTTTCTTAATATTGAATTTCCCTGCATGTAAAGTTGCCTTCGCTGACGACCCATATCCTCATCATCTGAGCGATCACTTGAAATATAGTGTCCTAGATACTTTACTTTACTTACTTCTTCTATAATTTCTTCATACAAATGGAATTTAGGTAGCTTTGATTTCAATAGAAGGTTAGATTTAAATATTATGATATTGCTCTTTATAGGATTAAATTTGACTGAATGTTCGATTCCAAATTTTTCACATACTCTTAATAATTTATCCAGTCCTGCTCCAGAGGGCGCTATTAAGGCTAGGTCATCAGCATACATGAGATGATTTACAATGGTGCTGCCAATACAGCACCCAGTGCGAGTCTTGTTCAGCTCCAGACTAAGATCATCCATGTAGACGTTGAAAAGATACGGAGACAATATCCCCCCCTGTCTAACACCATTGGTTACGGCGAAAGAGCCTGACAGGATGTTGCCCCATCTTACACACATTTTTTGATTAGCATACCAGAAAATAAGTATCCTAACAATATAGCTAGGCACTCCCCTGTTAACTAATTTTTCAAATAAGGTTTTGTGACACACCCTATCAAAAGCCTTACTTGCATCCAGAAAACAAGAGAAAATTGAGCTATTTAGTTTGTTGTATGTATCAATCACTTCTTTCAGCACATATATGCATTGGTCTGTGCCGTGATTTTTCTTAAAGCCAAACTGATTGCTGCTGGTGACAATATATGCAGACATTCTTTCTAGCATTATCATTTCAACTACCTTACTCACCACACTAGCAAGTGCTACTGGGCGGTAGTTGTCTTTAGCTGTAATTTTACCTGATTTATCTTTAATGACAGGAACAAGTATTACGGATATCATAGACTCCGGCAGGACACCATGCGTAAATAGACTGGTGATGCAAGAACTAAGTTTATCTATTAACAACTTATCTGCATATTTAAGATGTTCTGCATATATACCATCCAGCCCACAAGCTTTATTTAGGTTAAGTTTTCTTATGGCATTCTCAAAATCACTTTCAGTCACTTTAATGTCTTCATAATTACTATCTTTCACATATTGAATTGCACCATTAGTAGACCTTTGGTTTACACTGTTAAGTAGTTCCTTAAAATGAGTTTCCATAAGTCAGCAATGTTCTCTTCACCCGTAACCCCCTCAACACTGACAGGTAATGGTGTGTTACAATTTTGAATGGATCTGATGTCCTTCCAAAAACAGTTAGTATCCTTTTCTGCCAGACTCTTTGCAAGGGCTTCCTTCCTTAATTGGTTTTCATTTTGCTTAATAAATCTAATGGCATATTTGGCCCTAGCCTTTGCTCTTTTGTGAAGTTCAAATATAGGCCCCTGTCTAGGCTGACCTACTTCAAGCCAATGAGACCTAGCATCTCTGGAGTACTCCATGATGCTTCCGCGCGGGCTATTCAAAATGCTGGCGCAGGATGTTGAATGGAGACTTATTACTATTAATAGGCGAAGTCGTCAATGATGGAGGGGCCCTATTAAATATACAGTAATTTTTATTACCTTGAATAACAACACAAAGATAACAACAAAATACAAGAACAACAAACACTAAATTGGAATAACTACAGTACCTACAAACACTTGATCACATAACAGACTCCAAAAAACTACAAAACACTAAACAGCATCACACTCCAAGGACCCGTGCCCCCAGGGAGGGGGCCTAGACAATAAAAGCAACATACCTCAGACACCTGGGACCACAAGGCATACAAGCACTCACTAACATATCAAACTACAGTTATTCACACAACACAATACCAGACATCTGGAAGCATGGCATTATCATCACATTCCCCAAACCCAACAAAGACCCCTCGCTACCCTCCTCGCACCGCCCCATCACACTCCTTTGCACCCCCTCCAAAGTCATGGAACGCCTTGTACTACAACTAATTACACCCGACCTACCCCTAGCTCCAACACAACGTGGCTTCAGGCCACTGCACTCCACAAACACTCTTCTCACAGACCTTACACAAAGAGCTTTTGACGGCATCAACTCAGCTAGACCACCACACAGATCACTACTAGCCACACTCGACATTAGTAAAGCCTTCGATGCCATCCCCCGCCACAACCGAACAAACAAATCTACAACACAAACATGCACAACAACACAAAAAGGTGGCTGGCCAACTTCCTAGCAGGCAGATGTGCACACGTATCTTTTGCCGGTCAGTCATCTAGAATCAGAAACTTTCCAAACGGAGTCCCACAAGGATCCGTCCTATCGCCCGCACTCTTCAATCTGTACATGCACACACCATGACTCAAACACAGCAACAGATCTCCTTCAACCCTATCTCAACACACTACATGGCTGGTGCACTACAAACAGACTTAATCTAGCCCCAGCCAAATCCACCACAATCCTGCTCACAAGCTGGACAGAACACGAATACATCCCTCGACTCACCATAAACAACACACCCCTAACACATAAATATGTCCCAAGGTTCCAATCAGGGGTAAAGAAGGAAAAAGAATGGTTCAATATAAGATGTAGTAAGGCACAGGATAGAAGAAACCGAGCCTGGAATATAGCACGGAAGAGACATAGTGAAAATAACTGGAATAAGTACAAGGAGAAAAGAAATGAATACGTAAAGATACGACGCGAGGAACAATATAAATATGAAAGGAATATTGTAGAGAAGTGCAAAAATGAGCCAAAACTATTTTATAGATTTGTAAATGGAAAAATAAAAACAAAAGAAGGTATTGTCAGACTAAGAGTTGGAACAAACAGCTATGAGAAAGATAAAGAATTGTGTGAAGTTATGAATGAAAAGCTTCAGTCAGTGTTTGTAAAAGAGGAGGAGTTTATAGAACCTGATAGAGAAATGAGAACACCACAGATGCCTGAAATGAAAGTGACAAAAAGTGAAGTGCTGAAATTGATGCAGGATTTGGACGTGAGGAAATCAATGGGACCAGATGGAGTGGCTGGATGGATCCTCAAAGAATGTGCGGAAGAGTTAGTGGAACCAATCTATGAAATCATCAAATCTTCACTGAATGAGGGAGACCTGCCATTGGAATGGAAGAGAGCTAACATAGTACAGTACCAATTTACAAAGGAGGAGACAGAGAAAATCCGCTTAACTACAGACCGGTGTCCCTCACCAGCATTGTTTGTAAAATTTGTGAGAAAATTATAAGGAAAAAGTGGACACACTTTATTGAGGGACAGGGGGTGCTTAGCGAGAAACAGTTTGGATTCAGGGAAGGGAGATCTTGTGTATCTAATTTATTAAGCTTTTATAGCAGAGTTGTAGATGTTACACAGGAGAGAGAGGGATGGGTTGACTGTGTTTACCTGGACCTGAAAAAGGCCTTTGACAGGGTGCCTCACAAAAGGTTATTGTGGAAATTGCAGGTTGTTGGAGGTGTACATGGTAGGATGTTAAAATGGATGGATGGAAAACTTTTTAATAGGAAGATAAATGAGGACCACGATACGAGACGAATATTCACAGTGGAGGAGTGTGACGAGCGGAGTACCACAGGGATCAGTGTTGGGTCCGATAATGTTCCTACTTTATGTAAACGACATGCCAGAAAACTTGAATAGTCATATGAATATGTTTGCGGATGATGCTAAGATCATGAAGAAGGTCACCTGTATAGAAAGTTGCCAGGATCTTCAAAAGGACCTAGATGAGTTGCACAGATGGAGCCAAACCTGGAAAATGAGTTTCAATGCAGAAAAGTGTCATGTTTTGGAAGTGGGAACAAGTGAGATAAGGCCAAGCTGGGAGTATAAATTAGGAATTGAAATAATCGGCAAAACACGGCATGAGAAGGACCTTGGAGTGATAATACAAGATGATCTATCCCCGGAGAAGCATATTAACATGATCATTGGAGGAGCATATGGAATAATAACCAATATGAGAATGGCATTTAACTATTTGGATGAAGAAATGTTAAGAAAATTGATAATGACTATGATAAGACCAAGATTAGAATATGCAGCAGTGATATGGTCACCACATTTGAAAAAACATATAAACAAATTAGAGAAAGTCCAAAGGATAGCAACGAAGATGATCCCAAGATTGAAGGAGTTGACATATGAGGAAAGACTTCAGACACTACAACTGCCTACCTTGAAAGAGAGAAGGGAACGAGGCGACTTAATAACGATGTTCAAGGGAGTAAAAAGTTTGGAACGAGTAGATAGGGAAGATCTATTCGTGAGGGATAATGGAAGGACAAGAGGGCACGAGTTTAAGCTGAGGAAGGGCAGATGTCGTAAGGACACAAAGAAATTCAGCTTCCCATATAGGAGTATAGAGACTTGGAACAACTTGGAGGAGGAGGTGGTGAGAGCGAGGAACATTAACATGTTCAAAACTAGGTTGGATAAAAGTAAATATGGAAATAGGGCAACATAAGTTATGATATGTTAGTCCAAAATACTGGGAACTGGGAATATCCATTACGATACTTGTCTAAGTAAAATGGATTGATTGTAAAGTAACTAAGACAGGACAACACGAGCGCTGCTCAATTCCTGTAAACTACAAATAGGTAAATACAAATAGGTAAATACATACACACACACCCAAAATCCTAGGAGTAACATATGATACTCATATGACATTCGAACAGCACACCACAAACACGAAAAAGATACTGACACCCAGACTTAACGCCCTCAGGTCACTTGCTCACACAAAATTTGGACACAACAAAGAAACCACCACCACAGTTTATAAACAATACATAAGATCAGTGATGGAATATGCAAGCCCAGCCTGGGCTTCTAACCTAGCTAAAACACATCACAAGACCTTACAGACTATTCAAAATAAAGCCCTAAAAATAATTACAGGCTGCACAGCTACTACACCCACAGATCACCTACATCAAGAAACCAAAATCCTCAAAGTCAAAGACCATCTGGACATGAGAGGCACCCAATTTCTGGCAGCAGCCTCTACGAACCAAAACCACCCACTACACTACATGGCAACACACCCACAGACACCAAGAAATATCAAAACAACACCCAGCACACGGTATCACACACGAGCATGCTCACTCCCGCAAATACAACTAGTGTAAGTACAACTAGTGTAAGTACAAATACTGTCCTCTCTCCCTCCCTGCCCACCCCAAACCAACTTCCAGAAGCACATCCATACTCATATCTCTCGCCGATCCATCCACTCACTCATAGACAACACGTAGCTGCAATAACGACCTCCCGAAATCCATCCTTCCGAATCCTCCCTTCCTCGCGAGGACAGAGTCCACCTGGCCAGGCTGAGATGCGGACACCATCCAGCTCTTCTGAGCTATCAGAAGAGACTGGATGACTCCGTCGTCGACACCTGCCCGGGATGTAACACAGCACCCCATACCATCAAACACATCATAGAAGACTGCATTTCACACAACCACTTACGCCAACAACACAATCTACACTCAATGAGAGCTCTGTGGGAAAGCCCGATCGTGGCCGTGGCCTTCCTCAGGGACTCGGGGCTGTTCGGCCAGGCAGCTTAGGGAACAACAACAACAACAACAACAACAGCATCACACTTTTCAACAGCAACACAACACAATCTCATGCTGCAATCACAACAACAGACTCTACTCCTTCATATAAACAACAAGCAAACACTCTCATTAATCACTTCTCTCGTGTCAGTCACCTAAAACCCCACCGACGTGTCATCCGACATAAGAGACAATTCCCCACAGACCCTGACTATGCACCCTTCACCAACAACCAGACAAAGCACATCATCAACAATCTCAAGCACTCACCCGCCTGTGGCCTAGACAACATAAGCAACATACACCTCAGACACCTAGGACCACAAGGCATACATGCACTCACCAACATATCAAACTACAGTTATTCACACAACACAATACCATACATCTGGAAGCATGGTGTCATCATTAAATTTCCCAAACCCAACAAAGACCCCACGCTACCCTCCTCACACCGCCCTGTCGCACTCCTTTTCACCACCTCCAATGTCATAGAATGCCTTGTACTACAACTGACCACACACGCTCTACCCCTAGCTCCAACACAACATGGCTTCAGGCCACTGCACTCCACAAACACCCTTCTTACAGACCTTACACAAAAGCTTTTGACGACATCAACTCAGCGAGCCCACCACACAGATCACTAGTAAAGCCTTTGATGCCATCCCCCGCCACAACATAACAAACAAAATCTACGATACAAACATGCACTATAACACAAAAAGGTGGCTGGCCAATTTCCTAGCAGGCAGATGTGCACACATATCTTTTGCCGGTTAGTCATCTAGCATCAGAAACTTCTCTTCATGTATATCAGCTCCCTGGGCCAGGCGCCTGAAGGACTATTAGCTAGTCCAACTGACGCCTGATTCTCTCTCCCAAACGACCGCATTTTCGCTTGTCTATTCACTAGCATTCTCCTTTCATTCCTATTTATTAACACTTGCCTGATCTATAGTCATTCCTCTATCTTCCAACGCTTGTCCTACACAGTTTCTCCATCTCAATGAAGGTCTTCCTACCCCTCTACCTCCCCTTGTATCTGACTCACATATTCTCTTTTTAAGCCTTTCATCTTCCATTCGCTCAACATGCCCATACGAGTCACTCCACACATACTCCTCAAGCAGCTCATCTCCATCACATCCAGCTTTCTTCTCTCGGTTTTCTTCAGAGCCCATGTCTCGGCCCCATACATTACTGTTGCTGCAACTATCCCTTGATACATTGCACTCTTAACTTTCATTCCGAGATTTCTCACCTTCCATATACTGTACTGTATTTCCCATTGCTCCAAAAACTTTCCTTCCTTCACATACTCGCTGTTTTACCGCCATTTCCATACCTCCATTCCTGCTTATCATTCCTCCTAGATATTTAAAACACTCCATTTGTTCCAGTATTTCCCCATCCAGCCTCACATCTAGATTCACCCTATGAGCACCTCTATTACACACCATCACTTTACTTTTATTGACGTTCACCCTAAGCTTTCCTCCTCCCACAAACCACACCAAACTCTTTGACTACTCGCTGCAGTTTCTCCTCAGAATCCGCCACCAACGCTGTGTCATCATCAAACTGCAACTGATTTAACTCCCAATCTCTCCCCCCTGCCACTACGCCCCTTGACGAGGTTGGGGGGCTTCTGGGCCGGCGACTGGGGCTTGATGGGGGAAGGCTTGGGAATTTTCCCTTTCTATCTCCCCTCGAGCTTTTGTCGTTGGCTTGACTAATTTTGCGTAGTTTTGTATTCCTCTTTCTGTTCCTATTGTCCCATTCAGTTGTCCTAGCTCAGGCAAACACATGCTTCCCTGGCCTGGCTAGGTAGTAGGCTCCTGACCTGATTTGTCTCTTCAGTTGCTGATGCGGCCGAGCTGACTTGATTCCCCTCAATAATGCGTTTTTTGCATCTCACTGTGATTTTTTTCTACCTTAGTTCTGCTCTTTCATTCTTCACCCTTGATTACTTCTTGGTTGGTGCTGCAGTGTAGCAGTTCTTGCCTCATCCTTCAGCCCTGCCCTATAAGAGTTCTGCTGTGGAGCTCATGTGGTCCGGCTGAACTTATGAAATGGCGAGAAATGTCTGCGTGTCTTCTCCTTCCTAGATTTGTTCACCTCCTGCCCTTCCCTATCTATCTTGACTTGATTAGTTGTCCATCTTGATCTAATCCTTCGGGCCAGCCCTATGAGAGTTCCTTTGTGGAACTCAGTGGTCTGGTTAAACTAATTTTATTAAAAAAACAAAAAATACCAATCTCTACCATTCTTTCCTACTGAACCCAATCCTCTACCCATAGTTCTCATGTCCACCTCCCTCACCACACCATCCATATATACATTAAACAGCGGGCGGGTGCCCAACCCCGAAAAGGGTTGAAATAGGGGAGCTATCCCCCCCGCCAAAGGCGGCTTTCTAGGGCCTTTCCTAGCTGGTGCTGAGAGGATTGGGTTCTAGTCATGTGGTGATGGGCTGGTCTATTAGAGTGAGAACTGAACAATCTCTGCCATACCCATAGCTTACTCTGACTGTTCCTTTTACTTATATATTTTCTAGATCTCAAGTGACGGCGTTTCTAACGTGGGTTGACCTCCCAATCTACCAAGATTGGAAGCCAAAGCGTCACATTTTTCCCTTGCCCCTCAACTTTCTCTTCATAATTGCTGAGGGACACAGGGCCCTGGGTGGGGCTTTGGTTTCCCGGGCATTTCCGCACCCTCCTCAGCTCCCCGCCATGGAGTGGCTTCGGTCACCCAGGCTTTATTGTGGTCGGCAGGGAGGGTTCTGTGGGGGCGCTCGGTTATGGCCTTGGCCTTGCTCAGGGCCTTGGGGCTGTTCGGCCAGGCAGCTTGGGGAACAACAACAACAACAACAACATTAAACAGCCACGGTGACATTATTATAGGTTTGAGTCCCGAAGGGAAGAAGGAAAACCTAATATTTAGTAGTGGCCCCTTCATCATTGACGATGCGCCATAACAATGTTTATGGCCAATCTTTGAACTCAAGCTTGCTTTTCAAACTTCCCGCCCAGGAGAGAACAAAATACGATTCCCACACATCGTGAGCGAAAAGCTATAAAAAAACACTCACGGACTCGTCCTATATGGTGTGGGTACCACTACTAGAAAAAACTAGCAAAAAATAATAGAAAAATAATAATTAAACTTGATCTAGCAATGTGCTTCTTATGCGTCTGCTGTCTCCCGCACGCTTCGCATCGGTCCTCGAAGCGATCTCTCGTTCTTCACTGATATATCAAGACTTTCAAAATACAGCAGATGAATGGGAAGGGGATGGAAGGGAGGGCCAAAATCGTCAATGATTCCGGGGCCACTACTAAATATTAGGTTTTCCTTCTTCCCTTCGGGACTCAAACCTATAATTTATTAGTGGCTCCTTCATCATTGACGATGCACCTGATATCTCAAGTCTGGAGGGGGACATTCATCAGGAATATCATAATCACTAACAAATTACTAAGGTTTAAAGAGAAACACGTACGAAAAAGATCATTGTTTAACCCTTAATTAGCGGCTCACCACATAAGTCGAGTTAAATAAAGCTGGACTATGTGGCGGCGCTCGACATAGGTCGAGTGGCAATTTCAGCACGTAATGTTGCTGAGAGAGAGAGACAAGTGGTGGCAGGAGACTAGCGAGCGTATGACTGCTCCAGACCACCGCGGCGAACCTACTGACACGAATCTCAGCTCCCTCCTCCCTCTCTCACTCGCTACATACTGAATTATATGGGGAAAGTACCGAATTACATGCTTTTTGCACTCGCGTTGCACGGTTATTGCAAGAAAACTAGCCATCATAAAAGGATCGTTATGGTGTCATTCGAAAGCTCTGTTTATGCCCTTTCAGGGATAGGTACTTGTTTTACGTTCTGGGTCTTATTTAGGCATGAAAATGATCACGTAAACAGCCCTATTTTGGCTAAAAATACCCCGCTGGGCGGTACATATAAATAAACCGCATAGGCCGCTCGTAAGGTGTTAACCTATAAACGGCGAGCTGGGTGTATTGAACACCACTGTTCTGGGCGAGCATATTAGGCTCCATTCATGCTTATAATCGTCATTTTACGATAAATATCGTTATTACTTATTCATATGCGCCTATTTTACCTTCACTATGAAGATAGTAACCTGTAACAACAATAAAACAAGTGGAAATCTAATTTTTCTGGTCAAAATCGCGAATAAACATGGAACAGCCCATTCACGAATTATGGAGCAAATTGAGGCAACCCCTCCCTTCACGAGGCCTCAAGCCTGACTGCCTCACTCCTTCACACTCTCCCTTGTGCAACACACTCGCTAGGCACATAAGCACATCCTCCACACAGTTTGCTAATGTTAGCACAAAAATATACCAACGAATTAGGGAATAACAGGGAAAATAGGTGATAATTGAAGGGAGGGGGGAAGGAGGGGATGTGGAGGAGTGATATGAGGTATAGGGAAAATAAAAAATAAAAAAATTGTTTAGTGCTACTGGGGCCTTTTAAAATGTTTTTTTTAGGCCTTCCCTCTTAAGAGCTTTGCCGCCGTTCCCGGGTTAATAATATAAAAATAAGAAAGAGTGTTACAGGCGGCGTTTATTAAAGGTATGCCTGTTGTGTAGCACCTTTACATTTGATAGAACAGTAGGAGATACACACATAAACTATACATTTAGCTTATGACTAAATAAATAAATAAATCAATATCTTGTCTCTTAGAAAATACTGATAAACGTTGGTGGCATATATAAATATATTGCCTAACAGGTACTCTATTACAAATAGATTTTTACAATGCCCTTATAAATAACCTTAAGATTATTGAGCATAAATTAATACTCTATTGCCATACATAAAGAATAAAAATAAAAGGTTTCCTGACTAGACTTATTTTGTCTAAGGAATGGGTTATTACATGACCCTAATTCTCATCATCATGTTATATCACATAGGAGGCCCTAGTTAGAACCCCCCCCCCCCTTTCTTTGTACAAAAATAGCTTAAAACTAGACTCTCTGCCTTAATGCTACACATGTGCGAGAAGTTTCATGAGATTAACGGACAGGTAACGTGTTAGAAATGTATGATTGGACGACCATAATTTGGTCTGCTGAATGTCTTCTAGGGAATAGTTATGTAAGAACTTGAGTGAGGCAGCCCACTTCCGTATATCATGTGATCTTGCAAGAACGCCCGGATTACTTTCCCTGATAACTTCTACTAACAAAGCTGCCAGCTGACGCTTCTGAAGACGTTTACCTGTCCGTGAAACCCAGAGGGACCCTGCCTGAGTTGGCTGAGACTCCCGCATATATAAAATGAGCGATTGCACCGTGCAAAGTAAATGGTGTTTATCGTCCTGTTTCAGAGCTGGTACTTCAAACTCTGTAAATACATGGTTACTATGTTCATTCTGTGCGATAAAATTAGGAGCAGGTGCAATATGGACACTCATGTTGCGCCTCGAGAACCTTAAGCAAGATGGCGAACTCATCGCCGCCAACTCAGACACCCTGTCACCCGTGGCCAGTGCCATAAGAAAAATGGCTTTCTTAAGTCTCAACTCATAAGGAGGATTTCAACAATATTTACGGGAATGAAGCATTTCAAGGGTTAAATCAAGAGACCAGGTGGGTGTGAGTTGACGTGGTGGAGGGCGAAGCCGGAAACAAGACCGCATGAACCTCCGCCTCTGGTACGGACAGACCAGTTAAGTCGAAAAAAGGCATCCGAATAGCCGTGAGGTGATTCCTTAATGTGATTACTGACAACTTACGCATTTCAAAAAGATAATTTAAATATTTAAATATCAGTGCCACCGAGGACTACTGTTGGTCAGTTTCTACGATCCAGGTAGTAAAGGCTTTCCAATGGGATTGATACTGTCTTTGTGTTGATAACGTATACTGATTGATCAACTTTGAGTCACGCTTTCCCCAAACGGGCCTAGCCACTTGGCCTTCTGAATATCCACAAGGCAAAAGTCAGCGAGGTCTTGAGGTTTCCAATTACGTCTAAGTGGAAGCACGAGATCGGGAGCGACACCGGGTTCTCGCACCACGTCTTCAATTGATTGTACCAAACTTGGGCCGGCCACATCGGCGCGATCATCGAGACCATGCCACGATAATCCCGTAGTTTGCGAACTACTTTGTACATTAAGGATGCGTCTGGAGGTGGAAATAGATAAATGGAGATCCATTTGTTCCAGTCTACCAGAAATGCGTCTGACTCCGGCGTGTGAGGTACTGAGGCAACTTGTGATTTATCCACTTGTGGATGGTATGGCTCCGCAATCATCTCTTGAAAGACGGTTTGCTTGAGAGCCCATTCTACTAGAGTGCTCTGTCTCCGAGACAGAGCGTCTGCCCATACGTTCACCAGGCAGATATGTTGCGTGAAGATAAATCTCTAGCCTTGCAGCCAGATGAAAGATCTTTTCCGACAACCCTTGTAACACTCAAGATCTCGCTGACCCTTGCTTCTGAATGCATGTGACTGCAGTCAGATTGTCCATCCTGAAGGCGAAGGACTTTCCCACCAAGTTTAAGCCGTGCTCCTGTAGAAAAAATAGGGGGACTAACAACTCCTTGGCATTGATGTGAAGATGATTTAACCTGGACCATAGACCCTGACCCTGATGTCCTAGGTTCGACTGATACCCCCAACCCAGGGTACCTGACGTGTTCGTATCTATCTAGACCGTTGGAGGAGGAGCTGTCCATGTCAAGGAGGAGTGAATTTCTTCTGGCTTCGCCCAAGCCGCCAGTAGGTTGTGGATTAACTTTGGAATTTTCCGCAGTGTTTCCGCTGGCAACAGCGAAAAGCACCTGTATCCTCCAAAATAATTTGTTTGACCTTCAGACGACCTAACGGGACCGTCAGCTGGAGCCAATTGAGTGAACCCACCAGAGACTCCCAGATTCTCATCGTGGTACTCAGAGCATGAAGAAAATAATAATAATAATAATAATAATAATAATATTATTTATCAGTTAGCAATTTACAGAGTTGGTACCATATAGTATATTACAAAATATGACATGTACCAGCCTTGCATAATTCCAACTAAGGATAGCCCAATAAGGCCGTTAGGCGTATTTCCATTGGGGTCCTTGTGGGATTAGGTTAGCTGGGGAAATGGGGAGGGAAAAAAAAACAAAAAAACTTTAGAGAAAGTATTTCTAGGGGGTTATTTTAAGATACCTTACATCCTATAATAAATATCAGTAATCCGTAATCAGTAATCATTTCAGTTTGGTTTGTCTATCTCTTATGTCGTATTTAGTAGTACTGTAGACATAAGTTTGGTGCTCTCTTCTCGCAGCTGTCCGGTTCAGGTGTTCCTTCACGCTACGTCTGAAGGAATACAGTGTTCTCTTTTCACGGACTGACTGGGGTAAGTCGTTCCAGTCTTTGATGGCAGTGAAGAAGAATGTTTGCTTACCCTGTCCTTGGATTCTCGGGACCTTAAAATTAATCATCCTGTTTCTTGTATTATGTCCACTCCTCTCATTTGCTTTAACAAAATCATTCTTTAGATACTCTGGTGCTCTGTCATAGAAAATTTTGAAGGCATTAGTGAGCCTGATTTGTTTGGCCCTGTCAGAGACATTGAGCATACTGTACCTAGTGACTGAAGTTGTTCCTGGCCAACATGTGATCTGGGTCCTAGGTTCAGCATGAACCTAACCATTTTATTTTGAGTGACCTGAAGTTTGTGTTGTGCTGATTTAGATGATGCAGATTACCAGGATGACACAGAATAGTCAAAATGACATTGAACAAGCGCTTGGCAGAGGGTCTTTTTGGTCGCCGCGGGCAAGCATCCCACCTGTCTATACAGGTATTTTATCCGTGCTCTACACTTACTCAGGATAGATTCCAAAATAGTTTCACCTGACAAACTCGCGTCCAGTTTTAGTCCGAGATATTTAACTTGTGACACTGTTGTTATAGGAATATCATTACAGTTGACCGAGAAGCCCACAATGTCTTTCAGTTTGCGTTTTGTTCCACATAAGATGGCTTCCGTCTTGCCCAGGTGAAGAGATAGTCTATTGTCCACTAGCCATTCACTACATGTTTCTAGTTCTTTTGAAAGTGAAGCGGCAATACTTATTGGGTCTTTTCCTGAAACCAGAAGCACGCTGTCGTCTGCATACAGTAATAATTTACATGAGACGCTCAGTTCCATGTCGTTCACATAACAGAGAAAGAGTAAGGGACCAAGGATGCTTCCCTGCGGGACCCCACAGTTAATTGGCATAGGATCAGATATATTATAATCAATTTTGACTCTTTGGGTTCTACCACTAAGATAAGATTTAAACCAGTTCACAGACCCTATGCCCATTGCTTGAAGTTTATTACATAGGATATCATGGTCTACTGTATCAAACGCTTTTTGTAGATCAAGAAGAACCATACCGGTGTAGTTACCTTTAGACATTTCTTTACGAATGTGATCCGTTAAGTGGATGAGACAGGAGTCTGTCGAGTACATGCATCTGAAACCTGATTGAAACTTATAGAATAGATCATTTTGTTTGAGGTAGTGTTCAATTTGGGTGTATACCGCTCTTTCAAGGATTTTAGATACAATATATAATATGCTAACTGGTCTGTAGTTGCCAACTTCTAGTTTATTTCCTTTCTTAAATAGAGGGGTTACAATAGCTTCCTTCAGTTCAGCAGGTACAGTGTTGGTGTTAATTGACAAGTTGATGATGTGGGTTAGGGGGCCTGCTATACCAATGGCTCCATCTCGTAGAAATTTGGCAGGAATTTTGTCTGGTCCTGTGCTTTTATGTACATTTAGGTTAGACAGCTCGTCAAAAGTGTATTTTGGTGTAACATTTTGCAATCCAAATGTGTTCGGCTGTATGTCTTTATCTCTGTAGAAATTACGAAAGGTGGCTGTTGTTGTCGTGTATTTATTGAGAGGTTGAGGTATGTTCTGTGCAAGTGTGTTTGCTATGGAAGTGAAGAAGGAGTTGAAGTAGGTTGAAATTTGTTGTTTATCGTGGCAAACCTGATCATTAATGGTGAGAGCAATATTAGTGTTAGACGAATCCCTTGTCTTGTTGCTGTAGCCTGTTGTTTGTAGGTGCCTCCATAGTTTCTTTGGGTTATTCTGATATTCCTCTGCCTTATTGTGAAAATAATTAGTTTTCGCTGATTTCATTTTCCTACTTAGTTTATTCCTGGCCCTGTTGAACTCATGTTTCAGACCTTGATCCTGTCTATGTTTCGCAAGCCTTTTTAACAGATTGTCTCTGTGTTCCAGATGGTGTAGTATGTCATTGTTGATCCATGGGTCTGACCTTGTTTTAATTTGTATGTCTTTCAGAGGAGCTATTTCGTCTAGGATGTTTGTGATGATGGTTCTGAAGCCAACCCATGCGTCATTAACGTTTGTACTTCCAAACACTGGAGACCAGTCTGTATTCCATAAGATGTCCAGAAATGTTTCTTTATTGTAGTTTCTGAGTGACCTTATTTTGATAACCTTGTGATTCTCTAGGGTTTTCCGTGTGCAATATGTGACGAAGTGATCACTTATGCCAGTCTGTATAACCCCTGATTGGGATATTTTGTCCGAAAGAGTTTCCTCCGAAACCTCTGACAGTTGTCCTCGCTCTGACTCAGAGTGAGTAACTCGGTATCCCAGATAAGGCCCACCCAATGGATCGTTCTCGTGGGGTTCAAGGTTGACTTTGCCAAGTTCACCTTGAATCCCAAGGCAGCTACATGAGTTAATACCTGATTTACATGTTGGGGGCAAGTTATTTTGGATTGAGCTACTATCAACCAGTCGTCGAGATACCATAACACCATGATTCCCTGATTTAGCAATGGTAGCAAAGCCTGTCGGACCAATTTTGTGAACATTTGGGGTGCTAGATTTAAACCAAAGGGCATTCTTTGGAAGACAAACGTTTGATCCCCGTTGCGCAAAGCTAAGTATTTTTGAAAACGCTTGTTTATAAGGACATGCCAATAGGCATCTGTGAGATCGATGGAACACATCCAACCCTACGGCGGGAGTGTCAATCTGATCTGATTCACAGTCAGCATCCTGAATGACTGATTGTGAATGTGAGTGTTCAGATAGGACAGGTCGATCACTGGCCTCATCTGAACGCTGTCCCTCTTTGGCACCAGGAATATCCGGGATGTGAACACGGGTTGATTTAAAGGACTGGGGATAATGATCTGTTTGAGGGCCTTCTCTCTGACGACAGATCCCACCTCTAAACAAAAATTATTGAACTTTGTGGGGATACGTAAACAGGGTCACTGGGACCACCGCCATGAGAGACCCTTCCGGATCACTGTCCTTGCCCATGTTCATCTGGGCCATGCCCGGTGACAATCCCGGAAACTGCCAGTCACATGACTGGTATTGTCCGGCAGAACTACCCTCGGATCCGTCTCGCCTTGCCTTGGCACTGGGAGTGAGAGAGTTGCGTGGTGTCTCAGTTTTTTGGATTGGAGGGTTGTGACTCTGACTTAGGATTGGGGGGATGAGAGGCCTTGCTATCATTGCTAACGGTTTTACCCCTAGACTGCCCCCTGAACCATTTCCCTCTACCCCTGGGCTGACCGCGTCCTCAAGACCTACCGCTGCTTCTAGGGGTTATGTGAGTCTTTGGTGACTGAAATGACTGTGACTGACCACGAAATGAACTCTTATTAGATTTAGTCTTATGTTGGCTCACCCTTCGGCTTGGAAGCAGTGGCATTCTGAGAGTTTAACAGGAAGTTAACAGTGCGCCAGGCATCCTCAGAGGCAAGGGTTTTTAGTGAAGACATTCGATAAAATCAATCTCCTACTAATCTCTATAGGGAGTCTCCGGACCAGGTAAACCCTCAGATCTTGACGAACCCGCACCGCCTCAAAGAGCCGTGCAGATATCGCCAAGGGACTGAATGGAATTCTGGAGTAAGAGGCGCCTAGTAAGAGAGAGAGCCTTATGGGTGCCAGTGTCCGTGACCGACTCAGTCATCCTGGCCAGAGAGCCGCAAGCTGGCGGCTGAGCAGGTATAGGGACGCTAACCTCCAGGACTTCTGCCTCATTTTATAATCTTTATCTATCTGTACCTGAGTGGGGGAACAAAAGGGTTCAGACAACTGACAAATAGATAACTTAGGGGCCCCAAAAAAATCAAGCATATGTTGTGGGATCCCTTCCGCCTTGCCTACCGGCATAGAGAACCAATGATTATCCTCTTGCGGGAGCTGATGACTGCTCTTATTCGTAATGGTGCTGGCAAACAGCTGGGCCTCCTGCCCCCATGCCGCTCACGGCCCCGACTCCCTGCCACTATTATGAACTACGGACGTACCTGCGTCGTCCCTAAAAGGTACTGATTTTAACTCTGGGGTCATTCCCTGCAAAAGTATAATATCATTCAACCCATCTGATTTAGCCCAATCTGAAAATAATTTCCCAGATGACGCGGGAGGCAGGGCAGGGGACGGCATGTAGACAAAATAATCAGGATGATAAATGGTGGGGATAGCCTTAACAATGATGTCTAACACCTCACCTAGCTGGTTCTTGGCCCTCAATTTCTTAGCTTCACTCACCTCAATAACCCAATGTTCTAGCAGAGGAGTCTCATCTGTAACCGTGGGCTGTGCGACCTCGGGGCAAATGGCAGTAAGAACAGACCAGGACGTTTCAGGTCCGTATAAAAGGGGCATAGGGCCCTTCTTAAAAGGAAGTGAACGATCAAGGGGGGGTGGAATAAGATCTCAGAACAACTTCAGATTGGAAGGTAAATTTGGTGCGGCTCCCGAAGTGGTAGCCGCTGGAGTGACTGTGGGAGGAGGAAAATTAACATCATCTTGAGTCTGAACAGGCGCCTGGCCTAGAGGTCGCACCGCAGGGGCCACAGGTGCCGTTACTTTAACCTGTCACTCGTCCTTCACTTGTCTTATAAAGTCAAACCACTCTTGCAACTTCTCATTAGACATAAAAACCCCACTTTCCTGGTCTGACTGGGACGCAGACTGAGACACATCTGAGCCCTGCGTTTCAGAATCCCGAGAAGATGGCCGCTGGCCAGGCGGCAACTCCTCGGTGTCTACTCCTTGTTGGCGTATGGTGAATCCCGGTGACCGGGCTGGGGGGGCTGGTAAAGCCTCCAACCGAGACTCGCCAGCCCGGGCAGCAGTATCACGCCTTTCTGTCTGTGTGAAGGGAACGCCGGGCTGAGATATATCTCCCAGGTTTAGGTCTGGGATATCATAGTCCATGGGTTCCTGGAACGAGTCAAGCTGGTCAGAGGAGCACTCATCCTCCTGACGGCTGGACACAACACTACTGCCACGCTCCGATCCTAATACCGGAATAGCTTTGGGTTCAGGCTGCACTCGGTGCGGGATCGTGAACCGGTGTGATTGGCCGGAGACATTGCCTGCAGTGTCTCTTGGGTCCTCCTGTTGCGATGAAGAAGAGGTATGTTCCGGCTTGGGTGGCAGTAGCTGAGCCGCCTTCTTCGAGGAGGAGGATCTTTTGGAGTGCTTCCTTACGTCTTTCCTGTCATCGCCCGATGAGAGTGCGGTGGGAAAATCAGAGCGGCGTCTCTTTGACTCTTGTTGAACTAGAGGCGAAGAGGACCTGGGAGCTGCTACGGGAGAGCGGGACCGATCTCGCCTAGAAGATGACGAAGGCACTTCCGGCGGATTCTTGGTGGTCCGGGGTCGCTTGGTGTGGTGGGAGGGATCATCGCGAGTATCTGCCGAAGCCGGCGGAATAACAGTTTGCTTTACATTAGAACTACCGGAAACAAAGGCGGAAGGCTCTGGTCTAAGAAAATCATCTAACAAAAGGGTCACCCAACTGCAATGATTTATGAGCAACTGTCTTACAGTAAGTTACAAATACTGACTTAATGTGGAGTAGAATTGTCTTACACTGTCCATCAGAATGAGTGAGATAACCATTACGTAGCACAGAACACTTGGGGCATGACTTGGATAACCACCGGCCACGAGACCTGTCCAAACAAGGCACACATTTAACGCACAAAAGATGACCAATGACCGCTAAATTTTTGCACCCCAAGGCGGCTCAAAACGCAAAGTTACTCTTATTCATGGCTCCCTCCCGCCGGGGAGATGCAGATCCTCCTAGGTGTCCAGACTGCAAACCTGAGGGTGAGAACATTTCAAGAATCAATGCTCATAAGGACACGCTAGGCTGGAAAAGCTAATATATAAAATATCTCCAACAATAAAGAGAAAAAAGACTTGAATAACACTACAATCCTATTTCCCCTTACGTAATATACATTCCCAAAAAATGTAATTGAGTAGTGAGTAGCCTCCCATGTGCTACTGGTGTATATAACTTCTTACCTAAGTGACCAACACTGACCTAATCCCATCTTATGAAAAGAACCTGATACGGCGACCAACGCTACTTGAATCTATCGTCTTTAACTCGCGGCGGATCAACGCCTCGATATAAGCTACACAGATTACTGAGATGCATAAGATAGGAATGGGTGAGTTCGTTTCTCGGCTCAGCCGTTTGTTCCCGGCAGAAGTGGCTCCCCACTGTTTAACCACCAGGATAATGTTCTGATAGTACCAAGCAATGAACGTTTCTCTGTTATGTTTGTGAGGCAGAAATGTTTTAACCCTTGTCTAGCGGGGGGTCTGTGGCCGTTTTGGGCCTTTTCAGGCCATTCTGACTGCTATATCAACCATCAGCATGAAAGGAACTGTATTGTGCCGAAAACTAGGCGGAAATCGCTACACAATGACACCACATACAGCTACGTAGCACTCGTGGAGCCCTGACAGTGTTACCTCAAAGATGGAAATTTAGCGGATTTTGCTACATTGTTCACTTTTCGCGAACTATTGGTCACACTGTCATCCTCCCGTGCGGTGGGGGAACTGGAGTTAGTGTGGGCCGGGAGGCCACAGATGTCGGACGTATGGTTCATTACTGTTCCACCCATTTTCACTTGATTTTCACCCATTTTTTGCCAGTTTCTTTAACTCGACATAAGTCGCGCGCCGCTAGTTAAGGGTTAAGGGAGGCGGGTAGCCGGACTCTCCCAAAAGACATGAGTAGTTAAATGTCGGTCAACCGAAATTAAACTAACGCCGGTAAAACGAAACAGACAAAATCCAACCTATCCAGTGCCAAACAAGGATAATCTGAATTTTAACATAGCTCTAGATGTTTCCGGAAGTTTCCCGGCGGGGAAACCGCTTGAAGAAACTAGAGGCATTTTGACTGAGTCTCACTTTAACAAATCCCGCCGGAAGAGCCATACCTCCCAGAACAGATAACCCAACGTGCACATATTATGGCATAGTTATACATTAATAAAAAACATTCAATAAATAACACTTCCTAGCCATACATGAGGCCAGGTGTCGATGATATCAATAATAATAGAACAAACCTGCACTCCAGCGAAGACCAATCTCAACACGTAGCGATCAAGAAGCGTAGGCTGAATAGCGTCATGGCTCCGTGCTAGATCCCTCAGCTATGTGAGAAAATCTAAAACGCACGTGCCCTCATAGTGTAGAGCATACCGTTGAACACCCAAAATGGACCGAACAACGGGCCCCAGTTCACTAAAAGAAGCTTCATGACTATCAAGCGAACTAAAGATGAGCTAGGGTAATGAAACAAGCACGTGGGAGCCTCGCCTTATCACAGAGGGGACTCCGCCTAACACACTCGCCTTTACTAAGTACCCGGAAAACAGTCTCCTAGGGTCAAAGAAAGGACGTACACAGCCTACTCCTAGTCTATAAGCTACCCTGACCTCAGCACTTAGCATGTACATGAGCAAAAGACTCACAATGTCCGAGGGCAGGAGAAGAATGAAGGAGGGCTGGCACACCCTGGAGGCACGTCCGCCTTGTCTGGACCCAGGAGAAGTAAGAACGAGAGATCGCTTCGAGGACCGATGCGAAGCATGCGGGAGACAGCAGACGCATGAGAAGCGCATTGCTAGATCAAGTTTAATTTTAATTTTTCTATTATTTTTTGCTAGTTTTTTCTAGTAGTGGTACCCACATCATATAGGACGAGTCTGTGAGTGTTTTCTTAGAGCGTTTCGCTCACGATGTGTGGCAATCGTATTTTGTTCTCTCCTGGGCGGGAAGTTTGAAAAGCAAGCTTGAGTTCAAAAATTGGCCATAAACAATGTTAAGGCGCATCGTCAATGATGAAGGGTCCACAAATAAATACAACCCTGTCGCAGACCTACATTTACCTCAAACCATTCACTCAACTCATTATTTCCTACTCTAACACACGTTCTGCTCTCTTCATAAAAACGCTTGACAGCTCTTAACAAATTTCCTCTCGGGAATGTACCTTTTAGATTTTGTAACCACTAAAGAACACTTGGGTTATTCCTAAATGTGCCACTTTTCATCTTTCATCTCTCCTCATGGTACTATAGGCTGTTTGTTTCCAGGTGACGGTAAATTGACATGTTCTCTTTAATAAGTCAGCTACAGTATTTAGATGATTTTGTAGCACAATAGGTTACAGTAGGCTATTAATTCTTCCTACCAAGGATACAGTGATATCCCGTGTTGTCGTGTTGTAAAGTACAGTATATCTAAGCAACCAAAAGACGATATGAGCCTTCTCGTTCATTGGCACCCATTTCACCCAAATTACATTTCTAAAATGTGCTGTTTTCTAGAATCACGCATTTGGCATATAATATGTAACTATCCAATATATACAGTACCTATATTGTTTGGTAGTCAAAGGAATATCCATTTACGGCGGATGTGAAGTTTTGTCATCAGGTCAGGTCAGGTGAAGGTATTGAGGGATAAGCCTTTACAACGGCACCATTCTCAAGTCTGAATTATAGTACCTCAACCACCCTCCTCTTGCCGACGAGTATAGCCCCACTAATACTATTAATCAGAGTTTTCTAGGGTTACCAATGCCTTAAATCTATAGTATGCAATTGCAATCATTGCCAGGAGTATGTGGTAGGCAACATAATTTAGTACTTTACTGTGTAGCCTAGCATATTCTTACTGTTACGAAGGGTGACCGTGATCAGTGTCGTGTAGCCATTTAATGGTCCTGAGTGTGGGAAAACTGCACCAATTTACTGTCGCAACCACTGGTGTCGTAGCCTTGGTAGAGATAATTATGCAAACTTGGCATAAGGCGAGGTACAGTAGTTCCATATTTTTTCAGTATCAACAATTATAATGTAAAACTTGCAAAATAAACAAACCAAAACTTGGACGAACACAGTAAAAAGACAAAACAACTTATCAAAATCGTTATGTGGAAACAACGCTTATGAAAAATAATAATTTATAAATAAAAGAACACAATCAAATCAGCTGCTAAGGGATTGAACCTAACGTAACCTGAAAACAAACAGCCTATAGTACATCCGTCAATGGCCAAGAGTCCATGACAACAATCACTGCTCCATAATGCAGAATCTGCTTTACAGAACTCCTTTCTATCCCAAACTACCTCTCAGTAATTAACCCTTTCAGAACGGGTAATGTCTCTTTTAGTTTATTCTAGTTATATTATGGTGTTCTATGCAGATTAGGAAGGATCTGTGGTAGTGAAAGGGTTAGTTGATAAAGTGTATAGTCTTTTAATTGCTAGAGAGCCTGCTCATATTGACTAAAATCTAATGGTAGCCAGAATACGTGAAAAAGAAATCATTCGCACTGAAATGGTTAACTTTCTTTTGAGTAATTTTCCACCAACCTTCAACCCACACAAGCAACTTTTCCAAACACATTATGAATGTAGGATTCCATTAGGTATGTGGAATTTGTATGTATGTACAGTATGTAGCCTACATGTACGCTGGCACTTACCCCATTTTTCCATGGGGAGGGGGGGGGGGGACTCGAGACAGAGCCCGGACATGGACATCACAACGCAGCAGAAAAACAAAACCCAAAACCACACACATCTAGGTCGTCCAGGAGAAATACCCAGATTTCCACTTTTATATGTTAAATAATATGGAGAATGAGCGAATGATTTGACAGTCACAGTTGTCGAGCCATGTAGCAGAAATTGGGCAAGTTAAGGGGGGATGGGCCGATTTTCTGGACCACTTTCTCCCTCATGTTTAGCCCCATTAGTTTTCAGATGTTAAGATGTTTACCCCATTAGTTAGTCGATTTTAAGACCTTTCGCCCCATTTCTTCGTCAATATTTAGACCTTTCGTGCCATTTAGGTGTCGATTTTTCCCCTGGCGAACGATAGTGAGCCTGTAATGTAATGTTGGAAGAACCGGCCCTCGGCCGGGAAATTTTTCTACCGAAAAATGTACAAATTAATCTAGAAGGGGGATCTAATGGATGTTTTTTTTTTAATTTGATGGAGGTCTAGGGAAGAAACTAGAAAAATAATTAATACAGTAAAACCTCGCCCATCCAGACTAATTGGGGGAGAACCTTGTCTGGATCTGCCAAAAGTCCGGATCTGCCGAAAGTCCGGACATATACTCAGCCATCCAGAAAAATCTGGATGGCTGAAACATGAGTCTGGATATCTAACTTAAACATCCAGACTTAGGTATCAGCCATCCAGACAAATCCGAATGCTTGACATACAAGTCTGGATATCTAACACTGGATGTAAATAATATGTGTGGAAACTTGTATTTGTCTCGTTCGTTTCCGGATTGACTTATATTTTTCCCAAGCCATCCAGACAAGTCTGGTTGGCTGAAACATGAGTCTGGATCAAAATGCCTGTCTGGATCTCTTGGTTTCCGGATCTGAGAGCACCGGATGGGAAGGGTTCAACTGTAGGATACATGCAAAAATCGCCCAAAAAGTGAACCATCCCCCCTTAACCACTACTGTATATAGAAAGGTCAGGTCAGGTGAAGGTATTGAGGGATAAGCCTTTACAACGGCACCTCGTAGCTACTTTTTACTTTTCCTATTTTCTGAAGTGTAGAGTACAAAGGAGTACAAAGGAGTACAAAGGAAATCAAGCAACAACAGATCCAGTGACCCTTCTAGGTTGCTTGTCCTCCAAAACACTGAGGATCAAGTGTCCAAACAGTGGTTTAGAGTGGGTAAGGGAACATTGGAAAGGGAATTACTGCCCTGGAACTAATGTCCGTGGCAGGATTAGGAAGTTAGTAGAGGACAGATGGGTTAGTAACTGAGGGGGGGATAAAATAAAGTTATTCATTTACAAACGCAGTCAGTCGCGGGTTTGATGCGAGATATTTGTCTAGACGGAGTTTAAATGAATCAACGGTGATGCAGTCTATAACGTTTCGGGGAAGCCCATTCCACAAGTTGACAACTCGATTGAAGAAGAAATTCTTAGATTCGTGCGAGTTAAAAGATTTACCAATAATTTTGCAACCGTTTCCCCGCGTGTAATTAGATTGGTCGATAGTGAAGTACTTACTACAGTTCATATTGTCGATGCCTTTGATGATTTTGAACACTTGAATTAAGTCGCCTCTTAATCTGCGCTGGGTTAAAGGAAATAGATTTAATTCTCTAAGACGCTCTTCGTATGGTTTGTTCTTTAGGCTAGGTATCATTTTGGTAACTCTACGTTGAACTCGTTCTAGCTTGTTTATATCTTTTTGGTAATAAGGGCACCAGGATTGAACGCAGTATTCCAGAAGAGGGCGGACTAAGGAATTGTAAAGGGTTAGGATAACTTCTTTGGATTTATGCTCAAATGACCTGCCTATAAAGCCAATTATTTTGTTTGCCTTCTTAACAACTTCTGAACATTGTTGACTCGGTTTTAGGTTACTCGATATTGTTACTCCCAGATCGGTTTCTCTGTTTACATTCTTAAGCTGAGTGCCATTCATCGAATAGTTTGCTTTCTCATTTAGGTATCCGATATGTAGTACTTTACATTTATCCGCATTGAAACTCATTTGCCAAATTTGGGCCCAACATGACAATTTATCTAGATTGTGTTGCATATCGTCAACTTGTTCTTTTGAGAGTACGCTATTTGCAATTTTTGTATCGTCAGCAAATTTTGAGATTGTACAGGTGAGACCCTCATCTATGTCGTTGATGTAAATTAGAAAGAGAATTGGTCCTAGTACCGATCCCTGGGGTACCCCGCTACTTACATTGGTCCATTTTGATGCCTTACCGTTTATGACTACTCTTTGCTTTCTGTCGCTGAGCCAATTTTCTATCCATTTCAACACACCGTCTTGTATTCCATGCGCTTTTAGTTTTAGCAGTAAACGTTTGTGGGGAACTTTGTCAAAGGCCTTTTGAAAATCAAGGTATATAATATCTACAGCTTTACTCTCATCGTAGAGGTTGAGGATATCGTGGAAGAAGTCTAAGAGGTTTGTTAAACAGGAACGTTTTTTACGAAAGCCGTGTTGAGTATCTTTAAGTATGTTATTTTCCTCTAAGTGATTTACGAGTCTGTCTCGTATGACCGTTTCTAGCATTTTACATACAACTGAGGTTAAGCTAATTGGACGATAGTTACTGGATAGGGATTTGCTGCCTTTTTTTAATATCGGTGTTACGTTGGCTAGCTTCCACTGATCGGGCATAGTTCCAGACTGCAAGGATTTATTGAATAGTAATGTCAGTGGTTTAGAGAGCTCATCCTTAGCTTCCTTTAGAACTCTAGGCGAGATTGTATCAGGTCCAGGCGTTTTATTTACCTTGAGTTTATCTAAACAATTCAATACTTCTCTCTCTGTAACGGTGATATTGCTTAAAACATCTGAATTATCAATCTGAATCGGCGATGGTGTAGGGATATCACTGAGGTCTTCTGTTGTAAAAACTGATGCAAAGAAGGTATTGAGGGCATTACTCATTTGTTCTTCATCTTTGGTGTATTCTCCATTTTCATCGACTAACGGTCCAACAGTTGAAGTAACTACTTTTTTCTTTCTGATATAACTATAGAATTCTTTCGGGTTTGTTTTACTTTGATTCGCAATATGTAACTCTAAGGTCTTTTTACTTTGCTTAATTAACTTTTTGGCTTTGCGTCGTAGCTCTACAAATTTCAGCCGTTCTTCGTCATTTTGTGAGGATTTTAATCTATCATTAGCAAATTTTTTAGCAAGCAGGCAGTTTGAAATATCTTTATTCCACCATTTGGGCTTATTATTATGGCCTGGACGCCGAGTTTTCGATGGTATGCAGTCTTGCACTGCTTTTAGGTAAGTGGCTTCGAATAACTTCCAAGATGTATTTATGTCGTTATTGTGAATTAAAAAGCTCCAGTCAGTTTCTTTAAACATAGCTCTAAGTTTATGGAAGTTTGCTTTCTTGAAATTAGGGACTTTTTCGATGCTACTATTTGGTTCGTTACTAGTAAACTTTAAAGTGAAAGTTATCGTATGATGGTCGCTGTTACTGAATTCATCACCAACATTCAAATTCTCTATTAATTCTTCTTTTGTTGCAAGTACAATGTCAAGAACGTTATTACCACGGGTCGGCGTTCCAAAATTGATAAAGCGAACTCTCTTGCAAGTTCGTATACAAGTCATGTCCGGAGTGTGAAGTAAGAGTATCGCCCCACTTGGTCACAGGTAAATTAAAGTCACCAAAAATTACGGTATCTTGCGAGTTACTTACATCTGCAATTTGTTCGTAAATTTCTCGGTCAGTTTGCACTGATTGAGCTGGAGGTCTGTATATTAATGCAAGTATTATTTTGGTACCTTTATTATTCTTTATTAGCACAAAAGATGCGTCGACGTTCACAATTTGAGGTTTTGACAAGAGGGTAGGGTTAAGACTTTCTTTGATATAAAGTAAAACGCCACCTCCATTTCGATTTATTCGGCTTTTCTCAAACATTACATAACCGGGAAGTGAATACTCTGCTAAAAAGTCTCTATCTTCTGTATTGAGCCAAGATTCTGTTATGCCAATCACATCATAATTTTCTGTAAACACTAGCTCCTCTAAATCTGAAAATTTATTGCGTATGCTACGAGCGTTTGCATAGAAAACCTTTAAATTTGTTATTTTAGAACTCACGGAACGCGCTTTAATAATATTTTTGGTTCTTGTCGGATCTACATTTATGTTCATGGCTGTCCTCGGTCCTCGCTGTCTCCGGTCCTTATCGCTGGTGGTCCTCGGTTGCCTCTGTTTTTTTTTTCTTGGCGTTGGATGATGAGAAGGGGTGTTGGTGAGAGAGGGAGCTGTTGGAGTAGCTTTGTTACGTGCTTTATTTTGTCAAGATCATCTGAGGCAACCACTTAATAAATAATTTTAATAATAAATAATTGGTTTTATTTAAAGTCACTGCACAACGCACATACACACTAATGCATTGGATAATATTTACAGTTTATTCAGTACATTCTTATAGAAAAGATTATACAGTACTGTATATACTGTATATACATAAAACTTAATTCCAAAGAAATCATAAGCTTATTCATTATAACTAGACCAGAAACTTTGACCCTAACTTTTATAACTCAAAAAGGGCTAGATCAAATGGGCTGTCAGTTTCATCCACACCATTTCCCAAATTAAAATGTAAAACTTGCAAAAATAAACAAAGCAAAACTAGGAAGACACAATATAAAGGCTAGAAATGTACAGTATTAACTCAGGCCCATTTTTTTTTTTTTTTTAGTAGCTCGATTACTCTAGTTCTTTTTTAGTTATAGAGGATAGTGGAAAAATGTCTGGCCTAATTTTAACGAATAGACTATAATCTTATTATTATTTTTTTTTTTTGTATAGTGAAGACAGTGATGGGGGTTTGTATGAAATATAAAGCGTATTCCTGACATTAAGGGGGGATGGGCGTATTTATTTCCTCATTTAGGCTACATATCATATTATTACTTTTTATTTTCCTCCCTAGACCTCCATCAAGCTTAAAAAAAGACCAAGACCCTCCTTCAAGATAAATTTGTAAACAAAATTATTGAAAAATTTCCCAGCCAAAGGCTGGTTCCTTTTAAATTACAGGCTCGCTATTGCTCGCCAGGAAAATGTTTACACCTAAATAACACAGAAAGTCTAAATTTTGACAAGAATGTGGGGTGTAAGGTCTTAAAATCGCCAAAGTACAGTAATGGGCCGAACGTCTTAAAATCTGAAAACTAATGGGGAAAACTAATGAGAAAGAAGGGGGACCAAAAAATGACCCATCTCCCCATAACTACAGTAGGCTATACCTTACAAAAGTTATTATAAACCAATGAGGACCTTCAATAATAAGCAACTTTCTCTTGAGTCAATTTCCACCAACCTTCAACCCATACAAGCAACTTTTCCAAACTTTTAATGAATGAAGGATTCCATTAGTTACGTGGAATTTGTGTTAATTAAATTTGTTTTATTTCCACTTTTATAGGTTTAAAAATCTGGAGAAATTAGTGTATGATTTGAGTCATAATTGAGCCATGTAGCAGAAATTGAGCAAGTTAGCAACTTGATATTAAGGAACACCCCATTCTTAACATTAATCCTCCATTATAAACCCCAATGCACTTGAATAAATTAATGAAAGCATATGGTCTTCCCGGGATTGGAACTCTGGACATCACACCCAGAACATAAGCATCTAAACCATTTCACCGCCAACATATAGGCCTACCTGTAACCGTTTTCATGTTGGCAAATTTAAATCCATTGTAATAGCCAAAAATCATTAATTCGCTAACTTACCTGATGATATATTTTTTTTTTTTTTGCACAAAATCTAGAGACAGGAACATTCCATTAGGCACTTCTATGACATGAAGCAATAGTACTATACCCTGTTCCAAGTAGGTAGGCCAAAACTCTTGAACATTAACCTTGATATAGCTCGTAAACGAATAGAGTAATCGAGCTAATCATTCTACCATTTGAGAAAAGTCAGCCAAGGAATAGGAGTGGAAGTTTACAGCTCATTTGGTCTGGCCCTTCTTGAGTTATACAGATTAGGGTTCAAGACTTCTGGACTACCAATTCGGAACAGGGTATAGTTACAGGCTATTAAAAACACACAAGGATTAAGGGAAAGTAATAGTCGCTTAAAATTACAGTTCATGAGCAAAATTGACCTAATGTATGGAGTGAGTCAACCTTTGTCCACTCCACAAAGCCCTTCAGATCACTGGCTTTTACATAGGCAATAGGCACTAACTTCCAAAGGCTTAACTTTAATAACATACAGCTAGTTACTGCACAAATATATTTAATATGGAGATCTTTTGTAAATTGTCAACTTCAATGTGTTGTGCTATTCCAAATGTCAATAATGTGTGAATGTGTGAATGTATTTTTTTCTTTTTCTCTTGTTTTCAGTTTTCCCAATCGTTATTTATTTTCTTAGTATACCGGTATAGACAAAAAAGTAGTGTGGTAGATGGGGACACACAGCCATTCACTTCCAATTTAGTGCTGCCCTGTAAACTGCCTCTGCTCAATAAAATTACAAGCCAAACCCTTTCCTGTATAATTCATATTTTTTCACCAACCAACTTTATTTCTAAACTCAATGAAATCAACAGATAGGCTACATGTGGCACTCCAAGGACTCGAACCTAGGATACTCGCACCCAAATTCTTGAATTACTGTTCTTTTATTTTAAAAATTTATTTTGCTAAAGCGTTGTTTCCACATAGCAATTTTGATCAGTTCTTTTTTCTTCATACTGTGTTCGTCCCAGTTTTGGTTTGTTTATTTTGAAAGTTTTACATTATAATAGCTATGGTAGGTGGGGATGTTGTTAGCCTTATACAGTAATCAGCCCATAATATCCTTGATAGAGTAAACTTGCAGTCAGGAACTCATGGTACAATTTCTGTTGAGCAATTCAGACACAAACACCGCACTTATAAACTATTTGAAGAGCGTCAAAGAGCATCATTGTGCTTCATTTAACGCTCAAAATCTTGCGTATCTTTAGGTAATGTACAATAAAATCCTATTTACGATTCTACTTCTCCATATGCAGGTTGGTGGCAAGAAAAGCATTCATCTGTAATTTAAAAAATAATAATAAAATATAATTAATTCTGCCTTATGGAAACTTTAGGCCACAAATACACAGACTGTTCTTCAGAATGCTGTTGACATGGCAGACACATTTCAATTAATCAATCAATGTCCTCCAGAATAGTGATTCTGACCCCTGATGAATTGTCAGAAGGTACTGTACATACATACAGTACAAGTTTAAAGACTTTTTCATCCACAGTGTGGTTTCAGTCGTACGTCCTAAATTGTACAAACATCCTCACATAGTCATGAGCCTTTAAATTATAGTGAACTACTCTATTTTGCTAAAGCGTTAATTCCACATAGCGATTTTGATAAGTTCTTTTGTCTTTATACTGTGTTCGTTCCAGTTTTGGTTTGTTTATTTTGTAAGTTTTATATTATAATTAATCCATACTCTTTTGTCAGAACCATTGTAAAAGCTTTATCATAGTCAACTTTTACCATTCCCAGCATATATAATATTACCCACATTTGGTTCCCATTTACTGCAAGAATCCTGCAAGTCAATATTGTAAATGCTGCATGTCACAATATCTTGCAATATTTTTCAATTGCTTTGGTCGTCATCTTTCTCAATGCAAACCTCTTATCCATACCCACACAGCCTTAATCACTTCAACATTCACTTTGTTGATAAGTCAGCATTATATTTTCTCTCAAATTTTTCCTGACGAGCGATAGCGAGCCAGCATTTTATGGAGAAATCCGGCTTCGCCGGAGACATTTTTCTATTGAAATTTAGCCAGTTGTCTAACTCATTATCCAAAATATGGTGACTTGCTATCGCTCACCAGGTATAAATCGACACCTGGATGGAGATAAATGTCTTAAAACAGTAGAATGAATGGGGCCGAACGGATACAACCCAGAGAGAAAAAAATAGCAGGTCACCCCCCTTAAGGCACCCAATTTTCCTTTTCTACTACACACCATACATCATCATCTTCTGATTCCATGTTTATTACCATAGACCATTCTGTATTCCAATCCTATCATAATAATAATGTACAGCTACTGACATATTTTTGTGAGCCCTTGCCATTTTCTTGATGCAAATATACTCATTTAGATTGATATTGAGATCAAATCAGCTATACCTTTATCATCATTCTTATTTCTAGCTCTTTTACTGAGAGTGGTGAAGTCAGTGGGTTCATAATGGTGTGCCCCAAGGTTCCCTAGTGTCTTACTCTCACATCCCACTGGCACAAGTCAGCCTTTGTCTCTCTGGCGTAGGGATGCGGCGACCCCATCGCTCGCTACTTTGGTGGTGCAATCAGCTTCTGGAGCAGTGGACCACTGGTTCCTATCTTCAGAAAATTACTGTGCTTGGTATGCTTCCAGCCAGGGCCCCACTTGGGTAAATAAAATGGCAAAACAGTGGTGGAACTGCCATCCGGGTGAGGGACTGCTCTGGGTCTGCTCCTTCAGTGTTCATGGTTCCACTTAGTGGAAATGGCAATGTGGCGTGGGTCAGTCGGGGTATGTCTGGGAGCCTGGAGGCAGTTTCTGCCATGGCCGTCCCTTTTGAGGCGCTTCCTCTGGAAGCAAGGGGGTCAGATTTGATGATGATGGTGATGAATCAGCTATATAATAGTAAGTACAGTACTGTACATAATATGTATGTACAGTATTAATATACAGTATAGGTGATTTGATTTTAATATCAATCTAAATGGATATACAGTATTTGCATATAGAAAATCGCAAGAGCTCACAAACATATGTCAATAGCTGTACCAGTACAATTGATATTTTTAATAATTATCATCCTAGATATATTTTAAGGAACACCCCGTTCTTAACATTAATCCTCCATTACAAACCCCAATGCACTAGAATAAATTAAAGAAAGCATATGATGCTCCTGGGATTCAAACTCGGGACACCACACCCAGAACATAAGTACAGTATCTAAACCATTACACCACCAACACTGATTTATATCATTGCAAATATATACAGAAATACAGTAACATGTTATTTTGTGAGTATAATTTTGGAAGATATGAGTGTGATTAGAAACTACAGAACAACCTTCCTTAAAATAAATTTCATAAATTCAGTTGTGCTAAAATACTACTGAACACCGATTCAGTAAATAGACGGTAGAGCATCGGCTGCTGATCAAAGGGTATGCGGATCGAGCATCAGGTGAAGGTATTGAGGATTAAGCCTTTGCAACGGCACCTCGTTTCTACATTCTACTTTTTCCTTATTTTCTGAAGAGTGTAGAGAGGGGAGAAGGGGTGTTGGAGAGAGAGGAAGCTGTTGGAGTGGCTTTGTTATGTGTGTTTAGTCTGTATACGTCGTCAGGATACCCCCTGACTGGGTGCAAGCATGTGAAACATGCTAGGACGTACTACCACACCCACTAAATGTTCGCCGTGGCAGGGATTCGATCCCGGGTCTTGCAGATTCACACGTGAGCGTGCTCACCACTCGACCGCCGCGGCTCTTTTGCATGCACTGTCAAAATGTTATTGGTATGTTAAGCCCTGGCAACTTGACCTAGCTATTCATGACAAATGCCTAATGTTCATGGCCACCCCTTCTCGGGAATTACGGTGTCTGGCAAAAAAAGAAAAAAAGAAAAAAAACAAAAAAATGTGAACTGGAAGCGAAGCATGGACGTTGGTTGAGAGACTCAGACCAAGAGTGAGAGCAGTGGAAATGAATTACTTAAGGAGTGCGTGCGGAGTTACATGGAGGGATAGACAGACTAATGAGGAAGTAAGGAGGAGGTGTGGTGTGGAGGTAGATGTGCTGGAAAGTGTGAAAAGGAACAACTTGAGATGGTTCGGCCATATGGAACGTATGGAAAGCGAGAGAATGACTAAGAGGGTGTACGAGAGCGAGGTGGAGGTACAGAGGGGGAGAGGTAGACCGAATATGAGGTGGAAGGATGGAGTGAGGAACTACATGAACGAAGGCGGTGCTGGTTGGGGGGAGGGGCGTCGACTGACTGGGGACAGAGGTGCATGGGGGCGGTTCGTTCGTGGCCACCCCTTCAGGGATCACGGCGTCAGGCAATAGATAGATAGATAGAATAAATTTCTTGGGTAGATAATAGGTTTAAGGATTAGTTTCATAATCTTGCAGAACCAAACAGTATGAGGCCAGAAATATGTTAAGGGGAGATAGCCATTTTTTCTGGACACCCTTCTCCATCATGCTTAGCCCATTTAGTTTTCACATTTTTAGACGTTTGGCCAATTAGTTTGGCAATTTTAAAACATTTCGGCACTTTAGATGTAGATTTTTTCCTGGCGAGTGATAACGAGCCTGTAATTTAGGAGGAACCGGCCTTCGGCCATGAAATTTTTCTACCGTAAAATGTACAAATATATCTTGAAGGGGGATCCTGTAGTTGTCTTTTTAAGTTTGATGGAGGTCTAGGGAGGAAAGTAGAAAAATAATAAATAAACTAAAAACACTCAACCAAAAATGTAACCATCCCTCTTTAAAGATTCCATGGAGCAAAGAAGCAGGTGGTAGAAATTATGATTGTAATGATTGTAAATACAGAGGAAAATAGTTGCTATAAGCAAACTCAGTAGAGTGAAGTGTGTAGAGTAATACATACATACAGACCGAGTGCTCCACACAAAATGCGGTTCTGCCGTTCCGGTCTCATATTGTGGATTGTGTTCTTTTATTTATAAATTATTATTTTACTTAAGCGTTGTTTCCACATAGCGATTTTGATTAGTTGTTTTGTCTGTGTTCGTATAAGTTTTGGTTTGTTTATTTTGCAAGTTTAACATTATAATCCTAATGGTGGCGGTCCAGGCAGCCCTGTTGTGCTGGTGATAATAGATATAAGATGATGATCAGTGGCGGATCCAGGGAGGGAAGGCCCCCCCCCCCCCTTTGTGACCAAAATATATATACAGTATATACTGCATTTTATCTGAAATAGAATACATATAAAGAATATTGTGTGAATTATGGGCCCCTCATGTACTGTATATATATCAGCCCCCCTCCCCCCCCCCTTAAGCCTGAGTTGGATCCGCCACTGATGATGATGATGATCATTATAATTTCTATATTAGCCTTCTGAGAATATATATAAGAAAGGGAAGATATGGTGAATAGATGAACAGAATACTGGAATGTTAACCTGTATTTGAGATTAGTAATAATAACTAAAACAAATGGAATGATAACTAATGTTCCAATCTAGGAACTTGCATGGAGTAGGGGTAGCGGCTGAAACTTACATGTGAAAAGCCCAAAATTGATCCCCCAATGGGTGAGTGTATATTTAACACCCCCATGGCCACCCAACCCCTCACTGCAATGGTAGACATCAGAGGTACAATAGGCCAGTGTCACATTTACAATGTGAATGTTGTTACCTGATAAGCATGAGGAAGCGGATTACATTAGTTACAAACAACTCACTACCATAGCCACTCCAACAATACAGAAACATTGAACATGCACTTCATATGCTACGCACATTCGCACAACAAGCAATTTAGAGCTGAAATCACAGATTGAATAAACCTCTTCCAGGAATATTCTGTGAGAATAATCTAATTAATTTATTTCACTCCCAACACCAAACATCTCCCAATGAAATTAATGAAAGCATGTGATCCTCCTGGGATTCGAACCTGGGATACCACATACAAATTTGTCTACAGTCTAACCATTACACCATCAAGACAGTGAAAGGTTAAGTAAATTACTACAATTTTATATCCATTTATCGAATGCTGGATATCAATCTAATCATATACTCAGACCCAACTGTAATAAGTAAAAATATAAAGGGATATGTAATGGAGAGTAATGTGATATCACTAATCAAGATTAAGACAAGAAAATTAAGGGGAGGCACACCGTTTTTCTGGACCCCCTTCTCCCTAATGTTTAGCCCCACTAGTTTTGAGATTAAAAGACAATTGGCCCATTAGTTTGGCGATTTTAACACCTTTCGCCCCATTTTGTTGTCAATTTTAAGACCTTCCGTGCCACTTAGGTGTCGATTATTTCCTGGCGAGCGATAGCGAGCCTGCAATTTTAAGAGGAACCGGCGTTCGGCCGGGAAATTTGTCTACTGAAAAATGTACAAATTTATCTTGAAAGGGGGTCTAGGGGGTGTTTTTGTAAGCTTGATGGAGGTCTAGGGAGGAAACTAAAAAAATGTATGAATAAATGCTTGGGAAACAGATTAACTTGCTCATGTAGTAATGTACACCCTATGTGGTGGATTGTGTTCTTTCATTTCATAAATTTTATTTTAGTAAGCGTTGTTTCCACATAGCGATTTTGATAAGTTGTTTTGACTTTATATTGTCTTTGTTCCAGTTTTGATTTGCTTTGTTTGCAAGTTTTACATTTTAATTAATAGACCAAACAAACGGCCAGCCTCCCCTTAACCTATAAACGGCGAGCTGGGTGTATTGAACACCACTGTTCTGGGCGAGCATATTAGGCTCCATTCATGCCTATAATCGTCATTTTACGATAAATATCGTTATTACTGTACTTATTCATATGTGCCTATTTTACCTTCACTATGAAGATAGTAACCTGTAACAACAATAAAACAAGTGGGAATAAGGTTTTTATGGTCAATATCGCGAATAAACATGGAGCAGCCCATTCATGAATTGTGGAGCAAATTCAGGCAACCCCTCCTTTCACAAGGCCTCAAGCCAGACTGACTCACTCACACTCTCCCTGGCCTTACGCAACACACTCGCTAGTCCACACCATAGAACCGGCTTGGAGATGTTTACACAAAAATATACCAACGAATTAGGGAATAAAAGGGAAAATAGGTGATAATTGAAGGGGGAAGGAGGGGATGTAGTAGAGTAATATGAAGTATAGAGGAAAAAAAATAAAAAAAATAAGTGCTACTGGGGCCTAAAAAAAAAAAAAAAAGAAATTAAAAATTAGGCCTTCCCTCTTAAGAGCTTTTCCGCCGTTGCCCAGTAAAACTTCTTAAGAGCTTTCTCGCCGTTGCCGGGTTAATAGTAACAAGGTGATGAAAACTGGAAACTCAAGATATACAATACCGGTACTGTATATACTTTACAAATCATAAACTTTGAGAGATATTAAGAATCCAGTATGGAGCATCACTTAATTAAAAAAAAAAAAAAAGGATTCAGTTCATAATGTTTCTTTATTAAAAGCAAGTTGGATTAAAAGTATAGCAACATTTAAGACTGTAGTACACACATGTTTTAAAGTTCAACAAATACATTGGTAATAAATTATGTAAATTATACAAACAAATTCATCATACATTCTTGCTAGTGAAAATAAAGGGCTATAAATTAAAGGTTGACTGGAACAGAATAAATGGTAAAGTTAGGGCAGTTACGGTACATTGGGCTGCGCTTTGCTGCAGTGCTCGTCAAGAAAATGTGCTTCGTCTAAAATACATACTGTACATACCAGCAATTTTTTCATTAAGGCGGGTAAGTTTATGTTTTGGACCATTTCTTTATTCTATTCTGTGCAGTCTGTTAATAATGCAGTATCAATGTACTGTACTGTAATATACTTTAGTTAAAATTCTATGAAACGTGTTAACATTGTTCTTTAATGCTTATTTTCCTTGCAGTTCATTAATAATACTTTATTCAAGATAATTTTGTTTGTAGCCCAATACAACAGGCGTGCCTTACAGCTTATATTCCTTGTACTGTAGTCTATATATCACTGTGTCTTATCGCTAATTTTCTTTATTGTCCATTCATTTCTTACACCTAACATTCCTCGCAGTCTGTCCATTATTGCATCTTTAACCCATTCAGTACCAGGGACGTCCTTTTCATCATATTCTAGCAGCTATTAGACGATTATATTCAGCTTAGGAAGGACCTCTAGCAATAATAAGGCTTCAACCTTTCTCAACCAACCCCTTTAACTACCACAGATCCTTCCCAAGCTGCATACAATCGCCTAAATATAGCTAGAATAAAATACATCACTTGTCGCTGGTACTCAAAGGGTTAAAGCTAATTTGCTTTGTGCAACGCAGCCAAGTCCTTCCGTTGCCTGGCAGCGCGTCCCCTCATAACCCGGGAGATGAGTGAGGGAGTGAGGGCTCGCAGTATGATGGCCAACTGGTGGGAAGTTTGGGCCATCACTATCTCCTCACGACCGGTTATTAGGCATTGTACCACACTTTCTGCCACGTCTTCCGGTTGCATCCCCTCTGCGGTGGTCGAATCCATGGCTATAAAGAGGACATTTTGTTACATATTAAGTACATAAAGACATTCTAGGCACTGCATAACACTATTATACATACATGGCAGCAGTGTGGAGGGGGGGATCTTAGTTGATAATACAATACTGTACTGTGCTACTAAAAAGGACCTACAAACTAGATCAGACTGAGGTCGTATGGGAAGCTTGGATCAGCATCACCACTTCTCGACCAGTTATTAAGCACTGTTACAATCTTTCTTTTGCATGCCCTTCGCAATGGTGGCATCCACAGCTGTGGTGAGGGAAGGGTGTCTTAGTTGATAATATAATGACATGACAGTACTGTACACAATTAATTCTGTACAGTACCACATTCTTGAGAGGTATACCAGTGAAAGTTTTCGGGGATCAAGGTGTCTGGTAATAGAAAAGATTGCACTCTCCAACACCAGATCATAACCCTGGGTCACTGTCTGAACAGAGTAACCTGGAGTTGTTTCTGCCATAACCATCCTTTAGTGCGGGCTTCCCAGAAGAAATAAAAGTCGGAGATGATTAAAAATTAAAGAATATATATATGTCTGATGCTTTGCTTCAAAGGGAAGCTCCCCAAAAGGGATGGCCATGACAGAAACCACCTCTGTCCAGACATGCCCCCACTGCCCACTCCACAATGCCATTTCTACTACATTGATTAAGACCAATAGCATCATAGGAGCCGACCCAGAGCAGTCCCTCACATGGATGACACTCCACCAAAATGTTGGTATTTACTTCATGCTTCTGGCCTGCAGAAAACCGGGTCAAGGATTGCTCTGAAAAGAGGACCACTGGTCCACTGCTAGAGAGGCTGACTGCTCTACCGAAGCGGCGGGCATTGGAATCGCTGCATCCGTATACTAAATTAAGATGAAGATTACTAGATCACAGAACTAACTATTCATAAAAATATCAGCATAACAAAATTTCAGGAATGAATACAAGAATGACCACCTGGCAACCACGATCACCACATTGTCCACGATATCTCCTTATAGAAACACCAGAAGTAAGAGCGATCCAACTGCCCACCACACGCTTCATCGCATGTCAGGTGAAGGTGAAGGTATTGAAGGATAAGCCTTTACATAGGCACCTCATAGCTACTTTCTACTTTTCCTATTTTCTGAAGGGTGTAGGGAGGGGAGAAGGGGTGTTGGAGAGAGAAGAAGCTGTTGGAGTGGCTTTGTTATGTGTGTTATTAGTCTGTATACAGTATACGTCATCGAGGTGTTCCCCGACTGGGTGCGGGCATGTGAAACATGCTAGGACGTACTACCACACCCATTAAATGTATGCCTTGGCTAGGATTAAACCCAGGTCAAGCAGATTCACATGTGAGTGTGCTCTCCACTCGACCTGGTTCGTACCATTTCCCTTGAGCAAGGGGATGAGTAATGTTCTCTGTTGGCTATTACAGCCCTATTGAAAACTTGGAGCGGAGGCTAGAGAGAAATGGCACTTAATAAATGAAAAATTATTATTTATATTATTTTTACTTACTTCCATATGTGGACCCATCTTGAGTAAGAGCATTGAGAGAGAGACTGGTGGCAATGTATCCTGGACTAATAACAGACACTCTGACACCACTGTCGGCCACCTCAGCTCTCAAGGAATCAAAGAACCCCTGTAGTGCGTGTTTGGATGCTGTGTAGCATGACCTGGGGTGAGAATATAATTAATATGATGGTGTCATTTTGAATATGTATTATACAGCCCATATTCCTAAACAAACATCATCACTGTCGGTAAAAAAAAATATAATTTTGCCATATTCCTCTATCTATCTATTGTTGGATGCTTTACTCCCCAAATTTATAAGGGTGGCCATACACAAAATGCCCCCAAGCGGACCTATCCCCTGTGAGAAGGACAACCCATGCCAGTTTGCTGAAGGACTTACAGGATTTACCACTAAACTTAGGGTCCGTCCGACTCCGAGGCATTCTATGGATCTTTTTAGCACTATTTTTCTAGTGGTGAGCGGCTAGTCCATCCATTAACCTGCTTCTCCCTTAGGTAAGCAGTATGGATTTGTATAAGGTTTACACCCCTAGACAGGTTGCTGACCAAGGCTAACGAGTCCCATCCACCATATTCCTAAGTAAAGTAATAATGTTTAATAACTTCTCATTGCAATAACAACAACTAGAGTATCATATTGACTGGTTAGAAATACAGTACATCTACAGTAATTACCACCGACAATGATCAGGTTTCTCTAGGAATAAGGCCCTCAGTGTCTAATTGTACTTATGGTAGGCGTGAACTTAGTCAACAAGATCACCTTCATACCTCCTCACATTTTATTTTTTAGACGCCGTAATTCCTGAGAAGGGGTAGCCATGAACATTATTCGTTTGTCACAAATTGCTAGGTCAAGTTGCCCGATATAATTTTGACAGTACGGGCTCGATCCGCCGACCCTTTGATCAGCAGCCGACGCTCTACTGACTATGCCACGGCTCGCAACCTCACATACCCGGAGGAAAATAAATCATCTCTAGTAATACACATTAACCCATGGACTGCAAAGGTCCTCTCAGAAGCCATGGTATTTAAACGTATCCCGCAATGCCTGGCCCACGCATTAAGTAAACATGGCGGAATTGCCCGTCTTTCGGCACTCGATTCGCATATTGTAAGTACTGTACATCCTCGCATTTTGAAAGTTTTTGGTATGGTAATTTATATTTTGGACCCCTGCTCATGTATTAGCTGTTTCGCAGATTGGCAGTCCAGATTGTACGTGCAGTTTCAGTCTCTTGTCCTAATGGCGGCGTTCCAGGCAACCCTGTTAAGGGCGGCTTCACTTGTCAAGTTTTTGGATTCGATATCGGCACGTATAGTCCGATCCCAGGTCTTCCTCGGTCCACCCCTTGGTGCAGCTCCCTCCACAATCACAGACCTGCATCTCTTCACCCAATTTTGTGCATTCATTTTCTTCACATGCCCATACCATCCCAGTCTACTTGTATGGATCTCCTCGCTAATATTCTTTATACCTAAGCGTCTCCTCAGCTCATCTTTAGTTATTCTATCCTGTAGTTTGGCCCCACACATCCATCTCACCATTCTCATCTCATTACGTTCCATTCTGTTGACATCCTCTACTTTAACGGATGTCAATAGACATGAGAATGTGTTTGGTAGAGTTGAAAAATGTGTGTCATCTACCAATACTCTCCTTAACCTCTGAAGTGCGCATGGGGGGTATGAGACACCACACTCCTGTGCTGACGTATTTGAGCTGTTCCCATCACTAACATCGTTATTTTACCATAAATAGCATTAATACTTATCCATATGCGCCTATTATAGGTTGATTATAAAGGTATTAACCTGTTACAACAATAAAACAAGTGGAAACAGCGTTTGGATGGTCAAAATCGGCGATACAGGCCGGGAGTTACATAATGTATGGCTGAGGCAACCTCCCTTCCCACCACTTTTCCCCACGTCTGGAGAGAGACTGTCGATCGATACTCTCTCTCTCTCTCTTGCACTCGCTTGCTAACAGTGATGACAATGCCCTGCTTGCAACTCGCTAATGTTAGCACGAATACACAGAATAAGGGAATAACAGGGAAAATAGGTGATAACTGAAGGAGGTGAGGAAAGTGGGGAAGGAGGGGAGGTGGAGGAGTGATATTTGGCATGGCCAGGGGCAATAAAAAAAAAAAAAAAAAAAAAAAAAAAAAATTGGGGGTGTTTTAAATGGATTTTTTAATAGCCTTACTCTTAAGAGTCTTCCCGCAGTCCGCCGGGGGAACTCTTAAGAGTCTTCCCGCAGTTCCCGGGATAAGAGAGGAAGTATACATTGTGACAGCTCTTAAGAACATTGATAATTGTAAGAGAGATAAATGCAACAATGCAGTGAGTGGAAAGAAATTGGAGACTTAGTAAAAGGAAGGGAGTTGATTAGATAACATTTTATTAACTGGACCCTTTCAAGAAGTGCTGTATGGGTGGAATCTCTGTACACATGCAACCACTGACCTGTAAGGTAAGGCCAGCTTCCCCTGCACGCTGCTCACAGCTACAATATGACCAGATCTCTGCTTCACCATGGATGGCAGAATTGCTGCACAAATAAAGATATAGGCTTGCCTCATTATAGCATTATTTCATCATCTGAAAATTACATTTTGTCAATCTTATGTGAAATTTGTCAATTTGATGTTACTGCTCATATTATAAACAGCATCAAAAGTTCAGCACAGTACAATGTATGTTATCTATTATTACAGTATAAAGTACTGTACTTGTATTTACAAATACTGTACCGAACTCCTGGGCTGTTCGGCCAGGCAGCTTAGGGAATAACAACAACAATAAATACTGTAACAATATGGAACTAATAGTCCTGATATTTTCTATACTTTTGTATTCACTCCTAAAGTATACTGTACAATTAATATTGTTTAATATGTAGTTTTATGTATTAAGTTACATGGAGGGATAGACAGAATAATGAGGAAGTAAGAGGGAGGTGTTGTGTAAAGGTAGATGTGCTGGAAAGGGTGAAAAGGAACACTTTGAGATGGTTCGACCATATGGAACGTATGGGAAGCGAGAGAATGACTAAGAGGGTGTATGAGAGCGAGGTGGAAGGACAGAGGGAGAGGTGGAAGGATGGAGTGAAGAAGTATATGAATGAAGGCGGAGGGGCGTCGACTGACTGGGGACAGAGGTGCATGGGAGCGTTTCGTTCGTGGCCACCCCTTCGGGGATCACGGCGTCAGGCAATAGATAGATAGATGCATAAATTACCATTATATTATTTTAATGTGAGAATAGAAGATTGGATGTGATGGAGATGAGCTGCTTGAGGAGTATGTGTGGAGTGATGCATAGCCAGATTGGTGAATGAAGAGGTAGCCTATGTAGGAGAGTGGGACAACAGGAACCCTTATCGGCCAGAGTGGAAAGAAGGGTGCGATGCTGGTATGGACATGTTGAACAAATGGGAGATGAAAGGCTTACAAAGAGAATATACGAGTCAGAAACGAGGGGAAATAGATTGAGAGGAAGACCTCGGAGGAGATGAAGAGATGGTGTGAAACAAGCATTGGAAGATAGAGAGATGATGGAAGAACAGGCAAGAGCAGTGTTGATGAATAGGAATGAATGGAGAATGTTTGTGAATGGATGCATGAGAACGTGGTCGTAAGGAGAGGGAGCCATGCACAAGTTGGACTAGATAATAGTCCATTAGGCTCCTGGCCCAGGGAGCCGGTGTATATAAAAAAAAAATTAACTTTCCGTATAGAACGATAGATAGGTGGAACAACTTAAGTGCGGAGATTGTAGAAGCAAGAAATATCCACGACTTAAAAAGTAAACTGGATAGTCAATAGAAACTGAGACAGGACAACATGAGCGCAGCTCAATTCCTGTAAACTATAAATAGGTGAATACAATGCCCGCACACCTCACATCCAGGCATGACCCTTCAAATACACCGGCACCCCGGGGCAGGCAGCTGACAGACATTATCTAGTCCAACTGTAGCCCGACCCCGTCTGTTGGTACAACTATTCCTTGATACATTGCACTTTTAGCTTTCATTCCGAGATTTCTCACCTTCCACATACTTCCCATTGCTCCGCAACAACAGGTAAACCAACTAATACAATCTCTATCCTTAAAACGATTGCCATCAATCCTTACCCACCTTTCGTAAGAGCAACCTGGCCGAAATAGTTGACGACCATCAGCCTAATATCGACACTAACGTCTGTATCAATGGCAGCCCCCCGGTAGCTGATGCCGGCGTTATTGATGAGGACGTCAATATGACCCACGGAGGCCAGAAGGTCGGAGGCCACATTAGGGATGCTGTTCAGGTCCTCCAGGTCCAGCTTCACCACCAGGGGCATTTGTACTTCTGGTACCTTAGAAACAAAATATACAGTAGTCAGTCGGTTTTCTTTCAGTTGACATTAAACTGAATCGCTTCTTGATACTTAACCCCTTCTGTACCGGTAACGTGTTTTATATTTTCTCTTACCTACATTTAGACGATTTTATGAAGCTTAGGAAGGACGTCTACCAATTGAAAGGCTACAGATTATCTCAATTCATACTTTTAGCTACCATATGTCCTTCCTAAGCTTAATGAAATAGTTTAAATGCAGCAGAAATCAATTAAGAAAGACGTCCCCAGTACACTACATGTCTCTGCGTCATATTAATGTCAAGTACCGTATTCCTATCTATCTATCGCCCGACGCCGTGATCCCCGAAGGGGTGGCCACGAACGAACCGCCCCCATGCACCTCTGTCCCCAATCAGTCGCAACATAGGTTCCGTCCGCTTCCGAGGCTGTTCGTTCGTTTTTCTTAGCTAAGTATTCCTAATTTACAATATCTGTTGTTATAAAATCTTCATAACAGCTGAGTAATGAAGATGGGGACATTACAATTTACAGGCAGCTGGGAAAAATCATAGTTATTAGTATTACTTTAGCCCTTCAACCACAGGAGACATCAACAGACATGAACATTTCTTTATGCCTTTATTTTTGCATTGAGTGGCATCTAGTGGGGAAAGACTCACCTACACAGCTTTAGCTGGGCTTGCCCACAGTCAAGGAAGGTTATCCCACAGACAAGATTTTCATTCTAACCAAACCTCCCCTATGCTTCTGTGAGCATTTTTAACCCCCAGAAAACCACATACTCAATTACAGAAGAGTTTATGATGTATTTCCAGTGTGGATAGCATGCTTCATCATAAGATACTGTACTGTACATATTGTTTCCCTATATTGTAGAGAGAAAATAAGTTCAAAATTATAAGATAAACAAATATATAAAATGTCCAGGGTTAAGGGTTTAAACATTAAAACCCCTCTCTAGTGGACTAATTGGGTGAAAACCCTGTTCAAAATATTATAAATTTTTGAAAGTGTGAATCACCTCAGTCTGTCAGACCATCCAAAAGTCTAAGGTTATACTTTAGTCCAAACTGGGTATCGGGTTTCCAGAGATTTACCTCAGTTTGTCCCAAGGAGAGAAAAAGTTTAGACTGGTTACCTAGGCCCATATTCCTAAACAAACTCTAATTATCATTGTTAGTGGTACTATAGTTTTGTTGTAGTCCTAGTCAGTCAATAAGGTAAATTAGTTGGTGAGGGCTGGTCCTATCCAGAGTGAGGTTTGGCATCCTCTACCCAACCTTAGCCATTTCTGTCTGTATCTTTTCCTTCTGGGGGCAGGGGCTAAGAATCCTCCTCCCCTTGTAAAATTCACCTACTCGACGAGACAGAGAAAGGGGCGAGAGACTGTGAAAGTGGTCCCGGACCCTAAGAATTGGAACTTAAATTTTGTTTCTGTTCAGGCTCAGTCTTGAGTCTGACACCCCCAGCTATAGGGTGTGTGCCAGAGTATATGCATGCATAATTTCAATGAGAGAACTGTAATAATTTTCGAGTATTTCTTATTGTAATTACAACAACTAAAGTGTCATACTGACTGGCCAAGAATCCGACAAATCTATAGTACTGTACTGTAATTACCACCGACAATGATGGGGTTTATCTAGGTATACGAGCCCTAGTCCGGAAGCCTTGGATGTCCAGGATTCACATTTACTAACCAATATGAAACTATGGTACAGTACAAGCAAACGTGACAATAAAGGGGTGAAGATGAAATTTGTTTTAACATATTACGGGATCATTTGTTCGCACTGGTGGTCAAACTTGATTGTACTGTACTGTATCATAGTTTGTATTAGTTATTATATACAGAGCCAGATCCGTTGGGTCCGAAAAACAGGGGTATTACTGTACTGTATATAGGTACCATAGACATATACTATCTACTGTCATAGTTGTAGTAAGTTCACTCAAAATAGTGTGATTGACTTATAAGAATAATTTGTTATAAGACTGTTAATTGATCATATGAATTAACTACTGTAGCAGAAAATACACTGCTAATTCAGTCATACCACAGTACTGCATTTTTCCTTCCATACAACTGTACAATCAAAATCAATATTTTGCCGACAACATTGTGTGTAACATAAACTGCAGTTTTTCAATCTGCCTTATACTGACACCTTTTCAACATCGTCCTCATGAATATTCACTCATAATCTATCCTCTCCCCTCTCCATAATAGCACCATCATACTGACTAGGATAACGTTTACCTTACCGGTATACAGACTTCCTATACAGTATTTACCTAAAGGTACGGAACCAGAGACCCAAACATACAGATAATTATGACAATTACAGTATACATTTAATTTACAAGTCCCTTCTTCCCTTACATTACATTACATACATTAATTAAAGACTATGATCTACATGTGAGTAGGTCAGTCTCTTTGTTCACCTAAGGGCGGCATTCCAGGCAGCCCGGTCTTTGACGTCTCTTTTGGTCAGTCCTTTGGCTGCGAGATCGGTTTGTACCTCCCTTGGTCCCGTTTTAGTCCAGCCTCCTTGAGTTAACCGCAATGAAATGAAATAGTATTGTTGGACCAGTCAGATTAACATTATTTATAAAGAATTATTATTTTGCTTAACCCTTCCAGCCCGGGTGTCCTTTTAAAAGGACACCACGAAAAAAGGGCAGGTGCCCGGGTGTCCTTTTAAAATCCCTGTGCTTGAAAGCGTGCTTCAAAATTCGCGCAGCAAAATTTTGCATTGCAGGAGCGACCACAGCGCCACCAAGCCTCAACTACTAGTGTTATCAGTTCGTACGTGGCCGCCATAGCGAGTTATACTGAAAAAAAAAAATTCGACGTGTCCGAATCGCTGCAACCTCCCGCGGGCCCCACTGCTACCCCGCTCGCAACTTCAACGCCTGTTGCAACCGAGAAGAAAGCTCAACGAAAGAAAGTTAAGCGTTTGTTGAGTGATAGCGCTATACAGCGACAACTTTTTGATAGTGAAGAGAGCAGTGGCGAAAGCTTGGTGAACAAAGAACAATTTATAAGTGCAAGCGAAGATGACGATTTCGTTGGCTTTGGAGACGACGATAATGTCGATTTATTTGAGGGGGGAGACAGTAGCGATGATCCTGATGTGGAAGTGTTTCAGGAAAGTACCATTGAGCTTCCAAGTGTGCTAGAACCTAGGCCTACCCCCTCGCCATCTTTGCTATGTCAGCCTAGGCCTAGCCCTAGCCCAGGACCTTCCCCTTTGCCTGCCCGTACGCCCTTGAAAGTGGGCAAATATTTCTATAAACAATCGTTGGTGAAAAGTGCAGCTAAAAAAGCACGCAGGGCAGCCGCAGAAAAGGATAGGGAAGCTGAAGACAGTGATAATGACGCCGACCCTGGTCTAGCAACCACCCGCATTCCATTGTCCCGACGCCTTGACCCGGGACGCCGCGTGGGTCACCCACAGCCCTCGGCTTCATCTCTCCTTCAGGATGACCAAAGGGCCTCTTCAAGTGGTATTACTAGTGTGCCACAGCCCTCAACACACCGCAGAGCATTATTTGCTGCGGAGAAGCCCTCGGCTCGCCGCAAAAGGAGCCCAACTCCCGAGGCCGAGGCTCCCATTGTTGAAGCTCCCGCAGCCTCCCGCGCCCCACACCGCCGACGCCCGGTCACTTCTTCACCCGAATTGTCTCCTGAAGACGATGCTGACGACTCCAACATTGCCCCAGATGACCTGACGTCGCCTGAGGAGGAAGAGGAAGAGGAACAGGAAGAGGAAGAGGAAGTCCCGACAAGACGAGCGAGAGGGCGAGGTCGTGGACGTGGTCAGTCTGCCGACGCCGCTGCCCCTAGGCGTGGGCGTGGGCATGCAGGGCGTCCGCGTGGCCAAGGGCATGTGCCAGGGCGTCCAGGGCGTGTGCCTGCAGCATCAGCATCCGACCTGTTTGTGTGGACAGATGGTGCTGATTTTGAGCCAGATTGTCCTGCCTTTGACGAGGTACAGATGGGTTCCGGGGTGTCACCAACATTTCCCTGTGGCCCAGCTGCTACCCCCAGTGAAATTTTCTGTGGCTTCTATGACAATGAAGTCATGGAATACCTCGTCGAGGAGACCAACAACCATCATGAGATCTGTGCCAACTTTCTTGGGAGGAAGACCATTGCCAAGATGGTGGCATGGAGAGCTGTCACTGTGGCAGAACTATATGTGTTCTTGGCACTCACAATGCTGATGACACATATCAGGAAGCATGCTCTGGCAGACTACTGGATCACTGGCGACATCATAACGACTCCAGCATTTGGCAAGTACATGTCCAGGGACAGGTACTTCGACATCCTCTCGTATCTCCACCTGACAAACAACATGGCAGTCCACCTTCCCGACTCATTATGGAAGATCAGGAAGCTGTATGACATGATACGTCATCGGTTCACCACCTACCGGATTCCTTTCCAGAAGATGTGCCTCGATGAGTCTCTGGTCCTGTTCCGTGGTAGGCTGCACTTCCGACAGTATATCCCGTCCAAGAGACACCGCTTCGGCATCAAGCTCTTCGCCCTCTGCGACTGTTTGACGGGGTATGTGCTGGACTTTATAGTCTACAGCGGCAAGGGTGGAGAAATTGTGACTGACCCCCTCATTGGTTTTGGTGGCGCTGTAGTGAAGAAGATGATGGGAGAGGCACTTCAATAAAAACCACATCCTCTACACAGATAATTACTACACGTCGCCTCTCCTGACCAAGTACCTCCATGACCGCAAGACCGGAACTGTCGGCACAGTCAAGGGCAAGAGGAAGGGCATGCCAGGCTACCCAACCAAGACGAAGAAGGCGGACATCTTCCACAAGAAGAGTGGCCCCATCCTCTCCATCCACTGGCATGACCAGCGCAAGGTCAATCTCCTCACCACATGCCACAAGGCCCAGATGGTCGCCACAGGGAAGGTGGACCGAAGAACCAAGAACCCCGTCCAGAAACCAGCTGCTGTCCTGGATTATAACCTCAACATGCGCCTCGTTGACAAGTCCGACATGCAGATGGGCTTCATCGACTGCCTGCGAACATCTTGCAGGTGGTACAAGAAGTTTATCCTGCATACGGTAGATATGTCGGTCCTCAATGCCTACAACATATACCGTCTGAGGACTCCAGGAGCCAAGAAGTACAAGTCCCTGCGGAAGTTCCACAAGCAGGTGATACTTGAGCTCCTGGCTAAACATGCGGGTACACCAGGGAGGCCACTACAAGGACCAGGCCAGCTGGACAGAACGGGGTGTGCTGACTTTTTCAGGAAGCACCAGCTCAACGCCCTTCCTTTCAAAGCACAAGGTAATAACACCAGAATCCAGAAGAGGTGCCATATGTGCAGCCACACAACAAGAAGACCCCGCAAAACCACAAAAACCACTTGGGAATGACTCGAGTGTCAAGTTGGACTGTGTGCTGGCACCTGCTTCAACGACTTCCATACTCTAATAAACTTTTGAAGTGGAAGTGACAACAGTGAAAGTGACACTCAAATGTAGGCTAAAAATAATAATATAACTAAGTATAAGTGAAAAGGACATACAGTATAAGTAATAATAAGTGCCTTCAATAACAATATGAACAAGTGAAAGTGACACTAAAATATATATTTCTAACAATAAATAAGTGAAAATGACACTCAATAAGCCTAGGCCAGTCAAAGTGACAGTATAATAATAATAAAACTAAGTATAAGTGAAAGAGACACACACAAGTAATAATAAGTGCCTTCATAACAATATGAACAAGTGACAGTGACACTATATATATTATTAGCTTACCTAACAATACATAAAAGGGAAAATGACACTATCAATTATCAAAGTCCAGTGAAAGTGACACTATAATCATAATAATAATAATAAAACGAAGTACTGTAATAAGTGAGAGACACAAATAAGTTCATGTAAATAACTTTATTGAGTGAAAATAACATAATAACTATAATAAATGACATAATAACCAATAAAACACTATCAAATCGCTTCCCGGCATAATTGCGGGTGGAGCGACGAGTGCAACTGGGCGTCGTAGCCGGGGCCGCGGTTGAGTGTTCGGACGCGCCGAGGTAAATACGCGGAAAAATTTACCTCCACTTCCATCACCATCACTCCGGAACCAGTTGAGCTAGAGAGCTCTACTCAACGCCATTCTACGCAGCAAGGTAAGGCGCCCATTTCTATATATGTTTGATTAATGTAGGTAATATATTAAGCGAGATTAACCTTAGTTTACTTTTGTTGATATTCGGTCAGATCGCCCGGATACGAGCTCCGTCCTTTGGAGAGCCTGCCCGGGCCAGGAGGGTTAAGCGTTGTTTCCACATAGCGATTTTGATAAGTTGTTTTGTCTTTTTACTGTGTTCGTCCAAGTTTTGTTTTTTTTATTTTGCAGGTTTTACATTATAATATATGGTCAGGAGTACGGGTACCTCTTTGAATTGGTTGAGCTTGTTAGTGTTGCATAATCATACTACACAGTTAAATTTACCTTGTACATTATCAGCAGTACCTCCTTGAATTGGTTAAGCCTATGACTGTTGCGCGATCATAGAATTGAAAGGTTAACACGTACAGGTCCGGTGACATCCTTCTCATTATATTCTGACAACTGTTAAATTATTTTAATTAGTTTAAAAAGCGCTTCAAGCAATTTATTAGGCTTCGAACTATCTCACTTAACCTATTTTACTACCACAGATCCTTCTTAACCCTCCAGCCCCGGGGGCTATAGCTTGCGACTGTGCTGCGGTACCGGGTGTTTTGACGATCTTTGGGCTATGTTAACTACTCTGTAAGTCAATGAATATGGCATGTAATGTTGTGAATAAAAAAGAATAATGTTCCACAAACCTTCCTCTGTCGAATGCCGTTGAGTAGAGGTCTCTAGCCCCTCTGGTTGCATAATGGTGAGCACGGGAAGACGAGTGCTTTTCGGCGGCAAATTCTTCCCGCGTTCGGACGCGTCGCCCCGGCCATGGCTACGATGCACCTAGCCGCTCGTCGCGCCAAAGTATTTATCTCCCTTAGACGATTTTAGTGTTTGATATTGAGAATGTGATGTTATTTGATATTTTATAGTTATTTTGAGGCCAATTATATAAAATATGTTTATTAGGGTATCACTGTCACTGATTGCTAATTTTCATTCGATACCGTACATTTTATTAGTAATTGAGGTAGGTTATTGTTGTATTAGGCACTGATTATTCGTTATCACAGGTTTAGAGAGTGTCACTGTCACTGATAATGCTCATTTTCACTCGATACCGTACATTTTATTAGTAATTGAGGTAGGTTATTGTTGTATTAGGCACTGATTATTCGTTATCACAGGTGTTTATTATACTTTGGCCATCAAATATCAGGTCTTGTGTCACTTTCACTTTGACAAATATGCTTTAGAGAGTGTCACTGTCACTGATAATGCTCATTTTCACTCGATACCGTACATTTTATTAGTAATTGAGGTAGGTTATTGTTGTATTAGGCACTGATTATTCGTTATCACAGGTGTTTATTATACTTTGGCCATCAAATATTAGGTCTTGTGTCACTTTCACGTTGACAAATATGCTTTAGAGAGTGTCACTGTCACTGATAATGCTCATTTTCACTCGATACCGTACATTTTATTAGTAATTGAGGTAGGTTATTGTTGTATTAGGCACTGATTATTCGTTATCACAGGTGTTTATTATACTTTGGCCATCAAATATTAGGTCTTGTGTCACTTTCACTTAGTTATATGATTTGTAAACGTTTTATATACAATTTATTGTGTCTTTTTCACTGATTTATATATTTCTATAGGTTCTAATCATATGAATGTCACTTGGTATATACATATGTGTCACTTTCACATATTATTATGGTGTAATTGTATTTGTATAAATGTTTTCATAATACATGACTTTTGTATAACAATAAATTGGTTTACTTCCACTTTTTGCCTATATATATACTGTACATATTGTCATTATCTTTGGCACTTTCACTATGATTATTAGAACTCCAGCTTGGAGTGGTAATCAAAGAAGCACTCTAAAGCACAGAGTGCCACCTTGCACTCCACACACTCCATGGTTGACTTTTTACCTGGCCTCGGCCTCACCCTGCTGTTGTAGCAGACATGGCACCGCTTCTGCTGTGTTCTTCCTGATTCATTCTGAGGCAGGGAACCAAGCCTGTGCCTAATCAAGTATTGAGCACACTGCAAGCGGTCAATAACGGCGGGCCCAGGATGTGCCACTGCCCTCTGTGGCGTAGCATACTTCTCCAGGAGCTCCGTCAACACCTGCTTTTGGAACCTCCGCAGGCTATTGAACTTCATGGGTGTGTTCACATTCCGAAGCTTGTATATATTGTAGGCATTCAGAACTGACATGTCCACCATATGCAGAAAGAACTTTTTGTACCATCTGCACAAGGTACGCAGGCAGTCAATGAAGCCTATCTGCATGTCGGACTTGTCCACCAGCCTCATGTTGATGTTGTAGTCCAGGACAGCATCGGGCTTGGTCACCCTGGCCTGGGTGCGGCGATCCACCTTGCCAGTCTCCACCATTTCCCCCTTGTGGATGGTGGTCAGGAGGTTGACCTTCCGCTGGTCGTGCCAGTGGATAGCCAGAATGGGCCCCGACTTCTTCTTCAACACATCACCTTTTTTGGTCTTTGGAGGGAAAGGTGGCATGCCCTTCCTTTTCCCTCGTACTGTGCCTACAGTCCCCGTCTTGCGCTCATGCAGGTACTGTGAGAGAGTGGGGGACGTGTAATAATTGTCCGTGTAGAGGACGTGATTCTTGTGAAAGTAGCGGTCCATCATGGCTTGCACCACTGCTCCGCCAAAGCCAATGAGGGGGTCCACAAGCAAGTCCCCTTCCTTCCCGCTGTAGACCAGGAAGTCCAGGACATAGCCAGTTTGGCAGTCGCACAGCACAAAGAATTTTATGCCAAAGCGATGTCTTTTTGAGGGGATGTACTGCCGGAAGCTGAGTTTTCCCCGGAACAGCACAAGAGACTCGTCAATGACGACCTTGCGGAAGGGCTTGAAGTAGGAGGTGAAGCGTTCTCGCATCATCTCGTACAACGTCCTAATCTTCCACAGTTTGTCACCGAGGTGGACGTCGGTGTTGGTGACAAGATGGAGCGCTGCGAGGATATCAAGGTACCGGTCGCGAGACATATATTTCCCGTAGGCAGGGGTGGATATCAGATCATTGGTGATCCAATAGTCAGGCAACCTATGCTTCTTGACATGAGGCATTAGCATGGTGAGTGCCAGGAACACCATGAACTCTTTATGAGTCACTGGGGTCCACTGCCTCATGTGGCCCTTGGTCACCTTGCCCAAAAAGTGGACCTGGAATTGGTGCTGCTTATTTGTCTCTTTGACAGCATAGCCTACCACCTCCTCATCAAAGAAGGCCTCAAATAGTTTGTGTGGTGGAGCATTGGGGCCTGCAGGAAAATTGGGGGTAATGCCTGAACCCTCCAGTACCTCATCAAAAGCTGGCACATCAGGGTTGTATCCATCCCCATCAACTACGTCTTGCCACTGAAAAACGTAGAATGGGTCTTCTCTACGCTGACGAGGAGCTCCAGCTGGTGGCCCAGCACGCCCACGGCCAACTCAGGAGGCGCGCGCCCTAGGGCGGCGAGGGCGTCGGCCAGGGCGGCGGCCAGCACGACGGGCAGCACGACGCCGGGCCAAGCGGATGGGTCGAGGGTCGTCGATGTCCATATACTCATCGTCAGAGTGGTCATCTTGCCCTGACGGTGGACCTATGTAATCATGGCCAGAGTCTTCAGAGAGGTGCCCTTCATCATCAGTGGCCCCCACATAATCTGGCGGGGAACCAGTGATGCGTGGGCGGCGTGCGGGTGGGCGAGGTGGGGAAGGAGTGGCAGGTGAGGCTGTGTCCCCCCGAGGTCCTGGGCTCCTTGGCCTGCGACGAGTGACAGAAAGCAATGTTTCACTGTCACTAGGCCCAGGTATTGGTGATGCGAGCTCAAAGACTTCTTCAGGAAGACATGTTGAAGGCGGGAGAGGTGGGGAGGACCGTGGGGAAAGTTGCGGGGACGTATGGCTGGGGCCGGCAGGGGTGGACGCCGCGGGAGCCTCGAACAAAACTCTCTTACTTTTCTTAATTTTTTTGGTATATTTCCTACCTTTCCCCTTTTCGGCAGCAGTATGTCTCCTGTCGGGGGACCTAGGAGGCAAATAGGCCGAAAGTGGGGGGTCCTCAACCCTTGGCAATGGTGGGGGTGGTGGGGAAGAATGCGGGGCATCCGGGTCATCTTGGGTGGCGTGGGTAGATAAGGGAGACAATGGCGGACGAGAAGGGTCACCACGCTGACCCTCACTCACAGCCTCATCCTCACCAAGTATTTTTGCTTGTTCCCTAGCTGCCGTGGCCGCCTTCTCAAGTATTTTCTGCTTATACAAGTGTAGCTTGAAAGGCGATTTACCTGGGGAAGGGCTTGGAGTCATGTCACTTATGCGAAATTTGGTGAGTGACCTTGAACTCTCCCACTCACTCACTCTCTCAAGTTCACTGTCTTTAGCTAAACCAGCTTCCTCAACAACTGGTACATCACCTTCATCACTCTCATCACAGTCATGTTCTCTCGCAAATCCCAGGAATTGCTCTTCTTTCTCACTCTCATGGCCATAATCACTCGACTTATAATTACTGGAGTCGTCACTGACTATATCATCAACACTATACTTGGCATCAGCACGCTCATATAGTCTCAATGTCGTCTCAATACCTCCGGGAGATAACACATTTAGGCGATGGCGTCGGGGTAAGGCGCGACGAACTAGCAAGGGCGTCGTAGGAAGCACGGTATCGGACACAGCGGAATCACTATTTGGCGTACTGTCCATGATGGCGTCGGGGTAGATACTGTTGCTGTGGCGTCGTTTACGCCGGGTGGCGCCACCTACCGTCCCATGATACCAAAAATGTACGCGCGCCATTCGAAAGCACGCACGCAAGCAATGGGCGTTCAAGAGCCCTTCCGGGTTGCGCGGACCGAGGTTGTTATGGGCGTTCAAGAGCCCTTCCGGGTTGGAGGGGTTAAACTGCACAAAAGCATCTAAATATAGCTAGAATACAATATATCACACGTCGCTGGTACTCAAAGGGTTAATATCACCTTATATGTAGTGAGCAATGCCTCCTTGAGTTGGTTGAGCTTGTCAGTATTGCGTGAAGCCAGTATGAGCCGGGCACCGCGGCGGTAGAGAGCGTGAGCCATGGCCTCACCCAAACCGGAGCTGGCACCCGTTATCATCACCACCTGAAGCATAATCATCTCTTCAGTTACCATTTAACTTGAAAAATATTGCCAGTTCCTCAATACTTTACTATATTTAACTATTATTAATATTTATGGGTAAAAACACATGTGCTGATATGGTCCCAAGTTTATTCAACGTTTCGCCTTTTACGGCTTCTTCGGGAATATCAAAGGCGAAACGTTGAATAAACTTGGGACCATTATCTGAACATGTATTTTCACCCATAAATGTTGCAGCCTACGCTGATTTTTCCTTATTATTAATATTCTCAAAAATCCACATGCTACCGGTACTTTATCAAATAATTATATTATTTAAGGTACCGATAATCAGAAATGAAGGTAGGCTAATAACCAAACTAAATATTTTCATATATAGCCTACTGTACATGAATTATTGCACAAAGTAAATAATATAGATTTAAGGTGGTAAACAGTCACAGAACTTTGTAAAAAATAAAGCTGACAATCAAAAGTTGACAAGAAGCACCTATGTGAACACTAAAAGTTAAAAAAACAAAAAACAAACTGTAGCCTCAAAATGCTGCCCGAATAAACTTGCCATAAAGTCTATATATATATCTATCTATTTACTCAGGCCCATTCCCCATTTTTTTTTTGTTTTTTTTTTTGTATTTTTTTTTGTTTTTTTCATTATTTGTTTGTATCATACATAAATCCACCTTTACCTTGCCTCTGAAGATAGAATTGGAAGAGAAGAGCCATGCTAGGACTGTTTGTATTGTCCGGTAAACCACCTTCACCACCACCACAGGACCCATCACTGTTAACGTCGCCCACCCTGAAACATCACACACACTTAGTAACACAATATAGGCAAAGCAATAAACATTAACAAACAAAGCCTTCAATGTATTGTTGTTAAATATTACACATCATTCAACATTAATTAGTCATTACCAGTAGGGTTTGGAGGCCTACATGTATGCAAACATGGGTGAGTTTGTATGACAGGTTTCTACGGATCATTATCCACCGTTCTGAAGGACAGTCAGTGAACTGAGAGCCTGGAGTTGCTGTGAGGCATGAGTGTAGTGTGAACATAGTATGATTATATTGTATCATTCCAATAATAGGTGTTGTTATGTGAAAGGTTAGTAATTATAATGTAAACTTGCAAAATAAACAAACTAAAACTTGGACGAACACAGCAAAAAGACAAAACAACTTATCAAAATCGCTATGTGGACACAACGCTTAAGCAAAATTATAATTTTTTGTTTTTTCTATGTGATTGAGGGAGGCAAAAGGCAGAACTGCCTATAGCGAGTGCCTCCCCCATAGTTGAAAGTGTAAAACTTGCAAAATAAACAAACTAAAACGTATACGAACACAGTAAAAAGACAAAATAACTAATCACAATCCACCACATAGGGTGTACATCACTACATGAGCAAGTTAATCTGGTTCCCAAGCAAACTAATCGCACATATAACAATGCACTATCGTCATGTTCAAGGAATTAGTCAGTTTGGGAAGTACGGGACGTTCTGGTAAATTTTACTAAATTCTGTACGAATAAAGAAACTACAATTTGTATCAAATTTTATAAGGTAATGTAATAGATCTTACTCTCGTGACCCTAATTCTGTCAACAACAAAAGACATTCAAATTTTTCGATAACTATAAGGTCAAATAAGGTACAAGAACCAATCTTAATTGTTCACAATCCCAGCACATCATACTACCCAAGAGCAGCCCTATATGTATCTAAACATTAATGCAATGTCACCTTAAGTATTGTTTATCACAATTTAAAAAGGTTCTACAATGCTTTTCATAGTTGCATTGTTATTGGTTATGGTAATAGTGTAGCAGTTAGGTAAGTTAGCTGGCAAAGAAAATTACCATCATCAAGTCACTTGCCCCACCAACCACAATGTTTCGCATGTATTTTCTATGTGATTGAGGGAGGCAAAAGGCAGAACTGCCTATAGCGAGTGCCTCCCCCATAGTTGAAAGAGTGTAAAACTTGCAAAATAAACAAACTACTGTACATGTCAAACTACAGCTACTCACACAACACAATACCAGACATCTGGAAGCATGGTATCATCATCACATTCCCCAAACCTAACAAAGACCCCACGCTACCCTCCTCACACCGCCCTATCACACTCCTTTGCACCCCCTCCAAAGTCATAGAGCGCCTTGTACTACAATTGATGACACCTGACTTACCCCTTTCTCCAACAGAACACGGCTTCAGGCCATTGCACTCCACAAACACTCTTCTTACAGACCTTACACAAAGAGCTTTTGACGGCATCAACTCAGCTAGACCACCACACAGATCAGTACTTGCCACACTTGACATTAGTAAAGCCTTCGATGCCATCCCCCGCCACAACCTAACAAACAAAATCTACAACACAAACATGCACAACAACACAAAAAGATGGCTGGCCAACTTCTTAGCAGGCAGATGTGCACACGTATCTTTTGCCGGTCAGTCATCTAGCATTAGAAATTTCCCAAACGGAGTCCCGCAAGGATCCGTCCTGTCGCCCGCACTCTTCAATCTGTACATGCATGATATAAATACACCAAATTCACCCCAAATAACCATAGCCTCCTTCGCAGACGACATACACTCACAAGCACGCACCAAAACCCAGACACAGCAACAAGACTCCTTCAAGACTATCTCGACACATTACATGAATGGTGCACTACAAACAGACTCAATTTAGCCCCAGCTAAATCCACTGCAACCCTCCTCACAAGCTGGACAGGAGAGCACGATTACGTCCCGGGACTCAACATAAACAACACACCCCTAACACACACACACACACAAAATCCTAGGAGTAACATACGACACCCAAATGACATTCAAACAGCACACCACAAACACGAAAAAGAAACTGACACCCAGACTTAACGCCCTCAGATCACTTGCCCACACAAAATTTGGACACAACAAAGAAACCACCACCACAGTCTACAAACAATACATAAGATCAGTTATGGAATACGCAAGCCCGGCCTGGGCTTCTAACCTAGCTGAAACACATAATAAGACCTTACAGACTATTCAAAATAAAGCCCTTAAAATCATCACAGGATGCACAGCTAGTCAGCTACTACACCCACAGATCACCTACATCAAGAAACCAAAGTCCTAAAAGTCAAAGATCATCTAAACATGAGAGGCACTCAATTCCTGGCAGCAGCCTCCACGAATCAACACCACCCGCTACACTACATGGCAACACACCCACAGACACCAAGAAATATCAAAACAACACCCAGCACACGCTATCACACACAAATACTGTCTTCTCTCCCTCCCTGCACACCCCAAACCAACTTCCGGAAGCACATCCATACTCATATCACTCGCCGTTCCATCCACTCACTCATAGACAACACGCAGCTGCAAGCACGACCTCCCGAAATCCATCCTTCTGAATCCTCCCTTCCTCGCGAGGACAGAGTCCACCTGGCCAGGCTGAGATGCGGACACCATCCAGCTCTTCTGAGCTATCAGAAGAGACTGGATGACTCCGTCGTCGACACCTGCCCGGGTTGTAACACAGCACCCCATACCATAAAACACATCATAGAAGACTGCATTTCACACAACCACTTACGCCAACAACACAATTTACACTATTTAAGAGCTCTGTGGGGAAGCCCGACCATGGCCATGGCCTTCCTTAAGGACTCGGGGCTGTTCGGCCAGGCAGCTTAGGGAACAACAACAACAACAAAGATTTTTTTTTTTTTAGGGTAGGATTCAGTGGCCTCGGAACACCCCACCAGGGACACACCCCATATGTCTACATGGCACTATGGCATAATGACTGGCCTGATACTATACTCCCATTGATAGGGAAGCCTCTTGGTATGCTACAACCAATTTTGGGCCCCTGTACTAATAGGCAGAAAGTGCAAGTCAGAAAGGACACTATGCCTCGTACCATTTTGATCTTTTTAGCCAGATCACCCCAAGGTGTATTATCCAATCCAGCAATCCACCATTAGTCAACAATGAGGCAGTTTTTACGGGTACGCATGCTTTTGCTGACCCGAACCCGAGTTATTGGCAGTGGTGGGCCTACATTTATCGCAAAGGAGCAATAATCGCTACAACACAACAGGAGTCTGCTCATCCACCGCTAGATATCATTGAGGTATATAACCCCTCTCTACAATCTGCACCATTGGTATCCTCCCTAGTGATTAATGACTCACATAAGGCAGGGACAATACCCCCTGAACAGTTGTATTACCAACCGCTACAACAATATCATTGAGAAGTCTGTCGGTACAGTACCGTACTGTATAAATGAAATTCAATATAATAAAAATCTTGAAAGTAGCAATCAGTACAGTATTGAAATAAGCAAGCTTTACTACGGAATAGAGACTAACGGGTGGATGGGACTCGTCAGCCTTGGTCGGCAACCCATCTAGGGGAGACAACCTTATACAAATCCGGGTGGATGGGACTCAACAGCTTTGGTTGGCAACCAATCTAAGGGAGATAACCTTAAATAAATCCTTACTGCTTACCTAAGGGTGAAGCAGGTTGGTGGATGAACTAGCCGCCCAACACTGTAGAAAATGTGCTAAAAATACATAGGCCTCTGAGTCGGTCAGTCCCTAATTTGAGTGTTAAGTCCTGTAAGTCCTTCATAAATTGGCATGGATTGTCCTCATGGGGAATAGGTCCACTTGGGGCGTTTTGTGTATGGCCACCCTCAACGGGAGTTAGGCGTCGGGCAATAGATAGATAGATACTAGGGAATAAATGTAGGGTAAATTTTTGAATAATAATAGCTACACATAGGCTAAGTGTACCATTTTGTTAAACATGTTGCAGAAAAAATATCATGGTATAGGCCTACCTATAAATAAGCTCTTCATTATATTTATGTTTTGGAAGGCCATGTCTGTGTTAGCATGTGTAAGCCTAAAACAAATAGCTAAATGACACACTATTTCCTGCAGACTTGATGATGAAGACCGGGTTGACTTTGACAAGGGCGGATATAAGCATCTCCATTACTGCTGGCTTCTACCAAACATACACACACACGCGCACTTCAATAATGACGACGCTCAACACAATAAGCTCCTCTCTCGCAATGCCTGGTTATATGTGCTTAACAAGATATCAATTGCCAGGGAGTGCTATGTAGTATAATATGCACCTGCTATGTAACTAGTCATCCTCTTAGGGATAAAAACTGCATATATTTTCCTATAATATATGTGAAATTATATATATTCTCAAAAATATATATACTTTATATATACTGGTATCCAGTCTAAAATACCATTAGAGGTAAATATATTTGTATTTGGTACTTGGCATCACTCTAGGCTGGATTATGACTTGCAAGAAGCATCACATTTATGTGGAAGAAGATATATTAGGGATTACTATAAAGAATTAGGTCACTTCAATGATTTTAGCTCATGAATTACTGTACATCAATATTCCCTATTCATGAGTTTAATGTACCGGTACCATAAGCTTGCCATAACATGCTAGTGCCATTTTATTTTATAGCTAAGTTTAGCATGTTACTGATCTCTAATGAACTTAATTAACACTAACTAGGCTACACTGTAAAATATTTATAATTAACTTTGCTACTACAGTACAGTATTGTGCTCATACTGATAAGGTATGTATTACTTATGGTTAGTATTGTAAAAGTAATAATAATGTACAGTAATATTATGGGGGATGACATGCTTTTTTTATCTCATTTTCTCTCTTTCTCTGGCTTGTAACCATTCGGCCCGATTCAGCCTACTGTTTTAAGACGCTTATCCCAATCCAGGTGTCGACTTCTTCCTGGCGAGCGATAGCGAGCCAGTATTGTATGGAAAATCCGGCATCGCCGGAGAATATTTTTATTGGACAATTTACATATTTAGCCTGCTGTCAAATTTTGTTTACAAAAATATGCTGGCGAGCGGTACCTGAATGGGAATAAACTTTTTAAAACAGTAGCCTGAATGAGGCCGAATGGTTACAACCCAGAGAGAGAGGGAAAGAGAGAAAAAAATGAGGTGGGCCCCCTTAAACTGAAAGACACACATGTTCATATTATATTGTGTGTACAGTAGGTCTATTACACAAACAATGAATAGAGACGTAATACCCCAACAACAATAAATGAGACGGTAATAACTATATCCTAATACTGTACTGTACTGTAACATAAGGCAATACTGTATAAGACCTACCCAAGTCACAATACCTTACCGTACAATACCTTACTTGACCATATCAAATGTTGTCTCATAGCTATTTTAGGAAGCAGCAGTAAAAGTTTATTAAATAAACACTTATTATTTTTGTTACTGGCAATTCAACTCGCTCTGCAAGTTCAGCAATACAAAAGCACAGTGCCTGTAACTACATAATTACAGGATGGTACGAGCTGAGTACTGTATGATCTCACTGATGTCTTTCTTACCCCTGATATTAACTATCTATAGCGAAGCGTCTTTGATCCCCTCGGGGGTGACCACAAACGAATGATTATGGAATGTAAAAATAATAATAATAATAATAATAATAATAATAATAATAATATAATCTTTTACATTATAATCAATATTGAATTCATATATACCACTCCCAATAGCCATCCTGAAGTTTCAATTGTTTACATAGCATGATGTGGCGATGAGCATTCTAGATTTTTGTAGTGGAGTTCAGTGGGCAGCACCCTAGCGCACCTACCAGTACCAGCCTATTCCTCATTTATTTACAATTGTACCTGTGTGTGAATTTGTTAGGCAGCAATCTTGTTTACCAATGAACCAGGGAATGGAGCTCCAGGAGGCCAGACTGCGGGTGTTCTTGATGGCCTGGCCCAGCATTATGGCCAGGTCTGTCCATCTACTGGTTGTGTTGTTTCTCATGGCCGCATCAGGCTCAGGAGGTCCTATACCCTCTTCCATCCTTGTCTAGATTCTGCAGGGAGACCACAAGTTAAGAAGGTTAGTAATGGCAAGGTAAACAGCATACCGGTACTGTATTGTGTGTCATCAGTCATCATTACAGATTTGGTAAAATTTTATTACTGGCAGTCCAAAAAACTAACCAAACCAAAAATGAGTTTAAAATGATTAGAAAGTACCATACCGTAAATAGTAGTTATTTTACAGTAGTAGAAGTGATTCCCTAGGCTGCCTGGCCGAATAGCCCCGAGTAGTTACAGTAATTTCTTGTTACGGTGTGAGGTGCTAGAGTGACACCGTGACAGAGTGACAGGTTAAAACAGCCCATATGCCTTAAATATAACCAAAATCAGTTAAATTACGACTGTATTTCGATATACTGTATATTACTTAATGTTATTGTATTCGGTTAGGTTGGTTAAGTTAGTAAATGCAATAACATTAAGTAAAAATCAACCGAAATAGAATCGTGGTTAGCACTCCGGGAGCCGTTGCCTTCTATATGTATATTCTATACTTTATCCCACAAAATTATTATTATTTAGTTATTTTCTGTGTTAGTATTATTGTAAGTACTGTACTGTAGTGGTAGGTTATGCTCGCTAACGATATATCGAAATACAGTCGTGATTTAACTGATTTTGGTTATATATAAGGCATATGAGCTGTTTTAACCTGTCACGGTGTCACTCTAGCACCTCAACGGTACTGCCTTGTTATAGCACGGATAAGGATAATTCAATGTAGCATCTGTCGATGTTGGGTACACCATGGGAGTAAGCGCTGTAGTAGAATAAAGGGGCCCCTGCCGAAGGATAAGTCAGAAATAGAGAAATTTGAGTGCGTAGTGTGCAAAGGCGAGCTTGTGTTAAGTGATGATCCTGTGGCTGTGAATTTTGGAAATGAGTCTTTGGAGCTGGTGAACAAGTTTTGTTACCTAGGAGATACCATCTCTGCCGGTGGTGGGGCCGAGGCTGCCACTGTTGCTAGAATTAGGTGTGGCTGGGGGAAGTTCAGAGAATTTATGCCAATCCTGATCATGAAAAGAATGCCTCTCCCCCTGAAGGGAAAGGTGTATGCCTCATGTGTTAGAAGTGCAATGACGTATGCCTCAGAAACATGGGCCGTTAAAGTAGAGGATGTCAACAGAATGGAGCGTAATGAGATGAGAATGGTGAGATGGATGTGTGGGGCCAGGCTACAGGATAGAATAACAAATGTTGAGCTGAGGAGACGTTTAGGTATAAAGAGTATTAGCGAGGTGATGCGTACAAGTAGACTGGGATGGTATGGACATGTGGAGAGAATGGATGAACAAAATTGGGTGAAAAAATGCAGGTCTGTGATTGTGGAGGGAGCTGCACCAAGGGGTGGACCAAGGAAGACCTGGGATCGGACTATACATGCCGATCTCAAATCCAAGAACTTGACAAGTGAAGCAGCCCTTAACAGGGTTGCCTGGAATGCCGCCATTAGGACAAGAGACTGAAACTGCACTTATGTGTGGAACACTCAGTCTTAAAATTTGTTATGTTATGTTATGTAAGGCTGGTGTAGTGCAGATACTTCAGGGGCAAGTGCCACAGGGGGACTTTGTTGAGTCTTGCTGAACACTTTTAGCGACATACTGTACCAGTACCAACATCAGCCACAGTGATGACATGATTTTGTGGCAGACTTTATTGTACCTGTACTGTACTACAGTAATAGAACTGAAACCATACTCTCTGTGGATGATGGGATGACCCCCCCATGACTTATTATCATCATCATATATATTACTGGCAGGGGGCAAATAACGGCTGGCCGTGGGATAACTTCATAAAAAATAAAGTCAAATTAGGCGTGAACGTAACGCCCGCTAACCAAAAATAGTAAAAAGTGACAATGCATTATGTTGTCCTCAGAACCGGAAGGGCTCTATAATAATAATAATAATAATAGTTCTTAAAGCTAGCGCATGCTAAGCTAGCTAAGGATAGCTCAATAAGGCCGATTAGGCGTATTTCCATTGGGGTCCTGTACTACTATCCCATCCCTTTGCTCATGAGGGATGGTAACGACTCAGTGCTTGTGAAAAATCTTTAATGCGCCGAGCGTGGGCGCGAACCCGGGCCTTCTGGGTGGAAGTCCGAGACGCTAGTCACTACACCAAGCGAGCCGCTCTGAGGCACCCCTAACAAACTAGGGCCTGGAACACGGATGGGCTCTTGAGCACCGTAAGCTTGAAAGCCTGTAAGCTTGTTTTGAAAGCCGTCCGTCCGACGCATAGGCCTATAAACACAGCCGGTTGGTCCGATGCCGCGCACCTCCAAACACAAGAAGGAGAGGCGTCACTTGTTATTGTGTGATCTGCTAAGCCAAATTCAGTAGTGAAAAGTGAGTCATATTGCTAACATCGCCTCGAAACTCTCTCCACAGAAATCGTCATCACAACTGAACCAGTTGACTTAGAGAGCTCTACTCAACACCAGTCTACAGGTACGAAACACATCTACGCTTGGAGATGCGTGTGAATGCAGTAGCAGTTAAAATAACAAAGATACGGTAACCTAGGCGTAGACGTTTTTCGGCCAAATCGCCCGGATTTCGGGGATATCTTATAAAATGCGAAACCGGTCTGTGAGGGTTAAAGGCACCTACAGTATAAGAGTTAAGTCTGTGATAAATCCGCCACTTCATGTTTTTGTCTCCCAGGTTTGTTGTCTAACTGGCCAATCCGTTTGTTGCTTTGCTTACCTATGAATTGGTAGTGGGGAAATAGAATTGGACTTCTTGTGTGGTCCCCACCTCTTAAGACATGTCAGCCAAAATGTTCTCTATGAGTCTATACCCATGTGTCTATCGTACCGTGATTTAATTGTGGCTATCGTGGATTCGTGGGCGCAGTTACTATCCCATCCGGGAGTGAATTCCAGTCATCGATCACCCGGATCGCAAACCAGTTCCCTTTGAGTTCTTGTTCTCCAGTTTCGCTAGCTTCAGTGAATGTCCTCTCAGATTGTTTGTATTGAGGCGGAAGAATCTGGTGTAAGGGATGTCATCGAAGCCATGCTACTGCCCGGGATGTACCGGTACCGTATACTTAATGATCATATCTCATTCTTGGTATTGGTACCGGTAATGCCCCATTGCCCCCTACTGGCAACATAAATGATTATTGCATTAATGCAATAAGTCCTGGGGAGGGGAGGGGAGGGGGGGGGGGGGGGGGCGAAATTAAGCCCCCTTGAAACATAAACAAACCTGGGCCAAATTTTGCATCAATAGGCTCGATTTTGTGCGATTTTGCTTACTTTTAGGTCTAACTGGTTGATCAATTAGCCTTTATGTTGGGGTAGTTTTGGGTATATCGAGCCTGCGGTCGTGTATTTATGCTAAGGAACATGTCACAGGTCGACCCACATGTATCATATCTTAAGTTTTTTAGGCTATACATTTAACCCTCTATTGGCGGCCCACAACATAAGTCGAGTTAAATAAATTTAGACTATGTGGCGGCTCACAACATAAGTCGTGTGGCAATTTCAGCACGTAATGTTGATGAGAGAGAGAGAGACAAGTGGTGGCAGGAGAGTAGCGAGCGTATGACTGCTCCAGACCACCGCGGCGGGCCTACTGACATGAATCCCACCGTCCTCCACCCTCTCACACTCGCTACTTAGTGAAATGTATGGGGAAAGTACCGAATTACATGGTTTTTGCACTCGTGTTGCGCGGTTGTTGCAAGAAAACTAGCGGTCATACAAGGATCGTTGTGGTGTCATTGGAAAGCTCTGTTTATGCCCTTTCAGGGATAGATACTTGTTTTACGCTCTGGGTCTTATTTAGGCATGAAAATGATCGCGTAAACAGCCCTATTTTGGCTAAAAACACCCCGCTGGGCGGTACATATAAATAGACCGCCTAGCCCACCAATAAGGTGGTAATTACTAGTAAGTACAAAATGGCCAGCTGTTATTTGCCCCCTGCTGGTAATATATATATATGATGATGACAAAATGCATGGGGGGGTGAGGGGGCCTCAACCCTTTAATATATCCCATGGCAGTTATGGGAATGGGCAAGCTAATGCAAATCCTCCATTCACTGAATGATAAACAACCATGAAACAAGAGCCTAGGCTACTTGAAAAAAAAAGTAAAATCCTTAGTAGCCTAAATAAGCCGGCTGCTGCGCACAAGCACAACTGATCTTAACCCTTTCACGCGTTTATGACGCAGAGGTTGCCAGTTTAGCAATAAGAAATAGAGTTCTCTCACTCTTATAGGCTAATTACCGGTACCTCTCCAAAATTAGTTTTCTGCCCACAGCTAACTCACAGACAACTGCAGAGGCTGAAGTAACTAGGCCTAAACTAAAGGTTTCTAAATACCCCTGATGGTAACAAAGGCTTTAAAGTATCCCCGGAAAAATGTTATTTTAATACCACGAATTTTCCGAGTGTTTTTTATAAGCAAAATTGGTCATTTGCATCAATATATAGTGTTTGTAATTAATTAGAAATCTCGGGAAAACCTATTTTCCCCATTAGGCCTATCGATCAATGTTGAGACACCCCCCAATAGTGATTTGAAAAGACATTAGCCTAACCTAACAACCTTACCTAACCTAACCTAGTATTAAGGGTGGGGGCTGCCGCCCCCACACCCCCGCTGGTTGAGTGCTCCCTTAATAAAAAAAAAAAAAAAAATTGGCTGTTGATTATACGAATGTGAAAGAAAAGTCGATGAAGTCTATGGTGTTTACTCTGCAATTTTCAGCTTGATTGTACAGTACATTGATAACGGGAAAGTACCGTATTGACAACCTTGTTACGAAAATTAAATTTTAGTAGTACCATACTTTTATATTAGGTCTTTCCGAGGATTTAACACATTTTCATATGATCTTTACAGCTATCGATGACTGAAAGTACCGTATTGACAACCTTGTTACGAAAAAGACATTTTAGTACCATACTTTTTTATTAGGTTTTGCCGAGGGTTAAAACAAATTTTCTTATGATCTTTAGAGCATATAGATTCAATATTTATCTTCAAATATATCAACAAAATTTGTGGTATTAAAATAACATTGAACCGTATCCCCAATAGGCAAAATTGCGTCATATGTTGGAGGGTTAAGTGTTACCGAAAAGTTTTCAGCTCCCTCTTGAAGGACTCAATGGAAGCTAATTGCGGCATTGCCTAATGGGAAGCGGTAGCTAGTTTATTATATAATCTAGGGGCGGCGGGGCTAGGCTACATAGGAGAAAATACGGTTTAATGTTATTTTAATACCACAAATTTTGTTGATATATTTGAAGATAAATATTGAATCTATAAGCTCTAAAGATCATAAGAAAATTTGTTTTAACCCTCGGCAAAACCTAATAAAAAAGTATGGTACAGTCAGGACCCCCAATTCGCGAGAATAGGGGTGACAGGAGGCATCGCGTATTGTGAATTCGTGTATTGTGGAACTAACTTTAAATGGGAATAATTAGATTGAGTGACATCTCTTAATTATGGCCTATTTTCGACATTTTTGGCTCTACAGTACAGTCTATATCTTATATATAAGAATAACAATGAATAAAAATATGAAACCTTACCTTAAAATTAGTAGTAGATAGGCTAGGACTAGGACCGTAGGACTTCACGATTTTCTCCAACTTCTCCCTCCCTGACCAAATCGTACGAACAGTTTACTCTGACAAGCCTATTGCACAGTTTCCTTCTCCTTTTTTCTTGCGATCCAACACTTCCACCTTCATTTTGTGTGTTATCTTCTTATATTGGCGTGGCATGGCGAAAAAAGTGGCAGGCACTACAAACGTTTGGTCACTCCGCACGGCTATGAGCGCGACTGTGGGAGGGTAAGCGGGAGGGAAGGCAGGCGTATGCCCGTCTTCTTATCTTTTCGGAGCTACGCCTGGGCCTCGCGAAACGTAGACGTGCTCGCGTATCAAGCGGGAATAGCGGATTTGGCCCCTTCTTAGCTCTCGATTTGTGTATTGTGGTACCACCTCGCGTAATTAATGTTTAATTAATTAATGTTATTTTCGAGGGGTAACTCGTGTATTAGGGTTTTCGCGCATTGTGGAATCGTGTATTGGGGGTCCTGACTGTACTAACATTTATTTTTCGTAACAAGGTTGTCAATACGGTACTTTCAGTAATCGATAGCTCATTAGCTCTAAAGATCATATGAAAATGTGTTAAACCCTCGGAAAACCTAATATATAAGTATGGTACTAAAATTTTATTTTCGTAACAAGGTTGTCAATACGGAACTTTCCCGTTATCAATGTACAATCAAGCTGAAGATTGCAGAGTAAACACCATAGAATTCATCGACTTTTCTTTCACCTTCGACAGCCAATTTTTTTATTTTTTTATTAAGGGATTAGTACTCAACCAGCGGGGGTGTGGGGGCAGCAGCCCCCACCCATAATACTAGGTTAGGTTAGGTTAGGTAAGGTTGTTAGGTTAGGCTAATGTCTTTTCAAATCACTATCGGGGAGCGAGCGTGTCTCAACATCGATTGATAGGCCTAATGGGGAAAATAGGTTTTCCCGAGATTTCTAATTAATTACAAACACTATATATTGATGCAAATTACCAATTTAGTTTATAAAAAACACTCGGAAAATTTGTGGTATTAAAATAAAAAAAATCCGAAAATACAATCGAGTAAGATGACTGGCTGGCTCACTAAGCCTAAGGCAAGCAAAAGGATCATCACTTCGCAATGTTGATCCTGAGTGCGCCTAACCTAACCTAGTATTCTCATTACTAGAATGAACAATGAATACTAGGTTAGGTTAGGTTGTTTGGTTAGGTTAATGTTTTAGAGAGTTGTGCTGTACCGGTAGGCCTATGTCGGTAGTGGTACGCCCGATAACAGAGCTCTTACCGAAATTAAAGACAGTTCCATTCATCATTGACACAAAAGAGTGAATATTGGTACAAATTAGAGACAAAGCACGCGGAAATACTTGCGAGGTTTCCTTCCTCAACCTCAGCAAACAAATCTTAATTGCGTGTGGAATTCGCCTGTTATTGTTGACTCCCCTGAAACTCACATGTGACATATAGGCCTATTCCACACTTCAGAAAGTTCGTAACATACACTATGTATCAATATAGTTATTGAGACTACTAGTTCACTGTATTCCTCACCGTCCTCACGTGTGCCAACTGCTTGACATCGAGTCTCGACCCAACTCGAGTCAGCTGTTTTTCTTCTTCCTCTTCTCCTTCTTGAGGCAGACGTAAACAACACCTGACAACACGCTGACGTCACTATCTCTGAACCCCGTTATAACACCCCTGAAATTATTCTCATTGACCTATAGGGCCTACTACATAAATGGTAACTTGCATGAATCCCTATCAATACATTTTGTCTATAGATCTCACAAATAATAACTAATATATGAAGTGTTTCTTATATCGCTTGTTCAATCCATTCTTATTGGCAACCTTATGACCCAGTAACACGATAAGTTATCTTGGGTATTCACATGAGCCCTAAATGCCATTATCTATGAGAGGATTTAATAGTCATACTTTGTTAAATACCTTTGTGGAAATACAAAAGCTCACCTCATCGCCCACATTAAAAAAAAAAAAAAAAAAAAAAAAAAAAAAGTAGAGCACATACAGTATCCCCGCCATGCATGCAACTGCAAAGTAGAGCGAGTGTCAAAGTGAATATGTCCAATCTAATCTGAGTTGTAGTATTAGGCCAAGTGGTTTAACTGGGCCAAATTGGGCCATAGTCAAATTAGGTTGAGCATGCGCATAGTCAAATTAAGCCAAGCCATCGATTTGGGTCAAGCAATCAAATTTGATTGAATAATAATTTAATTATGCCAAGCAGTTGCATGAGGCTGATTGAGTGGTCAATTTGGACAGAGCGGTCAAATATGGGCAGATTGGTTGAGTTGGGGCAAGTGGTCGAAATGGAACGATCTTTTACTATAGTCTATTTTTTTCCAGCTGAGCCTAAATTGTCATGTTTCTATCTTTGTTACTCAGCTATAAGTTAGATTTTGTAGCGAAAGATGATGGTTATTCTGAAAACTTGGCATTAATATGACACACAGCCATAGTAGTTTCATATATTTCCATTAAGTATCGAGAAATCAGCTAATAAGAGATTCAATTTACGATCAGCTGGAAAAAAATAGAGTATAGCCTATAGTCCGTTTATTCTAGGTTGGGCAGAAATCGTAAACTCTAACCTCTGTAACTCAAAAAGGGCTAGAGCAATTGAGCTGTCAATTTCCACACCTATTCCTTAGCCAAGTTTTCCTATGTGGTAGAACTATTAGCTCGATTACTCTAGTCGTTTTCTTAGCTATGAGAGGTTATAGGTTACGATTTCTGCCCAACCTAAAATGAACAGACTACAGTATAATATTAAGACCTTTCGTGCTATTTAGGTGTCGATTTTTTAATGGCGAACGATAGTGAGCCTGCAATTTTGGAAGAACCGGCCTTTGGCCGGGATATTTTTTTATTGAAAAATATAAAAATTAATCTTCAAGGACAAGGGGGATCTAATGGATGTTTTTTATTAAGCTTGATGGAGGTCTAGGGAGGAAACTAGAAAAAATAATGAATAAATGAAAAATCAACCAAAAAGTTAACCAATCAAATTGGGACAAACAGTTGACCTCAACCAAGTGGTTGATTTGGGCTGAGTTGTTGAATTGTGTTAAAATTAGGTCGAGAAGTCAGATTAGACTAAGTGGTTGACTATTAGGCCAAGCAGTCGACTATTTGGCCGAGTGGTTGAATTAGACTTGAGTGGTTGAAGGGGGTCCAGAAAAAAACTAAAACCTCCCCTAAGAAAGACTAGGGCTACATACGACATGCATACCAATTAACCCTACAAATATCAATTATGTACTATTAAGTAAAAATAGTCATGGTCGAAGTCTAATAAGCTCACCACGTGTTCGAAGGCATAGTCCTCCACGAGACTAAAAACCTGGTTTCAAATAAGAACTAAGGTTGCTTTCCTTATATCTGCTCATGGCCGAGTGGTTACGGTGCCCGACTCTCCCAAATATACCTGGAGTGAATGGGTTCGAATCCTGGTGAGGATACCTCTTACCTAACCCTACAAAGTTGCCCGAGATATCTTATGTTTATTTATTTATTTGTTTGTTAACTGATTTTTCTCGCATCATTGCCTTTGATAATCTGTCCATTTATAGAACAAGTCAGTTCCTCTTTAACCTACTGAACTCTTATATCGGGTTCACAGCAGCACCAACCCTTATTTTATTTATTTGGAATTGTCTACGCAGTTAAGGGGGTAGTGCTTATTTGTTGGCATATATAGGCTATATATATATATATATATATATATATATATATATATATTACAAAGACGTTTGGTAGTCAATGTTCTCAAGGGATTAACTCCAAGTAAGTTAGACTGAAGGTGTCTTTCCCCATGGGTTATATATTGGTTTAATGTATTTTAGGGTTGATTGAAGTAGTAGGTTGAATCTCTACGTCCGGCTATGCCCGTTGATTGATAGATAAGATAGATAATCGCCGCCACCATTCCTCTTCTTCCTTATCAATGTAATATAGGTAAAGGGAATATATATATATATATATATATATATATATATATATATATATATATATATATATATATATATATATATATATACCGGTATATATATATAATCAATATATATATATATATATATATATATATATATATATATATTTGTATTACTTTACCTGAAAATAGCCCAACTGAAAATTAAGGGAGGATGATTAATGTTATGGTTGATTTCTTTAATTCATTTATTACGTTCTTAGTTTCCTCCCTAGACCTCCATCAAACTTAAACCAACAATCCCAGGATCCCCATTTAAGATATATATTTTTTTTTTCGGTAGAAAAATGTCCCGGCTGAAGGCCGGTTCCCTTTAAATTATAGGCTCGCTATCGCTCGCAAGGAAAACAAATCGACACCTAAATTACACCAAAAATCTTAATATTGACAAAGGAATGGGGCAAAAGGTCTTTAAATCGACAAACTAATGGGCCGAACGTCATAAAATCTGAAAACTAATAGGGCTAAGCATGAGGGAGAAAGGTGTCCATAAAAACCGACTACCCCCTCATTGACATCGACGGTACCCTTAACCCCTTCTGTACCGGCGACGTCTATTTAATTTTATTCTAGCTATATTTAGAGGATTTTGCGCAGTTTAAGAAGGATCTGTGGTGGTAAAAAGGGTTAAGTGAGATAGTTCAATGCCTGATAATTGATGGAGGCCCTTTTTAAGCAAAATATAGTCGTCTAATAGTAGCCAGAATAAAGTTAAAAGGACGTCACTGGTACAGAAAGGGTTAAGGGGAAATGGGTCTTTTTTTTTTTTTTGGCATCCCTTCTCCCTCATGTTTAGCCCCATTTGTTTTGAGATTATAAGACGTTCGGCCCATTAGTTTGATGATTTTAATACAATTCACCCCATTTCGTTGTCAATTTCGAGACCTTTCGTGCCATTTAGGTGTTGATTATATTCTGGCGAGCGATAGCGAACCTGTAATTTGAAGAGGAACCGGCCTTCGGCCGGAACATTTTTCTACCGAAAAATGTACAAATTTATCTTGAAAGGGGGCCTAGGGGGTGTTTTTTAAGCGTGGTGGAGGTCTAGCGAGGAAAATATAAAACTGAATAAATATATAAATTAATAGACCCAAAAAATAGCCACTGTCCCCATACTAGAGATGCCCTCATTATGTGTATCTACTGTATATGTATCGAATGTGTGCCCCAGATACACTCTCTCTCTCTCCCCCCCCCCCCCCTCTTCTCTCTCTCTCTCTCTCTCTCATACTTTCACACACTCTTTTTCTCATCTCTCAATCTTTCTCTCACACACACACACACACACTCAATCTCTCTCTCTCCTCTCACTTACACTCACACACACATTATCTCTCTCACTCTCACACACACTCTCACTCTCTCTCTCTCTCATATTAATTTGATTGGCCAATTCAGATAATTATACATAATTATAGAAGTAGGTCGACTTTATATACATCATGACTAGTGATTTGCAATATACATATGTTGAAGCGATTCATACTGTATTGCATAATTATAAGCCTCTTACCTCCCTTCCATCTACATATTTTGCAACAACTAAGCCGGGAAATACTCACACACACACAGGCATGCAAACACACATACACACACACACACACACACAGCCAGACATACAAACACATTCAAACACACACACACACACACACACACACACATACAAACACACAGATGCATCCAAACACACACACAATCATACAAACACACACACACACACATACCTACACACACACAGCCAGACATACAAACACATTCAAACACACACACACACATACAAACACACATAATGCATCCAAACACACACACACACATACCTACACACACACACACACACACATGTGAAAAGAGTTGAAATTAACACAGATATATGAAAAATATAGAGAGACAGTCAAACACCCACCCCAAGGCAAAATAGAGAGGCGGATGGACTTCATCAGGCCACAGCCATCCGCCGTAATCGGTTTTCTGTTATAACTGTGGCAAACCGGCTATCTCTATAATACCTGGTGTAGAGTGTTTGCCCTAAAAGAAAAAGTAGTATAGTACTAATGAAATAGTCAAAATCAGGGGGTTGAAAAATTCGGGAAGTCAATTTGATAGTCAGAAGTAGAGTAGACAAAATCAGTTAGTTCAAATTAGGGAAGTCACATTTTGTTGTCGGATATCGAAGAAGAAATCCATTAACTACGTCAACAAGTATTGAAACATATTTAGCATAAGATAGTGTGAGGTTGAGCTCTGGGAGGCAGGGGACGCTCAACCCCCACTCTGACAGGATCAGCCCATCTCCTTGGCATCAACATTCTGGTAATAATACGTCGACATATTCAGTAGATGCAGTGTGTGGTAAATTCAATGACGTTATCATTATTAGCTGAGATGCTCTTCATAAATTTACTCATATCATCTCTAGCAGTTCTAAGATGGTGTTTCTTGAAATACATCACTTGTTATAATATTTTTTAATTTATTGTAGTTAAAATATCTAATTGGTAGTTTGTTAAAATGTCTTTTTAAGAGGTATATTTCATATCCTTGTTTCAACAATTTTCTAATAAGGATCTTACAAGCCTCTAAAAAGTCTTCATATTTGGAACAGACTCTACTATAGCGTATTATTTGGGAAGTAAAAACACCATAGCTTTGTCTTTTGGGGATATTTCCGCAAAGAGAGGGAAAGTTAACTATATGAAATTGGAAATCTGTTCGTTTGTCATAAAATTTTGTTACAAATTTCTTATAAATTACTTCAATTTGTATATCGAGGAATGAAGCTTTCTTATCGGAGTCATTTTCTTTATTTAAAATAAGCTCATCAGGGTAGATGTCTGTCTTAATTTTATCAAATATGTCGCCACTGTTGAACAATATTATATCATCAATATATCTTGAACACTTGCTTATTTGTTTGTATGTTCCGTATTTAGTACGAGTGTTATCTTGCATATAAAAGAACTCGTAATAATGAAGAAATAGATTGGCAAAATCTGGTCCTGGGTCTGTTCCCATTGGAATGCCTATATTTTGCTTACATATGAAATCACCACATTTGAAAAATTTGTTATCTGTCAAGAATGTTATGCTATTCATAAGGGAGGTTTTGCTTAATGCTGTATATTTTTTAGACAATGCATTACTCCAAAAAGCTTCATAATTGTTTATTGTAATGTATTTCATTTTCGAATTTGCAAAACATTTATTCACTATATTTTCCAGGGCTAGTATAAGTTTATCATGAGGAATGTTTGTATATTAAGTACTAAAATCATAAGTTACAAAATTTTTAGCTTGTTGTTTATCATTTATTTGCTTGATCACGTCTAGTACTGGTTGATTATTTTCAACTAGCTCCTCTGAAAGACATACGAATTAAAGCAAGGTCAGACCCATGGATCAACAATGACATACTACACCATCTGGAACACAGAGACAATCTGTTAAAAAGGCTAGCGAAACATAGACAGGATCAAGGTCTGAAACATGAGTTCAACAGGGCCAGGAATAAACTAAGTAGGAAAATGAAATCAGCGAAAAATAATTATTTTCACAATAAGGCAGAGGAATATCAGAATAACCCAAAGAAACTATGGAGGCACCTAAAAACAACAGGCTACAGCAACAAGACAAGGGATTCGTCTAACACTAATATTGCTCTCACCATTAATGATCAGGTTTGCCACGATAAACGACAAATTTCAACCTACTTCAACTCCTTCTTCACTTCCATAGCAAACACACTTGCACAGAACCTACCTCAACCTCTCAATAAATACACGACAACAACGGCCACCTTTCGTAATTTATACAGAGATAAAGACATACACCCGAACACATTTAGATTGCAAAATGTTACACCAAAATACACTTTTGACGAGCTGTCTAACCTAAATGTACATAAGAGCACAGGACCAGACAAAATTCCTGCCAAATTTCTAAGAGATGGAGCCATTGGTATAGCAGGCCCCCTAACCCACATCAACTTGTCAATTAACACCAACACAGTACCTGCTGAACTGAAGGAAGCTATTGTAACCCCTCTATTCAAGAAAGGAAATAAACTAGAAGTTGGCAACTACAGACCAGTTAGCATATTATGTATTGTATCTAAAATCCTTGAAAGAGCGGTATACACCCAAATTGAACACTACCTCAAACAAAATGATCTATTCTATAAGTTTCAATCAGGTTTCAGATGCATGTACTCGACAGACTCCTGTCTCATCCACTTAACGGATCACATTCGTAAAGAAATGTCTAAAGGTAACTACACCGGTATGGTTCTTCTTGATCTACAAAAAAGCGTTTGACACAGTAGACCATGATATCCTATGTAATAAACTACAAGCAATGGGCATAGGGTCTGTGAACTGGTTTAAATCTTATCTTAGTGGTAGAACCCAAAGAGTCAAAATTGATGATAATATATCTGATCCTATGCCAATTAACTGTGGGGTCCCGCAGGGAAGCATCCTTGGTCCCTTACTCTTTCTCTGTTATGTGAACGACATGGAACTGAGCGTCTCATGTAAATTATTACTGTATGCAGACGACAGCGTGCTTCTGGTTTCAGGAAAAGACCCAATAAGTATTGCCGCTTCACTTTCCAAAGAACTAGCATCATGTAGTGAATGGCTAGTGGACAATAGACTATCTCTTCACCTGGGCAAGACGGAAGCCATCTTATGTGGAACAAAACGCAAACTGAAAGACATTGTGGGCTTCTCGGTCAACTGTAATGATATTCCTATAACAACAGTGTCACAAGTTAAATATCTCGGACTGAAACTGGACGCGAGTTTGTCAGGTGAAACAATTTTGGAATCTATCCTGAGTAAGTGTAGAGCACGTATGAAATACCTGTATAGACAGGTGGGATGCTTGCCCGCGGCGACCAAAAAGACCCTCTGCCAAGCGCTTGTTCAATGTCATTTTGACTATTCTGTGTCATCCTGGTACTCTGCATCATCTAAATCAGCACAGCACAAACTTCAGGTCACTCAAAATAAAATGGTTAGGTTCATGCTGAACCTAGGACCCAGATCACATGTTAGCCAGGAACAACTTCAGTCACTAGGTATGCTCAATGTCTCTGACAGGGCCAAACAAATCAGGCTAACTAATGCCTTCAAAATTTTCTATGACAGAGCTCCAGAGTATCTAAAGAATGATTTTGTTAAAGCAAATGAGAGGAGTGGACATAATACAAGAAACAGGATGTTTAATTTTAAGGTCCCGAGAATCCAAGGACAGGGTAAGCAAACATTCTTCTTCACTGCCATCAAAGACTGGAACGACCTACCCTAGTCAGTCCGTGAAAAGAGAACACTGTATTCCTTCAGACGTAGCCTGAAGGAACACCTGAACCGGACAGCTGCGAGAAGGGAGCACCAAGCTTATGTCTACTACTAAATACGACATAAGAGATAGACAAACCAAACTGAAATGATTACTGATTACGGATTACTGATATTTACTATAGGATGTAAGGTATCTTAAAATAACCCCCTAGAAATACTTTCTCTAAAGTATCTATTTCTTTATCCTCCCCATTTCCCCAGCTAACCTAATCCCACAAGGACCCCAATGGAAATACGCCTAACGGCCTTATTGGGCTATCCTTAGTTGGAATTATGCAAGGCTGGTACATGTCATATTTATAACATACTATGTGGTACCAACTCTGTAAATTGCTAACTGAATAAATATTATTATTATTATTATTAACTACCCACCATCTACTTGTACCGGTGAACTCTTCAATTACAGTGCAATATCTCTTTCGTCCTTTCATTATCAACTTCAGTGATTTACTTATACAAAAAGCTAATTGCTTAGTAGTACAAATGGACGAGGAGACTAATATCTAGCTTTTACAGGATCTTTGTGAAATTTTGGAATCCAATACATGAACGGAAACTTATGATCTTTAGTTGGCGTTATGATGTTGGCAGAACTAAGAAAATTAGTCTGACGATGTATAATGTCCTGTTCACGTTCATTAGTTTTCACGTAAGTGTTACTTGTTTCACCAATAATTCCTGTCTCTTTGTACAATATTTTCATATAAAACCATTTGCATATAAAGGCATAATTTTTATTAGCTTTATCAACTACTGTAATTACATACTTGTCCTGTAATCTTATAAGCTCACAAGTAGCCAGTTCGTCCTTCAGTATACTTTTAGAAGGTCTATAATATGGATATCTTTGTTTTAATGCTTGTATTCTTTCTTTAACAGCTTCTATAACCTTAGCTTTCCACTCGCTGATGTACGCTGTTAGTAATCCTCTCTTCTCGCTTTCCTGAAGAATGAAGTTAGACAGTCCGGTAAAAAATTTCCTTCTTGACGACTTGCCAGTTTAGCGTTTTAGGTTCCCTATAGTTCGGTCCCTTTTTCAATAGATTTCTCAGCTTAACATTTTCTACTATACCAAGGTCGCCGGTGATTACATGTTTGTGGTGTTCATTCTTGAAAGGCGAATTATCACAGTCACACTTGTCTTCATCTCTCAACCATTGTTCAAACACAGCATCCTGTACGGTTTGTCTATAATTATCACAGTCACACTTGTCTTCATCTCTCAACCATTGTTCAAACACAGCATCCTGTACGGTTTGTCTATAATTATCACAGTCACACTTGTCTTCATCTCTCAACCATTGTTCAAACACAGCATCCTGTACGGTTTGTCTATAATTATCACAGTCACACTGGTTTGGTCTTCATCTCTCAACCATTGGGATTTTCAAACACAGTTATCCTGTACGGTTTGATATTATCACAGTCACACTGTCTTCATCTCTCTATACCATTGTTCAAACACAGCATCCTGTACGGTTTGTCTTTGTCCGTATTAGTCACAGGACTTGATATCTAGAAAATGATCTCTCAACCATGTTCAAAACACAGCATCCTGTACGGTTTGTCTAGTTTTATGCAGTCACACTTGTTTTCACTTTGGGCGTGGATTTGGTCAACCATTGTTTCAAACACAGCATCCTGTACGGTCATTGTCTATAATTATGTTCACACTTCTCATTTGTCTTACATCATCTATACCATTGTTCAAACACAGCATCCTGTACTTTGTTTGGTATATCTGTCGATATTAAAATCTCCTCATTTGTATCAACTCGGCTGTTCAACCTCTGAACGCATGGGGGTAATTGGAAACGTCCCCCTGTGACAATATTATTTCTCACAAATATTCATTGTGCCATTATAGCAATCATATTTTCAGTGATCTCTAGTGGAAAGAGTCTTTGATATTCTTATCGTGAAATATCTTTCCAATGTGTCATCATTTCTAACCTTTATTGACGAAATTGAGTTTTATTTGGGCTCTATTTCCTTTTTAGTTTTTTTTGTCCGTATTAGTCCCAGGATCGTGATATCTAGAAATGATCTTTCAATCTCTTGCAAAGTCGCTTGCTAATATGGGTTGGAACACTATCCAATAGTTTCTTGCGCAATATGTTTTCAACTTTGGGCGTGGGATTTGGGGAGTACAGCAAAATCGGATTAACTCATTGTTAGAATGTTCACATTCTCATTAATGGTATTTACGATGTCATCTATATGCCAAACTTGCCTTTACCTCGTTTTTTACCCCGACTCAAAAGTTGGATTTTTTTTGTCTGAGCTTTAAGATCTATCCTCTTTGATTTGTATCAACTCGGCTGTTAAGGCCAAAACGATATACAGTGCGTAGCTCTTTAATCCAAAAGGTTTCTCTGTTTTTCCTTATAGTTTGTTGTTCAGCAATTGATCCTACATCGGGTATTTTCTCTAAAACTTGACAGTAGTAGTTTGCGTTTCTACAGCAACCTTCGGTGAAATGTTCATGAATAAGTGGGCATTCTGTATGAACATCTTTGTTGACTGTACTTCTTCTGTGCGCATTGTTACGGATGTTAAATTGTTGTTCAGTCTCTCCAACATATTGTGAGAGGCAGCGATTGCATGACAAAAGATACACTACATTCTTTGTTTTACAACTAAGTCTCTGATTGGTAATGTTTACAATATTATATGTTTTACCGGTGACGGTAGATGTGAAAGTAGAACTTTCAAGAAAATATGGACAAGTTTTACATTTTGAGTTTATATTATTGTTACATCTCTTTGGTGTAACAATTGTCTGACCCTCCCCTGCTACATATCCCCGGGCACCTCCTTCCCCGTTATGGGATGCCATAACATCAACCATTTTATTAGTCTGTCGAGGAGGGATCAAACACAATGAGTCCAACGGCATTAGACACAAAGAGAGGTTGTTACTCTAGTGGGCTGCACCAAAGCAATTTATTAAGATTATATAAAAGGTAATAATGGAAATAAGTTTTATAGATTTCATCATCCTTAATCTAACCTACGAATTCAAATTCATAATAAATGTGTAACAATGAGTAGTCGGGAGTGTAATCTCTCACCAGAGCTTCTCAGTTACCAAAAACACACATGTGAAAAGAGTTGAAATTAACACAGATATATGAAAAATATAGAGAGACAGTCAAACACCCACGCCAAGGCAAAATAGAGAGGCGGATGGACTTCATCAGGCCACAGCCATCCGCCGTAATCGGTTTTCTGTTATAACTGTGGCAAACCGGCTATCTCTATAATACCTGGTGTAGAGTGTTTGCCCTAAAAGAAAAAGTAGTATAGTACTAATGAAATAGTCAAAATCAGGGGGTTGACAAATTCGGGAAGTCAATTTGATAGTCAGAAGTAGAGTAGACAAAATCAGTTAGTTCAAATTGGGGAAGTCACATTTTGTTGTCGGATATCGAAGAAGAAATCCATTAACTACGTCAAAAAGTATTGAAACATATTTAGCACAAGATAAAGTGAGGTTGAGCTCACACACACACACACACATCTAACAACTAGGCTTGTATATAACACTATCGGGTTGGACGTCTTGTGGGTTATTATGATACTTTGTCTAGTTATTACTGAGGTTTTTGTTTGTTTTGGCCATTTGTGAGCCATGTATTTTGGCCATTTGTGAGCCATGTATTTTGGCCATTTGTGAGCCATGTATTTTGGCCATTTGTGAGCCATGTATTTTGGCCATTTGTGAGCCATGTATTTTGACCATTTGTGAGCCATGTATTTTGGCCATTTGTGAGCCATGTATTTTAGTTTGTCCCCTAGATTGACATAACCGCCTTCTCTGACTTCCTTCAAGCTATTTAAAAACAAAAATAATAAATAATAATAATAATAATATATATACACTGTATATATATATATATAAAATGCCCATGAGCAGCCCATCGTCTCAGACCCCCTTCAAGCTAAATTTGTACATTTTTCGATAGAAAAATTTCCCAGCCAAAGGTTGATTTCTTCTAAGTTACAGGCTCTGTATCGCTCGCCCAAAAATAATCGTCATCTGATTGTGGTGAAGCGTCTTATTATCGCCAACTTAAAGGGACGAAATGTGTTATAATCTCCCAACTATTGGAGCGAAACAGGTGGGAATTAAATAAAGACCTTCCTCGGACCAAATAGGGTTAAGGCGTTAGCAATAGACAAATAGATGAAGAATACAACAATTGGAAATAACTATATTATTCATTAGTAATTAAGGGCTTTTTAAGGGGGGGTCACCAATTTTTTTTTTTATCTTTCTCTCCTTTGTTCTCTTTCCCTGGCTTGTATCCATTCGGCCCCATCAGCCAACTGTTTTAAGACGTTTATCCCCATCCAGGTGTCGATTTATTCCTGGCGAGCGATAGCGAGCCAGCATTGTATGGAGTAAACCGGTTTCATTTTTCTACCGAAAAATGTACAAATTAATCTAGAAGGGGGATCTAATGGATGTTTTTTGTTTTTTTATTTGATGGAGGACTACGGAGGAAACTAGAAAAATAATTAATATATGCACAAATCGCCCAAAAAGTGAACCATCTCCCCTTAAAGCCTCTGAAAACATAGGTCCTTCTTCACCTGCATTAATCTATATTAACCCCCTTTCAGCTCGATGACGTAAATTTCATCATATTATTCTGGTCACCATTTGACGATTTTCTTCAGCTCATAATTTACCTCTAGGCCTCAAAGGGGTACATACGATCTAGGACTCAAAGGGGTATATACGATCTAGGACTCAAAGGGGTACATACGATCTAGGACTCAAAGGGGTATATACGATCTAGGCCTCAAAGGGGTACATACGATCTAGGCCTCAAAGGGGTACATACGATCTAGGCCTCAAAGGGGTACATACGATCTAGGCCTCAAAGGGGTACATACGATCTAGGCCTCAAAGGGGTACATACGATCTAGGCCTCAAAGGGGTATATACGATCTAGGACTCAAAGGGGTACATACGATCTAGGACTCAAAGGGGTACATACGATCTAGGACTCAAAGGGGTACATACGATCTAGGACTCAAAGGGGTACATACGATCTAGGACTCAAAGGGGTACATACGATCTAGGACTCAAAGGGGTACATACGATCTAGGACTCAAAGGGGTATATACGATCTAGGACTCAAAGGGGTACATACGATCTAGGACTCAAAGGGGTACATACGATCTAGGACTCAAAGGGGTACATACGATCTAGGACTCAAAGGGGTACATACGATCTAGGACTCAAAGGGGTACATACGATCTAGGACTCAAAGGGGTACATACGATCTAGGACTCAAAGGGGTACATACGATCTAGGACTCAAAGGGGTACATACGATCTAGGACTCAAAGGGGTACATACGATCTAGGACTCAAAGGGGTACATACGATCTAGGACTCAAAGGGGTACATACGATCTAGGACTCAAAGGGGTACATACGATCTAGGACTCAAAGGGGTACATACGATCTAGGACTCAAAGAGGTACATACGATCTAGGACTCAAAGGGGTACATACGATCTAGGACTCAAAGGGGTACATACGATCTAGGACTCAAAGGGGTCCATACGATCTAGGACTCAAAGGGGTACATACGATCTAGGACTCAAAGGGGTACATACGATCTAGGACTCAAAGGGGTACATACGATCTAGGACTCAAAGGGGTACATACGATCTAGGACTCAAAGGGGTACATACGATCTAGGACTCAAAGGGGTACATACGATCTAGGACTCAAAGGGGTACATACGATCTAGGCCTCAAAGGGGTACATACGATCTAGGCCTCAAAGGGGTACATACGATCTAGGCCTCAAAGGGGTACATACGATCTAGGCCTCAAAGGGGTACATACGATCTAGGCCTCAAAGGGGTACATACGATCTAGGACTCAAAGGGGTATATACGATCTAGGCCTCAAAGGGGTACATACGATCTAGGACTCAAAGGGGTACATACGATCTAGGACTCAAAGGGGTACATACGATCTAGGACTCAAAGGGGTACATACGATCTAGGACTCAAAGGGGTACATACGATCTAGGACTCAAAGGGGTATATACGATCTAGGACTCAAAGGGGTACATACGATCTAGGACTCAAAGGGGTACATACGATCTAGGACTCAAAGGGGTACATACGATCTAGGACTCAAAGGGGTACATACGATCTAGGACTCAAAGGGGTACATACGATCTAGGACTCAAAGGGGTACATACGATCTAGGACTCAAAGGGGTACATACGATCTAGGACTCAAAGGGGTACATACGATCTAGGACTCAAAGGGGTACATACGATCTAGGACTCAAAGGGGTACATACGATCTAGGACTCAAAGGGGGACAAACGATGTAGGTCTCAAAGGGGTACATACGATCTAGGACTCAAAGGGGTAATACGATCTAGGACTCAAAGGGGTACATACGATCTAGGACTCAAAGGGGTACATACGATCTAGGACTCAAAGGGGTACATACGATCTAGGACTCAAAGGGGTACATACGATCTAGGACTCAAAGGGGTACATACGATCTAGGACTCAAAGGGGTACATACAATCTAGGACTCAAAGGGGTCTATACGATCTAGGACTCAAAGGGGTACATACGATCTAGGCCTCAAAGGGGTACATATGATCTAGGACTCAAAGGGGTACATACGATCTAGGACTCAAAGGGGTACATACGATCTAGGACTCAAAGGGGTACATACGATCTAGGACTCAAATGGGTACATACGATCTAGGACTCAAAGGGGTACATACGATCTAGGACTCAAAGGGGTACATACGATCTAGGCCTCAAAGGGGTACATACGATCTAGGACTCAAAGGGGTACATACGATGCCTCAAAGGGGTACATACGATCTAGGCCTCAAAGGGGTACATACGATCTAGGACTCAAAGGGGTACATACGATCTAGGACTCAAAGGGGTACATACGATCTAGGACTCAAAGGGGTACATACGATCTAGGACTCAAAGGGGTACATACGATCTAGGACTCAAAGGGGTACATACGATCTAGGACTCAAAGGGGTACATACGATCTAGGACTCAAAGGGGTACATACGATCTAGGGGTACATATGATCTAGGACTCAAAGGGGTACATACGATCTAGGACTCAAAGGGGTACATACGATCTAGGGGTACATATGATCTAGGACTCAAAGGGGTACATACGATCTAGGACTCAAAGGGGTACATACGATCTAGGACTCAAAGGGGTACATACGATCTAGGACTCAAAGGGGTACATACGATCTAGGCCTCAAAGGGGTACATACGATCTAGGCCTCAAAGGGGTACATACGATCTAGGACTCAAAGGGGTACATACGATCTAGGCCTCAAAGGGGTACATATGATCTAGGACTCAAAGGGGTACATACGATCTAGGACTCAAAGGGGTACATACGATCTAGGGGTACATATGATCTAGGACTCAAAGGGGTACATACGATCTAGGACTCAAAGGGGTACATACGATCTAGGCCTCAAAGGGGTACATACGATCTAGGACTCAAAGTGGTACATACGATCTAGGAATCAAAGGGGTACATACGTTCTCAGTGAACCCTCTGGATAACATAGGTCCTTCTTAAGGGGAGATTTCCACTTGAGGGATTTTTTTCTGGACCCCTTTCTCCCTCATGTTTAGCCCATTGCTTTTGAGATTTTAAGACCTTCGCCCTAGTAGTTTGGATATTTTAAGAAATGTTTGCCCCATTTCTGTCAATTTTAAGACCTTTCGTGCCGTTAAGGTGTCGAATTTTTTCCTGGCGAGCGATAGCGAGCCTGTAATTTAAGAGCAACCGGCCTCCGACCGGGACATTTTTCTACCGAAAAATGTACAAATTTATCATGAAAGGGGGTCTAAGGGGTGTAATTTTAAGCTTGATGAAAAAGTAGGGAACAAACTAAATACCTCCCCTTAAGCTGCATTTATTCAATACGTCATACTTGAAATATCTTTAATGGGATATTTTCACTCGAGGGATATTTCTGGACCCCCTTCTCCTTCATGTTTAGCCTTCATATTTTTGGACCCCCTTCTCCTTCATGTTTAGCCTTCATATTTTTGGACCCCCTTCTCCTTCATGTTTAGCCTTCATATTTCTGGACCCCCTTCTCCTTCATGTTTAGCCTTCATATTTTTGGACCCCCTTCTCCTTCATGTTTAGCCTTCATATTTTTGGACCCCCTTCTCCTTCATGTTTAGCCTTCATATTTCTGGACCCCCTTCTCCTTCATGTTTAGCCTTCATATTTCTGGACCCCCTTCTCCTTCATGTTTAGCCTTCATATTTTTGGACCCCCTTCTCCTTCATGTTTAGCCTTCATATTTCTGGACCCCCTTCTCCTTCATGTTTAGCCTTCATATTTTTGGACCCCCTTCTCCTTCATGTTTAGCCTTCATATTTTTGGACCCCCTTCTCCTTCATGTTTAGCCTTCATATTTCTGGACCCCCTTCTCCTTCATGTTTAGCCTTCATATTTTTGGACCCCCTTCTCCTTCATGTTTAGCCTTCATATTTCTGGACCCCCTTCTCCTTCATGTTTAGCCCGATTAGTTTTGAGATTTTATGACATTCGGCCCGTTCGTTTTGCTATTTTAAAACCTTTTGCCTCATTTCCTGCACATTTTAAGACCTTTCGTATCATTTAGGTATAATTTTTTCCTTGCGAGCGATAGCCAGCCTCTATTTTAGGAGCAACCAGCCCTTGGCCGAGACATATTTCTACCAAAAAAATTACTCATTTATCTCGAACGGGGGTCTTGGGGTTATTTGTCAAAGCTTGATGGAGGTCTAGGGAGCAAACTTAAAACCTCTCCTTAAAACCCTCTCCGACATATGACGCAATTTTGAGCCTATTAGGGATACTTTAAAACCTTTGTTACCATCAGGGGTATTTAGAAACCTTTAGTGTAGTTACTTCAACCTCTGCAGTTGTCTTTGAGTTAGCTGTGGGCAGAAAACAAATTTTGGAGAAGTAATTATAAGAGTGAGAGAACTCTATTTATTATTGCTAATCTAGCAACCTCTGCGTCATATGAGTCTGAAGGGGTTAAGGCATATTAATTTTTCAATTATATTTTCTTTAGACTGTGTTGGTAGGTAGTGCCAACGAACTTGAGAGTAATTTTAATCCCTAACCTCTCTGTAGCTCAGAAGGGCTTTGAGCAAACTGGCTGTAAATATCCACACCTATTTCCTGATGGACTCTTCCCAAATGATAGAAACGTCAGCCTGATTGCTTTCATTTATTTGGAGTTATAAGAAGTTAAGGGGAGGTATTTAGTTTGTTCCCTAGACCTCCATCAAGCTTAAAATTACACCCCCTTGAGTCCCTTTCAAGATAAATTTGTACATTTTTCGGTAGACAAATTTCCCGGCCAAAGGCCGGTTCCTCTTAAATTACAGGCTCGCTATCGCTCGCCAGGATAAAATTGACACCTGAATGGCACGAAAGGTCTTAATATGGGGTGAAAGTTCTTAAAATCGCTAAACTAATGGGGCAAACGTTTTATAATATCAAAAGCAATGGGGATAAACATGAGGGAGAAAGGGGTCAAGAAAACCATCCCTCAAGTGGAGATCTCCAGTTAAGGGGTCCAGATTATTGTCAAGTTTGTTGGCGCTAACTTTATAGTATCTTCATTTATTATTGTCAAGTTTGTTGGCGCTAACTTTATAGTATCTTCATTTATTATTGTCAAGTTTGTTGGCGCTAACTTTATAGTATCTTCATTTATTATTTTGGACTTGAAATAATCTTAACCCCTTCAACACGATCATAATTAACCTGTTTATCCTTATGATTGTGGCTGAAATTAGAAGAATGTATGCCGTTTATGAAGGGTCTGTGTTATTAAGTGGGTTTATTGTAATCGTATTTACCCCTTTGAGTCTTAGAGGTAGATTATAAGAAAATTAAAATCGTCGTCATGTAGTTATTTGTATCTCAATGTATAAATTATAATTCAACATAACAGAAACACACATGTTATTAGTCTCTCTCTCTCTCTCTCTTTCTTTATATATATATATATATATATATATATATACAGTATATATATATAATATATATATATATATATATATATATATATATATATATATATATATTTACCGGTATATATATATATATATATATATATATATATATATATATATATATATAAACTGTTTCTCCCTAGCAAAGAACTGGATGTTGAAATTATAATGTGTTTAGCCAGGCAGCGCGTGGAAGGGGTCAAAAGGGTAATAGAGTTTTATACTGGAGGAGTCAACACTCTTATATTATGGAAAGGGTGTTTGGTGAGAAAGATTGATAGAGCGAGAGGGAGAGAGAGAAAGAGAGAGAGTAATAGAGTTTTATAGTGGAGAAGTCAACAGTTATATTATGGAAAGGGTGTTTGGTGAGAGAGAGAGAGAGTGAGAGTGGTAGAAAGAGAGAGAGTGAGAGTGGTAGAAAGAGAGAGAGAGAGTGAGAGTGGTAGAAAGAGAGAGAGAGAGAGTGAGAGTGGTAGAAAGAGAGAGAGAGAGAGTGAGAGTGGTAGAAAGAGAGAGAGAGTGAGAGTGGTAGAAAGAGAGCGAGAGAGAGTGAGAGTGGTAGAAAGAGAGAGAGAGAGTGAGAGTGGTAGAAAGAGAGAGAGAGTGAGATAGAGAGAGAGAGAAAGAGAGTGAGAGTGAGAGAGAGAGAAAGCAAGAAAGAGAGAGAGAGAGTGAGAGTGGTAGAAAGAGAGAGAGAGAGAGAGAAAGAGAGTGAGAGTGAGAGAGAGAGAGAGAGAGAGAGAGAGAGAGAGAGAGAGAGAGAGAGACCCTCCCAGACCCCCCTCAAGTTAAAAGCACCCCCAGACCCTTTTTCAAGCTAAATTTGTACAATTTTCGGTAGAAATATATCCCGGCTAAAGGCTGCAGAGTCCTCCAACATTTCAAGATCGCTGTCTTTCGCTCGGGATAAAAATCAATACCTGTAACGGGGCGAAACATCTTATAATCACTAAACTAACGGGGCTAAACAGTAATGGGGCGAAACATCATATAATCACTAAACTAATGGGGCTAAGCAGTAACGGGGCGAAACATCTTATAATCACTAAACTAACGGGACTAAGTAGTGGGCTCCATAATGGCCACCCTCCGCCGTGATACACTGTAAACACATGGGTTAAGGGAAGGCGGTTGGTTTTTCAAGTCCTCCTCCTCCCTCATGCTTAGCCCTATTAGTTTTTCGAGTCCTCCTCCTCCCTCATGCTTAGCCCTATTAGTTTTGACATTTCAAGACATTCGCCCCATTAATTTGGCGATTTTCAGACCTTTTTGCCATTTTTCTTTGCCAATATTAAGACCTTCCGTGCCATTTAGGTGTCGATTTTTTTCCTGGCGAGCGATAACGAGCCTGTATTTGAAGAGGAATTGGCCTTCGGCTGGGAAATTTTTCTACCGAAAAATGTACAAATTTATATCGAAGGGGGGTCTTGTGGGTGTTTTTTTAAGTTTGATAGAGGTTTAGAGAGCAAACTAAACCCCTTCCTTAAACCATTGAGCCGAACCAGTAAACTATGCTGCATTACACCGTCTTAGCTCCCTTAAATTAAGGAGGTATGAAAAGAGTTAAGAAAGTGTCCACAATAACCTACCCATTTAAGGGGGTAGTACTCTCTTTTTATGGACCCCCTTCTCCCTCATGTTTAGCATATTAGTTTAGAGGTTTTGAGTTTTCGTGCCGTTAGTTTGTCGATTTTAAGACCCTTCGCCCCATTTCTTCGTCAATGTTAAGACCTTTCGTGCCATTTAGGTCTCGATTTTCTCCTGGCGAGCGATAGCGAGCCTGTAATTTTAGAAGGAACCGCCGGGACATTTTCTACCGAAAAATGTACAAATTTATCTTGAAAGGGGGTCTAGGGGGTGCTATTTTAAGCTTGATGGAGGTCTAGCGAGGAAACTAAAAAATAAATAAATGAATAAATACATAGACCTAAAAACCCAGCACAGACCTAAAAACCCAGCACTACCCCCTTAACCCCTTCAGCACGATGACGTAATGTTCATCGTATTCTGGGGCTACCATTAGACGATTTTCTTAAGCTTAAAGTCTATCTTAGCGGTAGCGAGCCAGCATATTTGTGTTCATGTTTTTCACAGCAAGCTAAATATGTACATTTTTCGATAGAAAAATGTCTCCGGCGAAGCTGGAGTTCTCCATACAATGCTGGCTCGCTATCGCTCGCCAAGAAGAAATCGACACCTGGATGGGGATAAACTTCTTAAAACAGTTGGCTGAATGGGGCCGAATGGATACAAGCCAGAGCAAGAGAGAAAAGGAGAGACACACATCAGGTTACCCCGCTTAACCCCTTCAGGATATGATAACGCGTTTCTGCATTATATTCTGGCTATAATTAGACGATTTTATGCAGTTTGGGAAGGATCTCTATTAGCCAAAGGGGTCAAAACTGTCTTGATTAAGGGGAGGTATTTAGTTTGTTCCCTAGACCTCCATCAAGCTTAAAATTACACCCCCTTGAGTCCCTTTCAAGATAAATTTGTAAATTTTTCGGTAGAAAAATGTCCCGGCCGAAGGCCGGTTCCTCTTAAATTACAGGCTCGCTATCGTTCGCCAGGATAAAATCGACACCTGAATTGCACGAAAGGTCTTAATATGGGGTGAAAGTTCTTAAAATCGCTAAACTAATGGGGCAAACGTTTTATAATATCAAAAGCAATGGGGCTAAACATGAGGGACAAAGGGGTCAAGCAAAAAATCCCTCAAGTGCAGACCTCCCCTTAACCCCCTGACTTCCCAAATATCCTTCCTAAGCTGAATAAAATCGTCTAATGCTAGCCAAGATGGAGGGAAGCAGCGCGTGCCCCAAATACCGAAGGGGTTAACATAAATCCTATACCGTATTAAGGGGGAATGGCGCGTTATTCTGGCCCACCTTCTCCCTCATGTTTAGCCCCATTTCTTTTGAGACTTTAAGACATTCGTTTGTCGATTTTAAGACCTTCCGCCCCATTTCCTTATCAATATTAAAACCTTTCGTGCTATTTAGGTGTCGATTTTTTTCCTGGCGAACGATAGTGAGCCTATAATTTTGGAGAACCGGCCACCGAAAAATTTACAAATTATTCTAGAAGGGGGATCTAATGGATGTTTTTTTTAAAGTTTGATGGAGGTCTAGGGAGGAAACTAGAAAAATAATGAATACATGAACAAATCGAACAAAAAGTGAACCATCCCCCCTTAACCCTTTCACTACCGGGTACATGTGTTGTTTTATTGCAGCTATATTTAGAAGATTGTATGCATCTTAGGAAAGATCTATGGTAGTTAAAAGGGTTAATTGGGATAACCTGTTGCCTCTTAATTGTTACACGTCTGTCCTAAGCTGAATATAATTGTCTAATAATTGCCAGAATATTAGGAAAAGGACGTTACCGGTACTGAAGGTGTTAATTAGATGGGTTACTTTCTTACGAGGTTATTTCGTTAATTAGATATTTAGTTAATTATTTCATTTTGTTTATATATATATATATATATATAGCGGCATGTACAGCTACTGATTCATGTTCGTAAACTCTGGCGATTTTTTGTATACAAATATTAGTTTATTTTCGATTAATGTTCAGATCAAATCCTATCTATATTAATAAATTCATAATATGTTATTGAACCCTTTGAGTACCAGCGACGTGTGTATTATTTTATTCTAGCTATATTTATACGATATTATGCAGCTTACGGAGGATCTGTGGTAGTTAAAAGGGTTGGCTGAGATAGTTTGAAGGCTTATTATTGCTAGAGACCCTTCCTAAGCTGAATACAATCGTCTTATAGATACCCTAATGTGATGAAAAGGACGTCGCTGGTACTGAACGGGTTAATAATAATATGTAACTGTCTTGATAGCTTAATGGTTAGTGATCGGAATTTCGGTGTGAGTATCCTTGGTTCGTATCCTTGGAGTACCACATGTATTCATTAGTTTCATGGATTTCATTAATTAGGTTTATTTGCAAATTAATTGGTGGGTTGGTGATAATATGAATATACAACTGATTTGATCTGAACATCAATCTAAATGGATATATTTCCATAAAGAAAAATCGCACGAACATTAATTTTTGTCAGCAGCTGTACAGGCAAGATCATAAATTCTTGGTTCTTGGTGGCTTTTAAGGGGAGATGGGCCCAAAATACAATACAAAATAATGAATTAACCCTTTGAAGCTCTGATGCGTTTTAGCAGTTTATTTTGGCAATCATTAGACGATTTTATGCAGCTTAGGAAGGATCTGTGGGTATTAAAAGGGTAAATACTATTTCAATCAACCCTTTGACTTCCATATACCGTTACTAATCAACCCTTTGACTTCCATATACCGTTACTAATCAACCCTTTGACTTCCATATACCGTTACTAATCAACCCTTTGACTTCCATATACCGTTACTAATTAACCCTTTGACTTCCATATACCGTTACTAATCAACCCTTTGACTTCCATATACCGTTACTAATCTGAATAACATCGTCTAATAGTAGCCAGAAACAGAACAGAAACGCGTATTGGAGCTTGAAAGGGTTAATAATCTTTCAACTTAGAGAAGAGAGGATGAACTTATGCATGACTTATTACACCATTATAGCAGTACCACCATGCATATAGATGATGGGCCAATGAGAGCCACGGCCATGCATAGACAATAGCCTCCAATATACATCACAAAGGTCAGACTGTTGTTTATTATGATCTATGCCGGGAATCAGAATCAGAATCATAATGTGAGGTGAGGACTCACTAGATGTGAAATAAGAGAGATCAGATCAAGACAAGTGGGGGTTAAAAATGAAGAGTTGAAGAGTATGAAAAGATGGTGAAAACAACACTCGCTAGACCCACCTTAGAGATAAATTTGTAAATTTTTCGGTAGAAAAATGTTCCGGCCGAAGGCCGATTTCTCTTAAAATTACAGGCTCGCTATCGCTCGCCAGGAAAAAATCGAAGCCTAAATGGCATGAAAAGTCTTAAAATTGACAACGAAATGGGGCGAAAGATGTTAAAATAGCCAGACCAAATGGGCCCTACGTCTTAAAATCTCAAAACGAATGGGGCTAAACACAAAGGAGAAGGGGGACCAGAAAACCGACCCATCCCCCCTTAACAGTTTGATATTTGAACCTTATGTGTGTGTGAGGCCGCGCTCAATGATTCACAGGGGCTGTATCTCATTGGTCGAAAGCAAGGTTACTGGAGACGTCGCCCTGAAAACAGCTCGCCCCGCATTTGTATGAGCAATTTACGCCGTTTTGGTTAGGTTATTTGAATACAAAAATAATAAAATATAATCATAGGCGACATCGTTTCGGGGCATGAATACGTCGGGGCGAGTTGTTTTCAGGGCGAGTCCTCCAGTACTCGAAAGCCGCAGCGGTCGAGTGGTGAGCACGCTTACGTGTGAATCTGCTTGACCTGGTTTTGATTCCAGCCCAGGCGGAAATTTAGTGGGTGTTCTAGTACGTCCTAGCATGTTTCACATGCTTGCACCCAGTCGGGGGACACCTCGACGACGTATACAGACTAATAACACACATAAGAAAGCCACTCCAACAGTTTCCTCTCTCTCCAACACCCCTTGTCCTCTCTCTCTACACTCTTCAAAAAAAAATAGGAAAAGTAGAATGTAGATACGAGGTGCCGTTGTAGAGGCTTATCCCTCAATACCTTCACCTGACCTGACCTTTATAAACCGGAGTCACACGAGCGATTTTTCCGGCAACTTTCGATGAGCAAGTTTTGTTCTGGCAATATTTTAAGGCTCTTTCACTTTGGTATCAGAAACTAGCCTGAAGGTAGATTATGTTAGGTGGCTGATATCTATAAACAAAAACATAAAACAATAACATGACTTTTAAAGATGCCAGACTACAATTTCCCGTAAAAATTGACGGAAAAATAGCTCGTGTGACGCCGCCTTAAGGGGAGGTTTTTAGTTTGGGCCCTAGATATCCTTCAAGCTTAAGATTACACCCCCTTGAGCCCCTTTCAAGATAAATTTGTACATTTTTCGGTAGAAAAATTTCCCGGCTGAAAGCCGGTTCCTCTTAAATTACAGGCTCGCTATCGCTCGCCAGGATAAAATCGACACCTAAATGGCACGACAGGTTTTAAAATTGACAGAAATAGTTCGAAAGTTCTTAAAATCGTCAAAATAATGGGGGCAAACGTCTTAAAATTAGAAAACCAATGGGGCTAAACATTTGAGAGAAAGGAGTGAGAAAAAATCCCTCGAGTGGAAATCTCCCCTTAATGAAGGTGTATTCTTTACCTGTTCAGTACCGGTGACATCGTTTGTCATTGTATTCTGGCAACTATTAGACAATTGTATGCAGCTTAGAAAGGACGTCTACCATTTAAAAGGCTACAGACTATCTCATTTAAAAGACTATCTCATTTAAAAGACTATCTCATTTAAAAGGCAACAGACTATCTCATTTAAAAGGCAACAGACTATCTCATTTAAAAGGCAACAGACTATCTCATTTAATCCTTTTGCCTACCATATATCCTTCCCGAGCTTCATAACATCGTCTATATGTACTATTGTGGACATAAGTCCTGCTACACCTGCCTGAGAGGGATCCGCGAATTGTGTTGGTAACATTGTTACCCCCCCCCCCCCCCCCCGTCCCCCCACTCCATCCCCACTATACCACACTCTCTCAGCCAAGCCCTCCCTTCCCCTTCTACTCCTTTCCTTCTTGTTCACGTCTATAAGCCGTTCTTTATTTCTCCCTCTCTCATCAAATCATTGTATTTTTATGAATGTTTTCCAAATCTTCCTAAAATTATATATCATATCGTTACATACTTCATATATATTGTATATTTGCCATTTTATACAAACCTAACACAATATAAAGTTTGATAATCCATTCGAACATGGAAGTTTATTAACAATATATGATATTAAGTCAAATACAACTGAACCTTTAATTTACTTCTGCATTATCATATTTCAATTCAGTTATAATTATCTAAGCCCGTATATCCCACTGTTTGACATAAGCATGTATTTCACTGTCAAAGTGTATATGTTATTGAATTAAATAATTGACACACATACAATGGGTTCCTATATTATATTAATTGAATATTAAAAGTTATAAATATATGGTTACGTGTGTATTCTCAATACAGTACTCGCCTGTCAACCCACCTCCCCCGTAACTACGGTAGCTCACACTAATCTATTCATATTTCGTACCTAGTCAACTCAAACACACGGCCACACACATTAATGTAACATTACATTACACAAAATTGCATGTTATTTTCTTACTTGAGGAGATTTGGCGTCTTTCAACTGCTTCAGCGAACACGGCTCCCTCCGAGAATAACCCCTTCCTTATCGGGGTTGTGTTTTGTTTTATTACAGCTATATTTACACAATGTTGTGCAGATAAGCAAGGATCTGTGGTATTTAGAAGAATTAATTGAGCTAGTATGAAGCCTTTTAATTGTTACATTTCCTTCCTTAATTGAATAAAAACTTATAACTGTAGCTATTATCCATTCACTCGAACCATACATCTGGCTCCTAGTTGGTGTTTGTATCGACGTTCATGATTTCCCATCTTATCAATACCGTAGCTCACTGGCCCAGAAGAGTCGCAGAACTGGTAATTTCTGTATTATTATCTTTATTATTTTATATTAATTCATTATACTAGACACGCTTAATAATTTTAATGATTAATTAACAATCTAAAGTGATATCCAAATATTAAGACTCATGATATATTACATTAATACACATTTATCACATATATTGCATACAGTATACACAAGCGAATTAAAGAAATTATAAACCCAAAAAGTAAGCAAGAGATGAATACTGACTGACCAGGCCCACGCGGCTTAGTGCCAATCACAGGCCCTGCTTCACTAGCTTATTACTCACAATAATAATAAGATAGGCAGCGACGGCATTTCGTATCTTGTTTGTGTTTACGGTTTTATATCTGCGGTATTTATGTGTTTCCTGTAATAGTTTATTGCTCTTAAGGTTAGGATATCACTCTAGATTATCACATTATTATTTGAATTAATTAAACTTATCTTTATTATTCTATATTCGTTCATTAAACTAGATTAGTCATAGTAACTAGAATTATAATGCTAGTGTGATCAGTTATATCCAAACCTTAAGAGCTATAAAACATCACATAGAACACATATATAACGAAGATATCATACAGTAAACACAAACAAGGGAAGAAATGCCGTCACTGCCTATTTAAATGTGTAAATGTGTGGTAGAGGTGTTAAGTGTTCAACACAGAGCTAAAATGTTTCGAGTTTGAATATTGCCTCCGACATGAGGAGGATATGCTTTGGTTTTCCTTGCAACACCATTTACCCCTTTAGATTCATGATGCATTTTGACAGTTTATGAGACCCTTTTTAGATGAGTTTATACAACGTAAGAAGAACCTTTGGGATGTAAAATATAATTTGTTAACAGTGATTAAATTATAGAAATATTTCTATATCTATAGTAATCACGATTGAAGTAGCTTAAATGATGCAGGACAAGCTATAAAATCTTTTATTATGATAGTTACAGACACAAATACTTATAATAAATTGACAAGTAGAATCTGTTTCATCTTTATATGCCTTCATTGACTACCATTTCACACACACATTTGTTTTCACTCACGCCATCACCTCCATTAGTTATAATGGTGACACAAGGTTACGTAACATTGTTTCGGTTGTAATTGTTCATACATTACTTCCAATTATGTGTTTTAATGAAGTGCACGTCGGTAATTTATTAACAAATAACCTATAACTCAAATAAACAATAGGCTATCTACACTGCATCATACTATTATAATGATACATTTTGAAACAAACTGCCTGGGGAACTTAGTATATGGTGAAACCACAACAAACACTTTGGCTTAGGACTCTCTAAAACTTGTTTTCCCTCTTAAGTACCGCAAATAAAGCCCAGAGCAAAGAAGTTATTTTATATATTTTATATATTTTCTTGTTCTTTTATTTTTATTTTTTATTTTTATCCTGGTATACAACAGGTTCGGCCCTACATGGACACTCTTCGTGTATAAGCTATATACGAATACGTGAACGTTGTGTATACTTCTATCTATATTAATTAATTGCACGTGGAAGAAAGAAAATGGTACCGGTATTTTATAATAAGTGACCCACCCTCGCATTTACTTTCCACAGCATGAATTTGAGAAATATTGGATTGTGAAATATATTCAGCAAATTGATGGTGTATGCAGCTAATAGCTACAAACAAATATTTGGGGTAATAAAAGTTTACAGATAAATGCCACCGTATATAAATAAGGCTATATCAATAGTGCTCTTAGTTTAATGACGTGTTGCATAGGAAACCAAAAACTTTAACGGTACTCTTATTGTTGGACAAGACGATAATCAATCGCAAAACATTTCCTCTGCGTGTTTAACAATACCTCTACCACTCCAGTGTAAATCTAATCTCTTTGGAGGACAGCCTAATTTTATTATCATTACAATAAATAATAATTCAATGTTTTATTGTATGATATATTTGACCCAATAGCAATTATGTTGAAACACCTATTAAATAATTGGACATTACATATTTAAAGTAATAAAGGGACAACAATAATCTTATTTACATTAGGTGAATCCCCACTTTTTGTTCAGTATTTACAAGATTCCTTAACCATTACATTTATATCCTACTTCATGAATCATTATGTTGTTGGGTTTTTGTATTAGTCTCCTTGGTTGGTGTTTTATTATAATGGTATGGGCAGGAATCTCCCCATCCAATTAACGCTACGATAATGAGGTGTAACTCATTCAGTACCGGTGATATTGTGTTCATCATAATAGTATTCTGGCAAATATTAGACGATTGTATTAAGCTAAAGAAGGGCGTCTACTATTTGAAATGCTACATACTATCGCAAATAACACCATAGCTACCACAGCCCCTTTCTTATCTACATATAATAGGCTAAATATAGCCATAGTGAAATATCATTAACTCCCGTCCACTCACCAACTCTCTCTCTTCGCCGCAATGTTGCATCTCTCTCACTATTCTATCGCTACTACAATAATCAGTGTTCCTCGGAGCTTTCCCAGTGTATACCACCTCCTCTACGTAGGGTACGTAGTACACATCTTGCAACACAATCCCACCCCTACTCTGTGCAACTCTCCAACCCAAGAGTGAAACGCTATTCTCAGACTTTCTTCTATTCAACTGCTGAGCTCTGGAACTCTCTCCCAGAATCAGTCTTTCCCTCTTCCTATGACTTAAATTGCTTCAAACTCCGTGTGTCCAGACATTTTAGCTCGACCGTCCCTTGATTTCGGCCCTGTCACTCTTTGAAATCTGGGGGAGGCACTCGTTGCAGGCAGTTATGCCTTTTGCCTCCCTCGTTCAGATAGAAAAACAAAAATATATGAGATGTCCTCGGTACCACAAAAGGGTTCCTAAAATGTCTATATTTATGGCCTTGCTAAGATTCACAAAGGTCCTCTGCTCTATGATATAGAAATTCACCTGCAACGGAACGATATCCCTTAAGCTACTTCACACGTGATTAATATAGATATAGAAATATTAGTTCTATAAATTTGTCATGTTTAAGGAAGCATAGTCCGTTTTGTCTTACAAATTTCCACCGCCTGATGCTCGACTTACTAATTCGTGTCAACTGTCATATTTAATATACCCAAATTTCATACCATATATCGGCATTTTGCCTCAACGTTATGATGAAACAGGGTCGAAATTAAAATTACACCCCCTTGACCCCCTTTCAAGATAAATTTGTACATTTTTCGGTAGAAAAATGTCCCGGCCGAAGGCCGATTCCTCTTAAATTGCAGGCTCGCTATCGCTCGCCAAGAAAAAATCGACACCTAAATGGGACGAAAGGTCTTAAAAGTGACATAAATTGGGTGAAAGTTCTTAAAAATCGCCAAACTAATGGGGCGAACGTCTTAAAATCTCAAAAGCAATGGGGCTAAACATGAGGGAGAAAGGGGTAAAGAAAAAAATCCCTCAAGTGGAATCCTCCCCTTAAGAAGGAGCTGTGGTCGTCCAAAGGGTTAGGGTGAGAAATAGTTCGAAGCCTGTCAATTATTGCTGGAGGCCCATTTTAAGCTGAATAAAAGCGTCTCGTAATCAAGTTAAAAGGATGGCCCCGGTACTGGAAGGGTTAATTAATGGGTAGACGTCCTTCCTAAGCTGAATAGTATCGTCTAATAGCAGCCAGAATAAAACCTAAAAAGACGTCGGCGGTACAGATGGGGTTACAGCAGATTTATACTATTACCGTCGCCCTAATAAAATCATCTACCTTCAGTCTAGTGGTCGATAATAATGGGGCAGAACTCCTGAAAGGGGAGATGGGTTGGTTTTGCTTTTTTTGTGTTTTAGATTTTAAGACGTTCGGCCCATTAGTTTGGCGATTTTAAGACCTATCGCTCCATTTCATTGTCAATAATAAGACTTTTCGTGTCACATTTAGGTGTCGATTTGTCCCTGGCGAGCGATAGCGAGCTTATATTTAAGAGGAACAAGTCTTCGGCTGGGACAATTTTCTATCGAAATATGTAAACATTTATCTTGAAGGAGGGTCGGGGGTCGGGGGGGGGGGGGGGGGGGTATTTTTAAGGTTGATGGAGGGGTAGGGAGGAAACTCAAAAATAATAATACAAATATACATAAATGAACAAACAAATACGCTCATCCCCCCTTAACCCCTTCAGTACCGGTGACACCCTTTCCATTATATTCTGGCAACTATTAGACGGTTCGATGCAGCTTAGGAAGGATGTCTACTCGTTAAAAGAAATACAGACTATCTCAATTAAGCCTTGCAACTACCATATATCCTTCCTAAGCTTGATAAAATGGTCTAAATGCAGCTGAAATAAACACAAAAGACGTCCTCGGTACTGCTAGGGTTAACATCGAGAGAGAATAAACTGGCTCGTAGAAAATTGCCGGAAAAATAACTCGTGTGACATCGTTTTTGTTTTAGGGGGATATGGGTAGTTTTCCTGGACCCCTTCCTGCCTCGTGTTTAGCCCCATTAGTTTTGAAATTATAAGACGTTTGACCTATTAGTTTGGCGATTTTAACACCTTTCGCACCATTGCATTGTCAATTTTAGGACCTTTCATGCCATTTAGAAGTCGATTTTTCCTGGCGAGCGATAGCGAGCATGTAATTTTAAGAGCACCTGGCCTTCGGCCGGGAAGTTTTCTACCGAAAAATGTACAAATTTACCTTGAAGGGTACCTAGGGGGTATTTTTCTAAGTTTGATGGAGGTCTAGCAAGGAAACTAAAAATAAATGAATTCATGAATTAATAGACCAAAAGTACAGCCACTAGCCCTTAACCCGTTCAGTACCGGTGACGTCCTTTGGATTATATCCGGGCCATGGTTAGACAATTATATTCAGCTTAGGAAGGACCTCTGGCCATAATAATAAAGGCTTCAGACTAGCTAAACCAACCCCTTTTAACTACCACCGATCCTTCTGAAGCTGCATAATATCGTCTAAATATAGCTAAAATAAAATAAAACACACGTCGCTGGTACTCAAAGGGTTAAAATTTGCATATTTAAAAAGGGTCGTATTTTGTGGGTGGGAGAGTTATAAGGGAAGATTTCCACTTGAGGGACTTTTTTCGGGACCCCTTTCTCCCTCATGTGTAGTTCCATTGCTTTTGGGATATTAAGACGTTCGCTCCATTAGTTTGGCGATTTTAAGAACTTTCGCCTCATTTCTGTCTATTTTAAGACCTTTCGTGCCACTTTAGGTGTCAATTTTTGTTCCTGGCGAGCGATAACCAGTCTGTAATTTAAGAGGAACCTGCCTTCGGCCGGTAAATGTACTAATTTATCTTGAAAGGGGGTCTAGGGGGTGTAATTTTAAGATTGATGGAGGTCTAGGGAACAAACTAAAAACCTCCCCGTAAGTCGTTCTCCAGTAAAGAAAGGGATAAGGGGGAATGGTTCACTTTTGGGATTTTTTTTTTTAATTTATTTATTATTTTTCTAGAATCCTCCCTAGACCTCCCATCAAACTTTTAAAAAACCCATCCATTATATCATCCTTCTAGATTTGTCCCGGGGCCGATTCTGCCAAAATTAGAGGTTCACTATCGTTCGCCAGGAATAAAATCGACACCTAAAAAGTACGAAAGGTCTTAATATTGATAAAGATATGGGGCGAAAGGTCTTAATATCGACAACCTAATGGGGCAAACATCCTAAAATCTCAAAACTAATGGGGCTAAATATGAGGGAGAAGGGGGACCAGAAAAACGACCCGTCTCCCCTAAGAGTACCACCCTAGTGTCATATTTTGGGGGGTGGGAGGGTTTACTAGTCCTGCGCCATGAGAGGAAAGCCGCCTGAGTGTGCTTTATATAACCCGGGTAGTTGGGTGCGTGGCCGTAGTGTGGCGCTGATGCTGGTGCCGTACACATCATCATGGCGGGGGGCTCTCTGGTTGTGGTACCCTTGTTGTCTTCCTTCTGTGGTGCCGCCGTCGCCTTCCTCCTCTCCTCACCTCCTGCAGGTAGGGGAGGCACGCTTTATATTGAAGTTGAGGGGGAGTATTCTGGACCCCCTTCTCCCTCATTACTTTTGAGATTGTAAGACTTTTGCTCCATTAGTTTGGCGATTTTAAGACCTTTTGTGCCATTTAGGTGTCGATTGTTTTCTTGGCGAGCTATAGCGAGCCTGCAATTTAGGAGAAACCGGCCTTATGTCGGAGTACTTTACTACCGGAGAGAACTGTATAAAATCGGCTTAACTGTGTTGGTGGTGTGATGGTTTATTTGCTTATGTTCTGGGTGTGGTGTCCCGAGTTCGAATCCCGGGAGGGCCATATGCTTTCATTAGTCTATTCAAGTACATTGGGGTTTGTATTTGATATTAATATTAAAGAACTTATTATAATAGCCAGAAGAAACTGCTAAGGGAGAATTGTTTAGCTTTATTAGTTCTGAGATTTTAAGACATTCCCTCCATAAGTTTGGCGTTTTTAGGAGCTTTCGGGCCGAAAAATGCACACATTTATTTCAAAGGAGGGTTTTGGGGGTATGTTTTTTAATCTTGACGCAAGTTTAGGGATACAACTAAAATATCTCCCTTTAATTAATGACTGCAGCTAAATAGTCGGACCAGAAATCTAAGAAATAATAATAAATGAGGCAAACACAACAACAATTGAACTGTTAGATTGAACTATTCGATCAGATACAGGAAGGGGCCCAATTTAGGGGGATGGGTGTATTCATTTGATCATTTATATATATTTTATAATTTATTTTGTTTCTTCCTTAGACCTCCATCAAGCTGAAATTTTTTACATTTTTCGATTGAAAAATGTCCCGGCTGAAGGCCTGTTCCTCTTAAATTACAGGTTCGCTATCGCTCGCCAGGAAATAATAGACACTTAAATAACACGAAAAGTATTAATACTGACACAAATATGGGGCGAAAAGTCTTAAAATCGCCAAACTAATTGGCCGAACGTCATAAAACCTGAAAACTGATGGGACTATGCATGAAAAAGAAGGGGGACCAAAAAAACGACCCACCTCCCCTTAAGGGGAAGGCTTCAGTTAGGGTCTACTGGTTGAGAGCTACTGGTTGTTGTTGTTGCTGTTCCCCAAGCTGCCTGGCCGAACAGCCCCAAAGCCCCAAGCAAGGCCAAGGCCATAACCGAGCGCCCCCACAGAATCCTCCCTGCCTACCACAATGAAGCCTGGGTGACCGAAGCCACTCCATGGCGGGGAGCTAAGGAGGGCGACAGAAACGCCCGGGAAACCAAAGCCCCACCCAGGGCCCTGTGCCCCTCAGCAATTATGAAGAGAATGTTGAGGGTCAAAGGAAAAATGTGACACTTTGGCTTCCAATCTGCCAACCTCTAGGTTGGCAGATTGGGAGGTCAATCCACGGAAGAGACGCCGTCACTTGAGATCTAGAAAATATATAAGTAAAAGGAACAGTCAGAGTAAGCTATGGGTATGGCAGAGATCGCTCAGTTCTCACTCTGATAGACCAGCTCATCACCACATGACTAGAACTCAATCCTCCCAGCATCAGCTAGGAACGGCTCTAGAAAGCCGCCTTTGGCGGGGGGATAGCTCCCCTATTTCAACCCCTTTCGGGGTTGGGCACCCGCCCAGAACTACTGGTTAAAATAGTCTACTGGTTGAAATGGTCTACTGGTTGAGAGCTTCTGGTTGAAATGGTCTACTGGTTGGAATGGTCTATTGGTTGAGAGCTACTAGTTGAAATGGTCTACTGGTTGAAATGGTCTACTGATTGAAATGGTCTATCTGGTTGAAATGGTCTACTGGTTGAAATGGTCTACTGGTTGAAATGGTCTACTGGTTGAAATGGTCTACTGGTTGAAATGGTCTACTGGTTGAAATGGTCTATCTGGTTGAAATGGTCTACTGGTTGAAATGGTCTACTGGTTGAAATGGTCTACTGGTTGAAATGGTCTACTGGTTGGAATGGTCTATTGGTTGAGAGCTACTAGTTGAAATGGGCTACTGGTTGAAATGGTCTACTGGTTGGAATGGTCTATTGGTTGAGAGCTACTAGTTGAAATGGTCTACTGGTTGAAATGGTCTGCTGGTTGAAATCGTCTACTGGTTGAAATGGTCTACTGGTTGAAATGGTCTACTGGCTGAAATGGTCTACTGGTTGAAATGGTCTACTGGTTGAAATGGTCTACTGGTTGAAATGGTCTACTGGTTGAAATGGTCTACTGGTTGAAATGGTCTACTGGTTGAAATGGTCTATTGGTTGAGAGCTACTAATTGAAATGGTCTACTGGTTGAAATGGTCTACTGGTTGAAATGGTCTACTGGTTGAAATGGTCTACTGGTTGAAATGGTCTACTGGTTGAAATGGTCTACTGGTTGAAATGGTCTACTGGTTGAAATGGTCTACTGGTTGAAATGGTCTACTGGTTGAAATGGTCTACTGGTTGGAATGGTCTATTGGTTGAGAGCTACTAGTTGAAATGGTCTACTGGTTGATATGGTCTACTGGTTGAAATGGTCTACTGGTTGAAATGGTCTACTGGTTGAAATGGTCTACTGGCTGAAATGATCTACACCACAGCCAGAACATAAGAATCTAAACCATTACACCACCAACACAGTTATTATTATGATATTTAGTTAAATGATAATTGAGGAATTTTGCTTGCTTTTTTGCCATTTTCGAGTAATATATTTTAGTTGGTCCTCTAGGCTAAAAAAAAAAAAAAAAAACGCCTTTCCAGACTTCAGACTTCCTTCAAAGTAATAAATGCCCACCCAGACCCCCTTCAAGCTAAATTTTTATTTTTTAGATAGAAAAATGTCCTGGCTGATTTCTTTTAAGGGAGCCCACCTCGCTTTTGTTCTCTTTCTCTTCCTCTCTCTTTGGCTTGTATCCATTCGGCCCCATTCAGCCTACTGTTTTAAGACGTTTACCCCCATCCAGGTGTCAATATTTTCCTGGCGAGTGGTAGCGAGCCAGCATATATATATATTTTTGTTTTGACAGCAAGCTAAATTTGATTTTTTTTCGATAGAAAATGTTTCCGGCGAAGCCGGATTTCTCCATACAATTCTGGCTCGCTATCGCTCGCCAGGAAGATATCAACACCTGGATGGGGATAAACGTCTTAAAACAGTAGGCTAAATGGGGCCAAATGGATACAAGCCATGGAAAGAGAGAAAAGGAGAGAAAGATACACAAAAAAAATCGGTGACCCCCCATAAGTTTCAGGCTTGCTATCGCTTGCCCAGAAAAAATCGACACCTGAATAATGTGAAACGTCTTACTATTGCCAGATGAAGGGGGTGAACCGTCTTAAAATTTCCAAACTTATAGAGTGAAACAAGGGAGGTCCAAAAAGACGTCACATGGACCAAATAGAGTTAAGGGGACAGTGGCTGTTTCTTTGGTCTCTTAATTCATGTATTCATATATTTGTTTAGTTTACTCCCTAGACCTCCATCAAGCTTTAAAAAAAAAAAAAAAATCAAGATAGATTTGTACATTTTTCGGCAGAAAAATTTCCTGGCCAAAGGCCGATTCCTCCTAAAATTACAGGCTCGCTATCGCTCGCCAGAAAAAAATCGACACTTAAATGGCATGAAGGGTCCTAATATTGACAAAGAAATGTGATGAAAGGTCATAAAATCCCCAAACTAATGGTACCAACGTCTTAAAATCTCAAAACTAGTGGGGCTAAACATTACGGAGAAGGGGGTCCAGAAACACGGTCTGTCTCCCCTTAACCCCTTGAATCCGAGAGGTCCTTCGTAAGTTGAATACCACAATTAACCCTCTCAGTGTCCTAGGGCGCGTTTTCTGTTTACTCTGGCTAATAAAAGACGATTTTCTTCAGTTTTGGAAAGCCCTCAATGAATCAAATGGGTAAAGTTTTTCTCAATTTTCTGGACCTCCTTCTCCCTCATGCTTAGCATATTAGATTTTGAGATTTGAAGACGTCCGTTCCGTTAGTTTGGCGATTTTGAGACCTTCGCCCCTATTTCCTTGTCAATATTAAGACCTTCGTGCCATTTAGGTGTCAGTTTGTTCCTGGCGAGCGATAGCGAGCCTGTAATTTTAAAAGCAATCGGTCTTCGGCCGAGAAATGTACAAATATATATGTAACCCCCCCCCAAAAAAAAAAAAAATACCACTACCCCCTAAAGCCTGCGACTCCTCCAATTCCTTCCTAAGCTGAATATAAACGTCTATACTGACCACCAAAACACACGGAAGGAAGAAGGCAGGCGTCGTCCGCGGGTCCTGAACGAGTTAATAACCCCTGCAGTACCGGTCCTGTCCTTTTAAGGGGAGATGGGCCGATTTTCTGGACCACTTTCTCCCTCATGTTTAGCCCTATTCGTTTTCAGATGTTCAGATGTTTGCCCCATTAGTTAGTTGATTTTAAGACCTTTCGCCCCATTTCTTCGTCAATATTTAGACCTTTCGTACTATTTAGTTGTCGATTTTTTTTCCCTGGCGAACGATAGTGAGCCAGTAATGTTGGAAGAACCGGCCTTCGGCCGGGAAATTTTTCTACCGAAAAATGTACAAATTAATCTAGAAGGGGGATCTAATGGAAGTTTATTTAGATTTGATGCAGGTTTAGGGAGGAAACTAGAAAAATAATGAATACATGCAAATACCGGCCCTGTCCTTTTAACTTTACTCCGGCCACTAGCAGACGATTGTATTAACCCTCTCAGCACCATGACGCGTTTTAGCAGTTCCTTCTGGCTATCATAAGACGATGTTATACAGCTTAGCAAGGATCTGTGGGAATTAAATGGGTTAAGGGGAGATGGGCCGTTTATATGCCTTTCTATTGATAGTTTTATGATTTTCTTAGTTTCCTCCCTATACCTCCATCAAATTTAAAAAAAAACATCCATTAGATCCCCCTTCTAGATTAATTTGTACATTTTTCGGTAGAAAAGTGTCCCGGCCGTAGGCCGGCTCTTCCAACATTACAGGCTCACTATCGTTCGCCAGGGAAAAAATCGACACCTAAATAGCACGAAAGATCTAAATATTGACGAAGAAATGGGGCGAAAGGTCTTAAAATCGAGTAACTAATGGGGCAAACATCTTAACATCTGAAAACTAATGGGGCTAAACATGAGGGAGAAAGTGGTCGAGAAAACCGGCCCATGTCCCCTTAAGACTATCTCAATCAATCCTCTGACTTCCATATGCCCTTCCTAATCTGAATATAATCGTCTAATAATAGCCAGAATACCGAAAAAAGTGCGTCATCGAGCGCCAGAGGGTTAACCCCTTCTGTACCGGATACGTCTTGTAAACTTTATTCTGGGGTACTATTAGACGATGCTTGTGCAGTTTAAAAAGCGCCTCCAGCAATTAACAGGTTCGAAGTATCTCTCTTAGCCCATTTTACAGATCCTTCTTAAACTGCACACAATCGTTTAAATATAGCTACAATAAAATCGAAAAGACGTCACCGGTAAAGAAGGGGTTAACTTACTCTGGCTACTATAGTTCATTCATTATAGTTACCCCATAGCTGGGGTTGGCCGACTCTAGACAGAGCCCGAACAGGAACAATAGAAACAAAAATACACACACATCAAGGTTGCCCAGGAAACCCCCCAGAGACCTAGGCCCATTTGGGGTCCCAATCAAAGACTCCCAGGTCCCAGATCTCCCGGAGAGGTTCCAGTCTCAGCAGGCATAACGCAAATATTTCAATCTATCTATCTATTGCCTGACGCCGTGATTCCCGAAGGGGTGGCCAATATTTCAAACTAACGGGTTAAATTGTAGCGGATACAATTAGCCAATAAACTTGCTCGTGTGACACCGACTTAAGGGGGTCACCTGTTTTTTTTATCTTTCTCTCTTTTTCTCTCTTTCCCTTGCTTGTATCCATTCGGCCCCATTCAGCCAACTGTTTTAAGACGTTTATCCCCATCCAGGTGTCGATATCTTCCTGGCTAGCGATAGCGAGCCAGCATTGTATGGAGAAATCCGGCTTCGCCGGAGAATTTTTTTTATCGAAAAATGTACAAATTTAGCTTGCTCTCAAAACAAAAATTTATACAGTATATGGTGGCTCGCTACCGCTCACCAGGAAAATATTGACACCTGATGGGGGTAAACGTCTGAAAACAGTAGGCTGAATCGGGCCGAATGGATACAAGCCAAAGAGAGAGGGAGAGAAAGATAAAATAAAGCGAGGTGGGCCCCCTTAACATTATAGCATCACTACCATTATAAACATGTCATTACTGTAAACATTTGGTATCCCCAGGTGGTATCTCTATTCTACACACACATATGCTTACATTATAGGATCCCTACTGTTAAGGACATGTAATTATTGTAAATATCTATTATCCCCAGGTGGCATCTCCTCGGCTGAAGAGGTTGTGACCGCTTTGATAACCGGCCCACTGTGGGATCAAGACATCTTGCTGGTTACTGACGACCACAGTCACCGGGTACTGGATGTTAACCGGATTGTGGCAGTTGCCGGAGCGTCCCTTATTCCGGTCATCTCTATTACGCAAAATTCACTGATCAATACCACCCTTCCTCCCCGAGACACTAAAGGCTCGCACTTCACCGCGTTCCTCCTCTTCCGACAAGATCCCACACAGTTTTTGATGAGCTTGGCCCACAACCTCTACTGGAACCCCCGGTATCTCGTTCTCTTCTGCCTGAACTCACAACTGGATGCTACAGGCTTCCTCAGTTTGCCCGTCGTTCAGCGCTCTTTCTACATCTCACTTATGTACCCTATGGAACGGAATGGCCGCACTAGCTTTTACACTTACACCAGCTTGCCGATGTTGGTCAGCTCAAATGGCCGCCCTCTTATTAAAGCTCCTCTGGGACTCTGGAGTCCTAAAGCTTTTCCCAGTCGCCAATCACTATTTCCGCCACGCTTTAAGGACTTTGGAGGTGTGACGCTGGAAGTGTCTGTGGTTTGCTATGATGAACCATTCGTCTACGTATCTCCGGATGGCATCGGCTGTGCGGGCTCCAATCTAGATGCTCTACAAATAATAGGGGACAAGCACAATTTTCAGTTGACCCAGGTCTCTCCCGCCGATGTAACTTGGGGAGCTAAAGTTAACGGCACGTGGAATGGGATGCTGGGCCAACTGATGTACGAGGGGAAGCACTTCAGTGTCAATGTCCTGCAGCCCAGCCCAGACCGAGCCAGAGAGTTTGATTATACCTACCCCTACTGGGAAGACGGGTTCGCGATTCTGATCATCAAGCCTCCGCCCTTCCCTCAGTGGAGAAATGTGCTCTACCCATTCACCAGCCTCATGTGGGGCCTTATCTTTGCTACCATGGTCTCCGTATCGCTCGTTCTTTCCTACCTCCTACGTTACCTGGAGAATATTAAAGATTCTGTTGGCATGATACTCAAGGTAATTTCAGGTAAAAACACAAAGCACAAGATACAGTAGTCAAGATATGAACCTCAGACAAATACTGTGCATAAGTGACAGGATTTTTTTGAGGACCCCATGTCCCTCATGCTAAGCCCCATTAGTTTGAGATTTTTAGATGTTCACCCAATTAGTTTGGAGATTTTAAAACCTTTCGCCTCATTTCTTTGTCAATATTAAGACCTTTCATGCCATTTAGGCGTCCATTTTTTCCTGGTGAGCAATAGCGAGCCTGTAATTTAGGAGGAAGCGGCCTTTGGCCGGAATTTTTTTCTACCGAAAAATTTACAAATTTATCTCGAAGGGGGTTCTTGAGGTGTTTCTTTAAGCTTGAGAGAGGTCTAAGGAAGGAAACTATAAACCCCCCTTAATGCACTCAGTGGTAAATGCATAGTTTAATTGTGATTCTTTCGTTTATCTTACCATATGTAATACTTTAATAACCTTTTCAGGCTTGGCACCGCTATTAGCATATCGAGGAAAGGGTGTCCCTAAATGCACGCGCGATGAGCGTATTGGATAGTTCAGAAATAAGGTGATTGAAAACTGAATGCTCGAATTGTGTATAAAATGGGCTACGACAAGTTTTGGTAGTGACAAGCTGAATGAAACTCTTGGCAACACTGCTCTCAACCTACACCCTTACCATTGGAATGCTTTAATAACCCTCTCAGGCTTGGTACCGCGTATTGAGATTTAAGGGGAGACTGGCCGTTTGTTTGGTCTATTAATTAATTTATTCATATATTTTTTTAGTTTCCTCCCTAGACCTCCATCAAGCTTAGAAAAACACCCCCTAGACCCCCCTTCAAGATAAATTTGTACATTTTTTGGTAGAAAAATGTCCCGTCCAAAGGCCGGTTCCTCTTAAAATTGCAGGCTCGCTATCGCTCGCCAGAAAATAATCGACACCTAAATGGCACGAAAGGTCTAAAAATTGACAACGAAATGGGGCGAAAGGTGTTAAAATCGCCAAACTAATGGGTCGAACGTCTTATAATCTCAAAACTAGTGGGGCTAAACATTAGGGAGAAGGGGGTACAGAAAAACGGTCTGCCTCCCCTTAAGCCTTTTATACTGGCTCACATTGTTGTGTGTACTGTGTGAAGTGCATGCTGAATATTATTGTACTGTTGGAGTGGTTGTGGTTGTGAGTGTTATCTGTAACCAGTGTTATCAGCTCGATCTTGTTGATCAGGTGTTAGCATTCACATTGTAAATGCGACACTGGTCTATTGCACCTCTGATGTCCGCCATTGTAGAGAGGGGTCAGGTGAGATCAGGTGAAGGTATCTTTACAATGGCACCTCGTATCTACAGTACTTTCCGAAGATTTTTGAGAGGGGAGAAGGGGTGTTGGAGACAGAGGAAGCTGTTGTAGTGGCTTTGTTGTGTGTGTTATTAGTTTGTATACGTCGTCGAGGTATTACTAACCCAAAATATCTCCCTCTCCTTTTTCTTTGGTGTTGCCTCCAGATCAGCGGCGGGCTAGTGAACCAGCCCATGGGGGATGGTGAGATACGGGCGTGGTGGGCGCGGGTGTGGCTGGTGTTCTGGTGGGTAGTGGTGGACATCCTAGCAGCAGCCTACATGAGTAACTTGGTGGCGGTGTTATCGGTGCCGGTATATCCCTCACGGATCAACACTGTTCATGATCTGGCACATTCCGATTACATGTAAGATGTTCCCATTTATATTGGTCTTATCTCGTCTTTCTCTTCTTCTCTTATTGTTTTTCTTCTCTTCTATCTATTCTCATTTATCTTCTTTTATACACTTCTCTTCTCTCTTTTCTTATCTTCTATCTATTCTCATTTATCTTCTTTTATCAGTCATACATGAATAAGCTGGTGACAGTGTTATATATATATATATATATATATATATATATATATATATATATATATATATATATATATATATATTTTTTTTTTTTTTTTTTTTTTTTTTTGTTTTAAATATTCCAACTACTCCTTCTCGGTCATTGCCGGTGTACTACCTCTCACGGATCAGCATCGTCTACGATCTGGTGTCTTCCGACTACATGTAACATTCCCCATTTCTATCTGCCTCTTCTCGACTCTCTCTCTCTTCTTCTCTTCTCGTCTCTTACGTTTTCTCCTTTATACCATATCATTATCAACACATTTAACCCCTTCTGTACCGACAACGTATTTATTATTTGATTTCAGCTACATTCAGACGATTTTGTGAAACTCAGGAAAGATAATATGGTAGCTGAAAGGATTGATTGAGGTAGTCTGTAGCCTTATAATGGATAGACGTCCTTCCTAAGCTGAACAAAATCGTATAATACTTGCCAAAATATAATGAAAAGTACATCACCAGTACAGAAGGGGTTAATTAGTCCGAGATCTAGGGTGAAAATCGGTCCCATCACAGAGGACTTGCAGCTACTGTTATAATCTACAAGACGTGTAACTTAAGGGGAGGTCTCCACTTGAGGGATTTTTTGCTTGACCCCTTTCTCCCTCATGTTTAGCCCCATTGCTTTTGATATTATAAAACGTTTGTCCCATTAGTTTAACGATTTTAAGAACTTTCACCCCATATTAAGACCTTTCGTGCAATTCAGGTGTCGATTTTATCCTGGCGAGCGATAGCGAGCCTGTAATTTAAGAGGAACCGGCCTTCGGCCGGGACATTTTTCTACCGAAAAATGTACAAATTTATCTTGAAAGGGACTCAAGGGGGTGTAATTTTAAGCTTGATGGAGGTCTAGGGAACAAACTAAATACCTCCTCTTAAGGTTGTGAAGATGTTATTTCATTAGGATAACCTTAGTCAATCAGTTCCCATATTTAATTTAAGGGGGGTCACCGGCTTTTTTTGGTCTTTCTCTCCTGTTCTCTCTTTCCCTGGCTTGTATCCATTCGGCCCCATTTAGCCAACTGTTTTAAGACGCTTATCCCCATCCAGGTGTCGATTTCTTCCTGGCGAGCGACAGCGAGCCAGCATTATATGGCGAAATCCGGCTTCGCAAGAGACATTTTTCTATCGAAAAATGTACAAATTTAACCGGGTATAGTACCTTCAAGCAACAAAACACTCAAGCGTCGCTAGTTATCAGGCAACCAGACCCTGTGACGTAGGTCCTTGTTGAAGGGAAAGAGTGGGTCCCTTTCCAATGTTTACAATTGTGGTCATAATTCGTACCCATTTTCTCTGCCTCCCCATTTTCTCTCAGACCATCCATGGGGGACTATGGAGACTTCGCCCCCCAGGCTCTCAAGATCTCTGATAACCCGACACTGGCTCTCATGGGAAGTAGACTCCACCTAGAGCCTATTACGGACCCAAGCGACTCCTATGGCCCGCTGATCAAGAAGGTGTTGCAGGGAACCCACGCCATGATGGTCACTGTGGACTATCTTATATACGCTCAACACAACAATAACCTCACCAGGACTACTTATGTTATGGACGAACTGGTGGGTCATATAGTGATTGAAAGATAGATAGATGGGCAGATAGACAGGTAGGTTTATAGAATATATACTGTATATCCAGTATATATATATATATATATATATATATATATATATATATATATATATATATATATATATATATATATATATATATAATACTGTGACACCCTATATACAGGCGTTCTCAACCTTTTCAGCACCGCGCCCCTCTTAAGTCAGGACGGTATTAATGATTTCCCCCCCCCCCCCCGCCGACGGCCCCCCACCCCGATCTCCCCCCTGCCTCTGATGCATAGATAACCATTGTTTTTATCCATTCTATATGGATGCTTAAGACGCAAGATACCTGTACTGTAAAAAGGGCGAAAATGTGACCAATCTGCATGTAAGGATTAAAACTGATTAATGGTTGTATGGCAACACTACATGCGGTTGCTCGGATGACGGTTGTGAAGTTTTCCTATCAAAGTTTCTTATTCATACATATCTTTGGTATAACCCTGTAGCATTTGAATGGCCTAGCCCTAATTTGAACTTTGATTACGGTACCCCACGCCGCCCCCCTCCCCCCCCCCCCCAGGTTGGGAAACGCTGCCCTTTAACGTGGTAATGGCTGTATAGAATAAATAATATATCTCATCTGTTCTGGCTCTGTCTCGAGTCGGCCACCTCCAGCTATGGGGTATGTGCCTGGGTATATACATACATAATACATAAATACATATATAGATGTTCTGGAGTTACATGTGGTGGTCCTACTTGTATGTACACACACGCACACAGACACACACACATACACATACAAACAAACACACACACACACTACCATTACCAGACGCCTTCATCCTCAAAGGGGGATGACCACGAATGAAACGCCTCCACCGAGATCCTCCCTTTGATTCTCTATCTAGTTATCAGCAGAGGGTTGCTAGCTGCTCAACCACCCATTGCTGTGTATAGTGTGTGTGTGAGGTGATGGTGGAATGTTATCGTTGTGTTGGAATGCTTGGGGAGGTTAAGGGCAGATGGGCCGGGTTTTTTTTGTTATCCTATTAATTCATATATTCCTTTATTTCTTAGTTTCCTCGCTAGACTTCCATCAAGCTTAGAAAATCACCCCCAAGACCCCCTTCAAGATAATTGTTTACATTTTTCGGTAGAAAAATTTACCGGCCGAAAGCTGGTTCCTTTTTAAATTTCAGGCTCGCTTTTGCTCGGCAGGAAAAAATCGACACCTAAATGGCACGAGAGGTCTTAACATTGACATTGAAATGGGGCGAAAGGTGTTAAAATCGCCTAGCTAATGGGCCGAACGTCTTATAATCTGAAAACTAATGGGGCTAAACACGAGGGAGAAAGGGGACCAGAAAAACGGCCCATCTCCCCTTAGAGCAATCTCTAACCAGAGTAATCAGCGTGTCCATGCTGATCAGGACATAATACAGTTATACAATACTCGTATGCATTTGGCGCTAGGCTACAGCACCTCTAATGTCCGCCATTGTAGCTAGGGGTATGGAAGGCAATTTCCACAGGTCAATAAAACGATGTTGCTCCAACCAGGGGTAGAACCCACGACCTTCCACACACGAGTCAAGTGCAGTACCCCTGAGCCACGCTTGCTCTCCACACACACACACAGACATAACCCTTCAATTGATTATATTACATCATCACTTGTATAGATCTAAAATAATCTTCCATTCGTCTAAACCTTTAACTGTCTTGATAGCCTAGTGCTTAGTGTGAGGAATTTCGGTGTGAGTATCCTAGGTTCGAGTCCTTGGAGTACCACATGTATTCATTACTTTCATTGATTTCACTAGTTAGGTTTATTTGTAAATTAAATATAGGTTGGTGGAAACAAATATGAATAATGTTTCGCCTATACAGATCTTCCAGAGTTACATGTCATGGTTCTTGCCTCGGAACACCCCGTACACCAGACTCATCTCGGACGAGGTTATCCAGCTGTTGGAGACCGGCATCATGCACAAGCTGTACCGGGACCATGTTGGGGGCTACATCGGCAAGGAGGCACAGGTACAGTGGCAGGCGGGGGTTAAGGGTTAAGGGAGCCCACCTCGTTTTTTCTTTCTCTCTTTATCTCCCTCTCTCTTTGGCTTGCATCCATTCGGCCCCATTCTTCCTACTGTTTTAAGATGTCAACATTTTACTGGCGAGCGGGAGCGAGCCAGCATATATATATTTTAGTTTTGACAGCAAGCTAAATTTGTACATTTGTCGATAGAAAAATTTCTCTGGCGAAGCCGGATTTCTCTATACAATGCTGGCTCGCTATCGCTCGCCAGGAAGAAATCGACACCTGGATGGGGATAAACGTCTTAAAACAGTTGGCTGAATTGGGCCGAATGGATACAAGCCAGGGAAAGAGAGAAAAGGAGAGAAAGATAAAACAAAAGCCGGTGACCCCCCTTAATTTTTTTGAGGCACAATTGTAATACATTGGTGACCTATTTGGAAACCGGTTTGAGCCACAATAGTCGCATTACTGGGATCTCAATTTTTGTGTTTTATTATTAGGGGTTGTTCAGGTATTCATGACACCGACTGTACGTTCAGATTAAATAGAGAGATACAGTATATATATATATATATATATATATATATATATATATAGAGAGAGAGAGAGAGAGAGAATGTGTGTGTGTGTTAGTTTACTTTGCCATTGTCAGCTTAAGGTATATAATAATGTATACACTGTTAACCCTTTCTCTTACTGTCCAGGTCCGTGGTAGTGGTGTGCTGAAACTGGAACACCTTCAGGGGGCCTTTATAGTGCTGGTCCTCGGGGTGTTGGTAGCACTCATAGCACAGCTAGGGGAACGACTACTATTATAACCACTACTATATTGATAGTGATAAATCTGTATATTATTATAATAAATGGATTTATTCCCACCAACATACCTCTAAATGGGTAAATACTTATGGACACTTCAATTGCCCTTTCCATACCCATATATATTTAAAGAGTACGGTGACATCTGGTGATTTAATTATTTTCGACATTCATCCATTAAAGGGGAGGTCTTTAGTTTGCTCCTTAGACCTCCATCAAGCTTTAAAAAATACCCCAAAGACCCCAGTTCGAAATACATTTGTACATTTTTCGGCAGAAAAAAAGTTCCGTCCGAAGACTGGTTCCTCCTAAATTGCAAGCTCGATATCACTAACCAAGAAAAAAAAAAAAAAAAATTAGTACATAAGTCTTAAAATGGCAAGGAAATGGGGCGAAATATCTTAAATCGCCCAACTTATGGGGCGAAAGTCTTAAATTTTCCAAACTAATGGGGCTAAACATGAGGGAGAAGGGGGTCCATGAACACTACCCACCTCCCCTTAATGACATTGACTCTTCATTAGGAAAGAAAGATCAACATCAACTAATATAAGCATTAACTGATATGCAGTTCAATGACATTGTATTAGATATGTACAGGAAGATAACAACTTTTATAAAAACAGAACCAGATTATTTTGATCTTAATATTATTTATTTATTTGTTATTTTTGTTTTGTGAGAGGATTGAGAGAATTAAACTAGGGTAAAAGAATCTGTTATATTTGTTTGATATACAACATAGTCCATAGTGTTGTTACTGAAAGCATGAAATGTCATAATAACAATTATTATATGTATGAGAGTGATATATATATATATAATATCAAGTAAGGAAGGAATGAAATAAAAGGTAAACAGGAAGGGTATATATAGAGGGTGGATAAACTAGGAGAGAGAAGGGGTTAACCTCTCCACGCATGCGCACTATGCGGGATGGTGGTCAGTAGGTGGGGTCGAAGCTGATTGGCTGCGTGTCGAGGGGCGTGGCCTAAGTTGTGTGGCGCCTCTGCGTCAAGGGCACCGGGGGGCGAGGAGGGGTGTTAGGTCCTGTAGGGTAGTGCCTTTTGGCAGAAGGTAGGATCTGAAGGTCCAGAGGTTGGCTCCAGCCTGAAGGTGAAGAGTTAACCGACGTGAAAGACGAGTCTGCGTCATACCAATATAGGAATGAGGTCCACAGTCCTCATAATTACAGGTATGTTGGTAAATGACGTGATCGTCGGTCATCGGGCTCTTTATCTTGGTGGAGGCTGGTT
>CM064580.1:42536620-42877191 GCA_032716605.1 Paralithodes platypus
TGATTTGTGGGTACATTCTTTGGCACGAAAGGTCTGTATATTGACAAAAAATGGTGCGAAAGGTCATAAAATCGTCAAAGTATTGGAGCAAATGTCTTAAAATCTCTATCAACTCGTACCCTCGTGGTCCTCCTGACGGTGATTCTAGACGTGTGTTGGTTGTACATATTGGCCACTATTCCGGTCTCCAGGATCCGCTGTAACCGGTCGGAGATGACGGTGGTGTAGGGGGTGTTGCGGGGGAGGAACCACGTCTGATGGCCCCGGAATAGCTGGGAGGGGAGTGGGGGGGGGGGGGGGGTTGAGAAGACCAGGGTTATTTTATTTGCTCATATATTTATTAATTTCTTATTATTATTCTAGTTTCCTCCTTTACACTTCCATCAAGCTTTAAAAAAACATCCACCAAGATCCCCTTTCTAGATATATTTGTACATTTTATTAAGAGGGTGTATTGTGATCGTATTTACCCATTTGTGTCGCATAGGTAGATTACAAACTAAAGAAAATCGTCTAATGGTAACCAGAATATGATGAAAATTACGTAATGGTAGTGAAGGGGTCAAACAAAGCTACCCACCTTCTCGTCCATAATATAAGTAGACTCCGTGAGACCTTTCCAGTTCTGCGTGAAGATGAGGTAATCAATGGACACCACCAGCCCGTGCGTACCCTTGAGAACCTTCTGCAGGAGGAAGTGGTAAGGGTCCGGCAGGTAGATGACTGGATCCAGGTACATCCGGTGACCCAGGGTGGAATACACGGGGTTGGTGGAGCTCCTTAGGGCACCAGGGACGAAACTACCATAGTCCACCATGCAAGGGCTGGGGGAAAGAGAGTTACAAGGAATAGTTAGTTTCTCAGATAACTTACGGTCCATTCCGGGGAGATACTCGAAGTGAAAGGAAAGAGACTGTTTAGTGCACTACACTCATTGCATAGTGTGCAAAATACTATCTACTCTCTACTTGAACTGCTCTATTGAAGAACTGTTTACAACTTCTGAGGGCAGTTTGTTCCAGGTAGAACAGATCTTATGATGTAGAGACAGAGTTGTTTTATAGTTTCAAGTTACCATCAGCTGGCAAAAAATAGGTTATACGCAAACTCCAGATAATTCTACGGGTGCAGCTCTCCTCACATGATGTCGAGTCGGCCACCTCCTTGAGTGTCTGTATCCTGGGGTGGCAGGAAGGGTACCGGGGGGGGGGGGGGGGGGTTTCATGGTCTAGTTATGCTTAGTGACGTGTGCTTTTAACCCCTACTATACCAGCGACGGCGGAGAGCCATCAGTATAAATGTGACTCACCAATACCAGTGACGGCTCTCATCCATCCTGCTAGTTCTGATATATTTTTTTCTTTTCTATGTGATTGAGAGAGGCAAACGGCAGAACTGCCTATAGCGAGTGCCTCCCCCATAGTTGAAAGAGTGACAGGGCCAAAATCAAGGGACGTTCGAGCCAAAATGCCTGGACACACGGAGTTTGAAGCAATTTAAGTCATAGGAAGAGGGAAAGACTGATTCTGGGAGAGAGTTCCAGAGCTCAGCTGTTGAGTAGAAGAAAGTTTGAGAGTAACGTTTCACTCTTGGGTTGGAGAGTTGCACAGAGTAGGGGTGGGATTGAGTTGCAAGACGGGTACCACGTGCCCTACGTAAAGGAGGTGGTATACACTGGGAAAGCTCTGAGGAACACTGATTATTATAGTAGCGATAGAATAGCGAGAGAGATGCAACATTGCGGCGGAGAGAGAGAGATTGCAGAGAGTTGGTGAGTGGACGGGAGTTAATGATACGAAAGGCCTTCCTTTCAACTTTGTCTAGGAGAGTGGTGTGAGAGGAACCTCCCCACACATGTGAACAATACTCAATACAAGGACGCACTATGCCCCTGTACAGGGCAAGAAGCTGTGCAGGGGAAAAGAACCCGCTAAGGCGGTTGAGCACACCCAGCTTCTGGGAGACTGCCTTAGCAAGACTGGTAATATGGTCCTTCCAAATGAGAGAGGAAGAAAAAGAGACCAAGTATATTGAGAGAAGATGAAGGATTGATTTTTGTATTGTTGAAGAATAAGGGATAGTCCGCTGGGAGTTCCTTACGGGTAGATAGATGGAGAAATTGGGTTTTGGAAGCATTAAAGGTATCTAGCTGGAGCTGCTTACATGACTTAGAGGCACTGCTGTTAGGAGTTGGCAGCACTTTTCATGCTCCTTCTCAGCCATTCCGGGCCGGCTGGCTCAGTTACCCACCAACTCTTGAGCTGAGAGGGTGTTGTTTCGTTGATTATGGCAACAAGTCTGGTACTGGAGGGTACACTTATATCTACTATGCCCTGGTACAGTAGGGGTTAAGGGAGTAGGGGCGATGTTTTGGTCTAGTTATCTATTTATTTACGAATTTTATAGTAACCTTGCTAGAGCTCCATCAAGCTTAAACAAAACACCACCTAGACCCCCATTCAAGGTAAATTTGTACATGTTTTGGTAGAAAAATGTCCCGGCTGAAGGCCAGTTCCTTCTAGAATTACAAGCTTGCTATTGCTCGCCAGGAATATATCAACGCCTAAATGGCACAAAAGGTCTTTATTTTGACAAGAAATGTGGTGAAATGTATTAACCTATATAATACTGTAGCAAAGGATATTACCTTAAATGTACCCTTCAGTACCAGGCAGTGTGGCCAAAATGGCTTCAGAGGCAAGAGAACACACCCTCCCACCTCAGAAGTTGGTGTAGAACTTGCCCAGCCAGCCTGTAGAGGCTGGCAGGTAACTTGAGAAGTGTTAACAACTCCTCAGAACAGTGCCTACAAGTCATGTTAGCAGCTACCGCTTGATACTACCAGTTACAAGGACCGCATATTACTAAAGGCCATCGGCCGTCGTTGGTATGGGCGAGTTACTTTTTTACTGACGGCCGTTGTTCATTGCCAGTACAGTAAGGGTTAAAATCTCAAAGCTAATTAGACTAAACATGAGGGAGAAAAAGCAACTACCTCCCCCTTAAAAATAATACGCAAAACATTCCTCACATGATATCGGAGTCGGCCACGTCCTTGAGCGTCTGTATCTTGGGCAGCAGGAAGGGCACGGTGAGGACGGACATAAGGTTACTCATATACGCCGCCGCCAGTACGTCCACCACCACCCACCAGAAGATCAGCCACACCCGCGCCCAGGCATAGTCCCTCACGCGTCGGTCATTCATGGCTTGACCTAGCAGACTAGACACCACCTGTAAATAAAGGTTACGTGGAGACTCTATAGTTGTTCTATAGGGTCTCTAAGGTTACGTCCCTTGAGACCCACATGACACCACCTCAGTTATAGTCTAGTTTATGTGGTCGGTCTGGCGGTAAATTGAATCCCTTAAAGAGGTAGGGAGGAACAGCATGAAATCTAGGAAAGGGAACAGATGACTGGGAAAGACTACAGGGTGTCCAGAAATAAATGTGCCAAACTTCAGGGTGTGATAATATAGATGATTATAAGCATAAAGTGTTCTATTAAAATGTAAAACTTGCAAACTAAACAAACCAAAACTTGGACAAAGACAATATAAAGCCAATATAACTAATCAAAATCGTTTTGTGGAAAGAACGCTTACTAAAATAAAATTTATGAAATAAAAGAACACAATCCACCACATAGGGTGTACATTAATTACTACATGAGCAAGTTAATATGTTTCCCAAGTAAACTAGTCGCACACATAGCAACGCACTATCGTCACATTCAAGGAATCAGTCAGTTTGGGAAGTCCGGGACGTTCTGGTAAATTTGACGAAACTCTGCATGAATAAAGAAACTACAATTAGTGTCAAAATGTTCTATTAAAATCAAATTTGCAACCCGACAAGACATTAACAATAGTACAAAATACAAATTGCACTCACTAACGATAGTGCTATCGGGTAGGTACCTGTAAGCATAGCATGCCTCAAGTGACCCCTATCAATAACTATCAATAACTACAAATAACCTACATTTATCGTACAAATAAACTAAGGAAATTGCAAAAGCAAGCAATTGATACTATCGACAATGAATACATCTATTTATCTATATGCTCAGGCCCAATCCCCACTTTTCCTATTTTTATTTTTAATTTCTATTTTATTCTATATTATTTTTTTCCTTTTTTCTTGGGGGTGGCCGACTCAAGACAGAGCAAGAACAGGGAAAACACAAAAACAACATAAAACAACGTACAAACATAGACAAAAACACAAATTCACACACATCTAGGTCACCCAGGAGAAGACCCAGAGACCAGGGTCACCAAGGTCGCTCCAGCACTCCCCCGGCCCCCGACCACCCGGAGAGGTTCCGATCTCGGCAGGCAGACATGTAGCGGAGCCGAAGCCACAAGCCCGACCACCACATTTCCAGGCGCACCCTTCATTTTTTTTTTTTTTTTTTTTCTATATTCCAACTTACTTCCTCTCGGGCATAGGCTGAGAGCCTTAACATTCACCGCTTTACAATGAACAGTGAAGCCCGTGAGGTCTTGTTCCAGTCTAGGGAGTGAGACATGTGAAGCACGTAGAGTACAACGAGCAGCTGCCATCTTGCCTTCACATGAGGCACGGTGCTCACTCATGGCCCAAAACGACCCCATCTCTGAAGCCACCTCGTTCCCGTGCTTCACTGTCTCATCCCCTACACTCGGACTCTCACACTTACACACACACTACGCCACCTGTTGAGCAGATAATTCACCAGGCATTGCACCCCTATAGCATATTTTGAATATGGGAATATTCATACAGTGCTATTTAATCAGGGAACAATGAGGGTATTTTATTGACGTTTCGGTGGGCTTGTGGTAATGCACTGATACTAGGTACAGCACAAATTCCATCCCAATAATATCTTCCCATTGATACATCGGGATTTGAACCCGGGACATTTGGATTACCAGGCCAGTGGCAAGACCACTCCACCACACCTCCCCTATATGATGTAATATGATATAATAAAGAAACATAATTGCAAAATATGAAGAAGCAACAACAGATTTAAACAAAGCGTACTCTTTTAACAAGAACAATTAATTTTAAATAATCAATAATAATAATAATAGAAAAAGAAAAACAATAAATACAAACAGACAAAAAGTAAGCAGAGGTTATACAAGAAACTTCAAGTTAAAAATGCTTGATTAAAATTATTGATGTCAAATTTTAGAATACAGTCACAATAATTGACCCTAAAAAGATTAAATTTATGTAACAATTTACTTGCCTCAAAACAAAAATTATAAATCTTAACCATTTAAGAGGTATTGAAGGTCATATAGTGTCCTTCCCCGCATCACTGTAATGGACTCTTCCATGTCAAAGAACTGGTCCAAAGTAAGCTAATACGTCTATAATAATTTTGCAACTTACAGCATTATAATATCTTGATAATAACATGGTCAAATAAATGCAGTTATATGGGTGTGTGTTAGGCTCTAGGACAGCTAGGCCACCCTTATGGGGAAATACTGAAGACAATGCAATTTTTAATAGGCCACATCTATCTCAACCCTGAAGTTTGGCACGTCTATTTCGGGACACCCTGTTTAATATACGCCAGCCAAAAGCAAGCACTCTACCATTTTTATTTTATTTTTTTCTATGTGAGTGAGGGAGTCAAAAGGCAGAACTGCCTGTAGTGAGTGTCTCCCCCAGAGTGGAAAGAGTGACAGGGCCAAAATCAAGGGACGTTTGAGCCAAAATGTACATTTCAACTGCTCTCACTCGCGGCTTTTCATTATTTTGCCATACCAGAGTTTCGCACACATTTATTTGTTATTATTATTGGTATATATAATTGCTTTAGTTTGTTCCCTAGACCTCTATCAAGCTTAAAATTACACCCCCTTTCAAGTTAAATTTGTAAATTTTTCGGTATAAAAATGTCCCGGCTAGAGGCCGGTTCCTCTTAATTTACAGGTTTGCTATCGCTCGCCAGGAAGAAATCGACACCTGAATAGCACGAAAGGTCTTAAAATTGTCAAAAATGGGGCGAAAGTTCTTAAAATCGCCAAACTAATTTGGTGAACGTCTTAATATCTCAAAAGCAATTGGGCTATAACATTAGGGAGAGATGGGTCCAGAAAAAACATCCCTCAAGTGGAAATTTCCCCATAATTTGCCCTACCCGAGTTTCGCACCCATAATACATCAATAGGCCACACGTACCGGACTACCTGCTGGGACAATTGTGTTTAAGGGCAGATGGGGCGTTTTTATAGATCCCCTTCTCCCTTATGTTTAGCCCCATTAGTTATCAGATTTTAAAATGTTTGCCCCATTAGTTTGTCGATTTTAAGACCTATTGCCTCATTTCTTTGTCAATTTTAAGACCTTTCGTGCCATTTAGGTGTCGATTTTTTTCCTGGCGAGCGAGAGCGAGCCGGAAATTTTAAGAGGAATCGGCCTTCGGCCGGGAAAATTTCTCTTTTTTTTTTTACAAATTTATCTTGAAGGGGTGGGGTGGGGGGGGGGGGGGGGTCTAGGGGGTGTTTTTTCTAAGCTTGATGGAGATCTAGCGAGGAAACTAAGAAATAAAGGAATACATGAATTAATAGACCAAAAGACACGGCCCATTCCCCCTTAAACCCCTTCAGCAACATGATGCCTTTTTACCTTTGCTTTTCGCTAAAATTAGATGATTGTATGCAGTTTAAGAAGGACTTATGTTACTCAGAGGGTTTATTGTGATCGTATTTACCCATTTGAGTCGTAGAGGTAGATTGTACACTTAAGACACTTAATCAAAGTTAAAAAGGTATGATACAGGGGGATCTAATGGATGTTTTATTTTGTAAAGTTTGATGGAGGTCTAGGGAGGAAACTAAAAAAAACAAAAACAAAATATATATATGAAATAATCGACCAAAAATCAACCCTTCCCTCTTGAATGACCGCTAACCATTAATACCCTTTGAAGCTCTGACGCGTTTTAGCAGTTTATTTTGGCTATCATTAGACGACTTTATGCAGCTTAGGAAGTATCTGTGGGTATTAAAAGGGTAAATACTATCTCGATCAACCCTTTGACTTCCATATACCGTTACAAATATGAATGAAATCGTCTAATAGTAGCCAGAAACGTAACAGAAACGCGTATTGGAGATTGTAAGGGTTAAAAGGCTACACGTACACTCAATTTTGTTTTCGCTACCACAGATCCTTCTTAAGCTGAATGAAATTGTCTGATAGTGGCCAGAATATGATGAAAAGGACGTCACCGGTACTACAGGGGTTGTCTGTCCTTAACCCTTTCAGTACCAGTGACGTGTTTTATATTTTATTCTAGCTATATTGAGACGATATTATGCAGCTCGAGAATTATCTGTGGTAGCTAAAAGGCTGGGTTGAGTTAATTTGAAGCCTAATTATTGATAGAGGTCCTTCCTAAACTGAATAAAATCGTCATTTGCCAGACTATAATTAAATTGATGTCACCGGTACTTAACGCTAAGCTAAAGAACGCCTCCGAAGACTGGATTCCCTCTCAAGCGAAATTTGTACATTTTTCGGTAGAAACATTTACCGGCTGAAAGCCGATTATTTCTAATATATAGGCTCTCTATCGTTCGCTTGGAAAAACAATATCGATACCTGTATGGACCAAAAGTATTATAATCATCCAATTAACCCTTTCATGTTTATATAATTATATTTATATATATCAGAGACCATATTTTTCATGGAAACCTCCCCCACGGAAGCCCCCCAGATGCTGGATATTGATTTTGGTCCAAAAGACATAGAAGAGGCCATTTCCAACATGCCATCCCACTCGGCACTAGGCCCGGACTCATGGAATTCGACCCTAATGAAGAAATGTAAGGAAAACCTCTCAAAACCCCTGGCTATAATTTGGAGAAGGAGTCTAGACACTGGTGAAATACCAGATAGCTTAAAAAACGCAATAATTGCCCCACTGCATAACGGAGGGAGTAAAGCACTACCATAAAACTACCGCCCGGTAGCTCTAACCTCCCACATCATTAACGTTTTCGAGCGAGTCCTGCGAAGCAAAATCTTAGCTTTCATGGAGGCAAATGAACTACACAACACCGGTCAACATGGGTTCAGAGCGGGAAGATCATGTCTCTCACAACTTTTGGAACATTATGACAAAATTCTTAAAGCGCTAGAAGAAAAGAAAAACGTTGATGTCATCTACACCGATTTTGCTAAGGCATTTGATAAATGTGACCATGGTATAATAGCCCACAAACTAAAAGCAAAAGGTATAACGGGGAAAACCGGACGGTGGATATACAATTTCCTCGTAAACCGAAAACAATCAGTAGCAGTAAACCAAGTCACATCTGAGCCTTCGGATGTAAAAAGCTCAGTGCCCCAAGGAACAGTGCTAGCACCCCTTCTGTTCCTCATTCTAATTTGCGACATAGATACCAACACAAGACACAGTACGGTGTCGTCTTTTGCGGATGACACAAAGCAAGATAGTAAACACACAAGAGGACACGGGCCAGCTGCAGGAAGACATGAATAAGTGTTCCAGTGGACCAGGGAAAACAACATGCAATTCAATGAAGAAAAATTCCAATTAATAAGGTACGGAGATAATAATGTCGTTAAAGAAAACACAAACTACCTAACAGAATCTAACCACATAATAGAACGGAAAGACAGGGTGAAAGACCTTGGGGTGTTAATGTCTGAAAATATGGGTTTCAAAAAACATAACCAGGTCAAAGTTGCGGCTGCGAAACGTTTAACGGGTTGGATTCTGCGTACATTTAAAACACGCGGTGAATTACCTATGATAACGCTCTTCAAATCTCTAGTGCTACCGCGGCTTATTAGCATATTAGCATATTAACATCCCCATACAAAGCAGGTGAAATATGTGACTTAGAGAGTGTACAAAGAAATTTCACTTCGCATATAAGTTCGGTAAAACAGCTACACTATTGGGATCGTTTAAGAGCACTGAACCTGTACTCGCTGGAACGTAGTAGAGAACGTTACCTAATAATATACACGTGGAAAATCGCAGAGGGTTTAGTACCAAACCTACATACTCCGATAGTCATGAAATTCAGTGATAGGAGAGGCTGGGAATGCAATATCCCCCGGATGAATAACAGGGGTGCTATGGGCTCTCTGCGAGAGGGCTGGTTATCACACAGAGGCTCACGTCTCTTCAACAAACTCCCACGGCGAGTAAGAGACATGAGGGGCGTCTCTTTAGACAACTTCAAGAGAGCCCTCAATGTCGAACTTCAAAAAGTGCCAGACGAGCCCATCTTAGAAAGGGAGCGGGCTGTCTCTTCAAACAGTCTGCTGCACCAAAACACAACCCACAATGAGGGGAGACGCGCTCCTCGGTGCTGTTAGGAGAGTGGCGAACACAACCTAAGGTATATATATATATATATATATATATATATATATATATATATATATATATATATATATATATATGTATAGTGTATATATATATTTATGTATATATATTATATATATATATATATATATATATATATATATATATATATATATATATATATATATATATATATATATATATATATATTTAGACGATTATATGAAGCTAAGGAAAGATATATGGTGGCTAAAAGGATTAATTGAGATAGTCTGTAACTTTTTAATAGTGGGTAGACGTCCTCCCAAGCTGAATAAAATCGTCTAATAGCTGCCAGAATATAATGAAAAGGATGTTGCCGGTACCGAAGGGGTTAAAACATCTTAAGTAAGATAGCCTCGCCAAAATACTGTGCAGAATAAGAGGAGGGATGATATTAACCCCTTCTGTACCGGCGACGTCTTTTTTGTATTGTATTCTAGCTATATATAGACGAATTTGAGCAGTTTAAGAAGGAACAGTGGTATTTTAGAGGGTTAAGTATGAGATCGTTCGAAACCTGTTAATTGCTGGAGGCCCTTTTTAAGCTGAATAAAATCGTCTAACAGTAGCCAGATTAGTTAAAAGGACGGCACTGTTACAGAAAGGGTTAAGAAGGATCTGTGGTATTATAAAAGGTTAAATTGAGATAATTCGAAGCCTGTTAATTGCTAATCAACTGAATACAATCGTCTAACAGTAGCCAGAATAAAGTTAAAAAAACGACACTGGTAATGAACAGGTTAAGGGGAGATGGGTCATTTTCTGGCCCCTTTTCACCCTCATGTTTAGCCCCATTAGTTTTGAAATTATATGATGTTCGGCCCGTTAGTTTGGCGACTTTAACACATTTAGCTCCATTTCGTTGTACATTTTAAGACCTATCGTGCCACTTAGGTGTCAATTTTTTTCCTGGCGAGCGATAGCGAGCCTATAATTATAAGAGGAACCGGCCTTCGGCCGCGACATTTTTCTACCAAAAAATTTACAAATTTATCTTGAGGAGGGATCTAGGGGGTGTTTTTCCAAGTTTGAGGGAGTTCTAGCGAGGAAACTAAAAAAACATAAACAAATGAATTAATAGACCAAAATAAAACAGCCACTAGCCCCTTCATCCTTTACCTTGAGTCCAATGTCCACCGGATCGCTGACCCCATGGATGCTATGAACGAGGAAGGACAAGACAGAGGCAGAGATCACGGTGGTCGCTATAGTCAGACTCCACGTCACGGTAGAGAAGGGGTACAGGATGTTCTTCCACCGTGGCATCGGGGGAGGCACTTGTAGGATCATTCCGAAGCTGTATCGCCAATAAGGATAGGTAAAATCGAAATCTGCGAATTCGTTTGGGTTGATCTTGTTGGAATTGAGCGTTATGTGCATTCCGTTGTACATTATATCGCCGAATGTTCCTAGCCAAGTTCCGTTCACTTTGACTGCCCAAACAATTACCTCGTTTTGGTGGGTTACGTGTGTGAAGTTATGCTTGCCCCCTATCACACGTAAGGCGTCTGAGGTGGCCCCAATGCACTCTCCATTCTCGTCTTCGTACAAATTCGGCTCGTCATAACACACGACGGGGACATACAACACCTTACCTCCGAAGTCTAGGAAGCGAGGAGGGAAGAGTACCTGACGTGTAGGGTACTTGGTGTGTTCATAAAATCCCAGGGGCTTTCTGATACGTGTTGGGAAGCTGGTAAAGGCAGTTAGATGGCGACGACCAGTGTTATGTTCTGGTTGTATAAGCAAGATAAATTCTGATCGTTGAACGGCAGGTTGACTGATAACAGATGTGGTGTTAAGCAAAGGATCAAGGCAGAAGAGAACAAGGTAACTGGGATTCCACTGCTTCTTATCATTTAATAGCAAGAAGAACTCTGTGGGGTCGTCGTGGAAGAGGATGAGGGCGGTGAGGAGGGATCCTTTGGTGTGGTGGTCTGGTCGGTCGGTGTGGAGGAGAGAGCTCTGAGAGGCGAGGAGGACGGGCGTGTTAGAGGCTCCGGCAGCTTCAACAATCTCGCCCACGTCCACCAGACGATGACTATGGTCGTCACTCACCAGCAGGAGGTCGTGGCCGCTTAGTGGACCCGACACCAGGGACACCAGAGCCTTCTGAACTAAAGCTTGAGTTTCTGTGTGAGAAGAAAATAGTTGTTTGGGATGACAAGACAAATCCACCTGTGTTCACAATTTGTTATGCAATAATACAAACAGAAAAGAGCCAGACCGCAAGAAACAACAATACATTAGGAAGTGCTGTTTTGAAGGCTATACTTCCGCCATCCAACTGAACTGATAAGAGTGGAAAGGAGTGGAATGATCATGAGCTGAAGAGGTGTATCAGTCTCACCTAACAGTTGAGAATCGTGAAGTAAGGAAGCCATGGCAGGTACGGGAGCAAGCAGCAGGAAGAACAGAACACCAAGTTGCCTGGCAGAAGGCGTCATGGTGAGTGAGGCAGCACCGCCGGATCTCTCAACACATTTCCTGCGCCATCAACACCTCGACCTTTGCTGAGAGACCATAGCGCACCTTACATTACAGGATCCATCAGTAATCTGCCTCTGGTAATCAACATGATCAATTATGATCATGCAGTTGGTATTGTTGAGACCCGAAAATTGTCTGACATTTCCAAAATGTGATAGTCCAGGAACGTATTATTTGGTAATAATTTTGAAGCCAGGATTAGACAAAGCTAATTTAGTACTATATGCAAAAATAACATGCATGGTCCTGTTTGGTATGTTTTGTACTAGAAGTTAAACTACCTACGCGAGGAACTCAATAATATATTTTATCAGCACATAGCAGAGTGATTGAAACATACATATCTTGAGAGATACTTTCATAATGATGTATTATTTTCATAATGTAATCTTACTGAGACGTAGGGTGTGTGTGTGTGTGTGTGTGTATATATATATAATATATATATATATATATATATATATATATATATATATATATATATATATATATATATATATATAGATATATATATATATATATATATATATATATATATATATATATATATATATATATATATATATATATATATATATATATATATATATATATATATATATATATATATATATATATATATATATATATATATATATATATATATATATATATATATATATATATATATATATATATATATATATATATATATATATATATATATATATATATATATATATATATATATATATATATATATATATATATATATATATATATATATTATATATACACACACACACCCTACGTCTCAGTAAGATTACATTATGAAATATATATATATATATATATATATATATATATAGAGAGAGAGAGAGATACTGTACTGTATATATATAATTACCTCCCGGATTGTATATATATATAATTACCTCCCGGATTGTATATATATATAATTACCTCCCGGATTGTATATATATATATATACCTCCCGGATTGCAGGTTATTATGATATTTTGTTTATTTAATACTGGGGAATTTGCTTGCTTTAGCCATTTTCAAGCAATGTAATTTAATGTGTTCCCTAGGGCCTAGGCTAACAAAAACGGCATCCCAGATTTCCTTCAAACTAGGAAATGCCCACCCAGACCCCCTTCAAGCTAAATTCTAATTTACAGGCTCACTATCGCTCGCCCAGAAAAAATCGACACCTGAATGGGCTGAATCGTCATATTATCGCCAAACTAATGGCGTGAAACGACTTCTAATTAATTAAACTCTCCAAACTAATGGAGCGAACCTTCCACTTTCCCTGTATTCTCTTCTTCATCGCTATCCTTTCCTTCCACTTTCCCTCTATTATCTTCTTCTTTGCTATCCTTTCCTTCCACTTTCATCCCCTAGGTCCTTCTTTGCTATCCTTTCCTTCCACTTTCCCTCTATTATCTTCTTTGCTATCCTTTCCTTCCACTTTCCCTCTATTATCTTCTTTGCTATCCTTTCCTTCCACTTTCCCTCTATTATCTTCTTCTTTGCTATCCTTTCCTTCCACTTTCCCTCTATTCTCTTCTTTGCTATCCTTTCCTTCCACTTTCCCTCTATTATCTTCTTCTTTGCTATCCTTTCCTTCCACTTTCCCTCTATTCTCTTCTGCTTTGCTATCCTTTCCTTCCACTTTCCCTCTATTATCTTCTTTGCTATCCTTTCCTTCCACTTTCCCTCTATTCCCTTCTTATTTGCTATCCTTTCCTTCCACTTGCCCTCTATTTTCTTCTTTGCTATCTTGTCCATCCACTCTTTTTCCTGCTTCTTTGCTATCCTTTCCTTCCATTTCCCTCTATTCTCTTCTTCTATGCTATCCTTTCCTTCCACTTTCCCTCTCGTCTCTTCTTCTTTGCTATCCTTTCCTTCCACCTTCATTATATTTCTGTTACCATTACACGATTTTATTAAGGGGGGTTGGGGGGTATTTGCTTCCTATTCCTCTATCAAGTTATTAAAAAAAAAAAAGTAATAATAATAAAATAATAACTCAAGATCCCCCTTCGAAATAATTGTGTACATTTTTCAGTAGAAAAAATGTCCAGGCCCAAGGCCGGTTCCTCCTAAATTACAGGCTCGCTATCGCTCACCAGGAACAAAATCGACACCGAAATGGCACGGAAATTAATTAACAAAGAAGTAAGGCAAACACTTTTATAATTACCACACTAATGGGGCAGTTGTCTTAAAATGTCAAAACTAATGGGGCTAAGCATGATGGAGAAAGGTGTCCAGAAAAAAAATAATAATAATAACTCTTTCAAGATTATATCGCGTTTTAGCCATTTGTTCTGGCTTTAGGAGCTTTTATGCAGTTTAGGAAGGGTCTCAAGCATTCAGAGAGGTACAGTTAATATTACTTAACACTTAAGCTCCGATAGATACTTCCTAATACTAAAAAAATGGGCTAATGTTAGCCAAAACAATAGGTTGAGTGCGTCCTTGAACAAAACAATAGGTTGAGTGCGTCCTTGAACAAAACAATAGGTTGAGTGCGTCCTTGAACAAAACAATAGGTTGAGTGCGTCCTTGAACAAAACAATAGGTTGAGTGCGTCCTTGAACAAAACAATAGGTTGAGTGCGTCCTTGAACAAACAATAGGTTGAGTGCGTCCTTGAACAAAACAATAGGTTGAGTGCGTCCTTGAACAAAACAATAGGTTGAGTGCGTCCTTGAACAAACAATAGGTTGAGTGCGTCCTTGAACAAAACAATAGGTGGAGTGGTTGCAATAGGTGCGTCCTTGAACAAAACAATAGGTTGAGTGCGTCCTTGAACAAAACAATAGGTTGAGTGCGTCCTTGAACAAAACAATAGGTTGAGTGCGTCCTTGAACAAAACAATAGGTTGAGTGCGTCCTTGAACAAAACAATAGGTTGAGTGCGTCCTGAACACAACAAGAGGTTGAGTGCGTCCTTGAACAAAACAATAGGTTGAGTGCGTCCTTGAACAAAACAAAGTTGAGTGCGTCCTTGAACAAACAATAGGTTGAGTGCGTCCTTGAACAAAACAATAGGTTGAGTGCGTCCTTGAACAAAACAATAGGTTGAGTGCGTCCTTGAACAAAACAATAGGTTGAGTGCGTCCTTGAACAAAGAAAGGGTTAAGGGATGGGGGGGGGGGGGGTGACCTGTTTTTTTCTCTTTCTCTGGCTTGTATCCATTCGGCCCCATTCAGCCTACTGTTTTAAGACGTTTATCCCCATCCAGGTGTCGATTTCTTCCTGGTGAGCGATATCGAGCCAGCATTGTATGGAGAAATCCGGCTTCGCCGGAGACATTTCCCTATCGAAAAATGTACAAATTTAGCCTGCTGTCATTTATTTTTAAAATATGCTGGCTCGCTATCGCTCGCTTTTTGAACATCCCCTATTATACTTCAATTTAGTTTGGAGATTTTAAGACGTTTCACCCCATTAGTTTGGCGATAATAAGATGGTTTGCTCTATTCAGGTGTCGATTGTTGGGGGGTGCGAGCGATAGCGAGCCTGTAACTTAGAAGAAAATTATATTTTTTTTATTTTTTTATTGAAAGATGTACGCATTTAGCTGGAAGGGGGTCTGGGTGGGCAATGTATAGTTGGAAGGTAGTCTGGTAATACGATTTTGTTAGCTTAAGGGGAGGAAGACCGTTATTCTGGACCCCCTTCTCCCTAATGTTTAACCCCACTAGTTTTGAGGTTATAAGACGTTCGGCCCATTAGTTTGGCGATTTTAACACCTTTTGCCCCATTTCGTTGTCAATTTTAGGACCTTTCGTTCCATTTAGGTGTCGATTATTTCCTGGCGAGCGATAGCGACCCTGCAATTTTAAGAGGAATCGGCCTTAGGCCGGGAATTTTTTCTACCGAACAATTTATACATTTATCTTGAAGGGGGGGGGTCTAGGGTTTTTTTCCTTCTAAGATTGATGGAGGTCTAGGGAGGAAACTAAACAAATATATGAATAAATGAATTAATAGACCAAACAAACAGCCACTGTCCCCTTAAGGGACAAACTAAAATACATCGCTCGAAACTGGCAAAAGCAAGTCAAATCCTCAATAATAGTGCCACAAAATATCTTAACCATTTGAGTACCAGCGACGTGTGTTATACTTTATTATAGCTATATTTAGACGATATTGTACAGCTTAGGAAGGATCTGTGGTAGTTAGAAGGGTTGGTTGAGATAGTTTGAAGACTCGTTAGTGTTACTAGAGGTCCTTCCTAAGCTGAATAAAGTCGTCTAATAGTTGTGCAGCTTAGGAAGGATCCGTGGTAGTTGGAAGGGTTGGTTGAGATAGTTTGAAGACTCGTTATGGCTAGAGGTCCTTCCTAAGCTGAATAAAGTCGTCTAATAGTTGTACAGCTTAGGAAGGATCCGTGGTAGTTGGAAGGGTTGGTTGAGATAGTTTGAAGACTCGTTATGGCTAGAGGTCCTTCCTAAGCTGAATAAAGTCGTCTAATAGTTGTACAGCTTAGGAAGGATCTGTGGTAGTTGGAAGGGTTGGTTGAGATAGTTTGAAGACTCGTTATGGCTAGAGGTCCTTCCTAAGCTGAATAAAGTCGTCTAATAGTTGTACAGCTTAGGAAGGATCTGTGGTAGTTGGAAGGGTTGGTTGAGATAGTTTGAAGACTCGTTATGGCTAGAGGTCCTTCCTAAGCTGAATAAAGTTGTCTAATAGTTGTGCAGCTTAGGAAGGATCTGTGGTAGTTGGAAGGATTGGTTGAGATAGTTTGAAGACTCGTTATGGCTAGAGGTCCTTCCTAAGCTGAATAAAGTCGTCTAATAGTGGTCAAAATGTGATGAAAAGGACGTCCCTGGTACACTGAATGAGCCTTTCAAGATCCAAGACGCATTTAGTTTCTGTTTTCTGGTAATTAATAGACGACGTTATTCAGATTAGGAAGGGTATAGGGAAGTCAGAGGGTTGATGGAGATAGCCTTTACCCGTTTAATAACCCTCAGATCCTTCCTAAGCTGCATAAAATCGTCTAATGATAGCCAAAATAAACTGCTAAAACGCGTCAGAGCTTCAATGAGTTAATAACCCCTAAGACGTCGGACCAGAGAGTGTTAACCCCATCCAGTATCGGTGACGTCCTTTTCATTAGATTCTGGCAACTGTTAGACGATTTCATTCAGCATAGGAAGGACCTCTGCTAATTAAAAGGTTAAAGGCTATCTCAGTTAAGGGGGGGTCACCAGCTTTTTTTTGTATCTTTCCCTCCTTTTCTCTCTTTCCCTGGCTTGTATCCATTCGGCCCCATTCAGCCAACTGTTTTAAGACGTTTATCCCCATCCAGGTGTCGATTTCTTCCTGGCGAGCGATAGCGAGCCAGCATTGTATGGAGAAATCCGATTTCGCCGAAGAAATTTTTCTATCTAAAAATATACAAATTTAGCTTGCTGTCAAAACAAAATATATATATGCTGGCTCGCTACCACTCGCCAGGAAAATATGACACCTGGATAGGGGTAAACGTCTTAAAACAGTAGGCTGAATGGAGCCGAATGGATACAAGCCAAAGAGAGAGGGAGAGAAAGAGAAAAAAAAGCGAGGTGGGCTCCCTTAATCCTTTTAGCTACCATATATTCTTTCCAAGCTGCACAAAATGGTCTAAATATAATTATCTACATTAGAATAACAAAATACACCGTCGGTACAGAAGGGGTTAAGGGGGTAATGGAGATCATGTTGCCTTAGGCTCTTCTTAAGGGGGTCCTGGTTATTATTGGGTCTATTTATTTATTTATCTATTTTTGGGTCTATTTATTTATTTATCTATTTTATAGTTTCATCGCTAGGACCTCTATCAGGATTAAAGAAACATCCCCTAGGCCCCGGGGCCTTCAAGATAAATTTGTAAATTTTTCGGTAGAAAATTGAAATATTCGTCAGAAAATACTTGTATGATTCCACCTTGACCTATTGTGTAATATAGGAAAAAAATCCTCCTATCTGAGAGAGAGAGAGAGAGAGAGAGAGAGAGAGAGAGAGAGAGAGAGAGAGAGAGAGAGAGAGAGAGAGAGAGATCCTTTCCCAACATACCAGGGAATGTTGTGACGGAAAGGGGGGGGCCCTTTCCGTCACAACATTCCCTGGTATGTTGAGGCTTGTTATATAATCACCTCTAAGCAATTATAGTTTCAGTGCCAACATTTCCAGGAGTGTTGCAGCTTGTCCACCTAAACAATTGACCACCTGCAAGTTTCACGCTATAAGGAAGTTAGAGCAGCAGACACCGATATTTAGCGGAATTACCAGCTAAAATACAGTTATAGTCTATATATAAATACATAAAATACAGTTATAGTGTATATATAAATACATAAAATATAGTTATAGTGTATATATAAATACATAAAATATAGTTATAGTGTATATATAAATACATAAAATACAGTTATAGTGTATATATAAATACATAAAATACAGTTATAGTGTATATATAAATACATAAAATATAGTTATAGTGTATATATAAATACATAAAATACAGTTATAGTGTATATATAAATACATAAAATAGTTATAGTGTATATATAAATACATAAAATATAGTTATAGTGTATATATAAATACATAAAATATAGTTATAGTCTATATATAAATACATAAAATATAGTTATAGTGTATATATAAATACATAAAATACAGTTATAGTGTATATATAAATACATAAAATATAGTTATAGTGTATATATAAATACATAAAATACAGTTATAGTGTATATATAAATACATAAAATATAGTTATAGTGTATATAAATACATAATACAGTTATAGTGTATATATAAATACATAAAATACAGTTATAGTGTATATATAAATACATAAAATATAGTTATAGTGTATATATAATACATAAAATACAGTTATAGTGTATATATAAATACATAAACTACAGTTATAGTGTATATATAAATACATAAAATACAGTTATAGTGTATATATAAATACATAAAATATAGTTATAGTGTATATATAAATACATAAAATACAGTTATAGTGTATATATAAATACATAAAATACAGTTATAGTGTATATATAAATACATAAAATCAACTTCAACATACTTTCAACCTATCAGATACCTTCATTATTATTGCATTAATGTTGTTGTTGTTCCCCAGGCTGTCTGATCGAACAGCCCAACGGTCCCGAGCAAGGCCAAGGCCATAACCAAATGCCCCCACAGAACCCTCCCTGCTTTACCACTAAGAATGCCCAGGTGACCGAAGCCGCTCCCAAGCGAGGAGATGAGGAAGGTGCGGAAACGCCCGGGACAAAGAAGCCCCACCCAGGGCCCTGGGCCCCTGAACAATTATGAAGGGAAAGTTGAGAGCCAAAGGAAAAATGTGACACTTTAGCTCCCAGAGGTTGGCAGTAGTATATAGGGAGGTCAATCCAAGGAAGAGACGCCACCATTTGAGATCTAGAAAATATATTTAAAATGAACAGTCAGAGTAAGCTATGGGTATGGCAGAGAACGCTCAACTCTCACTCTTATAGACCAGCCCATCACCACATGAGTAAAACCCAATCCTGTCAGCATCAGCTAGGAAAGGCACTAGAAAGCCGCCTTTGGCGGGGCGATAGCTCTCCTATTTCAATCCCGTACCCGTTGTTGCATTTATGTTTGATATCGATGTCTATTGCTCCAACTTTCTTATAGCTTGAAACTCGCAAGTAGTCAATTATGCCTTCAGCAACAACATTCCAAGGAGTGCTGGGGCTTGCAGTTCAATCGGTTGAAATAAAAAAGGCCACACTCCTTAACAGTCACAACAAAAATGGCCATACTCCTAAAAAGACACAACCAAAATGGCCATACTACTAAATGGTTACAATCAAAATGGCCATACTTCTAAATGACCATAACCAAAACAGCCATACTCCTAAACAGACACAACTAAAACGGCCACAACCGAAAGAGCCACACTCCTTAATGGCCACAACCAAAACAGCCACACTCCTTAATTGCCACAACCAAAACAGCCACACACCCTAATGGCCACAACCAAAACAGCCACACTCCTTAATGGCCACAACCAAAACAGCCACACTCCTTAATGGTCACAACCAAAACAGCCACACTCCTTAATGGTCACAACCATTAGGGCAACACTCCTTAATGGCCACAACCAAAACAGCCACACTCCTTAATGGCCACAACCAAAAGGGCCACACTCCTTAGTCTCTCTCTCTCTCTCTCCTTGGTCAGTGAAGCTATAACTATTTACTTGTACTGTACATTAACCCCTTCAGGATTATGACCCCCCCTCCTTTCTCCTTCATGTGAAGCCCCATTAGTTTTCAAATTTTGAGATGTTCGGCCCATTAGTTTGGTGATTTTAATTAATTTTGCCCCTTTTCTGACAATAAGGCCATTTAAATGTCGATTTGTTCCTAGCGAGCGATAGCGAACCTGTAGTTAGAAGGAACCGCCTTCGGCCGGTACCATCGAAAAATGCACAAATTCATCTTGAAAGGGGGTCTACGGGATGTTATATGAAGCTTGATGGAAGTCTAGCGAGGAAACTCAAAAATAAATAAATAAATGAATACATAGACTAAAAAAGAAGCACTACCCCCTTATGCTGACACGACATTGCAACCAGGAACGATCAGTATCGATGCAAGAATCTATGTAACTCTATGTAACTCATGTACAACTTCTGAAAAATGTAATCAAGCTAGGGTTGTCTTCAGTAGAGACCACCTGGTGAGCAGGGTCTGCTTCAGGGAGGCGAACCAAAAGTCTAGTTTCCGGTATCAGTTGATCCCAGAAATATTACCTGAAAATATTTATCATCTATAATTGATGATATCATGCCTGCTTAATCATAATTAATGCAAAGGAATTCTTTTTAAAACTTACTCCTTTCAGGTACTGATTTGAAGCACTATGGGAAATTGGTCTTCGGCCTGGACATCTTTCTACCGAATGAAGTACAAACGTAGCCTGAAGAGGGTCTAGGGGTCCTTCTTTTTTAATATATATATTATATATATATATATATATATATATAATATTATATATATATATATATATATATATATATATATATATAGATATATAATATAATATATATATAATATATATATATATATATACATATATTTACACTGAGCAATCCAGCTAGCTCTCACAAACACCTCCTCCTCCTATCCACTTCACTACACTAAACATGCACACCACACTTCATTCCTCCACACCAAAATTTAAAAAAAAACAAAATTATGAATTCTAGCCCAGCCTCGGAGTCCCCAGGGGGGGGGGGGGGGGACCATAAATGTCCCCACACCCGACCGACCATCCCCTGACGACCCCACACAATTACCTGGATCTCGGCCTGTTACTCTTTCTATTAATTTCTGCAACATTCGCGGACTTTCCTCTAACTTTCACTCTGTTGAGCACCATCTCTCCTCTTACAAACCTGATCTTCTCTTCCTCACCGAAACTCAGGTGTCTGTAGCAACATCCAGCAGCCCCTTCTCTGTATCCTCCTACTTTCTCTATCCTAGTTTCAAAGCCAAAGGCGGATGTTGTGCATATGTGCACAACAAACTCACTTGCTCTCGTGTTCCCGATTTCGACTCCTCTGAATTCTCAACTTTATGGCTCAAACTTTCCTGTCATTCTCTTACTAAATATTTCTGTGCTGTCTATCTTTCCCCTAACTCTACCAACTTTCCCAAATTCTTTGACTATCTAAACTCTACAGTGGAACACATTCTATCCATTTCTCCTTTCTCAGAAATCTCCATCTTAGGAGATTTCAACGTTCACCACCGCCAATGGCTCTCCTCTCACACTACTGATCCACCTGGTGAACAAGCCTACGTCTTTTCTATCCTAAATGACCTAGAGCAGTTAGTTCAGCAACCCACCCGTATCCCGGATCGCATCGGAGATCGGCCCAACATTCTTGACCTGTTTCTAACTTCTAACCCTTCTTCTTATACTGTCGATCTTTTCTCTCCTTTGGGCTCCTCCGACCATAAACTTATCTCTGTCACCTGTCCTATCTCTCCAGTACGGCCACCCGATCCTCCTAGCCGGCGGCGCTTGTGGCACTTTGGCGCTGCCGACTGGGAGGCTCTTCGGCAGTACTTCTTTGATTTCCCATGGAATGATTTCTGCTTCCGTGGCCGAGGACCCTCGGAGAGTGCTGAACGCATTACCGAGGTAATCCTATCGGGCATGAAAGCATACATTCCATTTTCTTTCTCTCAGACTAATGCTAAAAAATCTTGGTTTACTCACGCCTGTTCTACTGCTGTCCGCAATAAGGAGGAAACATTCAAACGGTACCGACGCCTTAAAACTCAAGACTCTCATTCTTCATATGTTTCTGCCCGGAATCAAGCCAAATCTGTTCTTCGACTTGCCAAACACTCTTTCATCAATTATAAATGCACTGAACTATCCAACTCTAGCTCTTCCCAAGCTTTCTGGCATCTAGCCAAAAACCTCTCTAACAATTTCTCTTCCTCGTCTTTCCCTCCCCTTTCCCACTCTGATGGCACAACCATCACTTCTTCCTCTGACAAAGCTAAACTCTTCGCTCAAACTTTTGTTAGAAACTCCACCTTGGATGATTCCGGTGCTATTCCTCCCTCTCCGCCCTCCTCTCTCTTACTTATGCCTAATATCCTAATCTCTTCTAAAGATGTACTTTCTACCCTCTCTGGGCTTAACACTAATAAGGCGTACGGTCCGGACGGTGTTCCTCCTGTTGTTCTCAAAAACTGTGCTTCCGTGCTGACTCCCTGCCTAGGCAAACTCTTTTGTCTCTGTCTATCCTCTAACATCTTCCCTTCATGCTGGAAGTTTGCTCACATTCAACCTGTCCCAAAGAAGGGTGACCGCTCTCAACCCTCCAACTATCGTCCAATTGCTCTCATCTCTTGTCTTTCTAAAGCTTTTGAAACTATTCTTGCTTCCAAATTTCTTAAGCATTTCTCTTCTCATAATCTGCTCTCAGATCGCCAGTATGGCTTCCTTAAGGGTCGCTCTACTGGTGATCTTCTTTCATATCTTACTAACTCTTGGTCATCCTCCTTTCGGGACTTCGGTGAGACTTTTTCTATTGCACTAGACATATCGAAAGCCTTCGATAGAGTCTGGCATAAATCTTTAATTTCTAAACTACCCTCCTTCGGTTTCTATCCCTCCATCTGTGCCTTTGTCTCTAATTTCCTTTCCAGCCGTTCCATAGCCGCGGTTGTGGACGGCCATTGTTCACTTCCTCACCCTATAAACTCCGGTGTTCCTCAGGGCTCTGTCCTATCTCCTATTCTCTTTCTAATTTTTATAAATGATCTCCTTAACTGTACCTTAATTCCCATCCATTTATACGCTGACGAGTCAACCTTACACTACTCCATTAGTTTTTCAGAACGCCCCAGCCAGCAATCCCTCAATAACAAACGTAATGAAGCCATAGAACTCTTAAATTCTGATCTAAATACTATTTCCAATTGGGGCAGAGAAAACCTTGTTAACTTTAATGCTTCCAAAACCCAATTTCTCCATCTATCTACCCGTCAGGATCTCCCAGCGGACTATCCCTTATTCTTCAACAATACAAAAATCAACCCTTCATCTTCTCTCAATATTCTTGGTGTCTCTTTTTCTTCTGCTCTCATTTGGAAGGACCATATTACCAGTCTTGCTAAGGCAGCCTCCCAGAAGCTGGGTGTGCTCAACCGCCTTAGGGGGTTCTTTTCCCCTGCACAGCTTCTTGCTCTGTACAGGGGCATAGTGCGCCCTTGTATTGAGTATTGTTCACATGTGTGGGGAGGTTCCTCTCACACCGCTCTCCTAGACAAAGTTGAAAGGAAGGCCTTTCGTATCATTAACTCCCGTCCACTCACCAACTCTCTGCAATCTCTCTCTCTCCGCCGCAATGTTGCATCTCTCTCGCTATTCTATCGCTACTATAATAATCAGTGTTCCTCAGAGCTATCCCAGTGCATACCACCTCCTTTACGTAGGGCACGTGGTACCCGTCTTGCAACTCAATTCCACCCCTACTCTGTGCATCTCTCCAACCCAAGAGTGAAACGTTACTCTCAAACTTTCTTCTACTCAACATCTGAGCTCTGGAACTCTCTCCCAGAATCAGTTTTTCCCTCTTCCTATGACTTAAATTGCTTCAAACTCCGTGTGTCCAGGCATTTTGGCTCGAACGTCCCTTGATTTTGGCCCTGTCACTCTTTCAACTATGGGGGAGGCACTCGCTATAGGCAGTTATGCCTTTTGCCTCCCTCAATCACATAGAAAAAAAAAAAAAAAAAAAAAAAAAAAAAATATATATATATATATATATATATATATATATACTGTATATATACTTTTAAAATGTATAGGTTTTGAAACATATATTGATATACGAGAAAGAAAGAGAAATGGTGTGCGTGTGTGTGCATATATCGTCCGTACTTCCTGCTATCAACCACTACTATCGACCAAAACAGTGTTATTACTTCACAATGCTGGGTAAGGTCACGGTAAGGTCACGTGTTGTCGTGTTGGAGCCTGGAAGACGAGTATAATTATTCACAGAGGATACATACAAGACTAAGGTCAAGATGTTTGTTTAAGCTTCGATCCCATAATTGCCCCCAGCTTCTCAAAAACACTATCTCTTCTTGTAAGGCAAACACGTATGCTACAGATTACGGCCTTAGCTATGTATAACAACGGATGAATGGGTTACGAGTTTATGCTTAAAGGTATGAGTGAGTATGGGAGAAAGCTCGATCCATATGTTATGGATAAAAACAATTTCAGCAAGTCGAAAAACAGATTTGGTTTGATTCCGGTAAAACCAAAACCAAACCAACTAGGACAAAAACCTTCAACAGAATTAATGTCGTAACTCAACTCAAACAGTCAACCAAAGTACCCTTACCTTACCTGCGCACCATTACCTTTGGGTAGCCTAGCCTTAGGCCAGTGTCACACGAACGCTTTTTCTGACAATTTTCCATGATCTAGTTTGTTCTCGTAATATTTTGAGACATTTTCACATTGGAATCTTAAACTATACTGAAAGTAGATTATGCCAGGTGCGTGATTTCAGGTATAACTTAAATTTTGAAGACACCAGACTACAATTGCTCGTACAAATTGACGGAAAAAGAGCTCGTGTGACACCTGTCTTAGCAAATAAAATGCAGCAAGACATGATATTCTCTCCAGCCATCGAGCAACTGTTCACGGTACAGTACATTACCTCACCCATGGAAGAATTACTATATATTATTAGATACTAATTATATATAGATAATAATTATACCATGACCTCACCTGCCATCATGCCACCAAACAGTAATATGCCAACTCTGGGAATTACCTATCACGCTACCAAAAGGGTTAGTCATGGGCGAAATAGAGACTTTGGACGATCTTGAACCATCTCTAAATGACAACTACGTGAAATTAACTCCTTCTGTTACCAGCGACGTCTTTTACATTTTTATTCTAGCTATATTTAGACATCTTTATGCAGCTTAGAAAGGATCAGTGGTAGTCAATATAGATAGTTCGAAGCCTTACCATTGCTAGAGATCCTTCCTAAACCGAAGAAAATCGATTCCTAATAGCCAGAATATACTGAGAAGGGTGTCGACGGTACAGAAGGGGTTAAATACACCTCTGTCTACCAACCTCGCCCCATCACCTCACTCCTGTACCATGGATGTCCTTAGCATCATAATCTGACAACTATTAGACGATTTCATTCAGCTTAGGAATGACCTCTATCAATAATAAGGCTTCATATATATATATATATATATATATATATATATATATATATATATATATATGGGATGAATTATGGGGGAGGTAGCTGCTTTTTCTCCCTCATGTTAGTCCCATTAGCTCTGAGATTTTAAGACATTCGTTCCATTAGATTGGGCGACTTTAAGACCTTTTTCCCCATTTTATTTTATAATATAAAGACCTTTCATGCCAGTTAGGTGTAATTTTTTCCCTGTAATTCTAAAGGGCTCTAGAATAATGTATGGGTAGCTTGCCCATTTACATTGATAAATGTTTTAGATTTACTCAATATTATTATATATTATTAATATTAATATTATTAGTAATAATAATAATAATAATAATAATAATAATAATAATAATAAGTAACACCCCGTTCTTAACATCAATCGTTACAAACCCCAATGTGCTCGAATAAACTAATGAAAGCATATGGTCCTCCCGGGATTCGAACTCGTGACCCCACACCCAGAACTGTCCTTAGGTGCAGTAGTTCCCCATCACACCACTGTTCTCTGCCCAGTGGTTATAGGCCTATCCAGATCCCCTAGCAAACCACCTCACCAGGATTCAATCAATGCGTTAACCACCGATTAACGGGAGATGGGTCGTTTTTCTGGCCCTCCTTTTTCCATATTTTTAGCCCCATTAGTTTTCATATTTTAAGACGTTCAGCCCATTAGTTTGGCGATTTTAAGACCTTTTGCCCCTTTTCTGTCAATATTAAGACTTCGTGTCATTCATGTCAATTTTATCTTGGCGAGCGACAGCGAGCCTGTAATTAAGGAGGAATCGGCCTTCGGCCGGGAGATTTTTCTACCGAAAAATGTACAAATATATCTTGAAGGGGGATCCTGGGGTTGTTGTTATGCGACCATATTATCAGCTTGTTGATTGACGCACCAGCAGAGATTATACATCATAAGATAAGCCCATATATAGCTTCACTTTATCATCGGTGCGTTACGTAAATAATCCACAGCAGCAGAGAGAGTGAGAGAGTGAGTGTGTGTGAGAGTGAGAGAGAGAGATAGTGTGTGTGTGAGAGAGAAAGAGAGAGAGAGTGAGCATGTGAGTGAGCATGATAGAGAGAGAGAGATTAATTAAGGTTCTATTTTACGGTATTTTGTGGGTTTACTCGAATATTTGGCATTAGATGTTTGCAAATGTGATGGGTTTGTATCATGTTGTCTTCCCTGTGTTACAAGTGTTTGTAGACCCATACCTTCTTTATTTCCCTACCTATATCTTCAGACTGCACACTCACCATTACCCAGACTCGCAGATTTCCTAAGTCTGATAATAGCCATCATAATACATTCATTAGCCCTTTGAGTACCAGCGATCGACGTGTTATATTGTATCCTAGCTATATTTAGATGATATTATGCAGCTTAGGAAGGATCTATGGTAGTTAAAAGGGTTGGTTGAGATAGTTTGAATCCTTACTATTGCTAGAGGTCCTTCCTAAGCTAAATAAAATTGTCGAATAGTTGCCAGAATATGATGACACAGACGTCCCTGGTACTGGATGGGCTAGAGACAGTGGCGTAGCTAAGGATGGGCTAGAGGCACTGTGCCCCTGTACAGAGCAAGAAGCTGTGCAGGGGTAAATAATCCCTTGAGGCGGTTGAGCACACCCAGCTTTTGGGAGGCTGCCTTAGCAAGACTGGTAATATGGTCCTTCCAAGTGAGAGCAGAAGAAAAAGAGACACCAAGAATATTGAGAGAAGATGAAGGATTGATTTTTGTATTGTTGAAGAATAAGGGATATCCCTCTGGGAGTTCCGGATAGGTAGATAGATGGAAAAATTGGGTTTTGGATCAACAGGAACTCGTGCTAACCACTACACCACACTGACCACAAAAAAGGTCTTGCAACCTGGCAACAGCTGTTACCCAGGATCTATCTAGGTAGACATCCACCCACCCACAGACACTTTTTTTTAACACAAGATAGGGGGTATATTGTGTAAAAAAAATTGTGGGTGGGTGGATGTCTACCTAGACAGATCCTGGGTAACAGCTGTTGCCAGGTTGCAAGACCTCTTTTGTGGCCAGTGTGGTGTAGTGGTTAGCACGAGTTCCTGTTGATCACATGGTCCACGTCTCGAATCCTGGGTGGGTTGTATGAGGTTTTTCTCAAGTGGCATTACTTGATATAAAGATAATAAGAAGGGTTAGAAGTCAGAAATAATTCAAGAAGGTTGGGCCTATCTCTGAAGCGATCCGGGATACGGATGGGTTGCTGGACCAGCAGCTCTAGGTCATTTAGGATAGAAAAGACGAATTCTTGTTCACCAGGTTGGTCAGTAGTAAGAGAGGAGAGCCATTGGCGGTGGTGAACGTTGAAATCTCCTAAGATGGAGATTTCCGAGAAGGGAGAGAGGGATAGAATGTGTTCCACTTTAAAGTTTAGATAGTCAAAGAATTTGGGAAAGTCTGTAGAGTTAGGGGAAAGATAGACAGCACATAAATAGTTAGTATGAGAATGACAGGATAGCTTGAGCCATAAAGTTGAGAATTCAGAAGATTCGAAATCGGGAACACGAGAGCAAGTGACTTTGTTGTGCACGTATGCACAACATCCGCCTTTGGCTTTGAAACTAGGATAGAGAAAGTAGGAGGATACAGAGAAGGGGCTGCTGGCAGTTGCCTCAGACACCTGTGTTTCAATGCGGAAAAGAAGATCAGGTTTGGAGGAAGAGAGACGACCGGTGTTCAACTGAGTAAAAATTAGAGGAAAGGCCGCGAATATTGCAAAAGTTAAGAGTAAGAGTGACAGGCCGTGGTCCAGAGCATTTAGAGGGGTTGTCAGGGGAAGGTCGGGCGGGTGTGGGGGCATTTATATGGTCCCCCCCCCCCCCCCCGGGGGTGGGACTCCGAGGCTTGGTGCGTGTTTATCATCATATATACATATTTTCATTATGTGGAAAGAAGTGTGGTGTGCATTTTAAGTGTAGTGAAGTAGATAGGAGGAGGTGTTTGTGAGAGCTGGCTGGACTAATCTCAGTGTATGTGAGGTTATAGAAGTTATCTTGAAGATAGAACATACTGCGTACAAATAGGAAGATCGTTCTTCGATATGAAACGATTTGAAAGGGGCGTCCCCCAGGGAAGTATACTGGGCCCAATTCTGTTTCGCATATATATAATTGAACTATCACTTTTGCTTGAGAAATATGGAGTTAGTTTTAAGCTGTTTGCAGACGATACCCAGTTCTACATGACACTGAGGAATGTAGTTAACACTGAAGAAACGTTGAGCAGAAAATGGCGGACGTCAGTAGATGGATGGAGTCCAAGCAGTTGAAACTGAATGAGAATAAAACTCAATGTTTAATTGTTGGAAGAAAAAACGATCTCAGGAGGCTGGATATTTCTAGACTTCGAATCAACGGTAATGTTATGGAAGTGAGTAACGCAGCGACTTGGGAGTGATGATAGACTGCAATTTATCATTCAAAGGTCAAATTCATCAGGTTTTGAGAATATCTGGATATCATCTGAGGAACATTGCCTTTGTGAGAAAGTATCTCCATGAAAAAATCACCAAGATGCTCGTTCATAATCATGTTATAAGTACTGTAAGTTGGATTATTCTAACTCACTCTACTATGGTCTTCCAAATTATCTACTGAGGAAGTTGCAACTTATTATGAATAAGGCTGCAAGATTAATAAAGGGTCTACCTCGTCGGGAGAGAATAACACGGACTCTGATTGATTTACACTGGTTACCAATTAAGGCAAGAATTGTCTACAAATTGTTTGTTATGCCATATCAAGCATTGAAGTTTGGAAAACCAGGATTATAAGGGATCTATTACAAGATTTCCACGTAGATACTGCCATGACATTGAGACACAGTGTGGAGCTGCACAGGTTGGAAGAGCCACAAAGCAATTTTTAATTTGGATTTCGAGCCTTTGAAAAGAGTGCTCCACGGCTCTACAATGAACTGCCTGAGAATGTCGAGAACAGTGAAAATTTTGAGATTTTTAAGAAGAGATTGAAGACGCACTTATTCACTGAGTGCTATGACTTCGAAGATGAGACCATAAAGCCTGAATTCAAGTGCTAGAATATGTGAGGGCGGCTGCGACGAGCGTCGTGAAAGCGATGGAGCGCGGCCGAGAATCATCACTACAAGTAACAAGTAAGTAACAAGTAACAATTAAGTAACAAAGGGAATCAGTAAGAGAGGCCAAGCAAATGAAACAGGAGTTCCAGCGACTCATCAAATGCCTACAGCCTTACCTGGGTATAGCCCTGTTCGATTAATTGGTGCCTACAATCTTGGATATTTTTCTAAAGATTGCGCCAGAGGGGCCTGGTTGAATTTGTAAGGTAATGATTGGGGGGGGACACTGCAAAGGAGTAGCCTACTTGGAGGGTGAAGTTATGGTTGAGGTAGGGATGCTGGGGGTCTACGTGTTTCCCGATTTTGGCTCTTTTCGGGGGGAACGGGACTGTAGTTCTGGCTTTTTATGCTTCGACCGGTTGCACTGGTTAGGGCCGATCATGTTGGTGATGTGATCGAGGGTGCTCTGGTTGCAGTACTGGAGAGGAGGACGTGTTGGCATTTCTATTATCTGGGGGATGGGAGAATTTGGGGATGGTATAGTATCCCCTCGTCTGTACATTCTCTCTGTTTTCTGTCGTGTTGCCCGGGCGCTTGGGTGGAGGTCCGCCATTTTGGATGTGAGCTCTATTGTTGTGGTGGTGGTTTATTGCTCTTATGCTCGCAATCCGAGCAACTGGCCTCGATGTGTCGGTTGATGTGTCTGAATGTTGGAGGCTGGGTGTTGGTATTTTTTCCTCAGGCGCATCTCAGAGGAAAATAGATGGCCAAAGAAGGTGTACAGAAGGGTGAGCGAACTAGGGAAGTAAATGGAACAGGGAGTGTAAAAGAAGGCTTGAAAAGATAAATAAAATACAGGACCATGTGGGAGGGGAATTTTTAAAAAGAAATATGGGAGGGGTGATTGGGTGAGAATTGAAAATGGGAGGGGATGTAGGCTATCAAAGAAATAGAAAAAGTTATAAGAGAAGAGGGAAGAAGGAAATGGAGGGAAAGGGTAGAAAACAAAGCCACATAGCCTACGCTGTCATATATTACAGAGAAAAGGAGAAGATGGCTAGGGAACATTTCTATGATGGGGGGTAGGGATCAAAATTGCAGTTCAAGGCAAGGACAGGATCCCTGGAGACAAACGAAAGAACTAGGAGGTAGAATGGGGTAGGACCTCACTGTAATCAGTGTGACCTAGGAGGAGACCCAATAGTTGAGGATATAGCTCATCATATAATAACAGAATGTACAAAATATGAAGATCGAGGAAAGAAACGATCTGGAAATATATATATATACACCCCACTACATGAGGAACAGAGTTGGGGATATAAGATGGGAAGAAATAAAACAGAGAAGGCAGATAGGCCTATGGGTAGGGGCATTATTGGGGCTGACAAATGATGAAGAGGAGTCGTTAGAGGAGATATGGAGAAAAAAAAAGGGGCAAGACTGAAGCAAGCAGCAACGGCAGGTCTGCGAGCAGGCTTAATAGAAGAAGAACAGGCATTCGCTCGAATAAGAACCAAGAAATTGAAAGAATTAGATAAATCAAAATAAGATCCAGTCCGCAAGAAGAAGATACATCAAGAAGTGCCGTTTTGATGGCATATCACTTCCGCCATTCAACTGAACTGAACTGAACTATATAGGAACGTATTTGCTCGATGTGCATCTGCTCGATCAGGAATTCGCTCGAAATGACTTGCATTCTAATGACGTACGAACAGTGCTGTCATTTTAGCTCCTGTACTGCTAGATCTATACAGGGACATTTTTATATACCTCGATCGATTTATTGGTCATTATTGCTATTTAGCGACATGAATTGTGTCGTTATTCTAGATATTTGAACAATATTAAGCTATTCTGTAGAGATCGTGATTATGTGACTTTAATCTAGCAATAATATACTGCATTATGTATTATCTAGTGGTTTTCTTAGGGTTTTATTAGCGTTTTCTGAAGCTAGAATTGGCAACGCTGAATAATTATTACCCATCATCACCAGAGATTATATATACACTAGGAGATGGGAAACCTGCTATCTAATGTACTAGTAAAATCGTGCTCGTAAAGGTTGCCAGATGCCACCACAAAATAATGCCATCTGTTGTTGCTATCCACAACTAATAGTGAAAACAAACTACGGGATCGCACTTCACTTTCATTAGTGTACAGTACTGTATGTACTGTATAGTAATCACAAATTTGACGTAATGGCAAGACCTACATTATGTAGCTTCTAATCTATCCTGTTACATCTATGTACAATCGCGCTAAGAAGTGATGACTCGATTCCCAGTACCTTTTGTTCAGAAAGTGCTATCTGGCAACTATTCAGGCTCTACTATATTCATATATTACACACCCGGGAGAACTGTATTGAAGGACAAAATACCAAAAACACGATATATAAGTATTGTTACAATATATTTATCTCATTATGTGAGAGCAAACCAAATAATACGAAAGTTGAGACTAACCCGAACGTAAGAATGTGAAACTCGTAGTATTTCGCTCACTAGATTCAGGATTAAAATGTAGAGGAAGTCTCTTAATGCTTTTATTACTTTTTAAGCCAACAATACTGGGAGAAAAGTATCTCATAAAATTAAAACCAACCGTTAAAAGTAATATTCAACCCATGAGTGTCAATAAATCACGTAAATAAACATATAACAGATTGTTTTTTCCACATTTAATTCTCTATGTGGGACAAGTCTGCCTTAACCCTCTCCGACATATGACGCGATTTTGAGCCCATTAGGGATACTTTAAAGCCTTTGTTACCATCAGGGGTATTTAGAAACATTTAGTTTAGTTACTTCAACCTCTGCAGTTGTCTTTGAGTTAGCTGTGGGCAGAAAACTAATTTTGGAGAGGTAATTATAAGAGTGAGAGAACTCCATTTCTTATTGCTAATCTGGGAACCTCTGCGTCATATGAGTCTGAAGGGGTTAAAAAACAAAGCGGTCTCCAGTATATTTTGGGATAAAGCTTGAATACTCGAGAACAGCTTGTAATTTGTATAGACAGACGATGAAATTTCACTTATAACATATTTAATAGCCCATAGGGACACCCATATAGGAACGAAAGATGGAAAGGCATGTATAGTAGTAAAGGACAAAGGTGGATATATGAGCGGAAGAGATACACTCTCCCTCATATACTGGCAGTGACTGACTTGCATTTTTCTGCAGGCCTCCAGGCGTCAGGCCCAGGGAGTGTAACATGCTAGATAGCGCCAGGAAATTAAATACTTTCATTATTCTATAAACACATTGAAAACAAACCTTACTTATATATATTCAAACAACAACATAAATATAATTTAAAAGGCCTAAATAGGTTAATTTTGTCAGTAGGCCAATTATTGGGAATATCCGGAGACCTATAGTTATAAATTAGGAAATGACTGGGCTCTGACGGGCAGTGGAGAGTTGCCAGCGGTAGCCAGATTTGGGGACTTTTGTCCGAGCCTTAGAAAAATCGAGTCATGACTTCTTAGCACGATTGTACATAAGTAATGTTCTTTGACATGAACGAACTATACAGTAGCCTATATATATATATATATGTTAGTAAAGCCAGGTAATACATTTTCTTTAATACATACGAGGTTGAAAGAAATGGCAATTTCTGCAATAAGGAGGGGTCCACCTTAAAAAACTCGTCGGAGAATACACCCCTGGTTATGCGTACGGAACCATAAAAACACACAAACCTGGGAACCCCCTCCGCCCCATCATCTTCCAGATCCCCACTGCCACCACCAGATCGCCAAGGCCCTGAACAACCTCCTCACCCCCTACGTGCCCTGCCAATACAACCTTAACTCAGCCCACGATTTCTTGGAAATTTTATGAGACGCCCCCCGGAACAACAACCACACAATCGCCTCCCTCGACGTAGAAAGCCTGTTCACCAACGTGCCAGTGGATAGGACCATTGACATGATTCTACATCGAATTTACCATTGCCCTGATACACCAACACTGGACATCCCGGAGAAGGCCCTGAAAACACTGCTGGAGCTATGTACCAAGGAGGCCCCCTTTCTTTGCCCCCGGGGCAACATGTACAAGCAGATAGACGGCGTGGCGATGGGCAGCCCCCTAGGAGTTCTTTTTGCGAACTTTTTTATGGGTACCATCGAGGAAGAGCTCCTAGCTGCTCAACGACCCGCCGTCTACTGTAGATACGTGGATGACATCTTCATGCAAATCAAGGACCTCCACGAACTACAGGAGCTCCAGCGTCGCTTCTTGACCTCCTCCGGACTTAACTTCACCTTTGAAAAATCAAACAATGGACAACTCCCCTTCCTCGACATCCTCGTAGCTCTGAACGACCATGGGTTCAAAACCACCGTCTACACTAAACCAACTAACACAGGACAATGCCTCAACGGTGATAGTGAATGCCCCCGCCGTTATCTTCTATCCTCCATCTCCGCTTATGTAAGGAGAGCCCTCACGCACTGCTCTACCTGGGCCGACACTCACCAGGAACTAGAAAGACTATCCCAAGTTTTAGTGAATAACGGATACTCCAACTCCGACATCTCCAGCACCATCAACCACCATCTTGAAAAATGGTACACCCAAAGCCCTCCCAACATTGACCCCCCCAATGAAATTAAGATCTTCTACCGCAATTTTATGTCCTCTGAACACAAAAATGACGAGGCCATCTTAAAAGAAATAATCTCCAAGCATGTCCACCCAACCAACCCGGAAAACAAAATCAAATTAATAATTTATTACAAATCCCCCAAGACCTCCAACCTTGTTCTCGCAACAAACCAGCTTCCACCAAGATAAAGAGCCCGATGACCAACGATTACGTCATTTACCAACATACCTGTAATTATGAGGACTGTGGAGCTCACTCCTATATTGGTATGACGCAGACTCGTCTTTCAAGTCGGTTAACTCTTCACCTTCAGGCTGGAGCCATCAAAGACCACTATCTCACCCCTAACCACCCCCACCTCACACGCAACGAGTTAGAGAAACACACCACCATACTCGATAAAGAAAGTGACCCAAGGAGATTACCTATACTCGAAGCATTTTATATCCAAGCCTTACATCCCAACATCAACAACCAAACTCTGGACCTTCAGATCCTTCCTTCTGCCAAAAGGCACTTTCCTACAGGACCTAACGCCCCCCCTCGCCCCCCGGTGCCCTTGACGCAGCCCCCCGCGCTACCTCCTTCAGCTTCGTCTTCTGCCGGCGCCACACGTACTACGCAACTTAGGCCACGCCCCTCGACACGCAGCCAATCAGCTTCGACCCCGCCAACCGACCACCACCTTCCCGCATCCAGTGCGCATGCGTGAAGCGGTTCTCTCTTTTTTCTCTCCTAGAATACCCCTCCACCAATAGCAGACTTTTGCCCCCTGAATTTCGCCTCCTCTGATCCTCCACCCTCTATATATACCCTTCCTGTTTACCTTTTATATCATTCTATCCTTACTTGATAATGCTGGTTGTCCAGTGCAACGCGTCGTATATCCTGTATCATCATGTACATTAATGTAACCCTGTACCACCATGAATTTTGCTAATCTCATTCATCTACTTCCTGCCACCCAGCGAAAACTCATCAGAGACCTGGAAACTTTGAATAATAACATTTCCAACGTAGAAATTGCCATTTCTTTCAACCTCGTATGTATTAAAGAAAAAAAAAAAATATATATATATATTATACTGTAAAAGAACATACTATATAATTAAAACCATTGTTTGAGCTCACGTCACCAACTAAAATAATTATTCCATACAATAATGCACGCTCACCATATGGCCTTAGCTGTAGCCTATATACATATCAAGGACAAATAAAAACAACATACTCAATATACTTTATTTCATCCTGTTTTTCGATTAATATATATTTCATTCTTCCACTGGACGAAGGCAACGACTACAAATCAAATTTATCCATGCATCATCAGAGAGGACAGCTATCCTACCTTATCCCAAACTAGATTAATTAGGTTCTTCAATTTCCCTGCGGAATATAAACGAAAATCGGTATTCAGGGAAATGAGTAAATGACATCACCGTACCTTTCTTTCATGATTTCCTACTATTACTGTCGGAATAAGAGGATAAGCATAGGCCTATCCCAATATAAAATAGCTTAGGCTATGATATGGTTGGTTATGGGTTGCTTATTAAAGTTATTTAAAGAATAGATCGTGTTATGATAGCGAAACAACTAGGGAACGAGTTGATTTGTGTCGGAGCCAGTGAAAATAGACTATTTACCAGCTGATTAACTTGAAATTATCAATCAATATTGCATATGTCACAGCAACAATGCTTTCAGACCATGCCAGACTTGCCAGTGGAAGAATGGAAGATTACTGATTGACCTAGAACACAAAAAACCACTGATTTGTCTTTCACAAATCCAGTAGCTGTTTCGTGTTGTTTTGCAAGCTGATCACTAGTTCGGCTTTTAACATATCCAGGCATTCCGGGTAAAATTAGCAACTAATAAATACCACAAATAATTGTATACCATTGAAAATATGAGAGTACAAGTACGCTATGTGCCTACAGTATATGAACTTACACTGTTACCAATCACTCATTAGAAAGCTAACATATAAATTCATTCAGCACCTTAACACTTCTGAGAACAGTATCATTAATCCATCTCCCTATCAAATCCCCACACTCCAACCCTCCCGATCATCGTAACCTCTCAACCTCCAGCCTTACTCACCATTCCCACAACCCCACTCGCGACCACAACTCTCTACACAATTCAACCCCTCCCCAGCACCAACCTCTTCCACAACAACAACCCCGACTCGACCTGCCCATTTCACCTTTAACCCTCCCCTATCACTACCCCCGACCACAACCTTTCAAGCCACCATCCATATCAAACCATCATCCAACATCAACTCCTCTCCAGCCAAAATCTCTTCCTTCACCGACAAACCACTCTCTGCTTTTCCCACCTCCACAGACCCACCATTCACGCCCACAAAACTCATCCAAAACTGCCCCCGGGCCAGCTCTCACCCAGACCCACATTCCTAACGGCAGACCTAACGTTATATCCACCCCTCCCTCCCAAAGTGAAAGCGAACCCCCAAGGTCAAAGCCACAACCACCACCACCACCCCTACCAATAAACCAGTCCTTCACCAAGACTAAAGGCGACCCTAACTAATCCAGCCCCCCTGATGATGATGATGCTGTTTATTATAAATTTACATGTTTTCCATATACAGGTACTGTATATATTATATTTTTTTTTCCTTAGTAGTACTCCCTTTCTTGTTAGCCTACACTTTTCTTACTATCTTTTAAATTTGTTTTATACATTGTTAAACACTTTAGCTCTTCTTAATTGTCCTGTGTTCTTAATTATCTGTTCTTTCGTCAAGTTCTTTTATCCTCTTTTCTCTCCTTTTCCAACATCTATGCATTTTCTTCCCTCGTTCCCTTCTTTCTTGAATAGTAACTCTCCTATTAGTTTTCAGTGTCTTGGATATATGGCCTGAGTAATCTTGTTATTTTTTTCCTAATTTCATTATATTATTCACATTCCAGGATAAAATGTTTTAAGTTTTTGTCTCTCTTTTCTGAACAGTCTGTTGCTAGTCGGGATGACAGTAATCTTCGTCCTCAGCGACAGGCTGCCATTTCCCTCCAACCTAACCCCCTCACCGACCTGACCTGGCCCCCCTAAACAAACCTACGTACTCCAACCTTGAGGTACGAGGTCGTACCTCATATAAAGGCGACTGAAGTAAAATACCACAGGAACGAAAAACCTGAGAGCGAAACCTCCACCTCTAACGAGCCACAGGAACGAAAATCCTGAGAGCGAAACCCCCATCCCCAAAGAGATCCCCGGTCCCTTTTCCATCCCCGATTTGGTCTCTCTCTTTCTCCCAATTCATTCCACATATTATACGTCTCTCAATCACAGTCTTCTGTTACGACTGAGGTTTAAATATATCAGGGTTCTTATTCATTGGACTAGTAATGGCATAAATGCTACAACGGAAAGCGCTAGATCCAACCTCTGATGTATATTCTCAGTGAACAAAGAACACAAATACTCTCCAGAGTTCTATATGCAATAATAGGTTATTAAACTCTCAATAAATGTGCGTCTACTCTAGGCTTAATGTTATGTGAAAACAGCCTATTACTACCTATAACCGAAGGTGCTTGGTTATGGTATGCAAAGTAAGGTGGTAAGAGAAGTTACAGCTTACGTTACTTTAATCAATAAATGTCAGGCACTCCTGCATGAAAGAAAGTGCACTAAAGTCCTTCAACACCAACAAGGAATCTTCTTTAAATGTTAGATGCTATCAAGATGCTCGAATCGGAAATGGAACCCAAAAAGGCAGGCAGCGGAACAATGCTCGTGCAGGCTATGCACACAAAAAGGCAGGAGATATAATGCAGTCGGAGCCAAGAATATCCTAAACGCCACAACAATAATAATAATCGCCACGACAATGCAGTATTCCTATCAACAAAAAGAGCCTAAGTCGTTTGTGTCTCAATACATCAAACTAGGCTGCGAAATGCTTGTGTAATCATAAACGGGTATACATAAAAAGAGTAATTGGTTTAATATACTTAATGTCTACTGTGACTGATAAAGTCTAGCTAGAGTCAATGATACGAGATACTGGTGCGCATGGCATGCCGCATAGCCTAGTGCAAATCTCAAGTCTGTGCGTCAAATATTACGTTATAATAAAGGGTAGCTCTCTTGAGAAACCTTAATACCGAAGTATTAAGCGTTCTCCTGGCGTACCTCAAAGACAAACAACGAGCTTAGAACAGTGCAGAATGGTATAGGCAAAAAACCCTCATTCGTGCATGCTCCACTCTCAATGGCACACAGACTAGAATTTACCCAATCAACTCCAGTTCTCAGGTATGTCGTGCAGCTTTTAACTAAAACCAACACCCATCGGAAACAATACCTTATAGTATCAGACTCCTAGTCTAGCATTATCTAATCCAGCAGAACACTAATAATTATAGGAAGCGGTACTGAACAATATGAATGCCAACCAATGCTTCGTGATCAACTTATCTTAACAACTAACATACATGGTTTATATAAGACCTTAACGCACAATACAACTGGCCAGCATGAAGCTGATTATGCAGAGTTAACCAGAGGGGGTATAACATTAATAAAAGGTGGTGAAAGATATGGAAAATGAGAGAGATAGGCAGAGGAAAAGGTTCTCAGGTGTGGAGAGGGGGACAGATATCAAAGGGATAAGAGAGATGCGTTCTAGAAACCAGATCTGAGGGAGAGAGTGGCGAGAGAGCTGTATATATACTAGCACTAGCACGAGCCGCGTAGAAAAGCGGTAACAAGTCCTCTAGCCAATGCTAAAGAAGCTAGCCAAACATGACATCACCAAGCATGGTAAAAACTCCTCCAACGAATCCCCACGAGGCCAGCCAGCTATGACGTCATCGAGTATAGCAAAACACTGCACGCCTCCCCACACTCTGTTCTACTCTCTCTCTCTCTCTCTCTCAAATCCTATCATTACTACTTAATGATAAAACATATACTTTGCAATTAAATATATAAAGCCTTGACATGGGTGAAAACAAAGAGCCTTTCTGGACTGCCCATGACACGAGCTTTCATATGAAATAAAGCACACAACAATACATCAACTGTAGCCACCTCCACTGCCCTGGCGATCCTAGCGAGTCACTGTAGGACAAGCCATGCGGTTCTAACGGAGTGGTTAACGTCACACTTCTAATATACAAACCACAATACTTTACTCACTGATATTCTTAATGTACCACCTAAGTATGTATTTAAGTATGTAACCACCATACAGGCTATAATACTTTCATTGTGTAGGTTCAAGGCGATCTAAGACACCTTAGCTTCCAATTCACACCAAATCAGATCGTGATTACGTCAGCCCTGTATTTAGTTATATAACAATCATAGTCCCCCTCAATTCTAGCAATTCTATGCCTCTAACCTCCCGTTGTTTTATCCACTAACTATATATATTCCCAACCTTCCTAATACCACCTCCATTTCACTAGACAAAATACCTAGGAGTAATTCCGAGATTAATTATGAAATTACACTAGACAGCCCCATAACTCACTGAGATCCACATTGCTATTTTATTGATGTACCAACTCCCTAATGTTAACATAATTTAGGGAACTTATAAAAAGAGAAGACACCTATCTTCGTTCCCCCATTTTTAGCAGTTAGCTATACATAACCTCACGTTGCATTGTTCGTCTGTCAATTTGTGTCCCTTGCCAGTTCTTGTATTGATTTATGCCTGTTGATTTAGATAAGTTAATTACGAGTTATGTAACAACCTTTAACCACGACTCTATACACCCGATAACCCTATGCCAGTTATTGTATTGATTTAGGCCTGTTAATTCGGATAAACTCACTATGACCAATCTGCAGACGATTATCAGGAGAGATGCAGGAAAGCTACCTCGTATCTCTCTCTCCATGACAAGTATAGATATATGTACCCCCGTGCTCAGTCGCCCCCCTTGCCTTGTTCTTCTAGTAACTAAGTGTATATAATATTAACCGGAGTATGCCACCAGTATTGATACGACATAGCGGCACTGTCCTTGTGTCGTATTGTACCACGTGCATACCAAACCGGTTTTCATCATCTTATTAGGACGACGTCTATAATGCCGTCGTTTATGCATGTATTCAATCCTTAGGTTATTTATCTTTTATCCGCCATTGTGTTCCTCTCTTCCAATTACTTTTCCACAATTGTTATACGTCTTCCAATCACCTCCTCCGTATCCACAATCCACACTACTCTGTTTTGCTTCGTGACCCTATGCTCAGTGGTACCCTGTTTTGGGTCATCCTGTCCTCTTATCCTTCACGCCCCGCTGCACACACCACCCTACCTGTTCGATCGTAGGGAAATGCCACCCCTATGTCCAGCGCATTAAGGGTCACTGCCCTAGGTCACGAGCGGCGCGGTGCCTAGCCTCAAACCACCCCCTTTACAATTCACAACCCTCCTCCTGTAAAGACGCCATAAGAACGTTATAACATGCCGACTCAGTTCGTTCACTAACCTCAACAAATGGAAGGTAAGGACCTATCCTTGTACCCCCCCCTTAACTATCCTCTAACTCCCTAGCCCCACTCACAACCTGAACCAGAGCAATAGCCGGTGCGAGACTAGGACGACCCCCTCTCGTCCCCCCTTGAAAATGTAAATTTACCCATGACTTGCATTTTCACAAAACCACTATTCTTAACACCCACGAGTGATCCTCGTACATGAAAACTAGATGTAGTGATCAACCCTAACTAGGAAGATACCTCCTGACAACCTGAACTCATATCTCAAACCAATTAACGTAAGAACTCTCGATAACCATATTCAGGGAGCGGCCTGTCCCCCGACCCCACGGGGACCCCACCGACCCCCGCGGAGAATTACCCTGACCCGCAAGCCAGCAAATTCTTGCCGGACAACAGGTGAGTTTCCAACAGGTTATGACCTACAAATCTAAATACCTATCCAAATACCATCCTTAACCTCTGAAGTGCGCATGGGGGTAATTGGAAACGTCCCCCTGTGCTGACGTATTTGAGGTGTTTCCGTCACTAAAATATTCATTGTGCCATTAATAGCATTAATATTTATCCATATGCGCCTATTATGGGTTGGTTATAAAGGTATTAACCTGAAACAACAATAAAACGAGTGAAAACAGCGTTTGGATGGTCAGATTCGGAGATATAGCCCGCGAGTTGTATAATGTATGGGTGAGGCAATCTGCTTTCCCGCCAATTTCCCCCAAGGCCACTGAGACACAGTCGATCGATACTCTCTCTCTCTCTCTTGCACTCGCTTGCTATCAGTGATGACCACACCCTCCAATCGGATTTCTAATGTTAGCACGAAAATATACCTCAGAATCAGGGAATAACAGGGAAAATAGGTGATAACTGAAGGAGAGGAGGAAAGTGGGGAAGGAGGGGAGGTAGAGGACTGAGATTTTGCATGGCCCAGGGGCCAAAAAAAAAAAAAAAAAAAAAAAAAAAAATATAAAAAAATATTTTTTTTTCGATGTCAAAAGTTGATTTTTATTTTCTCTGACTCTTAAGAGTCTTCCCGCAGTGCGCCGGGGGAACTCTTAAGAGTCTCCCCGCAGCTCCCGGGTTAACCAAAACCAAATTCTTCCTTATCCCATCCTAGATTACGAATAGCATGTCAGCTAGACCAGAGAAGGATATTTAGGTGAATTGATGAATAATACCTCCCAGCCTATTCACGTAGGGCGCCAGCAAAGTAGTCCCTAAAATCCTTCACCAAATCCGCCTAAATAACTCTACTAGTACCTCATACTAGAGTTAAGATATCCACGATCATAAATCAGATAACAAGTTACTTACCGCCACATTAAAGACCCCCTCCCTAACCCCCTAAGTTCACCAGAATAAATAAACTACTTCATAGCATTGACATCCAATACTTCTAGAACATTCCTGAAGCTTCCTTGACCTGCCTATAAATAAGACCCAGAGACAACAGTCGGGCAGTTGAATATTAGAGCCCAAAAGCAACGGCTGGCCACACTGCGTTGGCGTCTAGTCTTCCCTCCCCCCCTCAAGATTCACGATAGTTCGGCGTTCCGTAATCTGTGCAACTCTGTGAGGAAGTTATTTGACCCTTTACGAATATTTTATTGCGATCGGGACTACCGGCAGTAATATTATATTGGTAGACAACAAATTCACAAATTATTGACTGTTTCATTAACTTCTGATAGTGCACCCTCCGCTACTTGAGCTACGAACGATCATAACTCATAACTGATCTAAGGCAGAAAGATCTTTTTATGTTAGAAGGGATTATGCGAGAAACTCTTGAGTGAGGACTCGGCAAGAATAACTCCTTGGCAACAATCGACTGTCTTAACCCATCAGCAATTGTTGCCAAAAAGGCGCACAACCGTCCGCAAGAAGCCCATCTGCAAACCTTCTCTACACTACCGGACAGCTTGGACGGCCCCAGAGCTACTGTTAACCCCCAACATCACTAACGCAAGATAACCAGGAAAACTCCATTACAGTGTTACTTCACAGAGTACCAGTGTTACGGTGCTATTAACTATCAACCATCCAGTGTATTCGATTGTGTCTCAACTTTCTCTGATGTTAGGAAATAAGTGATTAGGCTAGTACACATTAATATATATCAGTGAAATTTAGCTTAGGCGAACTGACTCCCGTAATTATTCTTGCCATCAGGTTTAACCTGATTCGCCCTCACTGATATTTTCGGTCCGAAGTATCACATAGACAAGTGAACATCCTAGACCAGTGCAACTAGTTACAGTTATCCCTTTACGTTAATTCTTGGGCAATAACCACATTAATTATACTTTCATCCTTGATTAAGAGTCAATTACCAGAGAGAGTTAACAAAGTGAAATACCTAACCTGTGTGATTCATGTACCCTACGTATCATAAAGCAATGTGATCAGAAGAATAATGCCTGAACGTTGGAAGTGGGAAGTATGTCTCTATCCAAATCCGCGATAAGTGCTGGGAGATTGTATAAGTCCAATAACCTACCTGAGTGCTCCAACATCTAATGTTCGTGGAATTCTATTACGTACCTTCTACCTGAGTGTTATTGAGAATAAAGCTGTATTACAAACCATTTATCCGAGATTATCTATGTCCTCTGTTGATTCTCTTTATGTATTTTGCAAGAAATCCAATAACCCAGTCTTGCAGAACTCACCTATACCAAGTTAATCCTGTATAAAATCAGGGCATAACATTGGTGGCAGCGGTACGAGATCCCCGGTCCCTTTTCCATCCCCGATTTGGTCTCTCTCTCTCTCCCAATTCATTCCACATATTATACGTCTCTCAATCACAGTCTTCTAATATACAAATCACAATACTTTACTCACTGATATTCTTGATGTACCACCTAATTATGTATTTAATTATGTAACCACCATACAGGCTATAATACTTTCATTGTGTAGGTTCAAGGCGATCTAAGACACCTTAGCTTCCATTTCACACCAAATCAGATCATGATTACGTCAGCCCTGTATTTAGTTATATAACAATCATAGTCCCCCCCAATTCTAGCAATTCTATGTCTCTAATCTCCCGTTGCTTTATCCACTAACTATATATATTCCCAACCTTCCTAATACCACCTCCATTTCACTAGACAAAATACCTAGGAGTAATTCCGAGATTAATTATGAAATTACACTAGACAGCCCCATAACTCACTGAGATCCACATTGCTATTTTATTGATGTACCAACTCCCTAATGTTAACATAATTTAGGGAACTTGTAAAAAGAGAAGACACCTATCTTCGTTCCCCCATTTTTAGCAGTTAGCTATACATAACCTCACGTTGCATTGTTCGTCTGTCAATTTGTGTCCCTTGCCAGTTCTTGTATTGATTTATGCCTGTTGATTTAGATAAGTTAATTACGAGTTATGTAACAACCTTTAACCACGACTCTATACACCCGATAACCCTATGCCAGTTATTGTATTGATTTAGGCCTGTTAATTCGGATAAACTCACTATGACCAATCTGCAGACGATTATCAGGAGAGATGCAGGAAAGCTACCTCGTATCTCTCTCTCCATGACGAGTATAGATATATGTACCCCCGTGCTCAGTCGCCCCCCTTGCCTTGTTCTTCTAGTAACTAAGTGTATATATAATATTAACCGGAGTATGCCACCAGTATTGATACGACATAGCGGCACTGTCCTTGTGTCGTATTGTGCCACGTGCATACCAAACCGGTTTTCATCATCTTATTAGGACGACGTCTATAATGCCGTCGTTTATGCATGTATTCAATCCTTAGGTTATTTATCTTTTATCTGCCATTGTGTTCCTCTCTTCCATTTACTTTTCCACAATTGTTATACGTCTTCCAATCACCTCCTCCGTATCCACAATCCACACTACTCTGTTTTGCTTCGTGACCCTATGCTCAGTGGTACCCTGTTTTGGGTCATCCTGTCCTCTTATCCTGCACGCCCCGCTGCACACACCACCCTACCTGTTCGATCGTAGGGAAATGCCACCCCTATGTCCAGCGCATTAAGGGTCACTGCCCTAGGTCACGAGCGGCGCGGCGCCTAGCATCAAACCACCCCCTTTACAATTCACAACCCTCCCCCTGTAAAGACGCCATAAGAACGTTATAACATGCCGACTCAGTTCGTTCACTAACCTCAACAAATGGAAGGTAAGGACCTATCCTTGTACCCCCCCCCCCCTTAACTATCCTTTAACTCCCTAGCCCCACTCACAACCTGAACCAGAGCAATAGCCGGCGCGAGACTAGGACGACCCCCTCTCGTCCCCCCTTAAAAATGTAAATTCCCCATGACTTGCATTTTCACAAAACCACTATTCTTAACACCCACGAGTGATCCTCGTACATGAAAACTAGATGTAGTGATCAACCCTAACTAGGAAGATACCTCCTGACAACCTGAACTCATATCTCAAACCAATTAACGTAAGAACTCTCGATAACCATATTCAGGGAGCGGCCTGTCCCCCCCCACCGACCCCCGCAGAGAATTACCCTGACCCGCAAGCCAGCAAATTCTTGCCAGACAACAGGTGAGTTTCCAACAGGTTATGACCTACAAATCTAAATACCTATCCAAATACCATCCTATCCCATCCTTAACCAAAACCAAAATCTTCCTTATCCCATCCTAGATTACGAATAGCATGTCAGCTAGACCAGAGAGGATATTTAGGTGAATTGATGAATAATACCTCTCAGCCTATTCACGTAGGGTGCCAGCAAAGTAGTCCCTAAAATCCTTCACCAAATCCGCCTAAATAACTCTACTAGTACCTCATACTAGAGTTAAGATATCCACGATCATAAATCAGATAACAAGTTACTTACCGCCACATTAAAGACCCCCCTCCCTAACCCCCTAAGTTCACCAGAATAAATAAACTACTTCATAGCATTGACATCCAATACTTCTAGAACATTCATGAAGCTTCCTTGACCTGCCTATAAATAAGACCCAGAGACAACAGTCGGGCAGTTGAATATTAGAGCCCAAAAGCAACGGCTGGCCACACTGCGTTGGCGTCTAGTCTTCCCTCCCCCCATCAAGATTCACGATAGTTCGGCGTTTCGTAATCTGTGCAACTCTGTGAGGAAGTGATTTGACCCTTTACGAATATTTATTGCGATCGGGACTACCGGCAGTAATATTATATTGGTAGACAACAAATTCACAAATTATTGATTGTTTCATTAACTTCTGATAGTACACCCTCCGCTACTTGAGCTACGAACGATCATAACTCATAACTGATCTAAGGCAGAAAGATCTTTTTATGTTAGAAGGGATTATGCGAGAAACTCTTGAGTGAGAACTCGGCAAGAATAACTCCTTGGCAACAATCGACTGTCTTAACCCATCAGCAATTGTTGCCAAAAAGGTGCACAACCGCCCGCAAGAAGCCCATCTGCAAACCTTCTCTACACTACCGGACAGCTTGGACGGCCCCAGAGCTACTGTTAACCCCCATCACTAACGCAAGATAACCAGGAAAACTACATCACAGTGTTACTTCACAGAGTACCAGTGTTACGGTGCTATTAACTATCAATCATCCAATGTATTCGATTGTGTCTCAACTTTCTCTGATGTTAGGAAATAAGTGATTAGGCTAGTACACATTAATATATATCAGTGAAATTTAGCTTAGGCGAACTGACTCCCGTAATTATTCTTGCCATCAGGTTTAACCTGATTCGCCCTCACTGATATTTTCGGTCCGAAGTATCACCTAGACAAGTGAACATCCTAGACCAGTGCAACTAGTTACAGTTATCCCTTTACGTTAATTCTTGGGCAATAACCACATTACTTATACTTTCATCCTCGATTAAGAGTCAATTACCAGAGAGAGTTAACAAAGCGAAATACCTAACCTGTGTGATTCATGTATCCTACGTATCATAAAGCAATGTGATCAGAAGAATAATATCTGAACGTTGGAAGTGGGAAGTATGTCTGTTGTGTTGTCATTACTCACCTGTAATATGAGGATATCAGTGTTGGTTATATCATACAGAAGCCGTCACTTTATCTGCCATATACAGTATGTTATTCATGTAGGCCATACTATCCCAACTCGTCGCAAACTTGTCAATAGAGGGGATAAATGATACTGTGAGGAAAACTACATCTTTACTGTAAAAAGGCGGGAACAGAGCACAGAGTATAAACAATAAACTGTTGATGCATAACATTGATCATAATAGTATTGGATTCCGTATAAAGGATTCGACAGCTATAAATAAGGGATTCAATTCTTCTTGTAGGGTGTCGGATCCTTACCTTCAGTTACTTATAGTTTACATCAGTTTTCTTTGAAGGTATACTAATGGTATACTAATACATTACATTCCTTCCCCCTGTGAGAAAAGTAAAAGCACACATGCAGTAGGGTACTCTCATAATAATAATGATGATTCTGTAGAATTATAACATAACATATCTACATTTTTAAATCTTAAAACTTAAGTACTTTAACTTAACCTACAGATCCAGCTTTTCTCTTGCAACACCTCGGTTTTGCCTGTTAGGTAGTACCCTACGAGTTGCTGGAATCTCTGTGTCTTGGTTAGTGTTATCTGGGATCTCTGTGTCTTTGTTAGTGTGATCTGTTTCTTCACTTGTCTGTCCATCCACATGTGTGTTATTAGATTCTGAGTGTCGTGTGAGCTGCTGATCAATGTTAACTGTGTGTGGCTGTACTGGTACTGGTGTGGATATGATTGGTTGGTCAGAATTAACTGTGTCTGGTAGTAGTTGATCAATGTGACGTCTCATAATCCTTCCTTCCACTTCTACCTCATAGTTCATGTTACTTATCTGTCTTGTGATCTTACCTGGAGACCACTTGTGTGCTGTGTTATACATCCTAACTTTGACCGGACATGAAGGAGTGAAATTTGTAACTTTACCCTGTTGTTCTAATTGTGTCCACTGTTGGTTGTTGAGATGTATCTGAGTGTTTGGCAACATCAAATCCATTCTATTCCTGACTCTCCTTCCCATCAGCAAATTTGAAGGTGTTTGTCCAGTAGTGGCATGTTCAGTAGTGCATAGCAGCAGCTAAATACATAGGTTAGCAGAAATTTACTGATGCAAGTGATTACATTGGAAGGTATAGCTCCCCGGCACTTCATGTTGCATTTAAAACTCTGAACAAACCTCTCTGCCTCTCCATTAGTTGCTGGGTGGTAAGGAGCGGACCTAGTATGTTGAATGCCATTCACCTTTAGGAAATCAAGAAATTCCACAGAACAGAACTGAGGGCCATTATCTGACACAATGCGCTCAGGTAATCCATGCGTGGCAAACACTGGCATTAAAGCCTTTATTGTCGCTTGTGAAGTAGTTGACTGCATTGGAATTATCTCTGGCCATTTAGTGTATGCATCCACTATGATCAGATATGTATGACCTAAAAATGGGCCGGCAAAATCAATGTGCAAACGTTGCCATGGATGTCTAGGCAATTCCCATGGATGCATGCGTGCTGGCCTGGGGTCGTTTTGTTGTGCTGAGCAACTAGGGCATCCCCTCACATGTTTCTCAACATCTTTGTCCATCCCAGGCCACCACACATAACTCCTGGCAATTGATTTAGACCTTACTATGCCTTGATGATCTGCATGGATTTCCTTGAGAACCTGGTTTTGCATAGATTTTGGAATCACTACTCTGGCACCTCTAAGAATACAACCTTGCTCTGTGGTAAGCTCGGACCACACCGACAGATATGAATGGCAGTCTCCCTGATCTGACATTAAATTACGACTTGAAGTTAAAGCTTGTAGAACTTTTGATAGTACTGGGTCTTGTTTTGTGTGTTTAGCTATGGTCTGTGCTGTGATGGGAAGGTTGTAACTCTCAATTAGAAGTATAGTACTGTCATGGTCAGATGAAGCTTTATCCACTGGCAAACGTGACAAGGCATCAGCATTTCCCATCTTACCGGTTGGCCTATACTCTATATCATATGAGTATGCGGCTAGTGTGATAGCCCATCGTTGGAGTCGGGCGGCTACTAGACTGGGTAAGCCCGCCTTAGGTCCTAAAATGGCTAATAAAGGTTGATGGTCAGTAACTAGTGTGAATCGTGTTCTTCCATACAAATACATGTGGAACTTTTTTACACCATACACTAGAGCTAATGTTTCCTTCTCAATCTGTGAGTAGTTTCTTTCAGCTTTGTTTAGAACACGGGAAGCAAATGCAATGGGTCTTTCAACACCATCTGGCATGACATGAGCAAGTACTGCACCAATACCTATTGATGAAGCATCACACACCAACTTCACTGTCAAGTCAGGTTGAAAATGAGTAAGGAATCTAGAAGATGTAATCTCTGACTTTATCTGCTCTACTGCAGTTGCACAAGAATCTGTCCAGTTCCACTGGGTATTCTTTTGTGTGAGCTGATACAGTGGACTAGCTATAGTGGCTAAATTAGGAATGAACCTACCATAGAAAGTTACTAAACCTAAGAATGATTGTAACTCACCCACATTCTCAGGCACCTTGGCATCTCTGATTGCTGTAACTTTCTCACTAGTCTTGTGGATACCCTTGTCATCAATTCTGAATCCTAAATATTCTAAGGATGATACTTGAAACTGACATTTATCTTGGCGGATCCTCAGTCCATTGTCTCTGATTCTCTCTGAAACTACCTTTAGTCTCGCCTGATGTTCTGCTATATCTTTACCTGCTACTAATATGTCATCAACAAAACAAAATGTACCTGAGAGACCATGGAAAATTCTGTCCATTGTCTGTTGCCAAAGTGCTGGACTGCTAGCAACACCGTAAGGCAATCTCTTTGGGCGGAACAGACCTAAGTGGGTATTGATTGTACATATTTCCTGTGATTTTTCATCCATTTGGAGCTGTTGAAATGCTTGTCTAAGATCTATTTTAGAAAATATTTTACATCCACTTAGTGCTGCAAACATATCATCAGGTCTAGGAAGAGGATGTTGAGCTACTTGTAAATTAGGGTTTAGTGTTACTTTGTAGTCACCACATAACCTAATACTTCCGTCACTCTTAACTACAGGAACTAAAGGAGTGGCCCACGTTGAGTAAGTAACTCTCTCCCAAGTCCCATTTGCTTCTAATCTTGCAATCTCCTGTCCAACCGCGGGTTTTAGTGCGAAAGGAATTTGTCTAGGAGCACAGAATTTTGGAGTGACATCAGGTTTAAGAGACAAACTGGCCTGCACTCCCTTCACTGTCCCAACATTAACATCAAAGATATCTTGAAATCCTGTTAACAAATGATTTACTGCTGTTTCTTTGTTAATTTTAGAGTTGACTTTTAGTACACTTTGTAAATTTAATGGGATGTGCTTCAACCAATCTAGACCAAACAGTGATGGCCTCTTACCTTCAACAATGGTTAGGGGTAAGCTCTTGAACTCTTGCTGGTCGTAACTCACATCAACGTTGGCTGCTCCTTTAACCTGAATAGCTTGATTATTGAGATGCGGTCTCAGGATGATAAGACCGCATCTCTAGCTGCCACTAAACCAGCAGTTCAACCCATGCAGCAGTTCTAAAACCTTTTCTTATATGAATCATCCTGCACATGCCATTTCTCATCCACTTCCTCCCCCACCAGGAAGTGATCCCCCCATCTTATAACAGAATCTGCCCGGGGGCATCTAGCTACAAGGTACAGCCAGAGTCCAGGCGTGCCACCCCCAGAGCTACAAGGAGATAACCACCACGCGCCAAACGCCCTTGATCCTCTCAAGCCGGGCGCCTTAAGTAGGGGCAAGAAGATTGCCTTATACTCACCCAGCCTGGACATCAGCTAGACATCAGTAACTAAGCTTGCCATTTGGTATTATTTAGTTCAGGGTAAGAACAGCCAGAGATAGCTGGTGTTCAACTTGTCAGTTGTGTGCTGTGATCGAAGATCTACCAGGTCGGGTTCCCCCATCAGGAAGAGGACTAGCTTGGGCAACCCACTTTGGGCTCCCCCTTTCTGGCCTTCGATGCGGTGCACAAACCAAGTACCAAAGGATTCCTACCTTGTTTTGTTCAAGGGATTATGAGGATAGTGTAGTAACTTGAGATCTACCAGATCGGGTTCCCCCCATCAGGAAGAGGACTAATTTTGGGCAACCCACTTTGGGCTCCCCTTTCTGGATTCTCTTTTTGATACATGGTTCTGATAGTTCCACGAACTAGCAAGGAAGGAAGACACTTACCTTGACCCCCCTTAGACTACCTATAATGTCACCATCTAGACTGCTTGCCACTCTAGGTAGATCATTATGCTAGTCACCCTAACCCCCCAAACCTTGTAGCAGAACTCCAGCATATCCTTTGGGGATCACTGCACTGTGGGAGTGCAAGAGGAACCCGGTTGTCCCGTGGTAGGCGCCAAGGTCTAAGGAATCATCTTTTGACTCACCCTGGACCAGTAGCTGGAGTCATCACGCCCAGCCGCCCCCCCCCCCCCCCCTGGACCAACTTCCGGAGTCATTACGCCCAGCCGCCCTCCGGACTACTGGATCCTCCCTCGATCTACGGGCCCTCCTCTTCACTACAGCTCTCCTTTAAGTGCTTTTGTACCGTTTATGGGTATAGAGTTGACTCAGGGTTGTGGTAGAAGTTATCTTCAGGGGTTCTCATTAACATTACGTCTTGCGAGAGGTCTTTCTTCTCCCTACTTAAATTGACGTTAATTAGCCCACTTGCCGGGACCCATTATACATACCTATCAGGGGATCCTTATATATGCACCTTCCCGGGTTATTGGTCTCCTATAGCCCGACAGAGGGGGCGTGCTTATATAAGACCCATAGCATCAAACACAAACACATATTTGCACGTAATCTAGTCCCTTTGTATAACTTCTAGCCTAATTCGTTTAACATTCTGTCAGGTTCATAACTCGAATAGATTTCACTCTATCTCAGCTCCTGACGATTGTTGCCTCAGCCTTCAGCACCTTGCTAGTACACAATTAGAGTTAAGGATTAATCTTTGCCAGGTGAGATCTAGCACACCTATAGTATTAATATCATTTGTGAGCCTTTCCGAGCCCACTTCATTGTTGATGACCACTTGGCCATTATTGCTTTAGAGTCAGTTAACGTCACTATATGCCGGGGACATCATTGCATGATCCAGACGGCATTTGCCATTACTACACTCTTGTCTTTTGTTGAGATCCTCTCTGAGATCTATTTGGGTAGGAGGTGTACCTCCACCATTTTGGATACATTATAATTGTATCCTAGGAGTATTATTATTACCTTGAGTCCGGACCCATTGTCCGACTCCTATTGCTTACTTGATAACCTGAGTATTGTATGTCTTAATTATTCTTATTGTTGTTGATGATCTCCAGGTTACAGGTATAAAATATATGTTTTGCTCCTCCATGAACCAGGTGTTAAACTGAATAAAACCCATGTTAACTTGTTACCTGTGTGCTTACTATCCTGCCGTGTTGTCTCTTTATTTAAAGTTTAAGGTATACCTATCCAGTTAGAGAGCTGCTCATTGTACAAAGAATATCTCGCGTTCCAATTTGGACCGGGCATAACACTGGTGGCAGCGGTGTCTCTTTCTCGAAGGTAGCCTTTCAGGTTTTTCCTGCTTTAAATATTTTGAGAGTATCACGACAGGGATAAGTAGTCAGGATGGCAGGGAAAGCACTGGATATTATTCCTTTCAGACCAGAGGAAACTGACATTGCCACCTATTTAGAGCTTGTCAAGCCAGTGCTTGACATCATATTTAAAGATGAAGTTGCCCCTAAAATACATACTGTAGTCATGAAGCTAGGGCGGTCTATGGCCCTAGTTTCCAGTTATGTAAAAGAGAACCCCGGAATGACCTGGGAACAGTTTGAAACATACACTAAAACTGCCATTAACCCCGTCTTAGGTACTGTAATAGCCGACCAGCAATTTCACGCCATCACCTACGACGGGGACCTCGACGCCACCATCAGCAAGCTTACCAGGCTGGCTTCCACCGCATTCACAACGGCTACAGCTGCAGAGAGGAAGGAGAACGTCCGCCGGACCCTGATGAGGATCCTTCCGCGTGCAGTCCGGGACCACTTTGCCATCACAGAACCGGCCGGATATGATACAGACCTCCCTATCATACGCCGTATTCTGGCCCTGCAAAAATCCCAGGAGCAAGGAAAGATTGCGGGTATCCAACGAGCTCCCACTAAGCCACAAGGAGCTCATTCCGGACCAACCTACCACCCTAGCCGCAACCAGGACAAGCCGGAAGAATGGGCCAGAGTCAAGCCTGGAGACTGGAAGCCCTGCGGGTCCCAGTGCCCTATTAATGGGTTGAAGAGGTCTTTTGCCGAGTTGCTGGCCAAGCGCTCGAGGGTTCCACTGTTCTGGGGACAGATTCCCTGGCTGAAGCCCTCCAGAAGAGTTGCCACCATCCTAGAAGACGGCACCACAGGAGCTGAGGACTACGACGAGGTTGGTGACCCGGACGACCACAGTACAGTCGAGCCGGAAGTCATCAAACCGGGTTTTTAGACCGCCCCCGCCCACCAACTTGCAAACTGGCGGGGGCTCGAGATAGGGGCAGCTATGATATGATAAAGCCTCCCATTTACACCCACCTGACCATCCAGGGAGTCAACTCTCGACTCCTTGTCGACACCGGAGCTTCAAGATCCTGTATTTTTTCCTCTTACCACCAGAGACATCACAACACTTTTGGACCGATTCAACACTCGTCCACCACCCTCATTGATGCCAACGACAACCTTATTTCTAGTACTGGCATCACGGCCCCACTGTATGTGGCCACCCCTCAACCTAACCACGGCCATCACCACGCTTTCATGGTATTTCCCTCCCAAGAAACCACCTACGACGGATACCTGGGATTCGACCTTCTCACGGCCCTCCGCACTACTATCCAGTGTGTTGAAAGAAGATTGTTATTTTCCACCAAACCCCCAGGACTCACCACTCCGAAGATTGCCACACCGCTCCATGACCCTCCTCAAACCTTGAAAGCCATCCGTGTTGCATCGGCCATCACCATTCAACCCATCACCTTGCTGCCACATCATGAACATTGGGTACCCATCCATCCAGCCCTCAACGGAGAACTCATTCACAGTCCCTCTCTTCAGAGCCCTTTTGACAGGGATTGTCTCACTGCTCCTGCCATTTTAACACCTTAAGAGCGGCCTATGCGGTTTATTTATATGTACCGCCCAGCGGGGTGTTTTTAGCCAAAATAGGGCTGTTTACGTGATCATTTTCATGCCTAAATAAGACCCAGAACGTAAAACAAGTACCTATCCCTGAAAAGGGCATAAACAGAGCTTTCAAATGACACCATAACGATCCTTTTATGATGGCTAGTTTTCTTGCAATAACCGTGCAACGCGAGTGCAAAAAGCATGTAATTCGGTACTTTCCCCATATAATTCAGTATGTAGCGAGTGAGAGAGGGAGGAGGGAGCTGAGATTCGTGTCAGTAGGTTCGCCGCGGTGGTCTGGAGCAGTCATACGCTCGCTAGTCTTCTGCCACCACTTGTCTCTCTCTCTCAGCAACATTACGTGCTGAAATTGCCACTCGACCTATGTCGAGCGCCGCCACATAGTCCAGCTTTATTAAATACGACTTATGTGGTGAGCCGCTTTTTAAGGGTTAAAACAAAATGCAGTAAGAATAGCCAACATCTCCGACCACCCTATCACCCTACCCAGGGGTCTCACCATCGGAGAACTAGAGACTTATGATGACCAGCCTTCAACCGACACCACCACCTCCATTCCTGCATCAACTCCATCACTCCCAGACGTTCCTACTCACCTCACCCCTCAACAAAAGGACGATCTGTGCCAGTTAATGGCCGAATACCAGGACATCTTTGCCACCAACTCCCAAGATGTAGGCCACACCCATGTCCTAGAACACCACATTCACACTGTTGGACCCCCAGTCAGACAGGCTACGAAGAAAGAACCCCCTTCAGCGCCAAGAAGAACAGAAGCAAGTTGCAGAGATGTTAAAAGCTGGCATCGTCAACCCCTCAACTAGCCCTTGGTCCTCTCCAGTGGTACTGGTCAAGAAGAAGGATGGGTCATCTCGATTCTGCATCGACTACCGACAACTCAACGATGTCACCATCAAAGATGCCACCCCACTACCACGCATCGACGACTCCCTAGACTCCCTCTTAGGGGCCAGATGGTTCTCCACACTGGACCTGCAATCCGGATACTGGCAGGTCCCCGTCGCCCCCCCCCCCCCCCCCCCGACCAAGAAAAACAGCTTTCTCCACCAGCCAAGGGAAGCTTTACGAGTTCTCAGTGCTGCCATTCGGATTATGTAACGGTCCCGCCACCTTCTCAAAACTGATGGAATCCGTACTTCAGGGATTAACTTGGGAAACATGTCTGGCGTACTTGGACGACATCATAGTATTTGGTCGTACCTGGGCAGAACACCTCCAACGCCTCCGCCAAGTTTTCCAGAGGATCCGACAAGCCGGATTAAAGCTGAAGCCTACTAAATGCACCATGGCTCGACATCAGGTCCAATTCTTAGGACATCTGGTGTCAGAAGAAGGACTTGCATCTGACCCCAAGAAACTCCAAGCCATCCAGGAGATCCAACCCCCGAAGTCAGTAAAAGGAGTAAGAGCTTTCCTAGGCCTTGCCTCCTACTATCGGAGGTTTGTGAAGAATTTCGCCACCATTGCCAGACCTCTACACGACTTAACTAGGAAGGAAGAACCTTTTGTGTGGACCCCCAACCGTCTCCAAGCCTTCACCTCCCTCAAGGACCTACTCGTGTCTTCCCCTGTCGTCTCTTTTCCGGACTACCAACTACCCTTTAGACTCTACACCGACGTGTCCCTTCTCGGCGTCGGTGCAGTCCTCTCCCAAAATCGAGAAGGACGAGAGCACATCATTGCTTGTGCCAGCCGGACCTTAACCCCGGCAGAAACCAACTACCCGGTAACTAAAAGAGAATGCTTAGGCATCGTTTGGGCCCTCCAACACTTCCGGGCCTACCTAGCTGGCGTCAAGATCACCATCATCACTGACCACCAAGCCTTACAATGGCTCAGGAAATCTGACTCTAAGAATGCCCTAACAGTCCATTGGCGAGAATCACTTGAGGAGTTTGATTTTGAGATTTCCTACAGGCCGGGAAAACTCCATACCAATGCAGACGCCTTATCCCGACTCCCACTGGCACCAGAACAATTCAACGCCATCCAAGAACCTCGACCACCACCTACTACCACTCCCCCTCTCATCCAGGCCTACCTCCGGAACGACAAACCAATTTGGATCTCCACCCGACTTTTTGGCCTCTTACAAAGAAGGGGTGACGCCCTCTTTACCCCAGAAGGTCAGATCGTACTAGGGCCTGAGGATGCTGAACAAATGATGTCTTCCTTGCACACCAACAACGGGATCCATCTAGGCCAAAAGAAGTTGGTGAACACGTTCAAAGACGTCTACTGGACTCCTCGCCCCTACACCACGGCCAAGAAAATAACTGAAGCTTGCCGTGCCTGCACCCTGGGAAAAGACCAAACACGCACCCCAGGACCTTCCGGCAAACTCATCGCTTCTAAACCCTGGCAACTTTTGGCAGTGGACGTCATGGGACCTCTACAAAACGACAGGGGATACCGCTACATCATCACCTTCGTGGACACGTACTCAAAATACGTGATCGCCTGCCCTGCCAGAGAACACACTGCTATGGCCGTCACCGAGGCATTATTACAACATGTCTTTCCCTATTTTGGATTGCCACAGGCAATCCACTCCGACAATGCCCCTGAATTCACCGGACAAATTTGGACGCAGATCTCCGAAATGTTTGGATTTCACATCAGCCACTCTTCACCCTACTGGCCAAAAGGAAACTCCATCTGCGAGCAATCTCATAGAACCATCGCCAATCAAATCCGGACCCGCCTCCAACAGATGAACTCATCGGACTGGACCAGCCAAATTCGCATCATACAATGGGGAATAAACACCTGCCCCAGAGACAACGGGATCACCCCTCATGAGATGGTTTTCGGGAGCCCACCTCTCCTCATACCACTACGTCACCTAGCTGCCCCTACTGAGGCCTCACCAGGTCTAAATACCAACCTCGTCCACCTCAGGAACCGCCTACGTCAGCTCCAGTTTACCCAAGATCTCCAGCCTGATGAAGCCCCCAAGAACAACCCTCACCAAGTAGGCGACCTAGTCATGGTCGCCATCTTACCTGTACCCTCCAAACTGAAGCCACGGTACAAGGGTCCATTTGAGGTCCTTAGGATCCCAAACTGTTTCCAGGTCATAATTAACTATCATGGGGAATCTCGCACTTATAGGAATAGGTTTGTCAGAAGGTTTCAACCTATTAATAAGAATATTACTGTTGTAGCTGAGCCTGATCAGGATGTTGACTGTACCCCTGTTTCAAATCTTCACCCTCAAACTTCCTGTCTTTCCGGACCTGTCCCTCTCCCTCCACCTCTTTCCACTCCCCCTCTCAATTCTCCTTTGCCTGCCCTTCACTCTCCTGTACTGCAACCTCCTGTCACCCTTCCCACTCGCCTCACCCAGTTCACCCCTTCTCACCTTCCTAAACATCGACCTCCTCCTGTTCTCTCTACTCAAACCCAAACTTCCCCCTCTTCTCTTTCACCTCCTGTCACCTTCACCCCTTCCCATTCCTAAGCCCAAATCGTCTCACATCTCCTCTCCTTCTCCCTCTCCTCTCGTTTCACCTCCGCAACCTCCTTCTCAACCATCGCCTTTAATTAACCTTGCCACGTCTAGTCTTCCCCCCTCGCCACCACAACTCACCAACATACCCCCCACTTTGCCTATAACCCCCAGCTTCCGTCCTAAAAACCCCTCACCTACTCCTCCTATCTCTAAAACCCTACCTTCTTCTCCTCAATCTATTTCCCCTCCTTCTCAACTTCCCAGGCGAAAAACAATATCCAAATTTCGCTCAATGTCACCTCTAACTCCATCTCCCCCATTTCCCAGACTGCCTTCTCATACCCGCTGTGGAAGATCTGTGAAGCCACCCACCAGATGGGAACCAGCCCTGTCCCAGCCTAAAGCGAGAAAGGTTAAGGATCAAGCGTCTTCAAGCTCCTCCCCCCAGCCTGGTACTTCGGCGTCCGCACAACCTCATGACCTGGGCCAAGCCAGGCTCTCTGTCATCACTCTCCAACCACCTCCAGCCACGACAACGCCCTCGCTGACGACCACCACCAAGATGCGGATTGACATGATAACCCTAACGCGGAAGGACTCCACCAAAGTAATCAAGTCACCTCACCAACTCCTCGACCATTTGAGGTACTATGGCTCCTCTTCTCTCCTCACCCTCACCGGAGACAAGATGGCCACCCCTAACAACCAGGGAGTCATTTATTACCACTTCCTCCAGCACCTGACCCCTGTCTATGAAGATAATACTTCAAGACATTACCAGCTCCAGTCCCGGGGTCGGGACTTTTCTCTACCAGACGGTAGTGAGATGCGGTCTCAGGATGATAAGACCGCATCTCTAGCTGCCACTAAACCAGCAGTTCAACCCATGCAGCAGTTCTAAAACCTTTTCTTATATGAATCATCCTGCACATGCCATTTCTCATCCACTTCCTCCCCCACCAGGAAGTGATCCCCCCATCTTATAACAGAATCTGCCCGGGGCATCTAGCTACAAGGTACAGCCAGAGTCCAGGCGCGCCACCCCCAGAGCTACAAGGACATAACCACCATGCGCCAAACGCCCTTGATCCTCTCAAGCCGGGCGCCTTAAGTAGGGGCAAGAAGATTGCCTTATACTCACCCAGCCTGGACATCAGTAACTAAGCTTGCCATTTGGTATTATTTAGTTCAGGGTAAGAACAGCCAGAGATAGCTGGTGTTCAACTTGTCAGTTGTGTGCTGTGATCGAAGATCTACCAGGTCGGGTTCCCCCCATCAGGAAGAGGACTAGCTTGGGCAACCCACTTTGGGCTCCCCCTTTCTGGCCTTCGATGCGGTGCACAAACCAAGTACCAAAGGATTCCTACCTTGTTTTGTTCAAGGGATTATGAGGATAGTGTAGTAACTTGAGATCTACCAGATCGGGTTCCCCCCATCAGGAAGAGGACTAATTTTGGGCAACCCACTTTGGGCTCCCCTTTCTGGATTCTCTTTTTGATACATGGTTCTGATAGTTCCACGAACTAGCAAGGAAGGAAGACACTTACCTTGACCCCCCTTAGACTACCTATAATGTCACTATCTAGACTGCTTTCCACTCTAGGTAGATAATTATGCTAGTCACCCTAACCCCCCAAACCTTGTAGCAGAACTCCAGCATATCCTTTGGGGATCACTGCACTGTGGGAGTGCAAGAGGAACCCGGTTGTCCCGTGGTAGGCGCCAAGGTCTAAGGAATCATCTTGTGACTCACCCTGGACCAGTAGCTGGAGTCATCACGCCCAGCCGCCCCCCCCCCCCCCTGGACCAACTTCCGGAGTCATCACGCCCAGCCGCCCCCGGACTACTGGATCCTCCCTCGATCTACGGGCCCTCCTCTTCACTACAGCTCTCCTTTAAGTGCTTTTGTACCATTTATGGGTATAGAGTTGACTCAGGGTTGTGGTAGAAGTTATCTTCAGGGGTTCTCATTAACATTACGTCTTGCGAGAGGTCTTTCTTCTCCCTACTTAAATTGACGTTAATTAGCCCACTTGCCGGGACCCATTATACATACCTATCAGGGGATCCTTATATATGCACCTTCCCGGGTTATTGGTCTCCCATAGCCCGACAGAGGGGGCGTGCTTATATAAGACCCATAGCATCAAACACAAACACATATTTGCACGTAATCTAGTCCCTTTGTATAACAGCCTAATTCGTTTAACATTCTGTCAGGTTCATAACTCGAATAGATTTCACTCTATCTCAGCTCCTGACGATTGTTGCCTCAGCCTTCAGCACCTTGCTAGTACACAATTAGAGTTAAGGATTAATCTTTGCCAGGTGAGATCTAGCACACCTATAGTATTAATATCATTTGTGAGCCTTTCCGAGCCCTCTTCATTGTTGATGACCACTTGGCCATTATTGCTTTAGAGTCAGTTAACGTCACTATATGCCGGGGACATCATTGCATGATCCAGACGGCATTTGCCATTACTACACTCTTGTCTTTTGTTGAGATCCTCTCTGAGATCTATTTGGGTAGGAGGTGTACCTCCACCATTTTGGATACATTATAATTGTATCCTAGGAGTATTATTATTACCTTGAGTCCGGACCCATTGTCCGACTCCTATTGCTTACTTGATAACCTGAGTATTGTATGTCTTAATTATTCTTATTGTTGTTGATGATCTCCAGGTTACAGGTATAAAATATATGTCTTGCTCCTCCATGAACCAGGTGTTAAACTGAATAAAACCCATGTTAACTTGTTACCTGTGTGCTTACTATCCTGCCGTGTTGTCTCTTTATTTAAAGTTTAAGGTATACCTATCCAGTTAGAGAGCTGCTCATTGTACAAAGAATATCTCGCATTCCAATTTGGACCGGGCATAACAATTATTATAGTCCATTAATATCTTAGTACAAGGTTGAATATTTATGTTTGGAATAGCCTTAGCAACTTCCTCAGACACTACCGTTACGTCAGCTGCTGTGTCTAACTGCATGGTTACTGGTTTTCCATTTAGAAAAACATCCATCATGATCCTATCATTACATTTACTTACAGTGTTAATCCTAAAAGCAAAGTTATCATCAGCATCAGAACATTGTTGTGCCTGACTAACACCTGTGTCTGCGGACTGTTGCTCTGACCTCTCCGAAGTTGAGTTAATCTTTTTAAATCTGCACTGTTTACCAAAATGACCTAGTTTTCCACATTGGTGGCAAGTTTTGTCTGTGGCAGGGCACTTTGTTCTATCCCATGGAGTATGATCTGTCTTACCACACCTATAACATGGCTTAAAATGCTTAGCTTTGTTTTTTTTTTGTTTTTTTTTTTTTCTATATTCCAACTACTCCCTCTCGGGCATAGGCTGAGAGCCTGTACATTCCACCGCTCAACACGGTGAAGCCCGTGAGGTCTTGTTCCAGTCTGGGGAGTGAGACATGTGAAGCATCCATCATGGCTCGAAGGAGCTCCATCTCTGAAGCGGCTGGTTGCTTCGCTCAAGTGCTTCACCGTCTCACCCTCCAGACTCAGACCCTCAATCTCAGAACGCCACCTATTGAGCAGTGAACTCACTAGGCATTGTCCCCCTGTAACATATTTTGAATATGGGAATATTCATACAGTGTTATTTAATCAGGGAACAATGAGGGTATTTTTTTGGCATTTCGGTGGGCTTTGTGGTAATGCACTGATACTAGGTACAGCACAAATTCAATCACAATAATATCTTCCCATTGACATATCGGGATTTGAACCCGGGTCAATTGGATTACCAATCCAGTGGCATGACCACTCCACCACACCTCCCCTAAGAAAAGTTATCATGACTGTGGTTGTTACTGTTAGTAGGCCTAATTGGTTGACTACTATGGTAAGCCTTTGCTTTAGTACCTGTATGTGCCTTGGGATTCTTGTTGTGACCTTTAAATTGTTTGACTGCTGAAACATTTTTTACCTGGCTTGTCTGTTTACTACTGTCAGGACTTTCTATTGTTTTGGCCTGTAGGTTAGCTGCTTCAAGTGATCTAGCAATATGGAGAACTTTATCCAGTTTTACTTTGGGATCCTGGAGTAACTTTTTCCTTAATTCAGAAGATGCACAGTTAATTATAACCTGATCTGTTATGATATCATCTATATCATGAAATTCACAAGTAGAAGCTAATTTCCTAAGCCTAGTGACAAAAGCATCTGTTGATTCCTGAGGTCCTTGAACAGTTTGAGAACATAGAAATCTTTCATACCTAAAGTTTAACTTTGGTGAAAAATATGTATCTAGAGCATTTGTAGTTTCCTCAAAAGTACCTTTTGGATCTGGCAGGGTTTCAAAAATGTCTTGAACCTCAGACCCTGCTGCATGGAGTAACAATGCTCTCTGCTGTACAAGGTTTGTGACTCCAGTGGCAGTGATATAGAAATGGAAACTTGTCTTCCACTTCTTCTACCTCTGTGCTACTGATGAGGGGTCCTCTGCTACCGAGAATGCCATAGGGGGAGGTACATCCAGAGGCATAGTGATGAGTAGGCTATGCTACTAGGTTAGGCTAGGCTCCGGGGTGCTGCTAAGCTCGTCTCCACTTGTCGTCGCTAATTTGTTGTGTTGTCATTACTCACCTGTAATATGAGGATACCAGTGTTGGTTATATCATACAGAAGCCGTCACTTTATCTGCCATATACAGTAAGTTATTCATGTAGGCCATACTATCCCAACTCGTCGCCAATTTGTTGTGTTGTCATTACTCACCTGTAATATGAGGATACCAGTGTTGGTTATATCATACAGAAGCCGTCACTTTATCTGCCATATACAGTATGTTATTCATGTAGGCCATACTATCCCAACTCGTCGCATACTTGTCAATAGAGGGGATAAATGATACTGTGAGGCAAACTACATCTTTACTGTAAAAAGGCGGGAACAGAGCACAGAGTATAAACAATAAACTGTTGATGCATAACATTGATCATAATAGTATTGGATTCCGTATAAAGGATTCGACAGCTATAAATAAGGGATTCAATTCTTCTTGTAGGGTGTCGGATCCTTACTTTCAGTTACTTATAGTTTACATTAGTTTTCTTTGAAGGTATACTAATGGTATACTAATACATTACAATGTCTCTATCCAAATCCGCGATAAGTGCTGGGAGATTGTAATAAGTCCAATAACCTATCTGAGTGCTCCAACATCTAATGTTCGTGGAATTCTATTACGTACCTTCTACCTGAGTGTTATTGAGAATAAAGCTGTATTACAAACCATTTATCCGAGATTATCTATGTCCTCTGTTGATTCTCTTTATGTATTTTGCAAGAAATCCAATAACCCAGTCTTGCAGAACTCACCTATACCAAGTTAATCCTGTATAAAATCAGGGCATAACATTGGTGGCAGCGGTACGAGATCCCCGGTCCCTTTTCCATCCCCGATTTGGTCTCTCTCTCTCTCCCAATTCATTCCACATATTATACGTCTCTCAATCACAGTCTTCTAATATACAAACCACAATACTTTACTCACTGATATTCTTGATGTACCACCTAAGTATGTATTTAATTATGTAACCACCATACAGGCTCCATCATTGTGTAGGTTCGAGGCGATCTAAGACACCTTAGCTTCCATTTCACACCAAATCAGATCGTGATTACATCAGCCCTGTATTTAGTTATATAACAATCATAGTCCCCCCCAATTCTAGCAATTCTATGTCTATAATCTCCCGTTGTTTTATCCACTAACTATATATATTCCCAACCTTCCTAATACCACCTCCATTTCACTAGACAAAATACCTAGGAGTAATATAATATTAACCCGGCAAGCGCGATAGGCCTCACGGAAGGCTTCCTATAGGGAACGCGATAGGCCTCACGGAAGCAAGACCATAAAAAAAGCCTTCCAAAAAAAAAAGGGCCTATCAAAACAAAGGATTTTGTCTCAAGGTGAGATAATTCCCCTCTAGTACTCATCCATGTGTTTCTCACCCCTCCCCTCCCTCCCCACCTTATTCACCCCCCCTCAATTATCACCTATTTATCCTCTTATTATCATCATTTATCGGTTATTTTTCTCTCCCGCGATAATGTAGCACAAGTGGGTTGCATAAAAGATCGTTATGCAACACCCAGACACCGGCACACACCGCCCCGCTCGTCTCAGTTGACTCCCAGACAGCGAGAGGGGAGGGCTGCCTGTGGCTCTCTCTCGCCTGAGATTATGACCGGGTGGCCAATATCTTCGTTTTTCACCACCCAAATGCTTTTCCCACTTATTTTAGCACTCTTGAGGTTCATATATACATCATATGTAAATAAAAGCATACCGAAAACAAATAATGCTTTATATTGTAAATATAACGAATTCTGTCAGAATCCAGGGCTAGAAATGCACAAATAACTACCCTAGCACCTAGGTCTATATCGCGCTTGTCAGGTTAACCGGAGTATGCCACCAGTATTGATACGACATAGCGGCACTGTCCTTGTGTCGTATTGTACCACGTGCATACCAAACCGGTTTTCATCATCTTATTAGGACGACGTCTATAATGCCGTCGTTTATGCATGTATTCAATATTTAGGTTAATTATCTTTTATCCGCCATTGTGTTCCTCTCTTCCATTTACTTTTCCACAATTGTTATACGTCTTCCAATCACCTCCTCCGTATCCACAATCCACACTACTCTGTTTTGCTTCGTGACCCTATGCTCAGTGGTACCCTGTTTTGGGTCATCCTGTCCTCTTATCCTTCACGCTCCGATGCACACACCACCCTACCTGTTCGATCATAGGGATATGCCACCCCTATGTCCAGCGCATTAAGGGTCACTGCCCTAGGTCACGAGCGGCGCGGCGCCTAGCCTCAAACCACCCCCTTTACAATTCACAACCCTCCCCCTGTAAAGACGCCATAAGAACGTTATAACATGCCGACTCAGTTTGTTCACTAACCTCAACAAATGGAAGGTAAGGACCTATCCTTGTACCCCTCCCCTTAACTATCCTCTAACTCCCTAGCCCCACTCACAACCTGAACCAGAGCAATAGCCGGCGCGAGACTAGGACGACCCCCTCTCGTCCCCCCTTAAAAATGTAAATTTCCCCATGACTTTAATTTTCACAAAACCACTATTCTTAACACCCACGAGTGATCCTCGTACATGAAAACTAGATGTAGTGATCAACCCTAACTAGGAAGATACCTCCTGACAACCTGAACTCATATCTCAAACCAATTAACGTAAGAACTCTCGATAACCATATTCAGGGAGCGGCCTGTCCCCCGACCCCACGGGGACCCCACCGACCCCCGCGGAGAATTACCCTGACCCACAAGCCAGCAAATTCTTGCCAGACAACAGGTGAGTTTCCAACAGGTTATGACCTACAAATCTAAATACCTATCCAAATACCATCCTATCCCATCCTTAACCAAAACCAAAATCTTCCTTATCCCATCCTAGATTACGAATAGCATGTCTGCTAGACCAGAGAAGGATATTTAGGTGAATTGATGAATAATACCTCCCAGCCTATTCACGTAGGGCGCCAGCAAAGTAGTCCCTAAAATCCTTCACCAAATCCGCCTAAATAACTCTACTAGTACCTCATACTAGAGTTAAGATATCCACGATCATAAATCAGATAACAAGTTACTTACCGCCACATTAAAGACCCCCCTCCCTAACCCCCTAAGTTCACCAGAATAAATAAACTACTTCATAGCATTGACATCCAATACTTCTAGAACATTCCTGAAGCTTCCTTGACCTGCCTATAAATAAGACCCAGAGACAACAGTCGGGCAGTGGAATATTAGAGCCCAAAAGCAACGGCTGGCCACACTGCGTTGGCGTCTAGTCTTCCCTCCCCCCCTCAAGATTCACGATAGTTCGGCGTTCCGTAATCTGTGCAACTCTGTGTGGAAGTGATTTAACCCTTTACGAATATTTTATTGCGATCGGGACTACCGGCAGTAATATTATATTGGTAGACAACAAATTCACAAATTATTGATTGTTTCATTAACTTCTGATAGTGCACCCTCCGGTACTTGAGCTACGAACGATCATAACTCATAACTGATCTAAGGCAGAAAGATCTTTTTATTCTTACAGTTACTTACAGTTTCTTACAGTAGATCCTCTGGAAAAAGGCAAACTATGCCTGTGTATCCAGCTCAGTACCAGTACTTGCACTGCTGCAGTCGTTCACGGTGTTGGCGGCGGCGGTAGCAGACGCAAAATTTTTACTATTCTGTATTTTTGTTTTATAATCAAACTTCAAATCTTGTCTTCCCCATGCTTTATCAAGATTACTTTCAAACTCCCTTATTGATTCGGAATCGACTACATACTGGGGCAGTGCGTTCCACTCATTTACCACTCTATCACAAAATGAGTTCTTTGCCTTCTCAAGCCTATTTCTTTCTTTGTAAATTTTCTTAGAGTGTCCTCTCGTTCTTGTTCCCTCCCGCATCAAGAAGATACCTTCACACACATCCTCATCATACTTTCCTGACACTATCTTAAAAGTCTCTATCATATCCCCTCTCTTTCTCCTATATGCCAGTGTCGGAAGCCCCAGTGTCCTCAACCTCTGCTCATAGCCCGCATTTTTCAACGTTGGTACCAGCTTGCTAGCTCTCCTCTGCACTTTCTCCACTGCTTCTATATCCTTTACCATATATGGAGCCCACACCTGGTTCGCATATTCCAGGTGCGGCCTAACCAGCGCTGTATAGAGATTCCTGAAGATTTCTTCGTCAAGTGACACAAATGTCCTCCTTATCAGCCCTACAATTCTATTGGCTTTGTTTATCTTTTCCGCTAAATGTTCTGAGAAATTTAACTTATTGTCTATCACTACTCCTATATCCTTTTCTGCATTCACTTCCTCCATCGCTTCATACATACTGTATCCTACCTTGTCTATCTTGCTGGTCCCAATCCGCATGTACTTGCATTTTTTTGGATGAAAAGGCATTAACCAATGCTCAGACCATCCCTTCATGCCCTCCACATCTCCTTGAAGCAAACCCATATCTTCCTTACTCCTCACTCTTCTATACAGTTTAGTGTCATCCGCATACAGGTATACCTCACTTCCATTAGTTATAACTTCAGGCAAGTCGTTGATAAATATAACGAACAGCAGTGGTCCCAACACACATCCCTGAGGTACCCCACTTGTAATTTCCCTCCACCCCGAGCCTATTCCATTCACCAGTACCCTCTGTCTCCGATCTTTCAGGAAGGCTTCTATCCATTTCACACATTTCTCCCCTATATTATAGCTTCTAACTTTCTCTATTAACCTTTTATGTGGGACCTTATCGAAGGCCTTCACAAAATCGCAATATACCACGTCTATTACATCACCATCTTCTAGAATTTTCATCCAATCATCGACCACCTTAATTAGCTGTAGTACCGTCGACCTCCCCGGCAAGAATCCGAACTGTCTCCCACTGAAAAGTTGGTTTGACTTCATATGATCCATTATTCCTTCTCTAATTACCGTTTCCATTAGTTTACACACAACACTTGTCAAACTGACTGGTCTATAATTCCCTGGGTCATTTCTCTTTCCCTTCTTAAATATAGCTGTTATGTTCGCCTCTCTCCGACCATCGGGATTTGTCCTGTATTAAACGATACCTCAAATAACATTTTCAATGGCTCTACTAACATCTCCCCTCCTTCCTTTATGATTCTTGGGTGTATCCCATCCGGTCCCGGTGACTTACTTCTGTTCATTTTTTCTATAGCCCTTCTTATTCTAGCATGGGAAAACTCTATTAGTTCTAGTGCCAGTGCCTGTTTGATGGGAATAATAGGCACTGCATCCTCCGACTCCACTGTTAGTACCCCCCCAAAGTATTTCCCCAGCACCTCTGCTTTCTCCTTATCAGTCTCCGCTCTACTCCCATCATTCAACCCCCCTACCAGCTCTGGGATCCCTACTCTTCTTGTTAACTTTTCCTGAATGTACTTCCAGAATATTTTTGGATTATCCTTCACATTTCTAGCTATCTCTCTCTCCCTCTCCTTCACCCCCCTCCTTGCTTCCCACCTTATTTTATTGTTTATTTGTCTGCGTTCCAGATCCACTTCCTTAGCCTCTATACTAGACCCCCTGTTCTTTTTTAACAATTTTAATCTTTCCCACAATCGTTTCTTTCTTCTAATCAATATCCAAAGCTTTCTTTTCATTGGCAATTCTGGGTTAGTTCTTTTCCTCAATTTTGTTTTATCCTTATATTCCCTTACTGGTACACTTTTGGATACAGCATTCTCCAGTTTGACTCTAATTTTCCTCCACATTCCTTCAGCGTCTTCACCGTTCAAGTATTCCCCCCAGTCAATGTCCAAACACCGTCTCAGCAGCTCATAATCTGCTCTATCATACATGTATATTTTTCTATTGCTTCTATTATCCCTCTCTGATTTAATGTTACAACTAAAGCTTATACAGGCATGGTCACTACGACCTATAGGGCTATCCACAGTAACATGTTCCACTATATCCTCTTCATTGCTAAAAATCAAATCAAGTACACTCCCCTGCGTCCCATCTCTATATCTTGTCATCTCTACAATATGTTGCGTTAAAAAACAATCTCTCACTTTCTCTATAAACTTATTTTCCAGGCTACCCTGTCCCGCTGGAGTAGTACAATTTGTCCAGTTGATCCTTGGCAAATTGAAATCTCCAATCAAAATTTTATATTTGTTCTCTCTATTATCTATCTCCTCCATTGCTTTCAGTAGGTTATCATCCTCTCCCTGCTATTATTTGGGCTTCTATATATAGAGGCAATTAGAATTGATCCTCTTACACATTTTACTTCAATACACAAATACTCACAATACTGCTGTCTCATATCCACCTCATTAACCTTGAGCTCTTTTCTTACATAAATAAACAGTCCTCTTCCAACCTCTGCTCTAATAGCATTTCTCTCATATAACTCAAAACCCTCCAAACTATATTCCACCAGTTCCCTTTCAATTCTAGCATTTTTTGGTCTTACTTCCTGTAGGGTTATGACATCAGGTTTTTCCTCTTCATCCTGCAACCTACATACCAGTTCTCTTTTCTTGTCCTGGGTAAACACATCCACATTACTAAACATAATCCTTAATCCATCTACCATTCCTTCAGCAATTACACCATCCCGCTCCTCCAGTCCGTACCCTACTCCACCGTTAGCACTACTGGGTCTGCCTCTTTGTCTCCTGTCTCTCCCTGTGACACCTCCACCCCGTTCTCCTCCTCCGTCACAACTCCCATCACATTCTCTCCCCCTCCCTTCTACTCTTATAAACCACTTCCTCACTTTTCCGTCCCTCACTCTCCAGTAAAAATTTCTCATCCAACTTTCCATTATTTTCATCAGCCTTTTCTTGTAATTCCTTATTTTGTTTCCTTTGTTCTATACTCAAATCCTTCTTTAGTCTTATGTGTTTCAGTTTATCATTTGTATTTAGCCTCCAACTAAAATTTGTCACAGTCTCCGCCACTACCCTAGTTTTAAACTGTACCCTTATAGGTCTCATCTCTCCCCTTTTATATCTACCTATCCTACTGACCTCCTCCACCTGCCCTTCCCATCCATATTCGTCCTCATCCACACCTTTCAAGACCTCCTTCACTGTCTCCATATCCCTCACTTTTCTCACTCCATTATCATTCATATGAGTCTCTATATCTCCATACAAGATTACACCCCTATCCCTGTCCATGGCCTCCCTCACGATACTCTCCTTGTTCTTCATGTTATGTTAGAAGGGATTATGCGAGAAACTCTTGAGTGAGGACTCGGCAAGAATAACTCCTTGGCAACAATCGACTGTCTTAACCCATCAGCAATTGTTGCCAAAAAGGTGCACAACCGCCCGCAAGAAGCCCATCTGCAAACCTTCTCTACACTACCGGACAGCTTGGACGGCCCCAGAGCTACTGTTAACCCCCAACATCACTAACGCAAGATAACCAGGAAAACTCCATCACAGTGTTACTTCACAGAGTACCAGTGTTACGGTGCTATTAACTATCAACCATCCAGTGTATTCGATTGTGTCTCAACTTTAATTTATCTGATGTTAGGAAATAATTGATTAGGCTAGTACACATTAATATACAGTATATCAGTGAAATTTAGCTTAGGCGAACTGACTCCCGTAATTATTCTTGCCATCAGGTTTAACCTGATTCGCCCTCACTGATATTTTCGGTCCGAAGTATCACCTAGACAAGTGAACATCCTAGACCAGTGCAACTAGTTACAGTTATCCCTTTACGTAAATTCTTGGGCAATAACCACATTACTTATACTTTCATCCTTGATTAAGAGTCAATTACCAGAGAGAGTTAACAAAGCGAAATACCTAACCTGTGTGATTCATGTACCCTACGTATCATAAAGCAATGTGATCAGAAGAATAATGCCTGAACGTTGGAAGTGGGAAGTATGTCTCTATCCAAATCCGCGATAAGTGCTGGGAGATTGTAATAAGTCCAATAACCTACCTGAGTGCTCCAACATCTAATGTTCGTGGAATTCTATTACGTACCTTCTACCTGAGTGTTATTGAGAATAAAGCTGTATTACAAACCATTTATCCGAGATTATCTATGTCCTCTGTTGATTCTCTTTATGTATTTTGCAAGAAATCCAATTACCCAGTCTTGCAGAACTCACCTATACCAAGTTAATCCTGTATAAAATCAGGGCATAACATTGGTGGCAGCGGTACGAGATCCTCGGTCCCTTTTCCATCCCCGATTTGGTCTCTCTCTCTCTCCCAATTCATTCCACATATTATACATCTCTCAATCACAGTCTTCTAATATACAAACCACAATACTTTACTCATATCATATTACTGATATTCTTGATGTACCACCTAAGTATGTATTTAATTATGTAACAACCATACAGGCTATAATACTTTCATTGTGTAGGTTCGAGGCGATCTAAGACACCTTAGCTTCCATTTCACACCAAATCAGATCGTGATTACGTCAGCCCTATATTTAGTAATATAACAATCATAGTCCCCCCAATTCTAGCAATTCTATGTCTCTAACCTCCCGTTGTTTTATCCACTAACTATATATATTCCCAACCTTCCTAATACCACCTCCATTTCACTAGACAAAATACCTAGGAGTAATTCCGAGATTAATTATGAAATTACACTAGACAGCCCCATAACTCACTGAGATCCACATTGCTATATTATTGATGTACCAACTCCCTAATGTTAACATAATTTAGGGAACTTGTAAAAAGAGAAGACACCTATCTTCGTTCCCCCATTTTTAGCAGTTAGCTATACATAACCTCACGTTGCATTGTTCGTCTGTCAATTTGTGTCCCTTGCCAGTTCTTGTATTGATTTATGCCTGTTGATTTAGATAAGTTAATTAAGAGTTATGTAACAACCTTTAACCACGACTCTATACACCCGATAACCCTATGCCAGTTATTGTATTGATTTAGGCCTGTTAATTTGGATAAACTCACTATGACCAATCTGCAGACGATTATCAGGAGAGATGCAGGAAAGCTACCTCGTATATCTCTCTCCATGACGAGTATAGATATATGTACCCCCGTGCTCAGTCGCCCCCCTTGCCTTGTTCTTCTAGTAACTAAGTGTATATATAATATTAACCGGAGTATGCCACCAGTATTGATACGACATAGCGGCACTGTCCTTGTGTCGTATTGTGCCACGTGCATACCAAACCGGTTTTCATCATCTTATTAGGACGACGTCTATAATGCCGTCGTTTATGCATGTATTCAATCCTTAGGTTAATTATCTTTTATCCGCCATTGTGTTCCTCTATTCCATTTACTTTTCCACAATTGTTATACGTCTTCCAATCACCTCCTCCGTATCCACAATCCACACTACTCTGTTTTGCTTCGTGACCCTATGCTCAGTGGTACCCTGTTTTGGGTCATCCTGTCCTTTTATCCTTCACGCCCCGCTGCACACACCACCCTACCTGTTCGATCGTAGGGAAATGCCACCCCTATGTCCAGCGCATTAAGGGTCACTGCCCTAGGTCACGAGCGGCGCGGCGCCTAGCCTCAAACCACCACCTTTACAATTCACAACCCTCCCCCTGTAAAGACGCCATAAGAACGTTATAACATGCTGACTCAGTTCGTTCACTAACCTCAACAAATGGAAGGTAAGGACCTATCCTTGTACCCCCCCCTTTTCCTGTCCTGAAAACTCCCCAGGCCCACTTAGGGTCAACCTTTCCTGGGGCCTGGCACGGGGCTCGAACCTCTGAAGGGAGTTTAACCCTCCTAAAAACCCACAGCTTTTGAGATGCCTTGGGTGGGGTTCGAACCCTGGTTAGTGACCATGGCCATCACCACCAGGCCCGCGCGCTAACCCACTGTACTACCCAGCATTTCAATTAGCATACCGGTACTGAACCTCATAGTGCAGTACAGTACCGGTATTCCTATACTGTACTGTAGCAACATACTGTACCGGAAGCTAAATTATGTGAGGCATGGTACTGTACACAATTAGGACAGTGGTTTTGGTAACAGTAGTTTGATGACCACTGTTTTTGGTTGAGGCAGTTCTGTGAACTACATATATAGCAAGCAGGGTATTATTTAATTTATTTTATTTTATGTAGCCTATGTACAGTAGCTTATATATATTTATGTTACTGTAAGGTATATATGGACCCCAGTATGGTCCCCTCTGTAGGCCTACTGTGTGAGTCTGAAATAATTAAGTATTTTTATTAGGGGTTCGTCCCCTACGGGGAACCCCTATTGTAATCATTAAACCTGTGATTTCATCCAAATTCTTCTTACGCGCCGGTTTCGACGCAATAACTCCAGAACCGCTTTTTGGATCGGGATCAAACTTTCACAAGAGGTGCGTTTTTGTATTGGGCAACTTTTGATATGCTAAACATCCGGCATGGCGGCCAAACAGGCCCGTGGCAGCCGATTTCCCGAAAAACTTGACGCCTAAATACCGTCTCTCCCACTCACAGGAAATGACTGGGCTTTGGCATACGCACTCCCCTACTAATGCTCCGCAAATTTTATAGAGAAGGTTTTGCTTTTGCACGTGGGTTTTTTTCCGGCAATCTTGAAAAAAACTAATTCCACTTAAAATTCCACATCTTGAAAACTACGCCGATGATCAGAGCCATGCTTGCATAGTTGGGTGAGGCTCGCGATTCCGAACGTTTTGATACCAAAAAAATATAAATGGGTGGAATAGTTTGGCCGCAGCATTGAAAACTGTCTATTCTTAAATGACTTTAAAACCGAATTCGCTACCCACACAAAGTTTACCGTCTACAGTCTATAAGCTTCCACGCATCCCCCAGTTTTGCTTAATAACATAATCTCTTTATTATTCAGATCTATCATTTTTTGTTTATTTAACTCTCTCAAAACCGTTAGAGTCCCTACGAATTCCAGCAATTATTTAGCCAACCTACCTATACATACCTACCCTACCAAATAATAATGATAAATTCAAATTTATTTTTGGTGAATGACAGAGTATTGGCTAATGTTTTTAACAATTCCTCCCTTTGCCAAATGCTTAGTTTAATAACAATGATATGGACCTTTAAAGTTTTGGCAATTGCCCGTGTGACTCGTATTTTAACCCTCCTGAAGTGTTACCACGAAATACCGCTAGATCCTTTCTCAAAAGTCGCTAGCATGTTGCTACATAGTCTGTTTAAAAAATGTTAGAATAATGCTGCAATTTCTAAAGAGTTTTGGTTTGTTTGTTTTGCAAATTTTACAATGTAATATGACTAGAATGTCTGAAATTTTTAAATTATCCCTAGTAAATCTCTCTAGATATGAAAAAATGGCTTCTAAATTGAAGTAAATAGCTCTACATCTAGCGGTAATATGTAGCGATACAACTGGCAACACTGCGTAAGTGGTACCCCAAAACACCACTAGATCCTTTCTCAAAAGTCGCTAGCACATTGCTACATAGTCAAACAATGGTAGAACAATGCTGCAATTCCTAAAGAGTTTGATTTGTTTGTTTTGCAAATTTTACAATGTAATATAACTAGAATGTCTGAAATTTTCAAATTATCCCGAGTAAATGTCTCTAGATATGAAAAAATGGCTACTAAACTGAAGTAAATATAGCTCTACATCTAGCGGTAATATGTAGCGGTACAACTGGCAACACTGCCTACAACTACCCTCTCATCACCAATGATTATGCTCTGCTGAGGTTTGTATTTGCTTATCTTATCCTGTGTATAAATGTAACCCTTACACATGTTTCTATTAAATAATGACATTAAACAGGATTCATGATTTAAATACAAGGCTAGATATTTATCGGAAGTACGTATTTACCTTCGGAAAGCTAAAATATAATGTTTACACATATGGGATAGGGAGGAGGGAGGGAGGTATAAGGGGTGGACCGATGGAAGGGAAGAGAACCCCGATATACGAGATACATAGCTTCATATGCGCGTATTGATCACTTTCATGCTATTATGTATGCATACAGAAGTAGCAGGACACATATGTCAAGAGTGAACACCAATAACTTAATCCATACACAGTAAAAAAGACGGAAATAATATCGTACATACGAAGTGATGGAATGGGGATGGGGTATGTGTATGATATGTAAACAGGACAGTTCGTCGCTAGATAGGTGTGTGTGTGCTTGTGTGATGGTCTTGTGTAGCTATGTTTGTGCTTGTTTGAGTGTTGAGTTATCTCTCTCTCTCTCTCTCTCTCTTATTTATCGCTGTCTTCCTTACGATTACGACATACTGTACTAGTGCATGAGAACAGGAAATAGGGAGCCTCGCTCTCTCTCTCACAAATGAGAACATAAGTAAACAGGAGTCTGCAGAGAGCCGATTGGCTATAAGACTCGGTAGCCTATTCCACATATCTACAACTCTGTTACTAAACGAATAGAGGCAGATCCCTTACACACCCAGTCTCTCTCTGTCACTCGTTTGTTTGCACACCGGTACAAATGAGGCAGATCCCTTACAAGATGAACATGGGAATCTGCAGAGAGACAAGTGGCCCACAAAAGGCAGATCCCTTTCACATACAACCAATTTCATCCATATGACTATCTGATTTTATCTTGAAATTCTCTATTGTTCTTGATCCCACTATAGCACTAGGTAGCCTATTTCACATATCTACGACTCTGTTATGAGAGAGGCAGATCCCTTATACAGCCAATCTCTCTCTCTTATTTGCACACTGGTACAAAGGAGGCAGATCCTTACACATGCTACCAAGATGAAAATGGGAGTCTGCAGAGAGCCGGTTGGCCCACACACGGCAGATCCCTTTCACACCCAATCCATCTCGTCTTATCAAATTTGATGTTGAAGCTCTATCGTTATTGATCCCACTATAGCACTTGGTAGCCTATTCCACATATCTACAACTCTTTTACCAAGCGAATAGAGGCAGATCCCTTACACAGCCAATCTCTTTCTCTCTCGCTCTTGTTTGTTTGCACACCAGTACAAATGAGGCAGATCCCTTACACATGCAACCAAGATGAAAATGGGAGTCTGCAGAGAGTCAAGTGGCCCACATAAGGCAGGTCCCTTTCACACTCAACCCATCGCATAAACTTTACCTGTTATTTACACTACTTAATATACACCCATGTTATCATATACCTGCAACCAAAACACAATTGTAAGAAATAGGAACATAAGAAAATGGGAGTCTGTAGAGAGCCAATTGGCCCACACAAGACAGATCCTTTTCACACCCAACCCATCTCATAAAAACTTTCTCTCATTTATCTCTGTCTTCCTTACATTTATGACATCCTAGTCTCTCTCTCTCTCTCACAAATGAGAACATAAGAAAACCGGAGTCTGCAGAGAGTCGATTGGCCCACACATGTCAGATCCCTTTCACACCCAACCCATCCCGCGCTCTCTCTCTCTCATATTTATCGCTATCTTCCTTACGTTTACGACATCCTATTCTCTCGCCATACTCCCTCTCTCCTTCACAAATGAGAAAATAAAAAAATAAGAAAACGAGTCTCCAGAGCCGATTGACCTACACATGCCAGATCCCTTTCACACCCAACCCATCTCGTTCTATCTAATTTCAAGTTGAAGCTCTATTGTTCTTGATCCCATTATAGCACTCGGTAGCCTATTCCACATATCTACAATTCTGTTACTAAACGGATAGAGGCAGATCCCTTTTACAGCCAATCTCTCCCTCTCTCGCTCTTGTTTGTTTGCACAATCTGCTCCTTCTGTAGCTTCTCCATGCCCGATAAGTTAAATGATCTTTTGATATCTGTGACACAGCATTTGTATCAAACACAATACCCTGCTTGCAAAACCGTCGAACCCCGGACAACGTTGCTTGCAACTTTAATTATTATTATTGTTATGCCCTGTTTTTCTACAGGATTAACTTAATTGGTTAATGTGGGCTCTATCTGACTGGGTATATAAGGCTGCATGCACAATACAAGGTATGAGGAATAGAGAACACAAAATAAACACACGGTAACACGACACACGATCACGTTTATTTAAGTAGGTGAATAAAGAGCATAGAAAGATAGTAATACTCGTACAAAACAAATAATAGAAGGGAACTGCTAGCATTAGCGGATCTGGATGGAGCCTAGTCTCCCACTTCCAACGTTCAGGTATACTCTTCTGATCACGGGTTTAGTTAGCAAGGTTTATTATACTGGAAGACCTCAATGTATTTATGTATTCAATTTCACTAATTAGGTCTCTTACTGGCAGGTCGCGTGCCCAAGTAGCAGCTCACAGTTAGAATTAGACACGCGTATATTTCAGAACACGGAAATTCTAGTAACCTCAAGGGGGTACTGATCTAAGATTTATATTCTTATGGCAGAAATACGTAGAACACAAATCAGTGGGCGAACGTTAGATATCACTAGGGTTTCAATATCTGAAGAAGGTAATTACGAGAGTCAATGTCGCCTGTTAATTAATGAACACTGATACGCTTAGTACGTCCCAAATGGAATGGTTAAATATGAGTTACACTGAGCAAAGCTATAGCCACTTCATAGAAAAGTTAATAAGTGAATGTCGAACGCGTACTATGACACGTTCGTACTAATAGAGTGAATATTGAATATTATTTGTTGGTCTGGTCCTGGTTATCTTGCTTCCGGTGATGTTGGGGGCTAACGACTGGTTCCTCGGCCGTCCAGGTGGTCCAAATGTAGAAAGTTCTCAAGTCGGATCTTTTGGCGATCGGTGCTGGCTACACACTTATATACCCACTCATTGGTGTGAAGGTTATAAGGTGCACGTCGGGACTTGTACATGGACAGATGCTTCTATTTGTCTTCTCTGCCACGGAGTCTGCCGGCTCTGGAATCTCTCAACTCAGGAACAACACAAGGGCAGAGCTAGAGGTTAACTTCAGGGTAGTGACCACTGGTTGGTGTCTAGCTTTCAACTGATTTGACTGGGGGCGGGAGCTAGGTTTATAGGCTCGGTTCTGGACCCTGTAGGCAATAGGGATCTCAAGTCTTATGGACTTATTTGAGCTCTCAATAGATATGGGGACTAGGTAAGATGGTGATTACTGTTGTGGCACATGGCTATGGAAGCCTTCATATTGTGATATAACTGAGCCTTAGTAAAAGGTACTATTTTGGCTATACTGGAAGTATTTATGGGAGGGAGACTGGATCTACTTTGCGGGGAGGGCTGGGACAGCTGTGGTAGAGGCGTCTCTCTTATATTACTCAGTCTTCGTTCTATTGCATAGCTGAGGTGCTAATTTGACTATCTGAGTATGCAAAACAGGTGAATGGATTATTGTGGGTAAAGAGAGGTGAGTAAGGGGGTTAGACATGCATGGTTAGTTCATTGATAGGAAGAATTCCTAGGCTACCTGGCAATGACCCGGAAGTCAAAACAGGGGTCAGGTATACCTCCGCGGGGGTGGGGGTCTCCCTCCTCGGGTGGGTAAAAAGGGGTAGCCGGGCGCTCTCTCTCTGGGATGGTCGTCCGGCGGCTGTGGCTAGGGGCTTGCCATATCACCAGTGTTTGTAATAACCCTCTGTTTATGAGACAGATGTGGGTGTTCTTAATATCAAAACCGAAGGTGCCTTGGCTAGCTGGTTGTAATCGGTTGGTTGTTAATTGCATGGTTTGCTGGATGTGGTGGAGACTGGTTGCTAACTCTGCCACATTTATCTGGAAGTATGGCAATAGAAGTTAGTTACTGGCGAGGCGGTGAGCCTCACACGGACGACCATTGGGTGCAGGGTTGTGAATGGGTTGTAAGAGAATAGATGGCATGCAAGAAGTTAGTAAAGTTCTAATGTTGTTCTGGCCTACGAAGTGAAGGCAGGCTGGATAGGAGTACACTCAACCCTCAGCTTTCACGCACTTAGCTATCGCGTTCCACAGCTATCGCCTGCTCCCCAAAAGCTGTCAGACCATGGCTTTCACGCCTATGAGCTGGCTATCACGCACCAAATGTGGCCAAAAATACAACAAAATTGGAAATTCCCGGGCTTGGGAATTCCCAGGCGGGCGGCAAGCATACGTTTACGCTACTCGCTCCCTGATTGGGCGTGACTCATGGGAAGCAAGCGCTGTGATTGGCCGCCACCCATCCTCCTACCCTCCCGCCATACTTACAATTTCTCAGTCTTACTTGTACCCCCATTGTTGTCTGGTGAAAGCTGTGAAAAGTGTTTTTATACCTGTGAACAATGGCTACTAACCTACCCCAACAGCCACCGAATCCCCCTAACTTCGCTCAGCGTAATGTGACCGCACCAAATCAAGACATTAAGAAGAGAAAGAACCTTACGTATGCTCAGAAACAGGAAATTGTGGACTTAATAGGCAAGGGTGAAACAAAAAGGAGTGTGGCAAAGAAGTTTGGAGTGAATGAATCGACAGTGAGGGGGATTTATCAAAAGCGAGACAACATAAAGAGTCACATGAAACTTGCCCCATCAATTGCTGCATCGAATGCCTTTCGAAGTTCTAATAAAGTGCTACTTAAGACGGAACAAGTGTTGGGGCGATACTTGAATAAGCAGGCAAAGCGGAACTTGCCCGTGGACACACGTGAGATTACGGTCAACCAGGCCCCTCCGACCACCCTCAACCGGGCCCCTCCGGTGAGCCTCGACCACGGCAACAAATCGATGAACAGCCTTTACTTACGGCACTTGAATTGGATAAAGTGGATGATGACACTTCAGAATTTGAAGGATTTGATGTTGAAGGGATACTGAACGAGATAGAGCAACGTAGGAGTGGCCTATAATTCGCCACCCCTAGCCTCGGAACCCAACCCACCTAAATCCCTCAACACACCTAAAAAGGTAAATGTGATGGTGTAATATGTTCTTATATTTACTTTTATAATGTTTCTTATAATTATTATTATGTTATGTTAGTGTTCAGTGGAAATTATTAGGTAAAAATCGCAAAATACGAAAAATAGTTGTCAAATTCGGCACCCAGGCACCAATTAGAATTATTCCCATTAGTTCATCAGTAGGGCTATCGCGGTTACGGCTACCGCGCGGCTATAGCTGCACCAATTAGGAGTGATAGCTGAGGGTTGAGTGTATATATATAAAAGGTTGGAGAGCGTTAGCAACGGAAAAATCAAGGATCTTCAAGAGGTATGAGAGAGAGACTAGGTCGGGCAAGAGTCGAGAAGCGCGGGGTATTTTAATGAGAGGGGGGGAAGCTCAGGGGGGCTACAGGGAAATTTGACCCTAAGGTCTCTGGGCGTGGGGATGGCATTAGGCTGCAGTTGATATTGGAGTTTTGAAAGGGACAGTGAAAGTACGTTAGCCAAATGCTACCGGGGGCTGCAAATACGGGGTGGTATATGAGTCTGGAAAAGATAGAATCATGTGGACTGTGGGGTGGTGGGGGAGAAGGAGGTTAACTGTAGGTGTGTGCTTGACTGTGGATAAAGTAGGGAAAAACATGGTGTATTATTACTCGTCAATATGAGGGGTTATGGACCTATTATTTGACACGATTTCTTGTACGTCTAGGTGTCCCTGGGAACTGCGTTTTCTATGAAATATAGACCAAAGAAAAGCGGCAGTTCGTAGGGGTACTTCGTTATTGTTTCGGAATACTATGATAGCTACTGGTAACAAAGGTTATCTATACAATCTCTGGTTGGGGTAAGAATTGGAGTTACAGCATGGTGGCTAACCTCTGTATTCATGGCTGTCTAAGGCTTATGGGGGCAATGGTTCTATATCCTGGTGTACCCGTGGGTATCTTAATTTCTTATGAGTTTGGACATGTGGTTTTTAACATCTACTTCTCGGATGTAAGAACATACATAGATATATGGCTGTCGGATTTGTTGGCATTGGCTCAACTTCGGGACAGGGCATGGGTGTTTTTAATATGAATGTATATTCTTGTTCATCATCGTGTAGGTAGAATCGGGCGGGTAAGAGGTGTAGGACACAAAGTAAAATGGCGTAGTGTGGACTGTGGATACGAAGGAGGTAAGTGGAAGACGTATGACAATTGTGGAAAAGTAAATGGAAAAAGGTGAACACAATGGCGGATAAAGATACTTAACCTAAGGATTGAATACATAGATTTTATGGGTGATGAGTCTTCAGAAACTTAGTCTGGCAAGACAAGATATGTTAGGGAATGTTAATATGAATACTTAAACTAAGGATTGAATACATAGATTTATGGGGGCGATGGGTCTTCAGAAACTTAGTCTGGCAAGACAAGAGATGTTAGGGAATGTTAATATTAATACGTAACCTAAGGATTGAATACATCGTTGAACGACGACATTATAGTCGTCGTCCTTATAAGGTGATGAAACCTGGTTGATCTGCACGTGGCACAATACGACACAAGGACAGTGCCGCTATGTCGTATCAATACTGGTGGCAGTTAATATTATAGAGACACTTAGTTACTAGAGGAACAATGCAAGGGGGCGACTGAGCACGGGTTACATATATCTATACTCGTCATGGGAAATGATATACGAGGTCTAGGGACAGGCGTGGGTGTTTTAACTTCTAAGATATATAACATCTACTTCTCGGATGTAAGAACATACATAGATATATGGCTGTCTGATTTGTTGGCATTGGCTCAACCTAGGGACAGGGCATGGGTGTTTTTAATATGAATGTATATTCCTGTTCATCATCATTGTATTTAGAAGTATAGGACACGAGGGGGTAGTGTACGTGAGGTGTGGAAAATGGTCAGTTTAGAAGGGGTAGGTAGGTGCGGCCTGGAGATGCTTAGCCCTGCGGGCTTGGGCCTGTCTGAATTGGCTGGCTCGGTCAGCTGGTCCTTTCGTTCTGTGGACCTTTCTTTCTGGTGTTTCTGTGTGGTGTTCGCTCGTGGCTTCTGTGGTGGGCTTCTCGTTCTGGGGCATTTTAATTATTATTATTAATACATAACCCTTATTTCTACTCCAACCTCAATATACATTATTTTGCAATAGAAAGTCAATTATAACAATGGCAAACCCGATTGTCCTTGTCTGCAAAGGACCAAAAATGCAAGTGTATTTCGTGTACCAAGAGGCCCACCATATTGGCTTATTTCAAGCCAAAAAACTCGAATTTGGCTCCTTTTAAAACGGATTGGCTTCCAAATATTAGGTTTGGCATATTCTTGTAATTTGGCTTATATTTGGCGCCTTTAAAAAAAATCTTAACACAACTTAGAACAGTCTTATAATAAGGTGTGGCTGTATAGACGCACGAGCATCTACTCAGGCGCCTGTGGCCACACACACTCACACATACCTATTTATACATCTAACTAGGCTTATATATACCGGTAGCCGTTATATGTGTGTATATTCTTCGTCTTACATATCCATCTTATAAGAACATATGGGAGTCTGCAGACAGTCGATTGGCCAACACAAGGCAGATCCCTCTCACACCCAACCCATCTCGTTCATACGTTTATCTAATTTTATTTTGAAACTCTATCGTTCTTGATCCCACAATGGCGCTAGGTATCCTATTCAACATGTCTATTGTCTACATATCTGTTACCATTATGGTATAATCAAACAGAATTAAAGTCATTCATACTTGCATAACGTGCTATAAGACACCTTGACGACGTTCACAAGCACAAGTGCGTCAATGTGTGGATAGTTACATGTGTTTGTGTAAATTAATATGTTTGTGAGTGTAATAAAAAGTAATGCAAATACAGTATATGTTCGTAAATACATGTTTGTTTACAAATGTTATATGGATGTTCAAATGCATGTCTACATGAGTATGTATGTGCGTGTGTAATGGCATGTACGTTTGGGTCATAATTTGGAAGGAACCAAATTATATATTTGTGAAAGAAATTGCAAAGTACACTGTAAAGTGATCAGCTCAGTAGCAGTAGGCTTTCAAGAATAAACTGAATAGCTCAATGAATTAATTGGGTGTGAGCTGGATCTGCCTTGCGTAGGCCAGTTGGGGGGGGGGGGGGGGGCGCAGTGCAACCTTGCATGCACGAGTAGGAATGTGCATGTACGAGCATAAAGCCTGTACGTTTGTGAGTGGAAATATGTGTTTGTATAATGGATGTACAAAATTAATAATGAATGTACAATATGTGTGTGTGAGTGTGAGTGTGTGTGTATGTGTGTGTGTGTGTGATAGAGAGAGAATGAGAGTCATTCACATGACTTGTCTTTGTGAATGTGTGTTTGTGTTTGTGATTAGGAATGCGAATATGTATTTGTGCGTGTGGTTCTGAAAGAACATTAGAGTGTGGGTGCGATTGTGGGAGGGAATATCAATGTGTGTGCGTGTGTATTCTGATTGGAAATGTGAAGGCGAGTGTGTAATTGTGAATGTATGTTCGAATATATGTGCGTTGTCGAGTGGTAATCTAAAAGTGTGTGTGTGTGTGTACATATATGAATATAAATCATCGAACTTGTTTGTCAAGGTGAATACACGCAATGCAAGTTAATGACATTGTGGGTAGGAATACGAATATGTGTTCCTGAATGATTTTGTGCGTGAAAATGTGAATGTGCATGAGTTTGTGTGTGTTTATATAGTGAATCAACATAGAAGATAATAGGTAACATTTCTCAATTGATGATGCATATATTGTCTGGTGATTATTGGCATCCAAATGTGATGTTTGGTTAATTTAGGATAGGGATTGTAATTGGTAAATCTATAGCATTATAAAACATTTATATTGCTACCATGTGAGTGCGGCCGAAGAAGGTTGCCAACAAAAACACCCGCTGACCAACCTCAAGCTAATCCAGGTAATCCAGAAAATTAACACCTACTTGTAAATTGTACCTCTCTCTCTCTCTCTCTCTCTCATATATATATATATATATATATATATATATATATATATATATATATATTAACAACCTTGATGTAGGAATAACTAGCAAAATCAGTAAATTTACAGATGACACTAAAATGGGAACACTCCAAATAGATTTAGACATATTACACAAATGGGTAGTAAACTGGCAGATGAAGTTCAATGTAGGTAAATGCAGTGTAGTAACATTGAGTAAATCGATAGGAAATGCAGTATACAATTTCGATAACGTGGATATAACTAACTCAAATAATGAAAAAGACTTGAGAATCATCGTCAACTGTGATTTGAAACCAAGAAATCAATGCATCAGTGTTCGAAATAAGGCAAATAGAGTTCTTGGATGTATATCTAGAAGTGTGAGTAACAGAACAGCAGACGTAATCTTGACATTTTATCTAGCGTTAGTGAGACTACACAATGAATTATGCTGTTCAAAATTGGAGTCCCTATTAGAGAATGAACATAGATTCCTTGGAGAGAGTACAACTAAGAATGACAAAAAATAATCTGTAATAATAGAAATCTTCCATATGAAGACAGGTTGAAGAAGCTAGGCTTACATTCGTTAGAAAGACGCAGAGTTACATATGATATGATATGATAGATATGATAGAGGTGTTCAAGTGGGTAAGTGAAATAGGCTAAATGCAGGGGAAAGATGTACTGAAGCTCAGCGATAGCGAGAAAACTCAAACAAATGGTTTCAAATGGGATACTTTTCGTTTCAAGAAATATAGGCAAATACTGGTTTGGTAAGAGTTGTATATACCTGTGGAACAGGCTACCTAGCGCCATAGTGCGATCAAGAACGATAGAGAGCTTCAAAATACAATTAGATAGACATATGGACAAGATGGGTTGGGAGAAGAGGGATCTGCCTTGTGTGGGCCAATTGGCTTTATGCGGGCTCCCATTTTCTTATTTTTTCTTCTTCTTTTCTGTGTATGAAGGAGACAAAAGGCAGGTTACTAAACTATAATACCATATACATATCTCTCTTATTGATACCTTTCATCCACTTAAAACACCACTATCATTATTTCCTCTACATATTCGTCTTTCTAGCAATATGACAGCAATATTAACTAATAAGTCAGTCAGTCACAACTAATAATTAGTATAATGTTTATAACACACACACACAAACACACACATTATATATATATATATACAGTAGATGTGTGTGTGTGTATTAGAATATACAATGGGTGAAGCATTAGAACAAAAATAGATTATTGGTGAGTGGGAGGAGTATAATCTGTGATTAGAGGACCAGGTGGATCCTCTAATCACATTTAATTGGTACCATTGACTGCCTTGGTCCTTTAATTACAATTTATACTCCTCCCATTCCCCACTACCTCTTTTCTTAGTTGATACAATTTCTATATTTAACTGAATATTTAATAGTGGATGCTAACGTGCTATTAAGAATATGTACGTATTGTATGTATGAATATATATATATATATATATATATATATATATATATATATATATATATATATATATATATATATATATATATATATATATATATATATATATATATATATGGGTAGAGGAGGAGGTAATTAGTTAAAAGTTACTTAACTATAACTGTAATGATATTGGAGTTGGACAGTATTGAATTTATATATGTACTTTGGCACATGTTGCTTAGAAGAGGATTACAAAGTAGTACAAAGGAGGAGACAGAGAGAGAGAGAGAGAGAGAGAGAGAGAGAGAACATAACATAAGAACAACCTAAGATAATGGGAGTCTGCAGAAAGTCAATTGGCCCACACAAGGCAGATCCCTTTCACACCCAACCCATCTTGATTAGAGCAATGCCCATATTCACCTTATTTACTAATACTATTTCAAACTATCTTGGTAATAAATCAAGCACTTGATGTAGGTCCTAGAACAAACTATTACCATATGAATCCATATATTTAGTCTAAAAAAATCCTCTATGGTGTTATCCTAATGCCCTATTTATTATTTATAATGGGGGTTGGGTGTGAGTGGAATCTGCCGGTTGTTGTCCAGTCGGCTCTCTGCAGACCCCCGTTTTCCCATGTTGACCTCTGATCGTTTTGGTGAGGTCAGTCCTCATGGTGTTAGTGAGTTGGGCCTATTATTAGGCCTTATAATTAGTGTTGGGTGTGAGAGGGATCTGCCGTATATGAGCCGATCGGCTTTCTGCAGACTCCCATTTTCTTATGTTCTTATGTTCTTATATGTAAGTCCTAGGACTTAACACATGATAGAAATCGTCCTTACGTATTCAAGTTCAGTGATAGCGAAAGAACTCGAACAAATGGTTTCAAATTAGATATTTTTCGTTTCAGAAAAGATATAGGCAAATATTGGTTTGGTAACAGAGTTGTAGATAGGTGGAATAAGCTACCAAGTGTTATAGTGGAATCAAGAACTATAGAGAGCATTAAGAAAAAAATAGATTGGCATATGGGCGAGATGGGTTGGGTGTGAGGGGGATCTACCGGGTGTGGGCCACTCGGCGCTTGACAGACCCTCATTGTCTGTCCTCTGACCGTTTTGGTGAGGTCGATCCTCATAGTATTAGTGAGCTGAGCCTATAATTAGGCCTTGTAATTAGGGTTGGATGTGAGAGGGAACTGTCTTGTGTGGGCCAATCGGCTCTCTGCAGACTCATTTTTTTATGTTCTTATATTGAGAAAGATTGAACACATTAGGCCTACATCCATTAAGGAGGTATATATACGGTATATATACTTTATATATATATATATATTCTCTTTTAAACAGACGAGGTTAAAGGCAACAGCAGTTTCAGCATTCAGGATTTTATTGTTACAGCTTTCAATAGTTCTAACAATTTTCCTCTGGGGTTCAGAGATGAGGTACAACAGGTTAGCAAAATTCATGGTGGATCCAACGTTTCACAAGTAAACATCTTGTATCTTCAGGGAATGGACAGGTAATGATTAGAATAAGGACAAAGCAACATATTTATACAAAATTCGAGGATCAAGAAAAGGTAGGTGGGCGGAGCTCCTGGGTGTGGGGTGGCTGTTCATTGGTGGAAGGCAGTCTATTCGCAAGACGGGCACTAAATCTTATCGGTGGTTGGTTGTTGGCTGTGGGTGGCTGTGATTGGTTGGTGTTGTCAGTTGTGTGCTGAGCGCGGAAAGGTAAGGGAGGGGGGCACAGGGCGAGAGGAAGGGGGGAGTATGCCTGTAGCGCTTGCCTGAAGGAAGAATTTGAAGGTCTTGTGTTTGGTTGTTGATGCTGGGGTTGAGCGTTTGGATGTATAGAGCTTCTAAAATAGCTAGTCTTCTGGGGTCTGATTCTTTGTCGAGTATGGTAGTTTGTTTGTCTAGGTCGGCGCGAGTTAGGGCAAGATGGTGGGGGCTTGATAGTGATCTTTTATAGCGCCAGATTGAAGGTGGAGGGTTAGTCGACGGGAAAGGCGAGTCTGTGTCATTCCAACATAGGATAGGGGTCCACAGTCCCCAGAGGTGCAAATATGCTGGTATATCACATGATCGTCTTTCGGTTGGTTGGTGGAAATGGGGCGGTTACGGAGGAGAAGGTTGGAGGTCTTAGGAGATTTGTAGTAAATAATGAGTTTTATTTTATTGTCAGGGTTGGTGGGGAGGACGTTTTTGTGAATTATTTCTTTCATAATGGATTCGTCTGTTGTGTGGTCGGAAGATATGTAGTTTCTGTAGAAAAATGTAATGTCATTGGCCGGGTTGGTGCTAGGGGGGTCTTGTTTGTACCATTTTTCTAGGTGGTGGTTCATGGCATTGGTGACGTCAATGTTGGAATACCCATTGTTGACTAGGACCTGGGTGAGCCTTTCCAATTCATTGTGTGTGTCATTCCAGGTGGTGCAATGGGTGAGGGCTCTCCTGACATAGGCGGCGATGGTGGACTGATGGTATCGTTTAGGGCATTCACTTTCCCCATTAAGACATTGGCCATTGTTAGTAGGTTTGGTGTACACTGTAGTTTTGAAGCCATGGTCGTGGAGGGAGACAAGGAGGTCGAGGAAGGGTAGATGTCCATCGGTGGTTTCTTCGTATGTGAAGTTGAGTCCGGAGGCGGCCATGAAGCGCTGCTGGAGGTCCCTGAGTTCGCCCAGGTCCTTCACCCGCACGAAGATATCATCGATGTACCTGCAGTAGACAGTGGGCCGGTGGGCAGCCAGGAGTTCCTCTTCGATAGTTCCCATGAAGAAATTGGCGAACAGGACCCCCAGGGGGCTTCCCATCGCTACACCGTCGATTTGCTGGTACATATTCCCGCGGGGGCAGAGGAAAGGGGACTCCTTGGTACATAGTTCCAAGAGCGTCTTCAGGGCCTTCTCCGGGATGTCCAGGTGGGGCGTATTAGGGCAGTGGTAAACTCTCTTAACCTTGCCGTAGCCTACCCAGTGTGGCTGGGCTGCGAGACACCACTGGTAGTGTCACGCAGCCCAGCCAGTGAGGCTGGGCTACGGGACACCAAGTGGTGTCCCGTAGCCCAGCCTCACTGGCTGGGCTGCGTGACACCACTGGTGGTGTCCCGTAGCCACTTCGTTTCTTTAAATATCCCATTATATGGTAATGTTGGTACCACTGATATTACCCAGAAGTCTGTGCCCACTGCCCACTGCCTTCCTCGCTTTAAATTTTAAACAGTGGAGTGAGCCTGCAGAAGAGGGGATTTGTAAGGTAAGGATTTTACTTTTTGCTCGTGTTTGTATACATTTATTGATACTCTGTTGAATTTATAAATTGCTCTATACCACTTGGATACTTGAAAATGGTATATTGAGGAAGACATCCATGCATAAACAGTTACCGCATTTTCCTTTACCATCACTATCTCCGATAGACTGGAAATGGTGTCGTATTTCACACCCAAATGCCATAAAAGGGTGTCCAATATCAAGCCAACTCAACCCTGCTCCACCACAGGGTTGAGTAAGTAAACAACCTGGTTAAAGTCAAGCCGATTCGGGCTTTAAGTATATATATGTAAGCAAGTCATCATATTTCATTGGCGAGTGTTACAAAATTATATCAATCTAAATGTAGTCTTAAATTAGCCCAAACATACGCCAACATAATAATAATAATAATATTTATTCAGTCAGCAATTTACAGAGTTGGTACCACATAGTTTGTTACAAATATGACATGTACCAGCCTTGCATAATTCCAACTAAGGATAGCCCAATAAGGCCGTTAGGCGTTAGGCATAAAGATATTCACGATCATTCTAAATTGGGCTTTTGTGTATTTCCTCTTTAACAAGTAAGTGTTTATACATATAAGAGTGTGCAAACTATAAATATGTTCTAATGTGTAACTAAGAACCCCAAATATACGAAGCGTTTGTTGACGTTCTTAAAACAAAACAAAAGAACAACAGCTTGCGTACGCCTATACAATATCGGGAAAGTAATCCTTCTTTATTAAACCCTCTAAGTAGCATATTATCATTTATTATGTAAATGTTTGTTAAACGAATGGAACTGAAATTGTGTACTTCGACTTCCAAACCAATCTGATGATCTCTGAACTTTGAAATAATTGTAATAGTTTCGAAATCTGACCTTGTTCATTATAACGGAATGAAGGTTCTTGGTACGATGTTGCCAATGTAGCTGCTAGCGCTAAATCCAGCGAATCACTTACATCACTTCCATCTAGCGACATCAAGATGTGATGAATTCTAGCGATATTCAAGTTAGTTTCCCTATTTTAAGGAATTGGAGAGATATTTCGATTGTTAAAGATTATTCTAGATACTTCAACATATGTTTTCTAGTGACATACAAGTTGTTAGTGTCTGGTGACTATCTAGCGATTTGTGAATGCTATTCTAGCATACATTTGTGATTTAGTTTATCTTGCATTTTTGTCTAAATTTGCCCTATTTCTCCAGAAGACTTCCTACATGGTATAATGTATTGTTCTAGTGATAATTAAATATTATATAGGGCTATTTTAAGTTGGCTGATGAATATGAAACAGTAATATGCTGGACGATGAGAACACTGTATGTAAACATGTCTCGGATATCACTGATAATTTTTGGCATTTTCTGCCAAAAGCCCAATGGCTTATCAGTGGTGGTAACAGAAAATGCAGCAGCTTGCTGCATTTTCTGTTACCACCACTGATAAGCCATTGGGCTTTTGGCAGAAAATGCCAAAAATTATCAGTGATATCCGAGACGAAATGTGCATTTCAAGTAGGCCTACCGTAAGTGGCATACGATCACAGGCAATAAGCTGGCATGCCATGATGACTAGCAATAAGCTATGGCCTACATTGTGTGTATGAATGGCCATATTCGTTACAAATTGAGAGTGATTTGACGAAAGTGAAGGGGTAAACAGCTTCTTTACTACATATTCTCTTTCCATATAATTCTGCTGTCAATTTGAATCCTTCAGCAGCTGATGCATATTATTGTTTTCCTAATGTCCTATTATTAATAATATTATTATTATTTCGGGGCTGATGAGTGCTTGATAGGCTACTTTTGAAAGCTTATGTGCTTGCCATTAGCAGGTGAACGTGTTATGGATGTTATTCCTGTCACCTCTATATATTTCCATATTTCTTGCTGATCCTCCATACCCCTTGTGAGAATAATTCTTTGGCCTAAAATGTGCCTAGTTCAGCTCCTTTTAGAATAGGTTTGGCTTATTTGGCTTCCAATTTGTACACATTTGGCTCTTTTCCTCCCAAAAGCAACCCTGCGTGCGATGTCGTACAGAAACCTACGATCGTTCCTAAGGGAGTGCGGAAGGTGTATTCACGAACGCATCGTTGAGCTCCCTTACGGGCGGCTCCCTTTCGGTTATTTTCACCAAGGCTTCTCTTGACCAATCAGGCGCTTGGCCTTTGTAAATAAACAATATGTTACCCACACCGAAGCGCCAAGAAGAACCTAATATACTTTAATTTATGAGCTTGTCATTGTTTAGCATGGCTAATTCGATCCACCACAGCCAGCAGGAAGAAGAATAGAGTATTTTGTGAATTGATGATAAGAAATTAGCCTAGCTAGGCTACAGGGAAGCCTGTTAGTGGCCCAAGTTAAAGGATTTTCGACGGATTGATCATTGATAATCATATGTTAGGGTAGTTGGGAGTGTATTATTTATACCCTTCCACACAAGAAATGAGAGGTGTATGTTAACACTGTGGAAGTCACTGGTCCTACCACGACTGGAGTACTGCTCTCAGCTCTGGTCTCCCAAAAAAGTAGGAGAACTAACAGAAATTGAAGCCACCCAGAGGACATTCACCAGTAAAATCCATGGGTTTCAACACTTTAACTACTTGGAGAGACTCAAGGAGCTGCAGCTGTACTCACTTCAAAGACGTAGGGAGAGATACATCATCATCTACGTCTGGAAGATTTTGGAAAAAAAAGGTACCAAATCCAAACATCCAAGAGACTGAACACCAAAGGCGAGGGAGGACTATGTGAGGACTACGCCGGGATCAACACAAAAAATCAAATCCCTGATCCACCACAGCTTTACATACAATGGAACCAGACTGTTCAACTGTATACCAGCCCCTCTCAGGAACATGACCGGGGTGTCTCCAGACACCTTCAAGAAACACTTGGACATGTGGCTGGCCAAAATACCGGACCGGCCACCAACACCAGGATACCCCAGCACCAACTCCAACCGACTTCTGGAATGGAGAGTGGAAGAAAGGGAGCTGCCTGGTCGCAGTGGAGCCCCAGCTCAACTGTGTCACTAACGGACGGAATACAACAAAGTGTAACCTTAACCACAGTATATTGTTCTACTTTACCATGTCTACACCTAGACAGGGCGAGCGGCGAGCCAAACCAAAATGCCAGACTTTACTATGTATATGCCCAGTGGCGTAGCTAGGGGGGGGGGGGGGGGGGGGGGGGGGGGGGCAGTTTGAAATAGCCCCCCGGGCCCCCAAGAGAAGGGGGCCCCCAAATGGATCTGAAAATAATATTAATTATACTAATAGTATATACTGTATATATAAGTAATATTAACGGACGGAATACAACTAAGTGTAACTAAGTGTAAGTGTAATAATGAGTAATGTTATGCCCTGTTTTTCTACAGGTTTAACTTGGGTAATGTGAGTTCTAAATTGACTGGGTATATAAGGCTGCATGCACAATACAAGATATGAGGAATAGAGAACACAAGAAACACATGGTAGCAAGTTACATGATCACGTTTATTGATATACCACTGCAGAATACTTGTGTAAGACAATATAATAGAATTGAACAACACTAGCATAAGTGGATCTGGATGGAGCCTAGTCTCCCACTTCCAACGTTCAGGTATTAATCTTCTGATCACTGGCTTTGATTTCACAGGTTTATATACCGAAGACCATCAATGTTACTTATAGATTCATATTCACTGTTAGATTTATTACTGGTAGCTCTGGTGCACAAGTAGTAGTTCACAGACTAGATTAGACACACGTATTTTTAGAGCACGGGAATTCTAGTTACCTCAGGGGGTACTGATCTAAGTTTTATATCCTTGTCTCAGAAATACATAGAACGCAAATCAGTGGGCGAACGTTAGATATCACTTTAATATCTGAATAAGGTAATTACGAGAGTCAAGGTCGCCTGTTAATTAAAGAGCACTGATCGCTTAGTACGTCCCAAATGGAATGGTTAAGCATGAATTACACTGGGCAAGGTCTTAGCCACTTCGTAGAAATATTAATTAGTGAATCTAAAACAGCACAGTAATATGTAGTACTGCTAAAGGGAATCTTGGGTAGTATCTGATGGGTCTGGTCCTGGTTATCTTGCGTCCATGATGTTGGGGGCTAACGACTGGTTCCGCGGCCGTCCAGGGGGGCCATATGTGTGAAGTTCTTCAATACGTGGGCAGGTCCTTCTATCCAAATCTGCCACGGAGTCTGCCGGTTCTGGGATCTCACTCCGGAACAACACAAGGGCAGAGCTAGAAATTAACTGCAGGGTAGTGACCCCTGGTTGGTGTCTAGCTTTCAACTGATTTGACTGGGGGCGGGAGTTAGATTTATAGGCTCGGTTCTGGACCCTGTAGACAGTAGGGATCTCGAGTCTTATGGACTTAATTGAGCTCTCAATAGATATGGGGACTAGGTAAGATGATATTTACAGTTGTGGCACAGGGCGATAGGAAGCCTTTATATTTTCATATAACTGAGCCTTAGTAAGAGGTACTATTTTGGCTATACTGGACGTATTTAGGGGAGAGAGACTGGATCTACTTTGCGAGGAGGATGGGGACAGCTGTGATAGGAGCGTCTCTCTAGATTGTTCAATCTTCATTCTATGGTATAGCTGAGGTGCTAATTTAGTGATCAGAGCATGCAAGAAAGGTAAATGGTTTATTGTGAGTTAATAGAGGTTAGTAAAGGTGTTAGTCATTTATGGTTAGTTCATCGATAGGAAGAATTCCTGTGCTACCTGGCAATGACTCGAAAGTCAAAACAGGGGCCAGGTATACCTCCGCTGGGGTGGGGGTCTCCCTCCTCGGGTGGGCAAAAAGGGGGAGCTGGGCGCCCTCTCTGATATAGTCGTCCGGCGGCTGTGGCTAGGGGCTTGCCATATCACCAGTGTTTGTAATAACCCTCTGTGTATGAGACAGATGTGAGTGTCTTTAATACCAAAACCGAAGGTGCCTTAGCTAGCTGGTTTTACTCGGCTGGTTGTTAATTGTAGGGTTTGCTGGATATGGTGGAGACTGGGTTGCTAACTCTGCCACATTTATCTGGAAGTATGACAATAGAAGTTAGTTACTGGCGGGGCGGCTAGCCTCGCACCGACGACCATTGGGTGCAGGGTTGTGAATGTGTTGTAAGAGAATAGATGGCATGCAAGGGGCTAGTAAAGTTCTAATGTTGTTCTGGCCTACTAAGTGAAGGTAGGCTGGATAGGAGTATATATATAAAAGGTTGGAGAGCGTTAGTAACGGACAATTCAAGGATCTTCAAGAGGTATGAGAGAGAGGCTAGGTCGGACAAGAGTCGAGAAGCGCGGGTGTCTTAATGAGAGGGGGGGGGAGAGTTCAAGGGCTACAGGGAAATTTTGCCCCTAAGGTCCCTGGGCGTGGGGGTGGCATTAGGCTACAATTGATATGGAAGTTTGAAAAGGCAGTAGAATACGTTAGCCAAATGCTACCGGGGAATGCAACTATGGGGTGGTATATGAGTCTGGAAAAGATAGAGTTATGTGATCAGTCAGAGGGTTATGGATACTATTAGTTGGCCCTGGGAACTGCGTTTTCTATTAAATATAAAATACCAACCACAGTGGCAGTTCGTAGGGGTACTTAGTTATTGTTTCGGGGTACTTATGACAGATACTGATAACCAGGTTATCTTATATAATCTCTGGTTGGGGTAAGAGGTGTAAGACACGAAGTAAATTGGCGTAGTGTGGACTGTGGATACGAAGGAGGCAAGGGGAAGACGTATGACAATTGTGGAAAGTAAATGGAAAAAGGTGAACACAATGGCGGATAAAAATACTTAACCTAAGGGTTGCATACATAGATTTATGGGGCGATGGGTCTTCAGAAGCTTAGTCTGGCAAGACAAGATGTTAGGGAATGTTAATATTAATACTTAGTTACTAGAGGAGCAATGCAAGGGGCGACTGAGCACGGGTTACATATATCTATACTCGTCATGGAAAATGATATAAGAGATCTAGGGACAGCGTGGGTGCTTTAACTTCTAAGATATATAACATCTACTTCTCGGATGCAAGAACATACATAGATATAATTATGGCTGTCTGATGTGTTGGCATTGGCTCAACGTCGGGACAGGCATGGGTGTTTTTAATATGAATGTATATTCCTGTTCATCATCTTTGTAGTTAATAAGTGTAGGGCACGAGGGGTTAGTGTACGTGAGGTGTGGAAAATGGTCGGTTTTAGAAAAGGTAAATGGGTGTGTCCTGGAGCTGTTTAGCCCTGCGGCTTGGGCTGTCTGAAATGGCTGGCTCGGTCAGCTGGTCCTTTCGTTCTGTGGACCTTTCCTTTGGTGTTTCTGTGTGGTGTTCGTTCATGGCTTCTGTGGTGGGCTTCTCGTTCTGGGGCATTTTAAGTAAAATAAACACCATGTGTGTTTTCTGATTTAACCTCTTTCTTTTCTTCTATCCTGCGACGTCATGGGTATTTAAAATTAGAAAAATAACGATCACTCCATCAGTATTGATTTGGCGGTGCAAGGGGAAACAACGTCGCTCTCGCTCCTAGCCTCCTACCCGCCACTTGCTTAGGACGCACTGCCTATAGGTAGGCCTAATGATTATACTTTATATACATTACTATTGAGTTTGACAGTTGGTTAATATACTGTGTTTTTCGTAAGCATGTGTAAAGGAATAATAAGATATACCGGTAGCCTAATTTGACAACAAGAAACATGGTGATTGTTAGTAAGTTGAGTGTATAATCCAAGATTAGGCCTACATACAATTATATATAAATATATGAACCAAATATTTCGGTAATATTTTCTTTTTCGTGAACTGTAATGGTCAAATCGATAGCTATATTTCATAGATAACCTATGTACTTAACCTTGTGAGAAAGTTGAGTGGTATCGAAGATATTTGTAGAGTAGGCTAAACTTCTAAAGTGCTAAATATTTAGGCCTTGAAATTTGTAGGACTATGTTTTGGTCTCATATTTTTTTTCTCGAACTGTAGGGGGCCTAACATAGCCTATACAATGTTTATGGTCTTACTAAACCTTAGCTTTATCGTGAAAAAGATGCATAGTCGTTTAATATTAGTCAATTAAGTATGGGTGCAATACATCAGCTAAAATAGAGCATAGAGGCAACATTAATGGTGTAGAGTGTAGGCTACCTTGGTTAGGCTATGAGCACTATGACTCATTCTTTCAAATTTAGACTCTGGATCACTTTTATTTATGCTACCATACGCCTTCCATATAGGCTATAGGCTATGGTGGCTGTACATATCAAGCCCAGGAACTGTGAAATAAGAAGGAACACAGTTGTGAGCATTGAATACTCGTTTGTAGGTTAATCTAGCCCTTTGGCTGGTTCAGGGTCAGGTGCAAACGTTGGTAAGCTTTCTAACAAGTTACTGGGGTTCTCAAGAAGAGGCCCCCAGTATTGAGATTTGAGGTAATGCATAGCTTGATTAGGCCTACCAATGACGCCTATTTTAACTCCCTAACGCCAGTGGTGGGGTTGAAATAATATTTTAATGTTATCACGTTTCATATACATTATTATTTTTTATTATTTTATTAGTATTATATTTTATATTCTTATTTCAGACATGCCTAATGAACGACAAAGAGAAAGAGTTCATCAAAGTGGTATATGTTTTACAGTATTGTACCATCCATTGTACATGTATTCCTAATCCATTAGATAACGGTGATATAATAATTAATTGTATATTAAATTATTACCAGTACCCCACTATTGAGTCATGGATATCGTCAAAACGCACCTAGGTAGCATTATTCTAAAATTTTCTCGGGGAGGCTTACAGCGCCCCCCCCCCCCCCCCGAACCCCCCAGCTGATTAGGCTCGCTTCGCTCGCCACTCCCACCCCCTTCTATAATAAGCAAACCATGGAGGGGGCCCCTCCAGGCACCAAGCCCCCTGGGCCTCCAAATCTCTAGCTACGCCCCTGTATATGCCTACACAGGCAGTTCTAGCCAAGCCAAAATGCCAGACTTAGCCTAGGCCTAATTTTTCAAAATAGGCCTAGGGTAATATTTTTGTATTCACAACACCTCAAGGCCTATCTACCTTTTCAAAATAGGCCTAGCATAGGCCTCCTCAATCTATTATCCAACAGTTGGCCATGGGAAATAATGATAGGTTGAGGGGAGCTTTGTCCCCCTCACCTCCCATGACTTATTAAGCCATCATCAAATATATTACCAGCATGGGACTAATAACAGCTAGTTAACAAACTAGTTAGCAAACACCATCTTAACCTGCTAGGCTTCTACTTTACCATGATTAGGCTACACCAAGCTAGGCATTGCTAGCCTAACCAAAATACCATACGTAGGCCTAACTTTTCTAGCCTAAATAGCCCTAACTTTTTCAAAATAAACCTAGGCTAGGCTAAAAAAAAAAAAAAATCACCATATAGGCTAGCCTATTATTTTTTGTTCAGGCTATGCCTAGGGCAATCCTTTTCATAATGTTTTTCCTGTGATACTTTCAAATTTGTTGAGGAATAGGCTACCCTAATCTAACTCAGAGGTGGTGGGGAGTTGGAATAAAAAATTTCCGCAATAAATGAGGGTTAAAATCTACTAATGGTAGGATATACGTGTTGTCGCAGCACATGAATTTGTGCATCAATTAACCTTGACTAGGTCTAGGCTGGCATATGTAGGCTATTCATAGCTTAATTCGGCCTGTCATAAGACATTAAGGATACAAATATATTCATACTTTGTATTAAATGCCTTAATGGTGTTGTAACAAGTTAACAATCATATTGCGCTATTATTGCCTCAATAATGACTTCTTCTTTTTGTGGAGTTGCTGTCCCTTTTCAAGCCAGCTCACCTATGCACCGGTGACTACTCCAGAAACAGCTAGAGCTAGATTTAAGAATTAGTTTAGAAAATATGTAGTCGTAGAAAGGATAGTTAAAGAAAAAGAATTGAAGTATATAGCTTAAGCAGAACTCTCCTCCTTATTTTACCCCCTCCACCCCCCAATCTTAGTGTGTCATAAAGAGCTATACTGCAGACGAATTTGTTATGGTCGCGGGTTGTGTTATCGATATTTGTGTACCTATATCCGGGTCAAATTCATGTAAGGGTGGTCTGGACCACCCTTTGCGAAAGGTGATTTTAGGGGCTTCCTACGATCAAAGATGGCTCCTACGACGCTTCGTGAATACCAGCGTTGAGACGTAAGGGAACGGTAAGAGAGTTTTCGGATCGTACGACCGTTAGTGAATCCACCTCAGACTCTATCGTGTAAATCATAGAGTAAGCATAGGAGAGAGTCGTCTGGTAAAATCAGCCGTGTTAATAGTAGTTGGCCATTATTTACAGATTTGGCTGGAACCCTGCACTAGATGGCGGTAGCGCATAGCTCCTCCCTATCGCGGGAAAATGCTTCTGTCCGAATCTGTCGTATGTTTATTGACAGTTCCTCTCCCTTGCTGCAATGGTGTACACGTGTCTCTTGTAGAGTCTGTAGAAACACATAGCCATAGCCATTATGGATACAATGATTTAAGAGTAGGCTACACTGATATGCAAAAGCACTTCAACGTATTGCCTACACCGAAATGTGAACAATACTCCATTAACCCCTTCTGTACCGTCGACGTATGTTATATTTTATTCTAGCAATATGTAGACGATTTTATACAGCTTAGAAAGGATCTGTGGTAGTTAAAAGGGTTGATTGAGATAGTTCGAAGCCTTATAATTGCTAAAGATCCTTCCTAAAGTAAATACAATCGATTAGGAGCCAGAATATAACCAAAAGACGTCGTCGGTATAGAAGGGGTTAATTACATAGCTTACCAAGCTGAACCAAGCCTCCGTGATGATGTAAGGAGGCTGTGGTTGACCTTGAGAATAAGGATATGGTTTGCAATGGATCATGAAGGCTGTTGATGATTATTTGATATTGACTGCAAATTTATTAACAATGAATGTAGCCTATAGCCTATGAAAAACTAATCTCAATTGAAGACAAGTATTTACATTGTAATATAAGTTACTAACTTGGAAGTACACAGCCACACTCAAACTTTGGTCAAACATAAATAATATATATATATATATATATATATATATATATATATATATATATATATACTGTATATAATTATATGTATATATATACATAGAGAGAGAGAGAGAGAGAGAAGTAGTGTACCGGTACATATAATAAAACAAAAATCGAAAAAGGGTAACTGGCAACGTTTAGAGGCACCTTTTTATTAATAGAATACATAGGAAGACTCCTATCTCCTATACACAATCTCTGGTGTAAATGCCCTAGAGCTTGCCCTAAGGCCTACTAGACGCAAACCCCATCTGTTGTTGCTATCCGTCAAAAAGTGGTGGGGTTCCAAGTAGGCCCTACTCGATAACGACAATAACTGTTGGTTGCCAGGGGTTGATCATCACGTCAGCTATTGGCAGTGATATCGGGTAGCTTTCGTCCCCAGAATGATAATTAGGTAAAGGGGTTGTGTTACACCCAAAGTAAGCCTACTCATTGGTGCTTTGGGTGTGACTGGGACTACTGCCTTTACTTCATCGCTCTGTAATATTGAGGTCTCTCACATTTAACGTTTTGTTAGAGAAAGTGGTTTAATGTTATTTTAATACCACGAATTTTGTTGATATATTTGAAGATAAGATAATTATCGCGAATAGACTCGCAGCGTTATTATACACAATTTATTAGGGAAAGTGAAGCTCTATGGAGTCCTTATAATATACTCACAAAGATTCCGTTGTGGTAGAATAGTTTTGATAAGTTTTGTAACTCGATTTGGTTATACTGATGTTTTGGACCGACAGTTAGCCCATCGATCTGTTTAGGCCTAATAGGTCCGGTAGAGCATATACATCATTGCTATATATGGCATTAAGAGCGGAAATGTATTACAAGGGAGAACAAAAAAAACGCTAAAATACATGTATAGGCCTAGGCTACTGTAAAAACTAAGTTTTTCAGCCAGGGGGCGGCAGCCCCCACCCATATACTAGGTTAGGTTAGGTTGTTAAGTTAGGCTAATGGCACAAAAAAAAAAAAAAATAACCTAACCAGCAGGGGTGTGGGGGCGGCAGCCCCCACCCATATACTAGGTTAGGTTAGGTTAGGCTAATAGCCTAGACAACAACAAAACAATCTAATAGGGGTGTGTTTTTAGATTGTTGGATAATGGGTAAATACTCATTTCCGCTCCTCTTCAGTTTAAAACAACACTATATCTGAAGGAAAAAATACAAAAAACAAAGGTTTAATTCTAGTTTCGCTTTCACAGCATACTCATAAATTTATATGGCTACTTTAGAGTTGTCATATACCATACTTAATTCCTATATATGTCCAAAGCGGCGGAAATGCATTATAAGGAATTATACCTACTGTAAAAAAAAAAAAAAAAATTATCCCCATATGCGGCACCATAGCTATTACATAATACTAGGTTAGGTTAGGTTAGGTAAGGTTGTTAGGCTAATGTCGTTAATGTAGTTTATTATCCTTATATTACGTCTTTTACCCAGCAATTTCCTCTTCTTCTTCTTCTTCTTTTTGTGGAGTAGCTAGATTTAAGAATTAGTTTAGAAATTATGTAGTCGTAGAAAGGATAGTTAAAGACAAAGAATGATCTTCATAGTTGGTCGGGAAGCTATGTCTTTACAACGGCGCCTCCCTTTTGTCGCTGTGTACGTGAAACTAGAATTTTACCAAAACAAAATAAAACTTACTGAAATCGCTGTTGGTCAAAAAAGTCAGGTTTACCCTCGATTTTGTTGATATAAATAGTCCCGCGCGTAAACAAACTCACTCCCGCAATCTTGAGAGCTCTGTTACGGACGTGTTCATGTTTACAAAAAGTGTTCGAAATGGAGTACACTCGCCACGGTAAAGTGTTATGTTCTACAAAGATGTTACTGTATGTCTAATATATGAACCCACAGTAGCTGGCATGCCACTTGCAAGGGCTAGTGTTGTATCCCAGGTACTGGGTCTAGGGCACTCTAGGGTTAGGTTAGGTTAGGTTGTTTGATTAGGTTAATATACTAGGTCTCGGAAACAAGATTCGTAGTTGCGGTAGTATTTTTACATCAAAACTATTCTTCCACAGTGGAATCTATGTGAGTATATTATAAGGATTCCATAGAGCTTCACTTTCCCTAATAAATTATGTATAATAACGCTGCGAGTCTTTAACAAAAAATTAGTAAATGTTTATCACCAACCAGTGACGAGTTTTCAGGTTATTTTTTGTTGTTTTTTATGTTTTATTTGATATACAGTGTTGTTTAATAGCCTACCAAGGACTGTCTCATTTTACTATTTTCCCATTATCCATCAATCTTAAGACGGCCCCCGATAGTGGGGAGGGCTTGGGTTTTTTTGTTTTCAACGTGGATAAAGCCAGTAAGAATGTGGTTAAAATTAGCCTAACCTCACCTAACCTAACCTAGTATAATGGGTGGGGGCTGCCGCCCCCACACCCCCGCTAAATCCATGAAATCCGAGCCAAGTTTTGTCATTAACCTAACCAAATAACCTAACCTAACTTAGTATTATGGCAAAAGTTGGCTCGGATTTAAGGGATTTAGTGGGGGTGTGGGGGCGGCAGCCCCCACCCATTATACTAGGTTAGGTTAGGCTAATTTTAACCACATTCTTACTGGCTTTATCCACGTTGAAAAAAAAAACCCCGAGCCAACTTTCAAAATGAGGTTACTGTGATTTTGGACTCTGAAAAATTGAAAAACCCGAGCCAAGTTTGGTCAAAACTTGGCTCGGATTTTTCCATTTTCAGGTTTTGTTACTTTTAAATATTGTATTTTCAGAGTTTTTCCAATATTACCCCTTTATTTACGCCTTTTACCCCGCAATTTCCCTGATCTTCATAGCCCTACCCGCTATCGAGGGCCGTGTCTTAAGATTGATGGATAATGGGAAAATAGTAAAATGCGACAGTCCTTGGTATTAAACAACACTGTATATCAAATACAAAATAAAAAACAAAAAATAACCTGAAAAACTTGTCACTGGTTGGTGATAAACATTTACCAAAAAATTACCCAAGGTTGTCAATACGGTACTTTCCCGTTATCAATGTACAATCAAGCTGAAGATTGCAGAGTAAACCCCATAGACTTCATCGACTTTTCGGTACGATTTTAGTTACTGGACACCTATTTGACAGGTACCGCCAACGATTTAATACATATTTTTTTTTTCGGTTTCCACGCATCCAACACCAAGCTACACCTTTTTCTGGTCCGGTAATAGTATTGAAAACGGTATAATAACTTTTTAAATATGGTTTTCGACGAGAATAAAACGGGGCGTTTGGGCCGAAAATCGGCGGCGGGGGGAGTCCGTCGGGACAATATAAAGATGATGTAATTAAATTCATAGCCTACATCAATTTTATCGTGGCCTACAGGTTCCTTATAGGCTACCATGTATTTCATTCCTATATGTGTCTAAATGCGCGTAAAAATTTATTACTGATCCTGAAGAAAAAAAATATATCCCCTAGGCTATATCGCCTACCTCGCAAGAGGCGGGTGGCTTTGTTTACATCCGCCGCGAAGAAGAAGAAGCGTTGGGGAAAATTTGTTTTTTGCCCCCTACTGTTTAAATATATGACTTTCAATAAATCTTTGGGGGGGGGGGGCTTGCCCCCCCCTCTACATATTTGGTATCCAACGGCAAACGGTTATGGCCAAATAGTTATTTTTCGCGAGTGAAGGGACATGTTTTTAGATTGTTGTTTAATGGGTAAATATGCATTTACGCCTATTTTCACACATCAAAACACCCTTACACAACTCTAAACTAGATAAAAACAATCTAAACGATTTTTTAGCAATTTAATTACATCATCTTTAAATTGACCGTCCGTCGTCGCTTCGGATCGTCACGGTCTGCCGGGTCTGTTTACCCAGGATGCTCGAGGTGACGGCCAGCTGTTTTTACTTACCCCCTGCTGGCCACATAGATGACGATTATTATAATTCACGGGGGGGGGGGGCCGGCAGAGCCCCCCCTCAACTTTGTCCTGTATCCCACGCCCTATAACGCAAGTTTTTATAAAAAAAATTGACCCAACAAGCTTAGCCATTTTAAGTCGACCGCCAAGGCGGGACCAGGAAGTCACTCCGAGCGTAAAGTAAACAAGCGACGCTACTTCCACGAACGCAACCGAGTTGTCTTTATATTTCGTCTCATATTATCATTATTAAAGTGTCCCCATTGCTTTTTTAGTGTTTCGTACACCAGAAAAGGGTGTAGCTTGGTGTTGGATGCGTGGAAACCGAAAAAAAATATGTATTAAATCGTTGGCGGTACCTGTCAAATAGGTGTCCAGTAACTAAAATCGTACCGACTTTTCTTTCACCTTTGTATAATCGACAGCCAATTTTTTTTATTTGTTTATTAAGGGATTAGGCCTAGTACTCAACCAGCGGGGGTGGTGGCGGCAGCCCCCACCCATAATACTAGGTTAGGTTAGGCTAATGTCTTAAAAACACTCGAAAAATTTGTGGTATTAAAATAAAAAAAATCCGAGAAAGTGAAGGGTATTTATTTTGATCCATTTTCTGTTGTATTTCTAGGGGTAACTATAGGCCTAGTCTTTATTTTCAACTGAGGGTAAATTGACATGTGATTACTCTTCTATTACAGACATTTTGTACCGAAATATGTTGTTAATAATAAATGTTTGGTATTTAGGCTAGGCTAGGCCTAGGCTAGCCTATATGACTCGGAGACTTGGTAGTCCCCCCTCAACTTTGTCCTGTATCCCACGCCCTATAACGCAAGTTTTTATAAAAAAAATTGACCCAACAAGCTTAGCCATTTTAAGTCGACCGCCAAGGCGGGACCAGGAAGTCACTCCGAGCGTAAAGTAAACAAGCGACGCTACTTCCACGAACGCAACCGAGTTGTCTTTATATTTCGTCTCATATTATCATTATTAAAGTGTCCCCATTGCTTTTTTAGTGTTTCGTACACCAGAAAAGGGTGTAGCTTGGTGTTGGATGCGTGGAAACCGAAAAAAAATATGTATTAAATCGTTGGCGGTACCTGTCAAATAGGTGTCCAGTAACTAAAATCGTACCGACTTTTCTTTCACCTTTGTATAATCGACAGCCAATTTTTTGTATTTGTTTATTAAGGGATTAGGCCTAGTACTCAACCAGCGGGGGTGGTGGCGGCAGCCCCCACCCATAATACTAGGTTAGGTTAGGCTAATGTCTTTTCAAATCACTATCGGGGGGGGGGGGGGGGGGAAGGATAGGCCTAATGGGGAAAATAGGTTTTTCCCGAGATTTCTAATTAATTACAAACACTATATATTGATGCAAATGACCAATTTTGTTTATAAAAAACACTCGAAAAATTTGTGGTATTAAAATAAAAAAAATCCGAGAAAGTGAAGGGTATTTATTTTGATCCATTTTCTGTTGTATTTCTAGGGGTAACTATAGGCCTAGTCTTTATTTTCAACTGAGGGTAAATTGACATGTGATTACTCTTCTATTACAGACATTTTGTACCGAAATATGTTGTTAATAATAAATGTTTGGTATTTAGGCTAGGCTAGGCCTAGGCTAGCCTATATGACTCGGAGACTTGGTAGTCCCCGCCTAGGCTAGCCTATGTCTTGATATATCAGGTGCTAAGGGGTTCACTTTACCATCAGCTGGAAAACAATAGACTTTAGAACTTGAAGGGGCAAAGCCCCTTCAACCCATTATTGCATCCCACGGCCATTAACAAAACAAATGACCCAACAGCTGGCCGTGTGATACAATTACAATGATAGGTTGACCGTTGAGGGGGGTTTTGCCCCCTTCACCTGAGGCTTTGCCCCCATGACTTCTCATCATCATACTATATCAGCAGGGGGCCAATAACGGCTGGCCATGCGATAATTTTGTAAAAGAAAAGCAGTCAACTTATGCACGAGTGTGCGACTTTTGTATAACAAGGCGGATGTACTCCGATGTAGGCTTTGCCCGCTATTGCCGCTAACAATTTCTTCCAAGTTCATCTTCTTCCATCCTTACCAAAGAAATATAATCCTAGACGATGGGTCTTTGAACTGTCTTTCGAATGGGAGGCCCTGGGAGGGAGCTCCTTTTGCCCTTGAATACCTATTTTAAGCTTTAGCTGACATACCTAACAACTTACCCAACCTAACCTATCTTAGGCTAATGTAATGTAACGTAACATAACTAAGTAAAGATAACCAACCTAACTAGGCCTAATTAGATAATTTTTAAGGAGACTACTAGTACCGCAGCGATATTAGCACGCTCTACGTGTTGGATTTGACCGTTTTTTTTTTTTTTTTTTTTTCTGTAATTATCCGACAGACAATGGTTATTTGCCCCCTGCTGGCATTACATATGATGATGACAATAAGTCCTGGGGGGGTGAAGGGGTCGAACAAAAAAACCAGTAAAATATGAACCGAACGCTGAGAGCGTGCGAACCATGGTGGTAGGCTGCTCAAATGATTCCCTAAACTATGCTTAACTTTGAAACTAGGATAGGTTAAGTAAATTACTGGGTAGCCTTGTTTACACTACGCGAGGCGGCGTTGGACGCTTGCCATCATGTTCCTGTCTATTTTGACTGCCTTTGGATAAAATAATATGCCCCCCCTCACCCTCCCATGACATATTGTCATCATCATATATATTGCCAGCAGGGGGCAAATAACCGAGAAAAAACCGCTGTCAAAATATACGCGAACTTAACCACGGCGATCGTCAAATGTAAACATGACGGCGTCGGCGTCGGATGCTTGCAATCATGTTCCCGTCTATTTTGAATGCCATTGGATACAATAATATGTTGAGGGGAGGCTTTGCCCCCCCCTTACCCCCATGACATATTGTCATCATCATAATTATATATTGCCAGCAGGGAGCAAATAACCGGAAAAAATCTCTGTCAAAATAGACGCGAAGTTAACTGCGGCGATCGACCTATGTAAACATGACGTCGATGACGACCGTACGCCCGAAAACTACATCCATCCCAAATTATTTGTATAATATTTGGTTATACTGATGTTTTGGACCGACAGTTAGCCCATCGATCTGTTTAGGCCTAATAGGTCCGGTAGAGGATATACATCATTGCTATATATGGCATTAAGAGCTGAAATGTATTACTGTATAAGGGAGAAAAGAAAAAAAACAAACGCTAAAATACATGTATAGGTCTAGGCTACTGTAAAACAATAAGTTTTTCAGCCAGTACCCAATCAGCGGGGGTGTGGGGGCAGCACCATATACTAGGTTAGGTTAGGTAAGGTTGTTAGGTTAGGCTAATAGCCTAGAACATTAAAAAAAAAAAAAAAAAAAAAAGTCTAACCCAACCAGCGGGGGTGTGGGGGCGGCAGCCCCCACCCATAATACTAGGATAGGTTAGGTAAGGTTGTTGGGTTAGGCTAATGTCTTCCCAAAGTTGACTATTTTTATAACATGAAATATTAGGCTACCCACTCCACCCCCGTGAAATCCGAGCCAGCTTTCGTCAAAAGTTGCCTCGGGTATTCACAAAATTGGGTTGTATGGGTTTGCAATTTGGGAAAACCCGAGCCAAGTTTTGATACAAAACGCTATATTATTGTATTTTTACCCTTTTAACCCCTCATTTTCCCTGAACTTCATAGCCCTCCCCACTAGTGGGGGGTGTGTTTTTAGATTGTTGGATAATGGGTAAATACTCATTTCCGCTCCTCTTCAGTATAAAACAACACTATATCTATCTATCTATCTATTGCCTGACGCCGTGATCCCCGAAGGGGTGGCCACGAGCGAACCGCCCCAATGCACCTCTGTCCCCAGTCAGTCAATGCCCCTCCCCCCAACCAGCACCGCCTTCGTTCATATAGTTCCTCACTCCATCCTTCCACCTCATATTCGGTCTACCTCTTCCTCTCTGTCCCTCCACCTCGCTCTCGTACAGCCTCTTAGTCATTCTCTCGCTTTCCATACGTTCCATATGGCCGAACCATCTCAAGTTGTTCCTTTTCACACTTTCCAGCACATCTACCTCCACACCACACCTCCTTCTTACTTCCTCATTAGTCTGTCTATCCCTCCATGTAACTCCGCACGCACTCCTTAAGTAATTCATTTCCACTGCTCTCACTCTTGGTCTGAGTCTCTCAACCAACGTCCATGCTTCGCTTCCGTAAGTCAGTGTCGGGATTACCACACTGTCATGCAAGGACTTCTTCACTTCCATACTGACCACCCTATTTCTTGTTACTGCTTTTAGCATTCCTACAACCCTCTTCCGCTGTTGTACCCTCTCCCGCACTTCTTCATCCATAGTCCCATCTTTACTCAACACACTGCCCAGATACTTAAAAGAGTTGACGATCTCCATAGCCTGACCGTTCAGCTTCACCTCACACTCTGTGACTTCACCCCTTTCGAAGACCATAACCTTGCTCTTCCCCGTATTTACCTTCAAATTCCGTTTTTCGCACACTGTTCCAAACTCATTTACCAGACCCTGCAACTCCCATTCATTATCACTCATCAGAACTGTATCATCCGCAAACAGCAGTATAGGTAGCTTCCACTCAATTCCCTCCCTTTTCAGCGATACACCAACATCCACTGCTCTTGATAGGATTTCTTTCATGACTCCATCCATATAGACAGTAAACAACCACGGGGACATCACACACCCCTGTTTCAAACCAACATTCAGGTCAAAGAACTCGCTCTGCTCACTCTCCACACGTACTGCCGCCTTTGCACCCTCATACATGCTCTTCACTGCTTTCAGCAACTTGCCCTCTACTCCGTATATTCTAAGTACTTTCCACAAACCTTCTCTATCCACTCTGTCATAGGCCTTCTCCAAGTCCATAAAGGCAACATACACCTTTTGTTTCTTCTCCAGATACTTCTCCACAACACAATTCAGGGTAAAAATCTGATCTACACATCCTCTTCCCTTCCTAAAACCTCCCTGCTCGTCGCCTATCCATTTCTCCGTTCTCACTCTCACTCTCTCAATCACTACCCTACTGTATACCTTCCCTACTACGCTTAGAAGACATATTCCTCGGTGGTTACCACACACTCCTCTTTCCCCTTTGCCCTTATATAGGGGGACTATTATGCCAGTCTTCCAGTCATCGGGTGCACTCCCCTTCTCCCATGCTAGTTTGCACATTTTCCATACCCATTCTATCACTATCTCACCACCATACCTCAACATTTCCCCACGCACTCCATCTGTTCCTGGTGCTTTCCCCAACTTCACTCTTTTCATGGCTTCCCACACTTCTGACCTCCTGATCCCCACCTCCACCTCCTCCTCCACTACTTCTCTTCTTCTCCCTCCCATACCATATCCAGCTATGTTTGCTGGCTCTTCATTCCTTACATTTAGCAACTCACTGAAGTACTCCCTCCATTTTACACTCAGATTCCTTCCAAATTCCTCATCTACTCTTCTCTTACTTTCCTTCACTACTCTCTTCACCACCCTCTTACTCTCCACATACCTCGCTCGTTTCTGTCTCTCGGAATCTTCATTCCCTCTACTACCCAACCACTCTCTATATGCTTTCTTCTTTTCTTCCACAGCTATTCTTACCTCTTCTGTCCACCATGCTGTACCTTTCACTCCCCTCCCTCTTCTCCTCACTCCACACACCTCACATGCTGCACAGATCTCATCCTTAAACACCTTGCTCATCTCCTCCACTTCCTCCATAACTTCCAGGTCGAACCCACCTAGTCGTCTTTCCACTGCTCTCCTGTACTCCTCCCTGACTTCCTCCTCCTGCAACCTCTCCACCCTCCTCACCATTCCACCCTCCTCTCGCCTCCCTCCAGCTCTCCTCACCCACTTTTGTATCCTAACCTTACCTACCACTACATAATGATCAGACAGACCCCCTCCAATACCCCTATACACCCTAGCATCCACCACAGATTTCTTCATTCGTTCATCCACACATACATAATCAATCAATGACTTTCGTTCCACCACTGTCTTATCCTTCAAACACTATATCTGAAGGAATAATTACAAAAAACAAAATAAAACTTACTGAAATCGCTGTCGGTCCAAAAAGTCAAGTTTACCTAATGTTTTGCCTATTTTACGCTTAATTTTTCTTAAAGTCAATAGGCCTACCGGGTATGGAAAGTTGGGTGAGGAGGATAAGAGAAATTTTTACTGGAGAGTGAGGGACGGAAAATTGAAGAAGTGGTTTATAAGAGTAGAAGGGAGGGGGAGATCTAGATGGGAAGAGAATGTGATAGGAGTTGTGACGGAGGAGGAGAACGGGGTGGAGGTGTCACAGGGAGAGACAGGAGATAAAGTGGCAGACCCAGTAGTGCTAAGGGGGGAGTAGGGTACGGACAGGAGGAGCGGGATGGTGTAATTGCTGAAGGAATGGTAGATGGATTAAGGATTATGTTTAGTAATGTGGATGTGTTTACCCAGGACAAGAAAAGAGAACTGATATGTAGGTTGCAGGATGAAGAGGAAAAACCTGATGTCATAGCCTTACAGGAAGTAAGACCAAAAAATGCTAGAATTGAAAGGGAACTTGTGGAGTATAGTTTGGAGGGTTTTGAGTTATATGAGAGGGAGAGGAATGCTATTAGAGCAGAGGTCGGAAGAGGACTGTTTATTTATGTAAGAAAAGAGCTCAAGGTTAACCCTCTGTTCCCGGAAGGGCTCTTGAACGCCCATAAAAAAGCATACACGAGCTGCCCGGAAGGGCTCTTTAACGCCCAGTGGTTGAAAGCCTGTGAGCTTGGTGTGCGAGGCGTCGGTCCGACGCATGTAAACAACAGCCGGCTGGACCGACGCCCCACATCTCCGGCCACAAGAAGGAGAGCGTCGCTTGTTCGTGTGTGCCTGTGTGTGCCTGTATGTTGTTGTTAAGTATCGAAAAGTAGTGTAAAGTGGCTGTTGTTGCCGTAAGTTATCTCCAATGAAATCATCATCACAACTGAACCAGTTGACTTAGAGAGCTCTACTTAACGCCATTCTACAGGTAAATAACACAGCTACGTTTGGGGATGTGCGGGAATGCGGAAGCAGTCAGAATAACAAATATACGGTAGCCTAGCCTAGACGTTTTTCGGCCAAAACACCCGGGTTTCGGGGAATATTTATGTAATGCGTAGCCGGGGCTGGAGGGTTAATGAGGTGGATATAAGACAGCAGTATTGTGAGTATTTGTGTATTGAAGTAAAATGTGCAAGAGGATCAATTCTAATTGCCTCTATATATAGAAGCCCAAATAATAGTAGGGAAGAGGATGATAACCTACTGAAAGCAATGGAGGAAATAGATAATAGAGAGAACAAATATAAAATTTTGATTGGAGATTTCAATTTGCCAAGGATCAACTTGGCAAATTGTACTACTCCAGCGGGACAGGGTAGCCTAGAAAACAAGTTTATAGAGAAAGTGAGAGATTGTTTTTTAACGCAACATATTATAGAGATGGGACGCAGGGGAGTGTACTTAATTTGATTTTTAGCAATGAGGAGGATATAGTGGAACATGTCAATGTGGATAGCCCTATAGGTCGTAGTGACCATGCCTGTATAAGCTTTAGTTGCAATATTAAAACAGAGAGGGATAATAGAAGCAATAGAAAAATATACATGTATGATAGAGCAGATTATGAGCTGCTGAGACAGTGTTTGGACATTGACTGGGGGGAATACTTGAACGGTGAAGACGCTGAAGGAATGTGGAGGAAAATTAGAGTCAAACTGGAGAATGCTGTATCCAAAAGTGTACCAGTAAGGGAATATAAGGATAAAACAAAATTGAGGAAAAGAACGAACCCAGAATTGCCAATGAAAAAAAAGCTTTGGACATTGATTAGAAGAAAGAAACGATTGTGGGAAAGACTAAAATTGTTAAAAAAGAACAGGGGGTCTAGTATAGAAGCTAAAGAAGTGGATCTGGAACGCAGACAAATAAACAATAAATTAAAATGTAAAACTTGCAAACTAAACAAACCAAAATTGGGACAAGGACAATATAAAGTCTAATTAAATTATCAAAATTGCTATGTGGAAACAACGCTTACTAAAAATGAAAATTATTAAATAAAAGAACACAATCCAGGTGGGAGACAAGGAGGGGGGTGAAGGAGAGGGAGAGAGAGATTGCTAGAAATGTGAAGGATAATCCAAAAGTATTCTGGAAGTACATTCAGGAAAAGTTAACAAGAAGAGTAGGGATCCCAGAGCTGGTAGGGGGGTTGGATGATGGGAGTAGAGCGGAGACTGATAAGGAGAAAGCAGAGGTGCTGGGGAAATACTTTGGGGGGGTACTAACAGTGGAGTCGGATGATGCAGTGCCTACTATTCCCATTAAATAGGCACCGGCACTAGAACTAATAGAGTTTTCCCATGCTAGAATAAGAAGGGCTATAGAAAAAATGAACAGAAGTAAGTCCCCGGGACCGGATGGGATACACCCAAGAATCATAAAGGAAGGAGGTGAGATGTTAGTAGAGCCATTGGAAATGTTATTTGAGGTATCGTTTAATACAGGACAAATCCCGATGGACTGGAGAGAGGCGAACATAACAGCTATATTTAAGAAGGGAAAGAGAAATGACCCAGGGAATTATAGACCAATCAGTTTGACAAGTGTTGTGTGTAAACTAATGGAAACAGTAATTAGAGAAGGAATAATGGAGCATATGAAGTCAAACCAACTTTTCAGTGGGAGACAGTTCGGATTCTTGCCGGGGAGGTCGACTGTACTACAGCTAATTAAGGTGGTAGAAGATTGGATGCAAATTCTAGAAGATGGTGATGTAATAGACGTGGTATATAGCGATTTTATGAAGGCCTTCGATTAGGTCCCACATAAAAGGTTAATAGAGAAAGTTAGAACCTATAATATAGGGGAGAAATGTGTGAAATGGATAGAAGCCTTCCTGAAAGATCGGAGACAGAGGGTACTGGTGAATGGAATAGGCTCGGGGTGGAGGGAAATTACAAGTGGGGTACCTCAGGGATCTGTGTTGGGACCACTGCTGTTCGTTATATTTATCAACGACTTACCTGAAGTTATAACTAATGGAAGTGAGGTATACCTGTATGCGGATGAACTAAGCTGTATAGAAGAGTGAGGAGTAAGGAAGATGTGGATTGCTTCAAGGAGATGTGGAGGGCATGAAGGGATGATCTGAGCATTGGTTAATGCCTTTTCATCCAAAAAAAAATGCAAGTATATGCGGATTGGGACAAGCAAGATAGACAAGGTAGGATACAGTATGTATGAAGCGATGGAGGAAGTGAATGCAGAAAAGGATATAGGAGTAGTGATAGACAATAAGTTAAATTTCTCAGAACATTTAGCGGAAAAGATAAACAAAGCCAATAGAATTGTAGGGCTGATAAGGAGGACATTTGTGTCACTTGACGAAGAAATCTTCAGGAATCTCTATACAGCGCTGGTTAGGCCGCACCTGGAATATGCGAACCAGGTGTGGGCTCCATATATGGTAAAGGATATAGAAGCAGTGGAGAAAGTGCAGAGGAGAGCTAGCAAGCTAGTACCAGCGTTGAAGAATGCGGGCTATGAGCAGAGGTTGAGGACACTGGGGCTTCCGACACTGGCATATACTGTAGGAGAAAGAGAGGGGATATGATAGAGACTTTTAAGATAATGTCAGGAAAGTATGATGAGGATGTGTGTGAAGGTATCTTCTTGATTCGGGAGGGAAGAAGAACGAGAGAACACTCTAAGAAAATTTACAAAGAAAGAAATAGGCTTGAGAAGGCAAAGAACTCATTTTGTGATAGAGTGGTAAATGAGTGGAACTCACTGCCCCAGTATGTAGTCGATTCTGAATCAATAAGGGAGTTTGAAAGTAATCTTGATAAAGCATGGTGAAGACAAGATTTGAAGTTTGATTATAAAACAAATATACAGAATAGTAAAAATGTTGCGTCTGCTACCGCCGCCGCCAACACCGTGAACGACCGCAGCAGTGCAAGTACTGGTACTGAGCTGGATACACAGGCCTAGTTTGCCTTTTTCCAGAGGATCTGTAAGAAACTGTAAGAAACTGTATCTAGTTTTACACTAGGTCGAAACCATTGATATATTTAACGCCTTACGAGCGGGCCCGTCAGTAACTTCCACTACCCGCCAAGCGGGTGGTTTTACCCTAAACGACCTTGTTTCCGTGCTCTTTTTCATGCATAAACAAGAGCCAGAGCGTAATACAATTATGTATCCCTGAAAGGGCGATAATTGAGCTTTCCAATGACACCAGAACCATCCTTCTACGACCACGCGTTCTCTTGCAACGATCTTGCAAGACGAAGGAAAAATCCCTAAAATACGGTAATTTCCTTACATAATTCCCTGTGTAGCGAGGCAGTGAGTGTGGAGGGGACGTCAGTTGCCGCGCGGGACCCGTGCCGAACGGTCAGAGCCGACCTACGCTCCTCCCACCGCTCGTCTCTCTCTCAGAGCCAAATATTGCTCAAAATTGCACACCGCCTTAAGTCGGTCCCCGCCACATATATACTGTAGTCCTTTCTTCTCTAGACCGACTTAAGTCTGGTCTTGCCAGTTAAGGGTTAAGCATATATATTAGTTATATCATGTCTTAATTGGCATATACAGTATGTCCACTCCGTCGGCAATTCATATACAGCCAATTCCTAGATCTCACACCTCTCACTTGAATCCTTGATCACCACTTATTATTGCATTGGTGCAGGTCCTATACCTGTCGCCCCACCTCCTCCTTTGGTTTATGCCAAAACCTAATTAGGCCCGGGCCCCTACTGGCAACATAGCCTAGATGCTGATTTCCATAAGTCCTGTGGGGGGTGAGGGTGGGTAGAGCTGAGGGCCTCCCCTCAACATACTCTGTGGGGGCCGTATCTTAACCCTTTCACACATATGATGCGATTTTGATCCAATTGGGGATACTTTAAAGCCTTTGTTACCTTCAGGGGTATTTAGAAACCACCTTTAGTTTAGTTACTTCAGCCTCTGCAGTTAGCTGTGGGCAGAAAACTAATTTTGGAGAGGTAATTATAAGAGTGAGAGAACTCTTATTTCTTATTGTTAATCTGGCAACCTCTGCGTCATAAATGCGTGAAAGGGTTAAGATTGATGTGTAATGGGTTTTATGCAATTTCTGATGGGGTTCATAAAAAAAAAAAAAAAAAAAAAAAACTTCCCCAAACAAGGACAACAGATGGTAAGGATGGTGTTAGCGGGCGTATGCGTCGTTTTGTTTACAAAAGTCAGCAAGATTGTACGGTAGTTATCGGGTGTACCGCCCGCCTTCTTTACACTACGCGATTAAATTGGTCATGGGATTATATGTACTGTACCGTATATTGGATAATTAATTAGATATTTTTTTACAGATAAGTTGGTCGAGACTACAGTGTATTGAAGATGGTAACCAAGTTAGAGTTCACAGTAGAGGGCACCAGTGCAGAAACTCTAAAAAATGGAACCAGGAAGATTATTAAACAATTGAAGCCTAACTGGAATCAGGATGAACTGCAATTTAAGGTTAGTGTGTATTGTAACTACAGTATATCCTCCCTTCAGTACAAGCCTCAACACTCTGGTGAATGTTGTTCCTGAAGAGGTGTGCATATATGTGTGGGTGTTTTTGTTTTGATATTAAAAACAAATTTAAGACATCACTACTGTGAGTGTCCTCTTTATCGTATTCTTATGATAAGCAAAATTTGTTAATGCTATAATTACCCATCACTTACAGTACATATTTTCTTTGTGTCTTCAGATGATTTGGGTGTGGATTATGGGACAAAATGCATGGGTATAGTGTAGGAATAGGTTTTTACACCATACCCGAAAGAGGAGTTATGGGAGCTCCGATCTTACTTTCAACCATCTTGACAATTTTACCAACACACCAAAACTTTGTTTGATGCGAAAATAGCCTCCCGAAAATTTGCCCTGGGCGGGAGTTTAACCTAAGACCCCTGGGCTACGAGGCAGTCACTCTACCAGTTAGACCAATAGAGATATCTCACTTGGCCTCGTTGGCTCAAGTATATTTCCGCATCTTGTTCAGTTTAGGCTAGCATAATCTATTTTTACTGGCTTTACATCACTACCCGTCCGGGTAGCGAAGGCTCCGAATGAACAGAGAGGAAAAAGCCTGAGCCGAAACGAGCGTGAGTCCGTCAGAGAGATGGTCGGTTGAGGTGAGTCAGCCCACTGAGCGGTACGACACGCGCACTTTGTTCTACACATGCAAATTAACCCGGGAACTGCGGGAAGACTCTTAAGAGTTCCCCCGGCGGACTGCGGGAAGACTCTTAACCCTTCCTACCCGGTCTGCCTTAGGTAAGGACAGCTCGAAAGAAGGGCCGCTACCCGGTATGCCTTACCTAAGGCAGCAGCTTAATAGCCTAATTAAGCTTGGTCTGAACGCCGTGCGTACGACGTATGTCAACAAACCCAAGCGTTGCGTCACCGCACCTCCGAAAACAAGAAGAAGACTCTTCAATGTTATTGTTCTGACGTCAGACGAAATTAGTGTCTGAAAAGCCCCCATATTGGCAACATCTCTGCATATTGGCTCCACTGAAATCGTCATCACAACTGAACCAGTTGACTTACAGAGCTCTACTCAACGCCAACATACAGATTGAAAACCGCACTACGATTATAGATGAGTGGGAAAGTTCTAGCAGTGAAAATAAACATAAATACGGTAGCCTAGGCCTAGACGTTTTTCAGCCATTTCGCCCGGGTAGGGGCGACCGTCATTGGGTAAGACAGCCCGGGTAGGAAGGGTTAAGAGTCCGGGGGAAAAAAAATCAATTTTAAAACACCGAAAAAAAACAAAAAAACAAAATTTGTCCCTGGGCCATGCCAAATATCACTCCTCCACCTCCCTTCCTTCCCCAGTTTCCTCCCCTCCTTCAGTTATCACCTATTTTCCCTGTTATTCCCTTTTCCTGTGGTCTATTTTCGTGCTAACATTAGCGAGTTGGTAGCAGGGCGTTGTCATCACTGTTAGCAAGCGAGTGCAAGAGAGAGAGAGTATCGATCGACAGTCTCTCTCCAGAGGTGGAGGAAAGTGGTGGGCTGGGAGGTTGCCTCAGCCATACATTGTGTAACTCCCGGCCTGTATCGCCGATTTTGACCATCCAAACGCTGTTTCCACTTGTTTTATTGTTGTAACAGGTTAATACCTTTATAATCAACCTATAATAGGTGCATATGGATAAGTATTAATGCTATTTATGATAAAATAAATATTTTAGTGATGGGAACAGCTCAAATACGTCAGCACAGGAGTGTGGTGTCTCATACCCCCCATGCGCACTTCAGAGGTTAACAGCCCAGCTAGCAACTCGCGGGAGAGCCTGGCAACTCCACTCCACAACAATCACAGCCTTGTTTGCAAGTCTCACAACACTCCCTGTTCTCTCCTATCCCCTTCCTTGCCCTTTAGGAATAGGTTTTTACACCATACCTGAAAGAGGAGTTATGGAGCTCCGATCTTACTTTCAACCATCTTGACAATTTTACCAACACCTTAACTTCGTTTGATGCGAAAATAGCCTCCCGAAAATAGAGATATCTCACTTGGCCTGGTCTACTCAAGTATATTTCCGCATCTTACAGTTTCTTACAGTACAAATTGACAGCTTTACCAGAGGGACAACTATGCCACAGCAATATTATTGATACTGTATTGTTGTTTTGTGTGTATCATACCTAATAGTGAAAGTATAGTTCACATATTGTTCTTCAGCCCTCCAGACATAGGCTCTAGCCTGTGGATGCGATGCTTGGTGGACAATAAAGTCTAGAGAGTAATCGACAGATCGTGCTGGGAAGTTTGCCTGTCACCATTATAGCTTTTTACGAATAGTGTGCATTGTCACATTCCTCACCAGACTATCTACATTCATAGTACACACCACCAGTCAACACTGGTACTGATGCTGACTATTATTTTAGTGTATTAAGTTTTTGGTATACCCATACATTAGTGAGTTGGAAACAGCAAGGGAATGTTTATTGCATGTTGGTGGGTTTATGCTGAAGTACTAAAATGAAGGGGTAGCATGTAGAGTTCGGGCGTACTGCCCGCCTTGTTTAGACTATGTGGAGCGGCGGCGGAAGCTTGCTATGATGTTCCCGTCTATTTTGACTGCCGTTGGATACAATAATACAATACAATAATAATAACCGAAAAAAAATAGCCGTCAAAATAGACGCGAACTTAACCGCGGCGATCGACCTATGTAAACATGACGACCGTACGCCCGGACACTACATCCATCCCAAATGAAGTACCGGTACAGCATGAATCACGGTGCAAAGCGGGGCCATGTTGTTCTGGGACTGAATTGAGTTTGAGAGGAAATATATACAAACACACATACCATTTATTAAAATACATAATTAACTCCCCAACACCCTTAATACAATCCCAGTGACAAATACAGTACAATCACCTCATGGTCAGGTTTCAAGGCATATGATCACCTTTGAAATTAATCAGGCGAGGAATACACTCAACAAGAAGAGGATCCGCTCAAGATCCACTAGGAAAAATCAATTCTGTAAACCCATCATTTAACGGGCTAATTTGGGGAAAGCCTAGTCCGTTATTGCAAAGAGTCTGTTACTGGAAATCAATCCTGTACTGTACATAGATTAATGAAAACAATGAAAAACACAGTACCGGTAAAATGGCGTGACTTTGGACGGGGATATAATTTCAGACATTCTGGAAACAAATATAATGAACTGCAGTTATGGGATAAATACATGATGTTATGGAAAAACAAGTATATCTGCGGTGTTCTTCTATAATGCAGAGCCATTTTTCCATAACTGTAGCTTATACTGTATACTTTTATGCAGAAATGTCCAAAGTACTGTACAGTATACCCCCTTGACCGAAGTTAGGCCATTTTACGGTAATCCACCTTGAAAATGGTACAATTGAACTTTGCTTTTATGGTAAGACTTAAACCATCTTTTTTCCATATTATTTTGGAAAATAGTTGATTATGTTAATCTATTTAGGAAAGGTCTTGTGATATAATTGGGTTAAAAATTTGTCTTTCTCTGATAATTTTGGGTCCTTTAAATCCTAAATCCTTTAACCCTTCTTTAGCGGCGCGCATCATATGTCGAGTGAAAGAAATTTGGACTATGTGGCGGCTCACAACATAAGTCGTGTGGCATTTTCAGCACGTAATGTTGCTGAGAGAGAGAGACAAGTGGTGGCAGGATAGTAGCGAGCGTATGACTGCTCCAGACCACCGCGGTGGACCAACTGACATGAATCCCACCCTCCTCCACCCTCTCACACTCGCTACACAGTGAATTGTTTAGGGAAAGTACCGAATTACATGGTTTTTGCACTCGTGTTGCGCGATTGTTGCAAGAGAACTAGCGGTCATACAAGGATCGTTGGGGTGTCATTGGAAAGCTCTGTTTATGCCCTTTCAGGGATAGATACTTGTTTTACGCTCTGGGTCTTGAAATGATCACGTAAACAGCCCTATTTTGGGTAAAAACACCCCGCTGGTGGCTACATATTATTTACCGCCTAGGCCGCTCGTTAGGTGTTAAAAGGGGGTTCGTAAATGAAGGTTTCACAGTAACTTAGTTTAAAAGGCCTAGATACGCACGCATATGACAGACATGCAAGCTCTTGTTAGCCCTGGTCACTCAAAGGTGGTTGTGGAAACAGAAAGTTAATGACCCGATAAACTTTCCAGCCAAGATTGCCTTCTCTAACTACCTAACTAGGGAAATTTGCATAAAGTTGTATTGTTTTGACCCTTTAATCACATACAGGCAACTATGGAGCTTTACTATAAATTTGCATATTGAATAAATTACTAAAAATAAGGGACGTAGTTTTGAGACTGGGCATGAAAAGTCTGTCGTTTGCCAGCCTGACGTGAATTGACTCAATACTGTAATATCTCTCCCCAAGGTATATCAAGAATGGAACCTGAGTCATAGGATTAAAGTTCCAGTGTTGTGACTACTCGGCTACCTTTTATATCTTATATATATCTATATAAAAGTGAGAGTAGAGCACAATAGTCAATGGTACTGTGTGGAGAATGAAGATGATAAACTTTAAGATCTTTGAATGGTTACAGAATGCGAGTTCTGTTGAACCTGCTGATCTGGAGAACTGGTGCTTACAATAGAAAACACCAACTTTTAATATTATTAATATTAGATTTTATTATAATTATATTGCTGGTATAATTAGTATCATTATTACTACTGTATTGTTATTATTCTATCTATCTACAGTCAGGACCCCCAATACACGATTCCACAATGCGCGAAAACCCTAATACACGAGTTACCCCTCGAAAATAACATTAATTAATTAAAAATTAATTACGCGAGGTGGTACCACAATACACGAATCGAGAGCTAAGAAGGGGCCAAATCCGCTATTCCCGCTTGATACGCGAGCACGTCTACGTTTCGCGAGGCCCAGGCGTAGCTCCGAAAAGAGAAGAAGACGGGCATACGCCTGCCTTCCCTCCCGCTTAACCTCCCTCCCTCCCTCCCACAGTCCCGCTCAAGCGCTCATAGCTGTGCGGAGTGACCAAACGTTTGTAGTGCCTGCCACTTTTTTCGCCATGCCACGCCAATATAAGAAGATAACACACAAAATGAAGGTGAAAGTGTTGGATCGCAAGAAAAAAGGAGAAGGAAACTGTGCAATAGGCTTGTCAGAGTAAACTGTTCGTACGATTTGGTCAGGGAGGGAGAAGTTGGAGAAAATCGTGAAGTCCTACGGTCCTAGTCCTAGTCCTAGCCTATCTACTACTAATTTTAAGGTAAGGTTTCATATTTTTATTCATTGTTGTTCTTATATATAAGATATAGACTGTACTGTAGAGCCAAAAATGTCGAAAATAGGGCCAAAAATGTCGAAAATAGGCCATAATGGAGAGATGTCACCCAATCTAATTATTCCCATTTAAAGTTAGTTCCACAATACACGAATTCACAATACGCGATGCCTCCTGCCTCCTGTCACCCCTATTCTCGCGAATTGGGGGTCCTGACTGTATTTACTCTGGCCCATTCCCCATGTTTTCAATTTTATTTTGTATTTTTTTGTGGTACAAAGTACAAAGGAGTACAAAGGAAATCAAGCAACAACAGATCTAGTGACCCTTCTAGGTTGCTTGTCCTCCAAAACACTGAGGATCAAGTGTCCAAACAGTGGTTTAGAGTGGGTAAGGGAACATTGGAAAGGGAATTACTGCCCTGGAACTAATGTCCGTGGCAGGATTAGGAAGTTAGTAGGGGACAGATGGGTTAGTAACTGAGGGGGGGATAAAATAAAGTTATTCATTTACAAACGCAGTCAGTCGCGGGTTTGATGCGAGATATTTGTCTAGGCGGAGTTTAAATGAATCAACGGTGATGCAGTCTATAACGTTTCGGGGAAGCCCATTCCACAAGTTGACAACTCGATTGAAGAAGAAATTCTTAGATTCGTGTGAGTTAAAAGATTTACCAATAATTTTGCAACCGTTTCCCCGCGTGTAATTAGATTGGTCGATAGTGAAGTACTTACTACAGTTCATATTGTCGATGCCTTTGATGATTTGAACACTTGAATTAAGTCACCTCTTAATCTGCGCTGGGTTAAAGGAAATAGATTTAATTCTCTAAGACGCTCTTCGTATGGTTTGTTCTTTAGGCTAGGTATCATTTTGGTAACTCTACGTTGAACTCGTTCTAGCTTGTTTATATCTTTTTGGTAATAAGGGCACCAGGATTGAACGCAGTATTCCAGAAGAGGGCGGACTAATGAATTGTAAAGGGTTAGGATAACTTCTTTGGATTTATGCTCAAATGACCTGCCTATAAAGCCAATTATTTTGTTTGCCTTCTTAACAACTTCTGAACATTGTTGACTCGGTTTTAGGTTACTCGATATTGTTACTCCCAGATCGGTTTCTCTGTTTACATTCTTAAGCTGAGTGCCATTCATCGAATAGTTTGCTTTCTCATTTAGGTATCCGATATGTAGTACTTTACATTTATCCGCATTGAAACTCATTTGCCAAATTTGGGCCCAACATGACAATTTATCTAGATTGTGTTGCATATCGTCAACTTGTTCTTTTGAGAGTACGCTATTTGCAATTTTTGTATCGTCAGCAAATTTTGAGATTGTACAGGTGAGACCCTCATCTATGTCGTTGATGTAAATTAGAAAGAGAATTGGTCCTAGTACCGATCCCTGGGGTACCCCGCTACTTACATTGGTCCATTTTGATGCCTTACCGTTTATGACTACTCTTTGCTTTCTGTCGCTGAGCCAATTTTCTATCCATTTCAACACACCGTCTTGTATTCCATGCGCTTTTAGTTTTAGCAGTAAACGTTTGTGGGGAACTTTGTCAAAGGCCTTTTGAAAATCAAGGTATATAATATCTACAGCTTTACTCTCATCGTAGAGGTTGAGGATATCGTGGAAGAAGTCTAAGAGGTTTGTTAAACAGGAACGTTTTTTACGAAAGCCGTAGCCGTAGGGTGGGCTTGTGGTTTCGGCTTCGCTGCATGTCTGCCTGCTGAGATCAGAACCTCTCCGGGTGGTCGGGGGAGTGCTGGAGTGACCTTGGTGACCCTGGTCTCTGGGTCTTCTCCTGGATGACCTAGATATGTGTGAATTTGTATTTTGTTTTTGTATGTTCATTGTTTTCTATTATGTTGTCCCTATTTTGGCTCTGTCGTGAGTCGGCCACCCCCCAATAAAAATAAAATAGGAAAAGTGGGGATTGGACCTGAGTATACACATACATAGGCTACATACGGTACATATTTTTTTATATATTTATTTATTTTTTATTAACATTATTACTATTTCAGGTGTACACAGACGGCATCACCAACCAGTTGCTGGGAGTGTGGTGGAAGGATCGGGACTCTCAACTGCTCATCCGGGTCTATGGAGAGATGACGGACATATTTATCGACAGGTGCGCCGAGAAGAACACCTTTGAGGTGAGACTGAAGTATTTGTAGCAACCTTTTATTCATCTCTGGGAAATTCAGTTAAACTAGCAAATTTGTATTTGGTTATCGGATTATTACGTGACATCAATAAAGCAATACAGTAATACCCACATGAAATTAGTACACTAGGGTCCTAAACAGCGCAATTTGCAAGTAGCACAAGCTACAATATATTATCAACCAAAAACTAGCAAGTAGCACGAGCATGTTGGAGCAGACCAAAATGAACAAAATCCGACGAGAAACCAAATTATGTGAGCGAATATCATACAGCTCGGCCCACCCTGTGACGTCACGTCACGAGTGCAACGGCTATCAAGGACATCTTGGACGACCACAGCCTGTCACACCAGACCTACCGTAGTACTTATCCATGGCAGATGGAGTGTGCCTGAGTATTTTTAGAGTAAATTTAGTGTTCAAATTTTAAATGTACCTTAACTATCGTACATTTTTGAAGACACTAAATTGATTTATCTAACTCTACCGTACTTGTTTTTTTAAATTTATGAGTACCGATACCGTAGTATTTGTTAATGTTGATGAGAAAGTTCAGAAAACTGCTGACGATTCGAATCATGAGAATGCTATCACTCCACATAAGGAAACGTGTATACATACAGTACATGCATACATAAATTTAAAGACAGAGTGCTACACCCGAAGTGCGGTTCCGGTGTCATGTCCTAATGACGGCACTCCAGGCAGCCCTGTTCAGAGCTGCCTCATTTGTCAGGTTTTTAAATTCTAGGTCAGACCATATGGGCTGATCCCACATCTTTCTTGGTCTACCCCTTGGTGCAGCTGCCTCCACGTTCACAGACTTGCTTCTTTTCACCCAACTTAGTTCATCCATCCAAGCCTGCTTTTACGCATCTGATCACTGATAGTCTGATACTTACCCGTCTCCTCAGCTCTTCACTAGATATCCTATCTTGCAGTTTGGCCCTACAAATACATCTCGCCATTCTCATCTTGCTACGTTTCATTGTGTTGATATCGTGCACTTAGACAGGCCACCATTTCTGATTTTTTTTTTTATGCGATTGTAGGAGACAAAAGGCAAAGCTGCCTGTAACAAGCATCTCCCCCAAAGTTGAAAGAGTGATAGAGCCAAATTCAAAGTAGGTTAAAGTCAAAATGTCTGGACACATGGAGCTTAAAGCAGTTTAATTCATAGGATGAGGGAAAGCAAGATTGAGGTAGAGAGTTCCAAAGATTACTTGTTAAGTAGAAGAAAGACTGGTAAAATCGGTTCACTCTTGGGTTAGAGAGTTGGATAGAATAGGGGTTTGAGTGTGCTGAGAGGCGGGCACCCCCACTCTCTGTAAGTGATGAGGATTACACTGAGAAAGTTCTGAAGAACACTGATTATTGTAATTGCGGTAGAAGAGAGAGATATGCACCATTGCGGCGTGTAAAGGGAGATTGTAGGGAATTAGTAAGAGGAAGTGAGTTGATGAGACAATATGTTTTTGCCTCTACCCTTTTGAGAAGTGCGGTATGGCTGGGACATCCCCACACATGTGAACAATACTCAATACATGGACACACTGTGCCCCTATACAGAGCAAGAAGCTGTGCAGAGGTGAAGTACCCACATAGACAGTTGAGCACACCTAACTTCTGGTAAGCTCTATTAAAAAGAGTGATAATATAATCTTTCCAAAATAGGTTATTAGAAAAAATATATAGCAAGAATACTGAGAGAAGATGAAGGGCTGATTTGTGTAAGGTTGAAGTATAATGGATAGTTGTGTGGAAGATCGTGACAGTTAGATAGACGGAGATTTTTTTTTTGGGGGGGGGGCAGCGAGGGACCCCCCCCCCCCCAAAGCTTTCTGAGAGAGCCTCGAAATCAACCACAGGTAATAATAAAATTATTGAAAACTGCGAAATTACACATGATTATACTGAACAGTACCTGTAATATTTAGCCTCAATTCGTTCTGGGCGGGCTTGCGGTTTCGGCTCGCTGCATGTCTGCCTGCTGAGACCGGAACCTCTCCGGGTGATCGGGGACTGGGTGAGTGCTGGAGGGACCTGGGTGATCCTTGGTCTCTGGGTCTTCTGGGTGACCTAGATGTGTGTGAATTTGTGTTTAGTTTTTGTGTGTTCATTGTTTTCTGTTGTGTTATGTTGTCCCTATTCGGCCTCTGTCTCGAGTCGGCCACCCCCAGAAAAAAAAGGAAAAAGGGGGAATGGGCCTGAGTACATACGTTCTGAGTGAAATTATATCCTCTGTGTGTGTGTGTGACCTAGAAATTGGCAAGGCTGCAATGTATTAAGGGATAGTTGTACCATCAGTGATGTATGGGACTGAGACATGGGCTCTGAAGGCAAAGAAGAGAAGAAAGCTGGATGTGATGGAGATAAGCTGCTTGAGGAGTATATGTGGAGGGACTCGTAGAGACAGATTGAGGAATGAAGAGATACGTTGGAGAGTGGGGCAGCAGGAACCTTTGTCGGCTTAAGTGGACAGAAGGGTGCTGTGCTGGTATGGACATGCTGAGTGAATGGAAGATGAAAGGCTTACAAAGAGAATATTTGAGTCAGATACAAGGGTAGGAAGACCTCCATTGAGATGGTGAGATTGTGTAGTACAAGACTACAAGCGGCGTTGGAAGATAGAGAAATTACTATAGATCAGTCAAGAGAAGTGGTAATAAATAAGAATGAATGAGAATGCTTGTGAAGTGCGGTGAGGGTGAAGGGTGTACCGAGTGATGAGTTCGCAGTCCGTGTTGGAGTCCATCAGGGTTCAGTGTTAAGCCCCCTCCTCTTTATTATGGTCCTGAAAGCACTGTCTAGAGTTTTTAGAGGCGGACTCCCGTTGGAACTGTTTTATGCAGACGATCTAGTCCTAATAGCTGACAATATGCAAGATGCTGAGGCCAAATTCAGAAGATGGAGAGAAGGCATAGCAAGGAAGGGTTTAAGAGTCAATATTAACAAAACCAAGGTTATGCATTGTAGATTGAGACGAGGCAATGTGGAAAAGAGCGGTGCATACCCATGTGCAGTGTGTGGAAAGGGTGTGGGCGTAAACGCGATTCAATGTAGGATCTGTCGACGCTGGGTGCACCATGGGAGTAAGCGCTGTAGTAGAATAAAGGGACCATTGCTTTAGGATAAGTCAGAAATTTAAGTGCGTAGTGTGCAAAGGCGAGCTTGTGTTAAGTGATGATCCTGTGGCTGTGAATTTTGGAAATGAGTCATTGGAGCTGGTGGACAAGTTTTGTTACCTAGGAGATACCATCTCTGCCGGTGGTTGGGCCGAGGCTGCCACTGTCGCTAGAATTAGATGTGGCTGGGGGAAGTTTAGAGAACTGTTGCCAATTCTGATCATGAAAAGAATACCTCTCCCTCTGAAGGGAAAGGTGTATGCCTCATGTGTTAGAAGTGCAAAGATGTATGCCTCAGAAACATGGGCCGTTAAAGTAGAGGATGTCAACAGAATGGAACGTAATGAGATGAGAATGGTGAGATGGATATGTGGGGCCAGGCTGCAGGATAGAATAACAAATGTTGAGCTGAGGAGACGTTTAGGTAGCCTATAAAAAGTATTAGCGAAGTTATACGTACAAGTAGACTGGGATGGTATGGAGATGTAGAGAGAATGGATGAACAAAATTGGGTGAAAAACTGCAGGTCTGTGATTGTGGAGGGAGCTGCACCGAGGAAGACCTGGGATCGGATTATACGTGCCGATCTCAAATCCAAAAACTTGACAAGGGAAACAGCCCTTAATAGGGTTGCCTGGAACGCCGCCATTAGGACAAGAGACTGAAACTGCACGTATGTGTGGAGCACTCAGTCTTATAATTTGATGTATGTTTATGTATGTATAATGCAGTCGTTTGGGAGAGGGGGTCGGGCGCCAGTTGAACTTGATAATAGTCCGTCAGGCGCCTGGCTCGGGGAGCCGGTATATTTGAAGGGTCTTGTCTGGATGTGTGGTGGGCAGGCATTGTGGTGGTGGAACTTCTCTGCGTGTCTGCCTGCTGAGACCGGAACCTCTCCGGGAGGCCTGGGACCTGGGAATCTTTTGCTGGAAGACCCCAAATGGGCCTGGGTCTTCTGGGCGACCTAGATATGTGTGAATGTGTATTTACTGTAGTGTTTTTTTTTTTTTTTTCTCCTGTTCGGGCTCGGTTTCGAGTCGGCCACCCCCAGCTATGGGGTATGTGCCTGAGTATGCAGTATAGATAGATAGAACTTTGAGGATAAAAGAGAAGCAATATAATTTTAGTTATTGAAATTTTGGTTGTATTCACTTGTCTAGGCAATCTAATGTTCATTCCTTTGTTGTTTCTTTCCAAATTTAGTATTGAGGAACCATATTGTGTCTAGCAACATACACATGGCTACTAACAATCACCACACCTCATCAATTTTATAGGTTTAAGACCTTGGTGTCGGAATTGTAGAATTAATGTTGGCAGAATACCATTCTGCAGAATGTTATCCAATCTTTGGTCTTTTGAAAATACATAGTGTTATACTAATTGAGGATTGTACAGTAACTTAGTAGACTAGGTGAATTTGTAAATTTCTGTCCTAGAAAATTCCTAGCAGGGATCATGCATTTATAATGTACAGTATATATTAATTAAAATTTAAAACTTGCAAACTAAACAAACCAAAACTGGGACAAAGACAATATAAAGGCAAATAACTAATCAAAATCGCTATGTGGAAACAATGCTTACTAAAATAACATTTTTGAAATAAAAGAACACAATCCACCACATAGGGTGTACATTACTACATGCGCAAGTTAATCTGTTTCCCAAGCAAACTAATCGCACACATAACAACGCACTATCGTCACGTTCAAGGAATTAGTCAGTTTAGGAAGTCCGGGACGTTCTGGTAAATTTTACTAAACTCTGCATGAATAAAGAAACTACAATTAGTGTCAAAATGTTCTATTAAAATCAAATTTGCAACCTGACAAGACATTAACAATAGTACAAAATATAATTATGAGGATGAGTAGAGGATGATATCCCTATATAAATTGTAACTAATGGAACTATTGCTCACAGGTCCTAATATATGAAGTTAAAGTTTAGGGGTGGGGTCATCAGCCTCATGCATTTGTTACATATTATACTGTATATATTATATAGAATTCATATTTTTAGATGCACCATTCCAGTGTAAGAAATAACCCACACATGTTCAGCAATACTGGTATGGTACAGTGTATCCTTGTAGTACACGGTGGGGTTCAAAACATATTACCAAAAACGTAATACACAGTTCTGATTATTTCTGTAGTTCATGGTCAAAATTGTGAAAACTCTGTCTGTGGTTTCCTTTTATTGCGTAGTACTGTATTTAGGTATGTAGTACACGGTTCCACTAATTCTAGGAGGCCGTCCTACCATTAGATGGGAGGGCTAGTAACTTATGTTATTTTAATTTCACACAAATTTATCCAATTTCCTAGATTAGCAATACATTTCAAATGACATAGTGTAATATTAATATATTAGGTGTGTAGTATACAGTACTGTATATATTTTTAGCACGTTTGGTGAGTAATATCTGTACTTTTCTAGAGAGGTGTCCACTATACATACCTTATAAAATCTAAACAAATTGCTTGTATTACAGTATACGGCGCTCAGTGTTGCCCACAAAACAGTGTATTAAGAGGATGGACTGTACATGATAATATGGTTTGGTCTTTAGTTTTTAATTGTACTTGATCACAAGTAAAATACCACCTTGTATGATAATTACAGCACCAAAATTGCATCCAAACAAGAAGATCAATCTCCATTATTAAAGGATCTTTAGTATACAGTGCAGTATACTCTGAAACTTATTGCCATTTCCAGATTCTGCATGTAGCTGGGTGTAGTCCAGAACTCTATGGTGTGTTTGAGAACGGTCTTTGTTATGGGTATACTGTTGGAGAACCTACAACAACATCACTCATCACTCAGGAACCTGTGTGGCGATCTGTTGCTAAAGAAATGGCCACCTTACACAGAATTGAAGTAAGTAATGGGTTAATTATACTTTATTCATCTCAGCTGCACTAGAAAGTGTCATTTCCTTATTTTTGTTGTCGAGCTGTGACTTCATTTTAATAGTATATACTGTACAGTATAGTCAATTATGAAGATGGAAACCATTCATATAAAGCAGGAATGTAGCCCAGAAGTGTATGGTGTGTACCAAGGAGATAGCCACATAAAACAGAAGTGAAGTACCGGTAAATAGTTTATGAATGTATAGTGCTCCATGATTAAAGTTGACTTGCAGTACTTGGTACAACCTTGTAATTAGCTTTATTCCAATGAGCGTCGTCGGTTCCGCATGTAAACAAACAAGGCGCGCTCTGACAACAATCGCCGCTAATATTGGGGGTGTTGATCACATCACACAATCGACCTAGAACACCTAACACAAAAAAACACGAACACAACAAACCTAAACATCTTGACTATCTATGGTATAATTTAATAAACGCAAATTGTCGTAGTTTCATTGTATCAAATTTTTGAAAGTAGCACTGCTCCATTTAAAATACCGGTCTGCCCATTTTCTGTTAGGGTCATTGTTTACAAGTGTAATAGGTCGCCTCCCTGATTTGTATATAAATTGGGCCACTAAGATAAAGGATCTCGTAGGAAAATATTCCTTAATTAATTACCCGGGATACAAATCAAAGACACGTCTATCCAATATATTTATACCGATCGATACAGTATATTTTGTTGTTCGGCCAGCTTACAGGATTAACGGTGTGTATATATATAGATTTATATAGATATTAAAAGGCTGTTCAATTGTTAACGCGATGGGACTATGTTATTAGAAAACTGTTATTTAACAATTAACAATGATAAATTAAACAAACATTCTATTAAAACGGTTTATTGAATAAGAGACACAAATTGATGAAAATGAATCGGAGATTACGTTCACACACCACTCGCTCCTTCTATCCAAATGTTTAACTAACTTAATTAACCCCTCTAATTTAATTAACTAGAGCCTTAACTGAGCCACACTCAGTCAAACTCACTCCTAAAATTACCCGTCACTAATCTGATACCACTAGCCTAACGGAGTCCTATACACCAGGCAAAACAATTAACCCTCCCTTGAATTTACCCTTATCGCATATTAATGACCGCGTCTAGCACATCAGATTACTTATATAATAACACTGTATACTAACCTTTACACATGGTCGAAGGAGGGTGCCGCGTCACCCTGGTCGCCACTCCACACTCACAAGCACTTCACTCGCTGGCACCAACTGGGGACTGCGGACTGCGTTCCCCTCTCCTGCTTTATTTATACCCTCGGTTTGGAACAAGCGTATGCTTGGAGAATTGGCGGGAAAAGGAAAGAACATCTAGGACCTTCTCGAACCTTCTCGAAGGTCCGAGAACCTTCTTGACCAAATTACTGACCGCACGTCCCCACCCCCTCTTCTCTCTCTCTCTATACTCTCCCCGCACCCCCCTCGACTCTCTAATATGTCTAGCTATCTATATCTCAGGCACGATACCGTGACATCCCTCCCCACTAAAATTGATTTTACTCCGTTAAAATCACCTAGCGTCATTCACAGTGTCTTCCATACTGTAGTGTGAGTCTAACAATCACTGGCGCATGCAATGGTCCCCCTTGAGTAGAAAAACCCCTCTACATTTACGTTAAACTTACACTGAAAGGGGAAAACTCCTGAGTTCGCATTTTTGGCCAGCGACAAGGTCCTGGTGGCAATGCACCTAGTGAGGTTTAACTCTAGTGGCAAACCCACTCATTTACAATGACAAACTAGCTGAGCTACTGTTATGTGAGGAGATGTCTGAATACATGGTGTACTTGGGATATTCGTGGGTAAATGGGAGTAGTAATGTCTTATCTGAATACGGTGATTTTCCCGGTTATCCGGGATTTGATGTGGGGATCCTTGGTTGTAGCTGCTTGGTCTGATTCTTGGTCTGCTCAGCGTCGCGTCTCGCCAGCTCGCCTGGACAACTCATTCCTGTAATATAAGTGGGCGGCAGATCATTGTTCTAAAAAAAATTTCCAACCCTCTCATATGCACCTACAAGCTACTTACTCCCGATCCTCTGCATCATTAGTCAACCGTGACAACCAATCAGCACCGACATTGTTACTACCCTTAATGTACCTTACAACGAAGCTGAACTGCTGCAGGAAAAGCGTCCACCTCATGAGTCTGGAATTAGCATTCCTCGAGGTCTTGAGGCTTGTCAGAGGCATATGATCAGTCTCGAGCGTGAACTCCCCTCCGAACAAATAGAAGTAGTATTTCTTGACCCCTTCGACCACCGCCAACAATTCCAGCTCCACCGTGCTGTAATTCAGCTCAGCTCCCTTGAGTCGCCTACTGTGGTATGCAACGGGGAATAACTCTCCATCTTCCTCCTGCATCAGGACCGCCCCCACTGCATCCTGTGAAGCATCAGTCCTTAGAATGAATGGTTTCTTGAAGTCTGCCAACTTCAGGATAGGTTCCTTGCAGAGTTGAGTCTTTAGTGCGTTGAAAGCCTCTTGCTGTTCCGTACCCCACGGAATTCTGTTTTGAGCATGCTTCTTTAGTAAGTCGTACAACGGAGTAGCCAACGCAGCAAAATGTGGAATGAACTCCCTGTAGTAGCCGGCAAGTCCCAAGAATGACCGAACCTGCTTCTTTGTAGTGGGCCTAGGAGCATCGCGAATCTTAGAGATCTTATCACCCTGACAGCCGCATTGACCATCCCCAACCACATGTCCTAGGTAGTGCACCCGTTTCTGGCCCACTTCACACTTGCTAGGTTTCACCTTCAAGTTGTACTCCTGCAACCTAGACAAGACCTTCTCCAGAATTGACATATGCTCTCTGAAAGACTGTGAGTAAACAAGAACATCATCAACGAAGACCTCCACACCAGGTATGTCTCGCAGGACCTGACGCATCATACGGTTAAACACCGCCGGCGAATTCATAAGACCGAAAGGCAACACAGTGTACTGGTACAGCCCGTCTGGTGTACCAAAAGCGGTGATCTTGCGGCTAGCTGGATCCAGAGGTATCTGGAAGAACCCCTTGGTGAGATCTAGTTTGGAAAAGATCGTTGAACCTGCAAGCCTGGCAAAGATGGCACGGAGGTCGCACATAGGCTCCGCATCAACCCTTGTCAAAGCATTCAGCCGACGGTAATCCCCACAGATGCGTACACCGCCCTCCTTCTTCTTGACAACCACCATCGGACTACAATATTGAGAAGAGGATTTCTCGATGATACCTGCTAACTCCATTTCCCTGATCTCCTTCTGGACTTGGTCGTGCAGACGGAGCGGAATGGGATACGGCTTTACTCGTACCGGAACCGAACTGGTCAGCTCGATTGCGTGACTCTCGACTCGTGCGATTCCGGGCCTATCCGAGAAAACGCCCCTGTACTTACCAAGGAGCGAATCCAATTCCCGCCCCTCATAACTTGACAACTCAGCGCCCCGACGAACCTGCGAGAGATCTTCCTCTTGCCCTAGCTGGACTGTCTCGGGACCATCACCATCAACTTCGGAGATTACTGCCGCTGCTGCTGTGATATGACCCTCCCCACTAGTATAGTGGCCCCTCACTAGATCTATGGCTTCCGCCATCTCGGGAGTAGCAACCTGCCGCCTCCACGAGCCTTCCATCATCGCAGCTCCACTCACTTCTCTCGTGTGGTACTCCTTAAGCATGTTGATGTGGAATCTCTTCTGGTGATTCCCGACCTGAACAATGTAGTTTACATCCGACATTCTGTCTATGACCGTATATGGACCCTTCCATTGGGCCAGCAGTTTGTTATGAGCAGTGGGCAGAAGGAGCAAGCACTTGCTACCTGGCTCCAATCTGCGCACCTTCGCCTTCTTATCGAAGTAAGACTTCTGCACCTCTCTCGCCTTTGTCAGCTCGACTTTGGCTAGTTCACATGTTGACTTCAACCTTTCAGCCAGATCGAGAACATAGGTGTAAGTGGTCTTCACTTCCTCGCTGGGCTCGTCACCGTCCCAAAGCTCTCGCAACACCTGCAATGGACCCCGGACTGTCCTACCATACACAAGCTCGAAAGGAGAGAACTTCAGCGAACTCTGGGGAGCCTCCCGGTATGCAAAGAGCAACGGAGCAATGAACCTAGGCCACTCCTTTGGTTGGTCGGCTGTCATCCGCCGCAGCATCTTCTTGAGTGTCCCGTTGAAACGCTCGACCAGCCCGTTGCATTGTGGGTGGTATGGTGTCGTCTTCAGACCCTTCACAGACAACAGCCTGAGTACTTCCCCCATCATTGCAGAGGTGAACTGCGTCCCTCTGTCAGACAGTATTTGCTTGGGGATCCCTACTCGACAGAAGACCTCCAACATTGCCTCGGCAACAGTTGTAGTCTCGATATTCTTCAGAGCGACCGCCTCTGGCCACCTCGTTCCGAAATCGACTAGCGTGAGGATGAATCGGGACCCATCACTGGCTCTAGGGTGAATTGGACCCACAATGTCCACCCCTAACTGCTCAAAGGGTGTTGTGATGACAGGCAACGGACTCAACGGTGCGGGCTTGACTCGACCTCGGTCGCAGGTCTTCTGGCACACGTCACAGGAGCGAATCCATCTGCGGACGTCGCTCGCTATCCCAGGCCAATAAAACTGCGCCTGAACCCTATCCTGCGTCTTCTGCCTACCCATGTGACCTCCAAGGCTACCCTCATGGCCCATCCTGAGGATGGCTGTCCTATACTTCAAGGGAACCACAAACTGCCACTGCTCCTCAGAGTGAGGGTACTGCACTACACGGTAGATCCGACCTCCCTTCTCTGCAATCCACGACTTACGCCCCTTATCACCTTCAACGACAGCCTCACCAAGCTTTGCCCTAACACTTGCCAAGGATGCGTCTTGCTGCTGCTCATGGACAACATCCTGACTCTCCGCGAGCTCTGAGGAAGTCGTGACCGCCAGCGGCTTCGGGTCTTTCCGTGCCTTGGCTACGCCCCTAGTGACTGCTGCGGCCCCCGTCTGGGTGGCTATCTCGCTCGTGGGTCCGTACTTGGCACCCCGGACGTTCCCCACTATCAAGTCATAAATTGGATCATGCATTACGGCTGCTGTGATGCTACCAGAAAGAAACGGAGATTCAATTTCCACCCTCGCCTCAGGAACTGTGGTGGTGGAACCATCGATCATGCGAACGTTGATTCCTCGCCCCGTGAATTGGTGGTGCTTGACCAGAGTGTCCCGCACGATACACCCAGACGACCCATTGTCTCTAAGCGCCTCTACGGATACCCCCCCTACTCTACCTGGCTGCACTAGGAATCCTGTGTTTTGTTTTCCCATCCCAGCACCCCCTGCTATAAGTCACAAGTCGTGGGCCGTGCCTTGTGATTTAGTCGGCACCCCATTCTTGCTGTCTGCCTGTACAGTCTGAGAAGCAGCGGCCGAACTTTGTTGACGGTTATCTCCAGACCACCGTTGACCCTGTTGACCCTTTAAGTTGGAGTAATATTTCGGCTTGTGAGGTCCCTGACCCTTCCATTTCCCGTGTGCCCCTGCTTGGGCCTGTTTGGGGCCCGGGTCAGGGTTGCCTTTGCCTTTGTTACCGCCCTCGTTCAACATTCTCCGCCGCTGGTACCCGTGGGCCTCAAAATATGCGTCTGCCTCAGCCGCCATACTCTTAGCCGAGGTAACCTTGCTCAGTTTGAACTGGGCCACGAGGTCATTCGGAGCCGACAGCTCAAACTGCGTTCGCAGGAAGAGATCACGTAACCCATCCCTACTGTCAGGAGTCTTATCCTTGTTTACCCAGACATCCAGATAACCCTCAAGCCTAGCCAGGAACTGGGTAGCGGTTTCTTTTTCAGCTAACCTAGCAGATACGTATTGCCGCCGGGCAGCCTGTGCCGTGAGCCCGTATGCCTCGACCAACGCAGCCTTCATATCACCATAACCGGACTTGTCGGACCCTAAGCGATTCAACAGTGTGAGCGCCGGGCCCTCAAAGAGTGAAAGGAATTGTATTTCCTTGGCTGTCTCGTCAAGAGCATATGCCGTTGCGGTTCTTTCGAACCTCCTTATGAAAGGTTCTATATCATCACCCACCTTATACATGGGCTGCTTGATGCGTGGCAACCCCTTAGGAGCATCCACATGACCGTTGACCCCCGTATCCCCTGGTTTAGCTTTAACAAGATCGAGCTTCCTCTGATGCTCTCTCTCTGCCTCAGCCGTCTTTTCCCTGTGAGCCTCCCTAGCCCTCTCAGCCATAGCCACCTCTTCCCTGTGAGCCTCCCTAGCCCTCTCAGCCATAGCCACCTCGTGTTCCCTCGCTGCCTTAGCCTCCTCCCTATCCTGTGCTCGTTTCTCCCTCTCCCTCTCCCTCTTTTCTTCCTCCTCAGCCTTTCTACTATCTATGTAGCCTTCTCGGTTCTCCTCAGTGAGGCCTAGCTCTACAGCTTCCTCGTAGATGGTTTTTATTGACGCCATTGTACCCTCGAAGAGTGAAAGGAACTAGGAAAAGCAAGTCCTATCCTATCTGCCTAATCAAATAGCACCGAAAGGAACAAAAAAACTAGCCAGCCCTATCCTATCAGCCTAATCTGAGATGAACAACGAACGACAAAAGAAAGTTAAGATAGCACGGTTCCGTTACCCAGGAACGAGTTATGTGAGGGAGGAATAAAGGAAGGAATTGATAAAGAGGAACAACGGATATAAGACAAGGAGAAAAATATGTTTACGCTCTACAAAAAAAATTACCCCTATAACTGCAACTGCGCAAGAATTTCGAACCAAAAAAAAAACTATGAAAACCGACAACAGTTAATTAGATTACAATCCCCTTCCCTCCATTTAATCGGACGATCGCAGCACTTGCGTACGACGCACGAATGGCGAAAGAAAAAAAATCACACGGACGAAATTCTTAACGAAAAAAAAAAACAAGCAGAGATCAATTATTATACAAGCGAAACAAAATTGATGGAACACAATTATTTCTCGATAGCCTAAATTGTATAATCTATAAATATTATTATTATACACCAGCGATGAGAAAAGATGTTTAGAATTTTCCCAAGCCCACGGTCAGAAGTGACCACGCGGGTGGAAGAAGAAGGAGGGAGGGAAAAATTCCCCCACGGCTCACCTTCTTTCTAACACAACAACAATGCTATCCTAGCCTATGCCTATCTATTTTTATCTAACACATCCGCATCGGAAACTGGTCCTGATCACGGTCGCCAGTTGTAATAGGTCGCCTCCCTGATTTGTATATAAATTGGGCCACTAAGATAAAGGATCTCGTAGGAAAATATTCCTTAATTAATTACCCGGGATACAAATCAAAGACACGTCTATCCAATATATTTATACCGATCGATACAGTATATTTTGTTGTTCGGCCAGCTTACAGGATTAACGGTGTGTATATATATAGATTTATATAGATATTAAAAGGCTGTTCAATTGTTAACGCGATGGGACTATGTTATTAGAAAACTGTTATTTAACAATTAACAATGATAAATTAAACAAACATTCTATTAAAACGGTTTATTGAATAAGAGACACAAATTGATGAAAATGAATCGGAGATTACGTTCACACACCACTCGCTCCTTCTATCCAAATGTTTAACTAACTTAATTAACCCCTCTAATTTAATTAACTAGAGCCTTAACTGAGCCACACTCAGTCAAACTCACTCCTAAAATTACCCGTCACTAATCTGATACCACTAGCCTAACGGAGTCCTATACACCAGGCAAAACAATTAACCCTCCCTTGAATTTACCCTTATCGCATATTAATGACCGCGTCTAGCACATCAGATTACTTATATAATAACACTGTATACTAACCTTTACACATGGTCGAAGGAGGGTGCCGCGTCACCCTGGTCGCCACTCCACACTCACAAGCACTTCACTCGCTGGCACCAACTGGGGACTGCGGACTGCGTTCCCCTCTCCTGCTTTATTTATACCCTCGGTTTGGAACAAGCGTATGCTTGGAGAATTGGCGGGAAAAGGAAAGAACATCTAGGACCTTCTCGAACCTTCTCGAAGGTCCGAGAACCTTCTTGACCAAATTACTGACCGCACGTCCCCACCCCCTCTTCTCTCTCTCTATACTCTCCCCGCACCCCCCTCGACTCTCTAATATGTCTAGCTATCTATATCTCAGGCACGATACCGTGACAACAAGGAAGGTGAGTGACAGTGTCTATAATCTCAACAATTCGAGCGGGCCTGAGTGTGATTGTGACGTCACTGGCGTCCCTAGGCTCAGGCCGCCACCCACATATTTCCAGACTTTTTCCATGTTTTGGCCGACTTTGGAACTTTTGGGGTTACCGTGTCGAAACGAATCCGTGTATAAAATATGTGCGTATATCGAGACTTGACTGTACATATTTACAAACGATAGTGCTATCGGGTAGGTACTGTACTTGTTAGCATAGCATGGACACATGACCCCTGCCAACTGCTACCTTAAAAATAACCTACATACTGTATATAGTACTGTACTGTACAAATATAATAGGGAAATCACAAATGCAAGCAATTGATACTATCAGCAGTGAATAGCTGTACATACAGCATTTATTACATAATAAAATTAAATAGAACAGTAGCGAATTATATAAAGAAGTAATAAGAGATAAGAATAAAGAACACTTTAAACTAGAACAATTAAAATATATAATTATAAAAATAAATAACAAACAATAGAAGTAGATTAAGCAATCAATAACAGCAGACTAACTCAGTCAGTAGAGGTATTGCGTGAAACTTCTAGTTAAAAATGCTGAATTCAATTTATTGATATCAAATTTAAGAATACAGTCACAAATATTGACCTTAAACAGATTGAATTTATGCAACAATTTAGTTGTATCAAAACTTCTGTCTACAAAGAGTCTGTATAGTAACCTAGCTCTAGCCCAAACGTTATATAATTTACTGTAGCGCAAATTTTACAAAATCTTATTAATTGGGAATAAAAACAATAATTTGTTATTTTATCATCAATATTTCTATAAAGGAAAGGAAAGTTTATTACATAAAATTGAAATTGTCAACATTGTTATATATTTTAAATTAGAACTGTCCATTATGAATCTGTATACACATATACTGTATATCAAGAACATTTTAAACTTTATCATTTATGTTTCCTTGTGTGAGAGGGATGGAATTTGGATATATAAATCTTACAGTATCTTACAGTATAATAAATTAATAATAAATAAGTAGATCCTCTGGGTGGGGGTACCATCAGAGGTGAATGGGAATGGTAGTGCACTTGTGGACGTATGTGTGGGGAGGAGGCTGTGGATGGCCAACACCTTCTTCCGACACAGAATGATCCACAGGTACACGTGGAAACGGATGTTGACGATGAAGGATAAGACAGTGGTGGAACGAAAGTCATTGATTGATTATGTATGTGTGGATGAACGAATGAAGAAATCTGTGATGGATGCTAGGGTGTATAGGGGTATTGGAGGGGGTCTGTCTGATCATTATGTAGTGGTAGCTAAGGTTAGGATACAAAAGAAGTGGGTGAGGAGAGCGGGAAGGAGGCAAGAGGAGGGTGGAATGGTGAGGAGGGTGGAGAGGTTGCAGGAGGAGGAAGTCAGGGAGGAGTACCGGAGAGCAGTGGAAAGACGACTAGGTGGGTTCGACCTGGAAGTTATGGAGGAAGTGGAGGAGATGAGCAAGGTGTTTAAGGATGAGATCTGTGCAGCATGTGAGGAGGTGTGTGGAGTGAGGAGAAGAGGGAGGGGAGTGAAAGGTACAGCATGGTGGACAGAAGAGGTAAGAATAGCTGTGGAAGAAAAGAAGAAAGCATATAGAGAGTGGTTGGGTAGTAGAGGGAATGAAGATTCCGAGAGACAGAAACGAGCGAGGTACGTGGAGAGTAAGAGGGTGGTGAAGGAAAGTAAGAGAAGAGTAGATGAGGAATTTGGAAGGAATCTGAGTGTAAAATGGAGGGAGAGTAAGAAACTGTTCTGGAAAGAAGTCAAGAAAGTTAGGGAAGGTAGCAAGGGAAACAGTAAGGGTGTGAAAGATAAGAATGGGAGAATGCTAGCCGAGAAGCAAGAGAGAGTCGAAAGATGGAGGGAGTACTTCAGTGAGTTGCTAAATGTAAGGAATGAAGAGCCAGCAAACATAGCTGGATATGGTATGGGAGGGAGAAGAAGAGAAGTAGTGGAGGAGGAGGTGGGGATCAGGAGGTCAGAAGTGTGGGAAGCCATGAAAAGAGTGAAGTTGGGGAAAGCACCAGGAACAGATGGAGTGTGTGGGGAAATGTTGAGGTATGGTGGTGAGATAGTGATAGAATGGGTATGGAAAATGTGCAAACTAGCATGGGAGAAGGGGAGTGCACCCGATGACTGGAAGACTGGCATAATAGTCCCCCTATATAAGGGCAAAGGGGAAAGAGGAGTGTGTGGTAACCACCGAGGAATATGTCTTCTAAGCGTAGTAGGGAAGGTATACAGTAGGGTAGTGATTGAGAGAGTGAGAGTGAGAACGGAGAAATGGATAGGCGACGAGCAGGGAGGTTTTAGGAAGGGAAGAGGATGTGTAGATCAGCGTTTTACCCTGAATTGTGTTGTGGAGAAGAAACAAAAGGTGTATGTTGCCTTTATGGACTTGGAGAAGGCCTATGACAGAGTGGATAGAGAAGGTTTGTGGAAAGTACTTAGAATATACGGAGTAGAGGGCAAGTTGCTGAAAGCAGTGAAGAGCATGTATGAGGGTGCAAAGGCGGCAGTACGTGTGGAGAGTGAGCAGAGCGAGTTCTTTGACCTGAATGTTGGTTTGAAACAGGGGTGTGTGATGTCCCCGTGGTTGTTTACTGTATATATGGATGGAGTTATGAAAGAAATACTATCAAGAGCAGTGGATGTTGGTGTATCGCTGAAAAGGGAGGGAATTGAGTGGAAGCTACCTATACTGCTGTTTGCGGATGATACAGTTCTGATGAGTGATAATGAATGGGAGTTGCAGGGTCTGGTAAATGAGTTTGGAACAGTGTGCGAAAAATGGAATTTGAAGGTAAATACGGGGAAGAGCAAGGTTATGGTCTTCGAAAGGGGTGAAGTCACAGAGTGTGAGGTGAAGCTGAACGGTCAGGCTATGGAGATCGTCAACTCTTTTAAGTATCTGGGCAGTGTGTTGAGTAAAGATGGGACTATGGATGAAGAGGTGCGGGAGAGGGTACAACAGGGGAAAAGGGTTGTAGGAATGCTAAAAGCAGTAACAAGAAATAGGGTGGTCAGTATGGAAGTGAAGAAGTCCTTGCATGACAGTGTGGTAATCCCGACACTGACTTACGGAAGCGAAGCATGGACGTTGGTTGAGAGACTCAGACCAAGAGTGAGAGCAGTGGAAATTAATTACTTAAGGAGTGCGTGCGGAGTTACATGGAGGGATAGACAGACTAATGAGGAAGTAAGAAGGAGGTGTGGTGTGGAGGTAGATGTGCTGGAAAGTGTGAAAAGGAACAACTTGAGATGGTTCGGCCATATGGAACGTATGGAAAGCGAGAGAATGACTAAGAGGGTGTACGAGAGCGAGGTGGAGGGACAGAGGGGGAGAGGTAGACCGAATATGAGGTGGAAGGATGGAGTGAGGAACTACATGAACGAAGGCGGTGCTGGTTGGGGGGAGGGGTGCATGGGGGCGGTTCGTTCGTGGCCACCCCTTCGGGGATCACGGCATCAGTCAATAGATAGATAGATAGATCCTCTGGAAATAAGGCAAACTAGGCCTGTGTATCCAGCTCATTACCAGTACTTGCACTGCTGCGGTTGTTCACGGTGTTGGCGGCGGCAGACGCAACATTTTTACTATTCTGTATTTTCGCTTTGTAATCTAACTTCAAATCTTGTCTTCCCCAAGCTTTATCAAGATTACTTTCAAATTTCTTTACTGATTCGGAATCGACTACATACTGGGGCAGTGCATTCCACTCATTTACCACTCTATCACAAAAAGAGTTCTTTGTCTTTTCAAGCCTAGTTCTCTCATTGTAAATTTTCTTAGTGTCCTCTCGTTCTTGTTCCCTCCCTTATCAAGAAGATACCTTCACACACATCCTCATCATACTTTCCTGACACTAACTTAAAAGTCTCTATCATATCCCCTCTCTTTCTCCTATATGCCAGTGTCGGGAGTCCCAGTGTCCTCAACCTCTGCTCATAGCCCAGGTTCTTCAAAGTTGGTACCAGCTTGCTAGCTCTCCTCTGCACTTTCTCCACCGCTTCTATATCTTTCACCATATATGGAGGCCACAGCTGGTTCGCATATTCCAGGTACAGCCTAACCAGCGCTGTATAGAGATTCCTGAAGATTTACTCATCCAGTGACACAAATGTCCTCCTTATCAGCCCTACAATTCTATTGGCTTTATTTATCTTCTCCGCTAAATGTTCTGAGAAATTTAACTTACTGTCTATCACTACCCATATATCCTTTTCTGCACTCACTTCTTACATTGTTTCATACATACTGTATCCTACCTTGTCTGTGTTGTTTGTCCCAATCTGTATGTACTTGCATTTTTTTGGATGAAAAGGCATTAACCAATGTTCAGACCATCCCTTCATGCACTCCACATCTCCTTGAAGCTAACCCACATCTTCCTTATTCCTCACTCTTCTATATAGCTTGGTGTCATCTGCATACAAATATATCTCACTTCCATTTGTTATAACTTCAGGTAAGTCGTTAATGAACATAAAAATCAATAGTGGTCCCAACACAGATCCTCGAGGTACCCCACTTGTAACTTCCCTCCACCCCGAGCCTATTCCATTCACCAGTACCCTCTATCTTCGATCTTTCAGGAAGGCCTCTATCCACTTCACACATTTCTCTCCTACAGTATATTATAACTTCGACCTTCTCTAATAGCTTTTTGTGTGGGACCTTGTCGAAGGCCTTCATGAAATCGCAATATACCACACCTATAACATCCCCATCCTCCAGAATTTGAATCCAATCATCTACCACCTTAATGAGCTGAAGCACCGTCGACCTCCCCGACAAGAATCCGAACTGTCTCCCTCTGAAAAGTTGGTTTTTATTTTGTATGTTCCATTATTCCTTCTCTGATTACAGTTTCCATTAATTTACACATACACTTGTCACTTGTTCTGGAAGTGTTAGTGAATGCCAGGCTGGATGTATGTGGAATGACAGAGACCAAATGGAAAGGTTCAGATGTGAGAGAGTGGGAGTGTGGAATGGGTGTGTGTGCTGGAGTGAGTGAAGGAACAGCGAGAGAAGGTGCATGTTTGTTTGTAAGTAGCAAATGGAAGGAATGTGTAAGAGAGTATGGGTCTGTGGGTTCATGGATTGTGTGGGTGAGAATGAAAGTAGGAATACAAACGTGGGTGATTGTATGCGTGTATGCCCCGACAGGATATACTTGAAAGAAAGAAAGAGGAGTTCTGGATGAATGTGGAGGCGTGCCTGGAGAAGTTTGACAAGAACGAAAGAATATTTCTGATTGGGGATATGAATGGTAAGGTGGGTGATAGGAAAGTTGAGGGAGTGGTGGGAGGGTGGGGGGTATCATCAGAGGTGAATGGGAATGGTAGTGCACTTGTGGACGTATGTGTGGGGAGGAGGCTGTGGATAGCCAACACCTTCTTCCGACACAGAATGATCCACAGGTAAACGTGGAAACGGATATTGACGATGAAGGATAAGACAGTGGTGGAACGAAAGTCATTGATTAATTATGTATGTGTGGATAAACGAATGAAGAAATCTGTGATGGATGCTAGGGTGTATAGGGGTATTGGAGGGGGTCTGTCTGATCATTATGTAGTGGTAGCTAAGGTTAGGATACAAAAGAAGTGGGTGAGGAGAGCTGGAGGGAGGCGAGAGGAGGGTGGAGAGGTTGCAGGAGGAGGAAGTCAGGGAGGAGTACAGGAGAGCAGTGGAAAGACGACTAGGTGGGTTCGACCTGGAAGTTGTGGAGGAGATGAGCAAGGTGTTTAAGGATGAGATCTGTGCAGCATGTGAGGAGGTGTGTGGAGTGAGGGGAAGAGGGAGGGGAGTGAAAGGTACAGCATGGTGGACAGAAGAGGTAAGAATAGCTGTGGAAGAAAAGAAGAAAGCATATAGAGAGTGGTTGGGTAGTAGAGGGAATGAAGATTTCGAGAGACAGAAACGAGCGAGGTACGTGGAGAGTAAGAGGGTGTTGAAGGAAAGTAAGAGAAGAGTAGATGAGGAATTTGGAAGGAATCTGAGTGTAAAATGGAGGGAGAGTAAGAAACTGTTCTGGAAAGAAGTCAAGAAAGTTAGGGAAGGTAGCAAGGGAAACAGTAAGGGTGTGAAAGATAAGAATGGGAGAATGCTAGCCGAGAAGCAAGAGAGAATCGAAAGATGTAGGGAGTACTTCAATGAGTTGCTAAATGTAAGGAATGAAGAGCCAGCAAACATAGCTGGATATGGTATGGGAGGGAGAAGAAGAGAAGTAGTGGAGGAGGAGGTGGGGATCAGGAGGTCAGAAGTGTGGGAAGCCATGAAAAGAGTGAGGTTGGGGAAAGCACCAGGAGCAGATGGAGTGTGTGCGGAAATGTTGAGGTATGGTGGTGAGATAGTGATAGAATGGGTATGGAAAATGTGCAAACTAGCATGGGAGAAGGGGAGTGCACCCGATGACTGGAAGACTGGCATAATAGTCCCCCTATATAAGGGCAAAGGGGAAAGAGGAGTGTGTGGTAACCACCGAGGAATATGTCTTCTAAGCGTAGTAGGGAAGGTATACAGTAGGGTGGTGATTGAGAGAGTGAGAGTGAGAACGGAGAAATGGATAGGCGACGAGCAGGGAGTTTTAGGAAGGGAAGAGGATGTGTAGATCAGATTTTTACCCTGAATTGTGTTGTGGAGAAATATCTGGAGAAGAAACAAAAGGTGTATGTTGTCTTTAAGGACTAGGAGAAGGCCTATGACAGTGGATAGAGAAGGTTTGTGGAAAGTACTTAGAATATACGGAGTAGAGGGCAAGTTGCTGAAAGCAGTGAAGAGCATGTATGAGGGTGCAAAGGCGTCAGTACGTGTGGAGAGTGAGCAGAGTGAGTTCTTTGACCTGAATGTTTGTTTCAAACAGGGGTGTGTGATGTCCCCGTGGTTGTTTACTGTATATATGGATAGAGTCATGAAAGAAATACTATCAAGAGCAGTGGATGTTGGTGTATCGCTGAAAAAGGAGGGAATTGAGTGGAAGCTACCTATAGTGCTGTTTGCGGATGATACAGTTCTGATGAGTGATAATGAATGGGAGTTGCAGGGTCTGGTAAATGAGTTTGGAACAGTGTGCGAAAAACGGAATTTGAAGGTAAATGCGGGGAAGAGCAAGGTTATGGTCTTCGAAAGGAGTGAAGTCACAGAGTGTGAGGTGAAGCTGAACGGTCAGGCTATGGAGATCGTCAACTCTTTTAAGTATCTGGGCAGTGTGTTGAGTAAAGATGGGACTATGGATGAAGAAGTGCGGGAGAGGGTACAACAGGGGAAGAGGGTTGTAGGAACGCTAAAAGCAGTAACAAGAAATAGGGTGGTCAGTATGGAAGTGAAGAAGTCCTTGCATGACAGTGTGGTAATCCCGACACTGACTTACGGAAGCGAAGCATGGACGTTGGTTGAGAGACTCAGACCAAGAGTGAGAGCAGTGGAAATGAATTACTTAAGGAGTGCGTGCGGAGTTACATGGAGGGATAGATAGACTAATGAGGAAGTAAGAAGGAGGTGTGGTGTGGAGGTAGATGTGCTGGAAAGTGTGAAAAGGAACAACTTGAGATGGTTCGGCCATATGGAACGTATGGAAAGCGAGAGAATGACTAAGAGGGTGTACGAGAGCGAGGTGGAGGGACAGAGAGGGAGAGGTAGACCGAATGAGAGGTGGAAGGATGGAGTGAGGAAGTACATGAATGAAGGCGGTGCTGGTTGGGGGGAGGGGTGTCGACTGACTGGGGACAGAGGTGCATGGGGGCGGTTCGTTCGTGGCCACCCCTTCGGGGATCACGGTGTCAGGCAATAGATAGATAGATAGACTTGTCAAACTGACTGGTCTATAATTTCCTGGGTCATTTCTCTTTCCCTTCTTATATATTAATATTTTGTGTCATGCCCCAGCAGTTATATTTGCCACTTTCCAGTCCATCAGGATTTTTCCTGTATTAAATGATTCCTCAAATAAAATTTTTAAAGGCTCAACTAACATCTCACCTCATTCTTTGATAATTCTTGGATGTATCCCTTCCGGTCCCGGGGACTTACTTCTATTCATCTTTTTTATAGTACAGGTACTCCTTATTTTAGCCTGGGAGAACTCTATCAGTTCCAGTGCTGATGCCTGTTTGATGGGAATACTGGGCACCTCTTCATCTGACTCCACTGTAAATACCTCCCCAAAATATCTCCCTTGCACTTCTGCCTTCTCTTTGTCAGTTTCTGCTCTAGTCATGTCATCCGAGTCTCCTAACAGTTCTGGGACCCACTCTTCTTGTCAACTTTTCTTGAATATACTTCCAGAATATTTTTGGATTCTCTTTCACATTTCTTGCAATCTCTCTTTCCCTCTCCTTCACTCCCCTCCTTGTCTCCCACCTTATTTTATTGTTTATTTGTCTGCATTCCAAATCCACTTCTTGAATTTCTATATTAGAACCATTTTTCTTTTTTTAACAATTTTGGTCTTGCCCACAAATGTTTCTTTCTTCTTATCAATGTCCAAAGTTTTCTGTTCATTGGTAATTCTGGGTTCGTTCTTTTCCTCAATTTTGTTTTATCCTTATATTCTCTTACTGGTACACATTCAGATATTGCATTCTCCAATTTGACTCTAATCTTCCTCCACATTCCCTCAGCATCTTCACCGTTCAAGTACTCCTTCCAGTCAATGTCCAAACACCGTCTCAACAACTCATAATCTGCTCTGTCATACATGTATATTTTTTTGCTTCTTTTATCCCTCTCTGTTTTATTATTGCAACTAAAACTTATACAGTACAAGCATTGTCACTACGACCTATAGGGCTATCCACATTGACATCATCCACTATATCCTCCTCATTACTAAATTTCAAATCAAGTACACTCCTGCGTCCCATCTCTATATCTCGTTATCTCTGTAATATGTTGCGTTAAGAAACAATCTTTCACTTTCTCTATGAACTTGTATTCCAGGCTACATTGTCCCGCTGGAGTAGTATAATTTGCCCAGTTGATCCTTGGCAAATTGAAATCTCCAAACAAAACCTTATATTTGGTCTCTATTATCTATTTCCTCCATTACTTTCAGTAGGTTATCATCCTCTTCCCTACTATTATTTGGGCTTCTGTAGGCCTATATGGATGCAATTAAAATTGACCCTCTTGCACATTTTACTTCAATACACAAATACTCACAATACTGCTGTCTCAAATCCACCTCATTAACCTTAAGCTCTTTTCTTACTTAAAAAACAGTCTCATACAATTCAAAACCCTCCAAACTATACTCCACCAGTTCCCTTTCAATTCTAGCATTTTTTGGTCTTACTTCCTGTAGGGCTATGACATCGGGCTTATCCTCTTCATCTTGCAACCTACATATCAGTTCTGTTTTCTTGTCCTGGGTAAACACATCAACATTACTAAACATAATCTTCAGTCTTTCTACCATTCTCTCAGCAACTACACCATCCCGCTCCTCCTGTCCGTACCCTACTCCTTCCCTTGCACTACTGGGTCTGCAGCTTCGTCTCCTGTCTCTTCCAAAGACTTGATTAAAATCTAACACATTACAAACGTGAATTTCGTCTTGTATACCTACTATTATTGCTTAATAATTTAGCAAGTGCTAATTTTTCTGGAATGTTATCTTTCTTGCTACAGGTCTCCCTCACTATCCGATGCCCTGATTTACGATATTATTATAGGTTTTTAGGTGTTTTGGTTTTGGCTGGTCCAAGAATGCATCCCCATTTACCCCATTAATTTTTGTGTTTGCTATATAATTTTTCAATTTAAGATCAGGTTTTCAGGAACGTAACCCAATCGTATATTGAGGGAGACCTGTACTGTCCTGTACTGTCAACTAAGTCTTATAAATTTAATTTGTAAAGCAAGCAAGAATAAATCTGCAATTAAAGGGATAGCATATCCACCCATAGGAATATCTAATATTTGTTTGAAAATGTAAGGTCTGAATCTAACATAAGCATTGAAAAGGAGAAATTTAATGGAATCTTTTAAGTTTTCCTTCTATCAAAGTATACTGACTACTGGGAGTAGAGCTAAGTGACTTATTAAAATATGAATAAACATTTATGAAATTATTACAAAATAGCCTGAATGTAAAAATTTCCCGGCACTGATCGTGTCATATACATTATACAGTATTATAATCTCCCAACACCGCACAAGTTGAATTAGACAGCTTAACAACTTATGTGATTGGGAAGCCCTAAATAATAATAATCGTCTGGTTACTTATACACTGCTTTGCGCAGTGGCAGTATCGTAACCAATGAGGTTTAGTTTTCCGAGTGACGTATCTGCTACTGCTGAAGGCCCAAAACACGGTTAAAGTTTTCAATTTCATCTTTGCCTAGTGCTTGCGACACCTCGGTTGGGTTACCTTCTTAGGAAGGTAATCAAGTCGTACCCCACCTGCTCGTGGTGACCTCGCAAACACCCATTTCTACTTATTTTTTCCATTTATTCTTTTTTCAAGATAGGGTGACACAAACGGGGGCGGCGCTACCTGGGTTTATCCCAGGTAGTAGTTTAATTTTACTGTAATTTTATTAAGTGTTTTGTATATTTTTAATTGTAGGCTACATAAATATAAACAATGGCCGGCCAAGGCAAACGGAGGCAGAGTTTATTGGGAGATGAAGAGAGCTATGAATTTGAGGGATTTCTGGCAGCCTGGGGTAATGAAGTGGAGGATCAATTGACTGTGGTGAAGAGACAGATGATGGGTCTGTTAAGATGGAAGGGAGTTATGGAGAATTGGAGGAGAGATATAGGTGTGAAGGTGGAGTCACTGACAGAAATATGTGGAGCCAGTTCAGTGGCAACTGCAGATGGGCCATTAATTGCTAACCTAGATGCTGTGATAAGGAAAGTAGATGAGCTGGAGGCAGAGAACATGGCACTCAAGGAGCAGCTAAAGGAGTATGAGGGCCATTTAAGTGAGAAAGTAAAGGGAGTAATAAGTGAGGAGAAAAATGAGTGGACAAGGATGGGGAATGCTAAGGTGGATGCATTGGAAGAAATCATGAAGGAGCAGGTGGAAGAGAGAGAGAAAAGAGAGTTTGAGAAGAATGTAGTGCAGGTTTTGAAGAGCAAGGAGAAGGTAGTGAGGGAAACAGTAGATAGAGGTAAAAGCATAATAATTTTTGGAGACATTGAAGAACATTTAGCAGATATGAGGGAAAGAAGGGGAAGGGATGAGGACAAAGTAAAGAAAATATTGGAGTGTCTAGATGAAGGCTGTGATTGGGGGAAAGAACTGGACGAAGTAAGACGGCTAGGAAGATATAAAAAGGGTGAGATGAGACCGATAAAAGCAGAGTTTAAATCTAGGTCAGTGGTTGAAGCATTAACCATTGTAAGCTGGAGGCTAAATAGTTGTACTGGAATGAAACATATTAGGGTGAAAAAGAACTTAAGCATAGAAGAAAGGGAAAAGTTGAGAGAAGTTCAAGCAAGGGCTGACGATGAAAATCGAAAATTGTCAGATGAGGAGAAAAGGATTTTTTTTTGGAGAGTAAAGGAAGGGAAACTAAAGAAGTGGTACACTCAGAGTCAGAAAGAACGGAAAATACGAGGAGAAATGAACAAGGAGACAGTGAGTCAGGTAGTGGATCAAATCGGGGACAAGGAGATAGTGAGGGAGGAGCAGGAGATAGAGACAGTGAGTCAGGTAATGGATCAAACCGAAGACAGAGAGATGGTGAGGGAGGAGCAGGGGATGGAGACGGTGAGTCAGGTAGTGGATCAGACCGAGGACGGAGAGATGGTGAGGGAGGGGCGGAAGATTGTGGAGGGGGGGGGGGAGGAGAATAGAACTAGCAGGGAATGTGGAGGTTGGTCAGGGAAGGGATGGAGGAGGAGGTGAACCTAATAGGAGGCAGGGAGGGAAGAGAAACAAGGAGGAGGATTCCAATATACTGTGCTACTACACTAATATAGATGGAATAAACAGTAAAAAGGTAGAATTGGATGATATATTAAGAAAGAATCAACCACAGATAGTCTGTTTGACGGAGACAAAGCTGAACCAGGACTTTGACAGCAATATAGTGTTTAGTGAAGGATATAATATATGGAGATATGATAGAAAGGGAAAAAGGGGAGGTGGAGTGGCAGTATTAGTTAAGAACCCTATGACAGCAAAGCAAGTGGAGTTAAATAATGACAAGGCAGAAATAATGGCAGTTGAACTCAATGATATAGAAGGAAAAAAGCTAGACATAGCAGTAGCTTACATGCCACCAAAGACCAGAGCATGGAGGGAGTTGGAGTTTGAGGAGATGGTCGAGGATATGATTCAGTCGTTGAGAAGATTGCTTTTAAGGAAGAATCGATTGATCTTGGTAGGAGATTTCAACTGTAGTGAGGTTGATTGGGAATCGGGAGATGCAGAGCCAAATCAGAGATCTTGGGGAAGTCGGCTAGTGGAGTTGGTTACGGAAAATGTACTTGCACAACATGTAAGGGAAAATACAAGAATGAGGGGTATTAACGAACCTTCTAAACTCGATCTGATTTTTACAAAAGATCCTCACAAAATTTGTGATATAAACTATCTATGTCCTGTAGGTAAAAGTGATCACCTATTACTAAAATGGAAGTTGACCTCGAGTAATGCCAATAGATTAGACAATAGCTACATAAATGACAGATTAAATTATAGTAAAGCTGATTATGTATCCTTGAAAAGATATTTAGAGGGAGTAGATTGGGATCTTATTTTGAAGGAACAGGACGTACAAGGTAAATATAGTAGATTCCTCGAAATTTATAGAGTAGGAACCAATCTGTTTGTCCCAAGATATAAAACTGGAAATTTTACTAAGCAGAAAGATTGGTTTAATTTGAAATGCAAAAGAGCTTTGGGTAGGCGTGATGCAGCCTGGGCTAGATTAAGAAGAAGGAACACTGAGAGTAATCGGAATATATATAAACAGGAGAGGAATAGATATGTTAACATAATTAGGCAAGTTAAAATGAACTATGAGAAGAACAAAGTAAATAAATGTGAAAGTGACCCTAGATTATTTTATAAATATATAAACAGTAAGTTGAAGGTAAAGAAACAAATTACTAAATTAAGAGTTGATGCTAGGACGTATGAAAATGTATCGGACATGTGCGAGGTAATGAATAACAAATTGGGGTCAGGTTTTACTAGAGAGGAAGGTTTTGACGAACCACAGGCGGGAGTACTGGAGAGTGGTCTTAGTAAGATTGAAATAACTAGAGATGAGCTGTTATCTGCGATGAGAGGACTTGAAGTAAGGAAAGCTATGGGACCGGATGAAGTGTCTGCCTGGGTTTTAAAGGAGTGTGCAGAGCAATTAGTGGAGCCAGTGAGGGACATAATTCAAGCTTCCTTAGATAAAGGACAGGTTCCTGTTGAATGGAAAAGAGCTAATATCATTCTGATATACTGTACAAGAATGGAAACCCTGAGGACCCTCTAAACTATAGACCAGTTTCACTTACTAGTATTGTATGCAAGATTTGTGAAAAGCTAATTAGGAAGAGATGGATGAAAATGTTGGAGAGAAAGAAGATAATAACCCCAAAGCAATTTGGATTCAGAGAAGGGACATCTTGTGTTACCAGTTTGCTATGTTATTACAGTAGGGTGATAGATGTACTCCAAGAAAGAGGCGGATGGGTGGACTGCGTCTACTTAGACCTTTCCAAAGCATTCGATAAGGTACCACATAAGAGATTGTTATCTAAGCTTGAGATGCTAGGATGTTTCAGGGGAAGTTTGTTGAAATGGATGGAGAGCTATTTAACAGATAGGGAAATGAGGACCAACATTATAGGAACTTACTCATCGTGGCGGAAAGTTGAGAGTGGTGTGCCGCAGGGATCTGTGTTGGCACTCTCATGTTCCTTATGTACGTGAATGACCTGCCGATAGGCATAAACTCCTACATGTCAATGTTTGCAGATGACGTAAAAATTATGAGACAAATAACAAATAAAAGTAGTTGTGAGGAGCTGCAAGGGGATTTAGATAAAATATACGAATGGAGCACCAAGTGGAAAATGAAATTTAATGTAAGTAAATGCCATGTGTTAATATGGGAAGAAGTGTGAATAGACCAAATTGGGAGTACAGGATGGGAGATAATATAATTAGTAAGGCCGAAAAAGAAAAGGATTTAGGGTTGACTATACAAGATAATTTGTCGCCAGAGAAACATATTAACAAGCTCTTTAGCGGAATGTATGCGATGGCCGGGAATATGAAAGTTGCTCTGAACTACTTGGATGAGACCATGGTAGCGAAAATTATGAAGAGTATGATTAGACCAAGATTGGAGTATGCAGCAGTGGTGTGGTCCCCGCATCTAAAGAAGCATATTCACAAGTTAGAAAGAATCCAGAGAGCAGTTACTAGATTGGTTCCAAGTCTCAGAGAACTGCCATATGAAGGGAGGCTAGACAAATTAAATCTACCGAGTCTAAAAGCGAGGAGAGAGAGGGGAGACATGATAATGATGTACAAATGCACCCGGGGGCTGGAGAGGCTGGATAGGGAGGATATATTAATTATGGATACAGGAATAACTAGAGGACACAGCTACAAAGTAAAAAGACCTACCTGCAAGAACGATATCAGGAAGTTTAGCTTCCCCTATAGATGTATTGACAAATGGAATGGGCTGGAGGAGGAGGTGGTAGGGGCAAGGAATATCCATATTTTCAAGAAAAAATTTGATAAAAAGTAGACTGAGAGACGGGACAACACGAGCTTAGCTCAACTCCTGTAAACTACAATTAGGTAAATACAGTAGCGCCCGTATCTCCTCCTTCGAGGATTCTCAAGCGCTTGACACTTCATTAATGAACCAGAGACCATTACCCATCTCCCTTGCTCATGGGGAGACGGTAACCGCCGGCTATATCTCGGAAAAACATTTCAACCTGAGCGGGGATTGAACGCGAGACCTGCAAGATGGGAAGCAGGCACGCTATCAACTGAGCCAGCCAGACGGCTAAAAGTCAGAATATAAATTTATACTGTACTGTAAGCTACAGTATTAGGATAGCCATGTTGCTTAGATATACAGTACATTATACTATATTGAGGCCAATATGTATCATTGATATCCTTAACTGTACCTTAATTCCTATCCATTCATACGCAGACGACTCAACCTTACACTACTCCATTAGTTTTTCAGAACGCCCCAGCCGGCTATCCCTCAATGACAAACGTAATGAAGCCATAGAACTCTTAAATTCTGATCTAAATACTATTTCCAATTGGGGCAGAGAAAACCTTGTTAACTTTAATGCTTCCAAAACCCAATTTCTCCATCTATCTACCCGTCAGGATCTCCCAGCGGACTATCCCTTATTCTTCAACAATACAAAAATCAACCCTTCATCTTCTCTCAATATTCTTGGTGTCTCTTTTTCTTCTTCTCTCATTTGGAAGGACCATATTACCAGTCTTGCTAAGGCAGCCTCCCAGAAGCTGGGTGTGCTCAACCGCCTTAGGGGGTTCTTTTCCCCTGCACAGCTTCTTGCTCTGTACAGGGGCATAGTGTGCCCTTGTATTGAGTATTGTTCACATGTGTGGGGAGGTTCCTCTCACACCGCTCTCCTAGACAAAGTTGAAAGGAAGGCCTTTCGTATCATTAACTCCCGTCCACTCACCAACTCTCTGCAATCTCTCTCTCTCCGCCGCAATGTTGCATCTCTCTCGCTATTCTATCGCTACTATAATAATCACGTGTTCCTCAGAGCTATCCCAGTGCATACCACCTCCTTTACGTAGGGCACGTGGTACCCGTCTTGCAACTCAATCCCACCCCTACTCTGTGCAATTCTCCAACCCAAGAGTGAAACTTTACTCTCAAACTTTCTTCTACTCAACAGCTGAGCTCTGGAACTCTCTCCCAGAATCAGTCTTTCCCTCTTCCTGTGACTTAAATTGCTTCAAACTCTGTGTGTCCAGGCATTTTGGCTCGAACGTCCCTTGATTTTGGCCCTGTCACTCTCTCAACTATGGGGGAGGCACTCGCTGCAGGCAGTTCTGCCTTTTGCCTCCCTCAATCACATAGAAAAAAAAAAAATCCAAGATAAAAGCATATGCAATGCAGTACAGTCAGGTCTCCATAAACGTGGCCAATTTGTCCCGGGCCGCGTCTGTGTTTATGAAAAACGCGTTTATCAATTGACAGGCCTTATGGGAATTAATTTATTTCGTACCAGCCACTTTCCCAGATTCCCCTTTTTGATCTTTCAGCCTACCTTAAGCCGAAATTATACCTTCAACAAAAAACAAACATCGTACATGACATGGCCTTGCTCGGGACCTTGGGGCTGCTTGGCCAGACAGCCTGAGGAACAGCAACAACAACAACATCAATTAATCATCAATAGGAACTATTTTTGGCCAGTTTTGTGTTGATGTATGGTAGATATCACTACTGCTGCCCTCCCTCTCCACCGCCCCGGCCTCAACCCCGACCCCGTCACTGTGATGAAGTTGATGGGGCTTGTGCTGCACTCCCACATCTGTCCCTCCAGGTCCACCAATGTGTTCATCTGCAAAGCCCGAGAATGGGAGGGGGTTACACTTCGCAAGGCCACGCGCTGATATTTCAGACACATACACAGTGCGCTCAACTGAGGAGTGAGAGGCGAGTAATGCCGAGCCAAGCTGAGCTGACGAGAATGTGACTTCATCGGCCAAGCCGATGTCCACGATTTTCCGTGACTTTGCCCGCGCTGTGGCTGACTTGACATTTTTTGGGGTACTGCACCCAAACAAATCTGTGCAGTCTAAATGCGCGTTTATGGCGACCTGACTGTACTATTATTATTTTAATCTATCTATCTATTGCTAGATGCCTTATCCCCATGAAGGTGACCACTGACCATGAACGAAACACCTCCATTGAGGCATTTTGTTTGATTTTCTAACTTGTTTCAGGGGAGGGTAGCAAACCCAACCACCCAATGGCATGTTTAGTGTGTGGGGTGCATGTGGAGTGTTATCGTATTGTTGGAATGGCTGTGGATGTGAGTATACAGTAGTCTGTAACCAGTGAACCAGCTTAATCATGCTAATCAAAAAGTTCATATAAATCTCTTTTATATTTACAGGTGGCAGACAAAGAGCACCCAATGCTGATTACCAAGATACACAAGTTCTTAAGTCTTATACCAGATCAATTCACTGATCCTGAAAAAGAAGCAAGGTACAGTATTATATTAATTATGTTTTTTTTAAATTCTTGCTGCAGGTTGTAGCCGGTTGGTAGAGCACTCGCCTCCAAACCGATAGGTCAAGGGTTCGATCCAGTGTGTTATTGGTGGACGCCATTGCTGAGGTGGATGGCGCGGTTTAGTAATCTGTGGCAACTGTCCACTTAAGTCACTGGAACATCAGGGCTCCCACCCTAGCCCAGCTCTTGAACAGAGTGCATAGTGGTAAAAAACCCTGCAACATTCTTGCTACTGTAGTTGCAGACTATTTTATTCAAATTAAAAAGGTGTGTGGAGGAGGAAATTTCAATGAGAGATTCCCAGACGAATTCACTCACTTTGGCGTCAAGTGCAGTCTATTTTTTTTTTAATATTAGTGGTCTGGTTAAACTAATATTAAAAAAAAAAAAAAAAAAAAGACTTGCACCAAAACCCAGATCCAGAGAACCTATTTTTTTTCTGATGAAAACTGATGAAAAGTTTTTGCATATACAGTACCTGTATAGCAGCTAATAGTTATTGTACAGTATTATATTATGTGTTCCACTCTGGTGTATATATACTTTGTATTGAATTGTATATCTTTCAATATATATCTAAATACTGTAATTATAATGGCAGTCAACACTGGCAACTGCTCATTGCTATTATAATTTAATATTTACTTCATTTTATGGTACGGTACACACTTATACTGTATACATACACAAATTTAATGACTGAGTGCTCCACATGAAGTGCAGTTCCAGTCTCATTTCCTAAGGGCGGCGTTCTAGGGAGCCCTGTTTAAACCTGCCTCACTTGTCAGGTTCTTCGATTCAATATCAGACCCAAGGTCTGATCCCACGTTTTTCTCGGCCTGCCCCTTGGTGCAGCTCCCTCCACTTTCACGGACTTGTATCTTTTCACCCAACTTAATAGGAGCGTTCAATCTGTGGATACACTTGCCAGATGTCACCAGATTCTTTAATTTATCACAAATAAAATAATAAAATGTGAACATTGCTAATCCTTACTACTGTACTGTATATATCTTTTGTTGTGATTTCAAAGCATCAAGTATAATTTAAGATTCATTTTTCCTACATTATAGTGTTTAACAGATACATCTAATGGATATATATTTTATTAAGTACATTTCTATTTTTCATTGTAGAGTAGAATATTGTATACAAGGGATGCTGATTGGTTGTTGATTGATGTGTGTTGATAAAGTTGAGATATCTTCATTATTCCATATACAGTATATTATTCTATCTATCTGTCTATTGCCTGACGCTGTGATCCCCGAAGGGGTGGCCACGAACGAGCCGCCCCCATGCACCTCTGTCCTCGGTCAGTCGACGCCCCTCCTCCCAACCAGCACCTCCTTCATCCATATACTTCCTCACTCCATCCTTCCACCTCTCTTTCGGTTTACCTCTCCCTCTCTGTCCTTCCCCCTCGCTCTCGTACACCCTCTTAGTCATTCTCTCGCTTTCCATACGTTCCATATGGCCGAACCATCTCAAGGTGTTCCTTTTCACACTTTCCAGCACATCTACCTCCACACCACACCTTACTTCCTCATTTGTCTGTCTATCCCTCCATGGAACTCCGCACGCACTTCTTAAGTAATTCATTTCCACCGCTCTCACTCTTGGTCTGAGTCTCTTCTCGAACGTCCATGCTTCACTTCCGTAAGTCAGTGTCGGGATTACCACACTGTCATGCAAGGACTTCTTCACTTCCATACTGACCACCCTATTTCTTGTTACTGGTTTCAACATTCCTACAACCCTCTTCCCCTGTTGCACCCTCTCCCGCACTTCTTCATCCATAGTCTCATCTTTACTCAACACACTGCCCAGATACTTAAATGAGCTGACAATCTCCATAGCCTGACCGTTTAACTTCACCTCACACTCTGTGGCTTCACCCCTTTAGAAGACCATAACCTTGCTCTTCCCCGCATTTACCTTCAGATTCCGTTTTTTCGCACACTGTTCCAAACTCATTTACCAAACCCTGCAACTCCCATTCATTATCGCTCATCAAAACTGTATCATCAGCAAACAGCAGTACAGGGAGCTTCCACTCATTTCCCTCCCTTATCAGCGATACACCAACATCCATTGCTTTTCCTTGTATTTCTTTCATGACTCTATCCATATATACAGTAAACAACCACGGGGACATCACACACCCCTGTTTCAACCCAACATTCAGGTCAAAGAACTCGCTCTGCTCATTCTCCACACGTACTGCCGCCTTTGCACCCTCATACATGCTCTTCACTGCTTTCAGCAACTTGCCCTCTACTCCGTATATTCTAAATACTTTCCACATACCTTCTCTATCCACTCTGTCATAGGCCTTCTCCAATTCCATAAAGGCACTCTGTCATAGGCCTTCTCCAAGTCCATAAAGGTAACATACACTTTCATATATATTATTGAAACCCTAAAATTGTAAGCAAATTTATTGATAATGTTATAATCTAAAGTGATATACGAACCCTGAGAGCTAAAATATATCACATATAATACATTAATAACATAGATATTGTAAAATGAACACAAGCGAAATAAAAATTGATAAAGCCAACAAGTAAGCGAGATGTGTAGAATGACTGAGTCTCGGCTCATCTCACCCGCTTTAGCCAATCACAAGCCTCTGCATTTTTAACATATGCAGTGGCTTCCTAAAAGCAGGGAAAGTCACTACGTAAATGGTAAGTTAGGATATCAGCCCCTGATTGGCTGATAGGCTCCAGAACTCAGCTGTCTCAGCAGGCAGTCTCCTTTCTCGCTTAGTGTTTTTTCTCATATTATTGTATTTTGTCTGTGTTCACTTTATAATATTTATATTAATAGTGTATTTTATGTGACATACAGTCAGGACCCCCAATACACGATTCCACAATTCGCGAAAACCCTAATACACGAGTTACCCCTCGAAAATAACATTAATTAATTAAGCATTAATTACGCGAGGTGGTACCACAATACACGAATCGAGAGCTAAGAAGGGGCCAAATCCGCTATTCCCGCTTGATACGCGAGCACGTCTACGTTTCGCGAGGCCCAGGAGTAGCTCTGAAAAAAGAAGAAGACGGGCATACGCCTGCCTTCCCTCCCGCTTACCCTCCCTCCCTCCCTCCCACAGTCCCGCTCAAGCGCTCATAGCCGTGCGGAGTGACCAAACGTTTGTAGTGCCTGCCACTTTTTTCGCCATGCCACGCCAATATAAGAAGATAACACACAAAATGAAGGTGGAATTGTTGTTTCGCAAGAAAAGAGGAGAAGGAAACTGTGCAATAGGCTTGTCAGAGTAAACTGTTCGTACGATTTGGTTAGGGAGGGAGAAGTTGGAGAAAATCGTGAAGTCCTACGGTCCTAGTCCTAGTCCTAGCCTATCTACTACTAATTTTAAGGTAAGGTTTCATATTTTTATTCATTGTTCTTCTTATATATAAGATATAGACTGTACTGTAGAGCCAAAAATGTCGAAAATAGGGCCAAAAATTTCGAAAATAGGCCATAATTGAGAGATGTCACCCAATCTAATTATTCCCATTTAAAGTTAGTTCCACAATACCCGAATTCACAATACGCGATGCCTCCTGTCACCCCTATTCTCGCGAATTGGGGGTCCTGACTGTACTGTATTTTATACCATGGGGTTTGGATATCTCTCTAGAACATCACTCAATTGTTGAAATTGCTCGTTATTAAATTATTTATAAAATAGATATGAAATAATGAAAATATCTTGATTTACTAATCATACTCCTATCCATTGGCCAATCAACAGCCTCTATACAAAATTAGCTGCTTCTCAAGTCCGGCAGTTCTGTTCAGAGGAAAACATGTAACTGAATGAAATGTAAAATGAATCATAAAAGCATTGTTTAATCTAGATACCACTATTATTTAATATATCATTAGCATACAAAAGAAGGTAAATTATATACAGCACTATTTATTTTTTGCAACCAGTATTTACCGTTTCGTAATGAATTTATTTAACAACACAATATTTGTTCCTGCTCTCTTATTTTAAATATACAGTACAATAAAGTAGTGAGCTAAAATATATATGAGATTATTATAATATATATGAAAAATATATAAGATTAAAACCGCTTGTCATAAGACTTTATTAACTTCAGGAAAAATAGAAAAATAATTTAGAAACTGACACCCTTCTTAGTCTTGTTCACATTTTATTACGATAATTGGCGAATCTGGTGACATCTGGCTAGCTTGTCTACAGATTGAACGCTCCTATTCATCCATCATCTCCACATGTCCAAACCATCCAAGCCTGCTAGTATGCATCTCATCACTGATACTCTTGATACCTAACCTCCTCAGCTCTTCACTAGATATCCTATTTTGCAGCATGGCACCACACATCCAACTCACCATTCTCATCTCATTGTGTTCCATTCTGTTGATGTCATCCGCTTTGACAGGCCACGTTTCTGTAGCATATGTCATTGCGCTTCTAACACATGAAGTGTACACCTTTCCCTTCAAGGGGAGAGGGAGTCTTCTCATGGTGTGACATAGTTGACACTCAGGCGGTTGTTCTCGAGGGGTGGACATCAAATAACCATGAGTAAGACGTGTGTGACCAATACGCAAACATGTCAATACCGTTTGGTCCGCTCGACATGTAGCAATCAATGAAGGCCACAAGGAAATGTCATCCTTATGTTAACAGAATTGATTAGATTCAGGTTGTGATCGCCATTCAGTACGCCATGCATCAATTACGCTCTGGTGCAAGACCGAGAAAATATCTTAGGTGTTCTGGTCGCCAATAGATGTGGTAGTGATGGTACAGTTAAGGGCAGTATGGTAATGGCACTGCGGCGGTGGGTGCCTGGCAGCCTGGGTTGTTTGGGTGAGGGGTAGCTTGAGTGCCTGCTTGTTGTATTGAAATTTTATGCTAGGGACTGTTGAAATGTCAGTGTCTGCCTTACTTGTTTTGTGGTGAGGTTTCTTCAACATTGAACTGGGGCCTGGGTTGGTCTCTTTAGCTCCACAGCTTATTAGAGTGTGGCACAACAGGTGTATCGAGGTTGAGCCTAACTGCTTGCTGAAACGCGGCGGTTTCCCGATGTATGTATCTGACCAGGCAGGAATGCTGACAGAAATATTGTTTGTGTGTGATTTCTGTATGACGAGGTCCCTGGTACACTACCGTTCCCTTCTGAACCTGTATATCGGCACAGCTCCTCTGGATGTTGAGAAGGATGATAAACAAGGAGAGATTTACGCTCGCCCCCTTCAGTCCTCCCACCATCTTGGGAGGAACACGAGCCAGTCATTGAACACAAGATCACCTTTGCATACTACTGTATGCATACAAACCTCTCAACTTCGGATTTCTGCCTCGGTAGAGGTCCCTTTATTTTAGAGAAGCCCTTTGTCCCATGGTGCACCTAGCAGCGGCAGATGCTACACTGCATTGAGTTCACGCCCACCCCTTTTTCGCATACTGCGTATGGGTATGCACCACTTTTTATACCTTTCCAAGATGCAAGTCCATGAACATGGAGGGAGCTGCAGACCAAGAAAGACATGGGATCAGACCTTGCAGTCTGATCTTCAATTGAAGAACCTGACAAGTGAGGCAGCTCTGAACAGGGCTGCCTGGAACGCTGCCATTAGGACGTGAGCCAGGAACCGTAGTTTCGTGTGGAGCACTCCGTCATTAAATTTATTTATGTATGTATGTAGGCTACAGTATACTGTACTGTACAGTATATGATCCTCCGGGGATTCAAACTCAGGACATCACATACAGAACTTACACAGTTAAACTCTTATACCAACAAGACAGTTAAAAGATTGAGTACTGTACATGACTGTGATTATTATCCATTTATTGAATACTGGATATCATTCTAACCATGCACTCAGACCCAACTGCACTATGAATACCGTAATGTTTATGCGATAAAGGGAAGAGCAGGGAATGAGGTACATATCACTAAGAATCTAACCTTGCAAATTAATTATTCTTATGAGAATATGCATGTAAATAGAGCTATGTAATTGATTAACTCAACACGTTAGTAATCAAGCATTTTGTTCAGTCAGGGAATCTTGTGCTCATCGGACCCCTTTTGGTCTCCTGGTCTCATGTACAAGTCCTCCATTTAGTATAGATGTTGCAGTACTAAAATATTTGCCTGAATATTTATATGATAACTACTTTCCTGATCTGAACTAATTTCAAAATGCCACAGAAACTTCAAAATACTGTACTTTTTAAGATTACTATGAATACCCGGGAATCACCAGACGCCCTTATGAAGGACTCCCCAGGGGACCTCCATATTTAGTGAAGGAAAACAATATGCCCCACGTATCCTACTGCGTGTCGTACAAGGCGACTAAAAGGGGGAATAACACGCTGATGAGACCCGCCTTCAATGGTGGTACTGCTGGGAGAGCTGTAGATGGAGGAAACTGACCTCCTTCCCCCCCACAAACGGATCCCTCGGGTAGGTGCAGCTCCTGGGACTACCTGGATGCTGCGGAATTCCCATAAAGGGCATCTAAGGGCTACTACAACAACAACAACAACAACAACAACCTAGGAAGCACTTGGTTCCCATGCTATACCCTGTACCAACCAACTTGACAGTTGAGCTATGTACCCTTAGCTCACTTCCTGGGATGAAAGCACAGTGACTGGACAACCTAACTAGTAGACCATTCATGTTTAATAGGCCAGAAATTGTGACTTCTAACCTCTGTAACTAAAAAATGGCTTGACCAGATGGGCTGTAAATCTCCACACCTATTCCTTGGCTGATTCTTCCCAAATAGTAAAAATATTAGCTGGATTATTCTACTGTAGTCTTTTTTGAGTTATAGAAGTTAGTGGTTAGTGGTCAAGATTTGTTTACCTAATTTTAATGGATAGACTATAGTAGACCATTTCAACATGTAGCTCTCATACAGTGCCAACTCAACCAATATTGTTAGGATTGGTTAAGCCAAGTTAGTACAGTACTGTCCTATAAATTAGCACTGATTTAATTAGCACCGGTTGATTTGGAACTGCTTGAGATCTACAGTACTGGTGGATAGGGTCTACTGGTTAAGTTGTCTGTGAACCTACAAGCACAGTGTCAGGCTGTCAGATGGCGTAATATAAGGGGGGGGGGGGTTACTAGCTTTTTCTGGACCCCTTTCTCCCTCATGTTTAGACGCATTAGTTTTGCTATTTTAAGACATTCGTTCACTAGTTTGGCGATTTTTAGACCTTTCGCCCTATTACTTTGTCAATACTGTATTAAGACCTTTCATGCCGTTTAGGTGTCAATTTTTTCCTGGCGAGGTGATGGTGAGCCTTTAATTTTTTAAGGAATCGGCCTTCGGCCGGGACATTTTCTACCGAAATGTTTTCAAATATATCTTGAAAGGGGGTATAGGGGGTGTTTTTTTAGTTAACTCAAAATTAAATAAATAAATTAATAAGTATCCCCCCAAAACAAGCACTAGCCCCTTAACTGTCAAGCTGGCTGGCATAGGGTATGGTATATATGTATACAGCCTGTCTGATCCTGTCTGGATTTATTGGCTGACATACATTAAACAACTAACTTTAGGCTTAATAGAACACCTTGTCTTGATAGCGTAATGCATAAATACGTGGAATTCGGTGTGAGTGTCCTAGGTTCGAGTCCTTGGAGTGCCACATGTATTTGTTGATTTCATTAATTGAGTTTAATGGAGTTGGTTGGTGAAAAAATATGAATTATATATTTTTGTTTATATTTATAACTATGAAATCTGGATAACAGTTATGATTCCCAATAAAGTAATTCTTTGTCTTAGAATAGAAAACAAATAACATAACAAGAATAAGTAACATATGGATGACTGCACATTATCAGTGCAGTGGAGTCGGAGTTAGCTATTTATGGAGTCGGAATCATACTCGTCATATTTCTTGAGTCTGGGTTAGAGATATTTTTTCACTGACTCTACAATCCTGATTATCACTAAACAAAGGCCAGCCCTATGAGAGTCTCTTGATATGACTCAGTGGTCTGGTTAAACTAATGTAAAAAAAAAAAAAAAAAAAATTTGTCAACAGAGTGGAGAAGAGCAGGTACACCAAAGCAGCCCTGGGGAAAGAGGTGGAGGTGATGGAGAAGATGGTGAGTGGCTTAAGCTGCCCCATAGTGTTCTCCCACAATGATATACTCCTGGGCAACGTCATCTGGAACGCCGCCAAAGGATCTGCCAGCTTTATTGATTATGAGTATGCTGCCCCCAACTACCAGGCATTTGATATCGGCAATCATTTCAATGAGTTTGCAGGTGAGATGATAACAATTCTTTGATATTAGATTTGTTATTGTAAAATTATGGTACACTTTATATAGTTTACTTTATATACCTTTCTCTTGGAGATAGGGTCCTCTGTGTGTTAGGAATAAGAGTACCGGTACTTTGTGAATCCTACATCTTACTAGAGGTGACTACAAGAGGCAGGACTCATTTAGTTGTTCCCCAAGCTGCCTGGCCAAACAGCCCCAAGGCCCCGAGCAATTCCAAGGCCATAACCGAGCGCCCCCACAGAACCCTCCCTGCCGACCACAATAAAGCCTGGGTGACCGAAGCCACTCCATGGCGGGGAGCTGAGGAGGGTGCGGAAACGCCCGGGAAACCAAAGCACCACCCAGGGCCCTGTGCCCCTCAGCAATTTTGAAGAGAAAGTTGAGGGGCAAGGGAAAAATGTGATGCTTTGGCTTCCAATCTTGGTAGATTGGGAGATCAATCCACGGAAGAGACGCCGTCACTTGAGATCTAGATAATATATAAGTTAAAGGAAAAGTCAGAGTAAGCTATGGGTATGGCAGAGATCGCTCAGTTCTCACTCTGATAGACCAGCCCATCACCAACTCATTTAGTTGTGGTAGTCAACCAGTCTACATGTATGTATGAATGTATGTATATACTCATGCACATACCCCATAGCTCGGGGTGGCCGACTCAAGACAGAGCCCAAACAGAAACAACAAAGCAAAAAAAAAAAAAAATAAAAAAAAAAAAATAATAATAATAATACTCCCACACATCTAGGTCACCCAGGAGAAGACCCAGAGACCAAGGATTACTAGGAACCTCCAGCAACCCCCAGTCTACATACATACATATACCAGTATATAATTTATTAAAATAAATCATCAACTCTTTGATGGATTTGGTGGGAGGTGTGGTGGAGTGGTCTTGCCACTGGCCTGGTAATCCAAAGGTCCCGGGTTCAAATCCCGATGTATCAATGGGAAGATATTATTGGGATGGAATTTGTGCTGTACCTAGTATCAGTGCATTACCACAAGCCCACCGAAACGTCAAATAAAATACCCTCATTGTTCCCTGATTAAATAGCACTGTATGAATATTCCCATATTCAAAATATGCTATAGGGGTGCAATGCCTGGTGAGTTATCTGCTCAACAGGTGGCATTGTGTGTGTGTAAGTGTGAGAGTCCGAGTGTAGGGGGTGAGACAGTGAAGCACAGGAACGAGGTGGCTTCAGAGATGGGGTCGTTTCGGGCCATGAGTGAGCACCGTGCCTCATGTGAAGGCAAGATGGCAGGTGCTCGTTGTACTCTACGTGCTTCACATGTCTCACTCCCTAGACTGGAACAAGACCTCACGGGCTTCACTGTTCATTGTAAAGCGGTGAATGTTAAGGCTCCCAGCCTATGCCCGAGAGGAAGTAAGTCGGAATATAGAAAAAAAAAAAAAAAAAAAAAAAAAAAAAAAAAAAAAATCCTAACCATAAATGTAATCCATTCATGGTCAATTTTCAAGGCAAAAGACTACCTTCAAAGTTATCCAGGAGAGCAACATACGTTAGCAGAAGATGTGCTCAAGGTACAAAAACAAAAATAAGTAAAAAATTAGAAGTTATAATAAATAATAATGTATATACAGTACTGTATACAGTAGGATACCAAGATGAGCGAGTTTCAGTTGTGCGATTCTCTGGTTATGCGAGCACCCTAAAATATTTAACTCTAAATTTTTTAAATATGCAAACCTGTTAAAGTTGTGCGAAATCCAGTATAAAAGTAAATGCATTCCAAAGAGAAACCTTCTAATGAGAGTTCTCCCGCCGAGTGCGACGCTACGCAGTTCCTGGCTTTGATAACGTAACCACCAAGGAGATCGACGAAATCAACACTTAGGGTGACACACAGACACCTGATGACATAATGAATGCGACTGCAATTGAAGATCAGCTTGAAGAACGAACAGAAGAGCAGAACACCCCACAGCACAAAGGCACTCTGTCTCTAACCATGTCACACCTTAACATAATTTTGTCAGTGGCAGACCAATTTAAAGAGGTGTTGGAGACCGAAGTTTTGTTGGTGAGGAAAATAGAGATGGTGCAGGGTATTGACAGGCTGATGTGTTATTAGTTTATTACACAGACACACACTCATTCAGAAAAAAATAAAGAACGCAATCAGACACTGCATTCCTTGGGCCGACCACACCTTCCCCGCCTCACCTGCCATGTCACCAACCTCCGCCACACCTGCCATGTCACCCACTTCAGAGCCTCTGCCTCGGATCCCCCACTCCTAACACACCCATCCCCATATAGAATTAAGGAGAGTACTATCACACGATTGTTTTATTGCGAGTTAGAATGCCTAGGTATCTTTTAATGTTGGTTTTTGTTTTAGTTAAGCTCGGCCATCTACCTAATTCGGTATTTCCCATATGTTACATGTTTCGAGATGCGCGAATTCCAGATGTGCGAGCTCGCGCATCCATCTAATGCTTGCACAATCTCAGGACCCTACTGTATACTGTATATATAAATATAACTTAATTTAATTGGCTTATAGCCTTATATACATGTTAGACATGCATGCAGTTTGGGACCTGGTGAAACAAAGGTGGCTGTAGAAACAGGGTAATTCCCAACTGCAACACAACAATTCCAGCACCACATTACCACCTTCAGGGACCATATGAGATTGTTAGGAACAGCACACTCTTCCCAACTCAATCATTGTTCACTGTGTTCAATTTATCATGAAGTAGTGTACCAGCTACTTTTGCAGGCAATTGTACTTGATATTATTGACTGTACTGTATGTTAATTTCAAATCTAGGAATTAAGAATTATTGTAATTCCTGGCAATAAAATTAACCCTTCATGGAATAACACCCCACCATAAAAATATACAACAGTATATAAAAAGATGAAAAAGTTTTAGTTGAAGTTCATAATGCAGGGTGATTATGGGGTAATTTTTATGAGTAAAAGTGCACATGGTACTCCAAAAAATATGTACTGTATATTGAGGGAAAAATGTCTCTTCCTTGTCGACAATTTCACATTCTTTTGCGAGCCTCAGGTATGGATGAGGTGGACTACAGCCGATACCCCAACGAGGCCTTCCAGCGAACTTGGCTGAGGGACTATCTCAGCCACTACCAGAAGTGTGACAAGGGCCAAATAAGTGAGGAGGAAGTGACCCGCTGGTATGTCTGGGTCAACAAGTTTTCCCTCACCTCACACCTCTTCTGGGGAACCTGGGCCATTTTGCAGGCTCACTACTCAAAGATCGACTTTGACTTCCTGGGGTACGTACTTTATAAGTTTGATATGAATTATTAGGTATACTGTACAGTCCATCCTCATTATACGCGAGTTCTTAGACTGCAAAATATGTAGTATGTGAGCAAGGGATCCAAATAAAACATAAAACATACTACGCGAGGTCTATTTACAGTGCACGAATCAGAGATAAGAAGTGAATCAAATCCACCATCTCCTCTTGGTACGCGAGAGCCACAACAAGCGTTACGCCTCCTCCCCGCACACACACCATACTCGTTATCGATTGTGTAGACGCTATATTACTCCAGATATCTCCCTCCCAGCACCAGTACACATACCCATACATCATACACTCATTATTGATCATGTGGACGTTCTGTTACTCCAGACCACCACCACCACCCCTTCCCCGCGCGCACACACGCTCGTACACTACTATGCAAATATTATCGATCGCGTATATGTTATGTCAGTTCAGGTCCCACCCCCTCCCTGCACATACATATATACACTTGTACCATACACTTATTATCAACCGCGTGGACGTTATGGCACTCCAGATACACCCCCACTCCCAGCAGACGCACACATACGCATACACCATGCACTCTATCAATCGCCTTGCCTCGGAACCCCCTCTCTTCAAGCCAATCAAGCCTTTCCACTGTTAAATGGAAATGTGCATGTTACACTAAACATGCACACCACACTTCATTCTTCCACACCAAAATAAAAAAAAAAAAAAAAAAAATGAATTGTAGCCCAGCCTCGGAGTCCCCAGGGGGGGGGACCATAATTGCCCCCTCACCCGACCGACCATCCCCTGACGACCCCACACAATTACCTGGACCTCGGCCTGTTACTCTTTCTATTAATTTCTGCAACATTCGCGGACTTTCCTCTAACTTTCACTCTGTTGAGCACCATCTCTCCTCCTACAAACCTGATCTTCTCTTCCTCACCGAAACTCAGGTGTCTGTAGCAACATCCAGCAACCCCTTCTCTGTATCCTCCTACTTTATCTATCCTAGTTTCAAAGCCAAAGGCGGATGTTGTGCATATGTGCACAACAAACTCACTTGCTCTCGTGTTCCCGATTTAGACTCCTCTGAATTCTCAACTTTATGGCTCAAACTTTCCTGTCATTCTCTTACTAAATATTTCTGTGCTGTCTATCTTTCCCCTAACTCTACCAACTTTCCCAAATTCTTTGACTATCTAAACTCTACAGTGGAACACATTCTATCCATTTCTCCTTTCTCAGAAATCTCCATCTTAGGAGATTTCAACGTTCACCACCGCCATTGGCTCTCCTCTCACACTACTGATCCACCTGGTGAACAAGCCTACGTCTTTTCTATCCTAAATGACCTAGAGCAGTTAGTTCAGCAACCCACCCGTATCCCGGATCGCATCGGGGTTTCTAACTTCTAACCCTTCTTCTTATACTGTCGATCTTTTTCTCTCCTTTGGGCTCCTCCGACCATAAACTTATCTCTGTCACCTGTCCTATCTCTCCAGTACAGCCACCCGATCCTCCTAGCCGGCGGCGCTTGTGGCACTTTGGCGCTGCCGACTGGGAGGCTCTTCGGCAGTACTTCTTTGATTTCCCATGGAATGATTTCTGCTTCCATGGCCGAGGACCCGCGGAGAGTGCTGAACGCATTACCGAGGTAATCCTATCGGGCATGGAAGCTTACATTCCATTCTCTTTCTCTCAGACTAATGCTAAAAAATCTTGGTTTACTCACGCCTGTTCTACTGCTGTCCGCAATAAGGAGGAAGCATTCAAACGGTACCGACGCCTTAAAACTCAAGACTCATTCTTCATATGTTTCTGCCCGGAATCAAGCCAAATCTGTTCTTCGACTTGTCAAAAACTCTTTCATCAATAATAAATGCACTGAACTATCCAACTCTAGCTCTTCCCAAGCTTTCTGGCATCTAGCCAAAAACCTCTCCAACAATTTATCTTCCTCGTCTTTCCCTCCCCTTTCCCACTCTGATGGCACAACCATCACTTCTTCCTCTGACAAAGCTAAACTCTTCGCTCAAACTTTTGCTAGAAACTCCACCTTGGATGATTCCGGTGCTATTCCTCCCTCTCCGCCCTCCTCTCTCTTACTTATGCCTAATATCCTAATCTCTTCTAAAGATGTACTTTCTACCCTCTCTGGGCTTAACACTAATAAGGCGTACGGTCCGGACGGTGTTCCTCCTGTTGTTCTCAAAAACTGTGCTTCCGTGCTGACTCCCTGCCTAGGCAAACTCTTTCGTCTCTGTCTATCCTCTAACGTCTTCCTTCATGCTGGAAGTTTGCTCACATTCAACCTGTCCCAAAGAAGGGTGACCGCTCTCAACCCTCCAACTATCGTCCAATTGCTCTTATCTCTTGTCTTTCTAAAGTTTTTGAAACTATTCTTGCTTCCAAATTTCTTGAGCATTTCTCTTCTCATAATCTGCTCTCAGATCGCCAGTATGGCTTCCTTAAGGGTCGCTCTACTGGTGATCTTCTTTCATATCTTACTAACTCTTGGTCATCCTCCTTTCGGGACTTCGGTGAGACTTTTTCTATTGCACTAGACATATCGAAAGCCTTGCCTTCGATACAGGGTTGTTGATTTTTTTTTTTTTTTTTTTTTTAAATAAAAAAAAATAAAAAAATCATTGATTTTTTTTTATTTTTTTTTATTTTTTTCTAATCATATTTAGATGTAGATACTGTTTCTGAACTTTCTGGAATAATATTAATACATATTGATTGATAAATTATTATTGTTCTGTTTTCACATAATAAACATATCAGGATTGTTTTGTCTTTTCACTGAACACTATATGATTTAACATACAATGTACTCTTTTAAAGTTGAAAGGTAATACTGTATACATATATTTGTAAATTTAAAAGCTATCAGTTATTTGTGTTACTACATAATGTACCAGTATCTACTATCTTACAATGAACCAATGCCTACACAAACTTATGAAAGCATGATAAATCTTCAGAATTCTTTTTATCTTGATTCACAGATCAAAAAAATAAAAAAAATCTTGATTTTTTTGGTAAAAAATCATTGATTTAATCAAGTGATTAAATCAAATTGATTTAATCAATATCAACTCTGCTTCGATAGAGTCTGGCATAAATCTTTAATTTCTAAACTACCCTCCTTCGGTTTCTATCCCTCCATCTGTGCCTTTGTCTCTAATTTCCTTTCCGGCCGTTCCATAGCCGCGGTTGTGGACGGCCATTGTTCACTTCCTCACCCTATAAACTCCGGTGTTCCTCAGGGCTCTGTCCTATCTCCTATTCTCTTTCTAATTTTTTATAAATGATCTCCTTAACTGTACCTTAATTCCCATCCATTCATACGCAGACGACTCAACCTTGCACTACTCCATTAGTTTTTCAGAACGCCCCAGCCAGCAATCCCTCAACGACAAACGTAATGAAGCCATAGAACTCTTAAATTCTGATCTAAATACTATTTCCAATTGGGGCAGAGAAAACCTTGTTAACTTTAATGCTTCCAAAACCCAATTTCTCCATCTATCTACCCGTCAGGATCTCCCAGCGGACTATCCCTTATTCTTCAACAATACAAAAATCAACCCTTCATCTTCTCTCAATATTCTTGGTGTCTCTTTTTCTTCTGCTCTCATTTGGAAGGACCATATTACCAGTCTTGCTAAGGCAGCCTCCCAGAAGCTGGGTGTGCTCAACCGCCTTAGGGGGTTCTTTTCCCTGCACAGCTTCTTGCTCTGTACAGGGGCATAGTGCGCCCTTGTATTGAGTATTGTTCACATGTGTGGGGAGGTTGCTCTCACACCGCTCTCCTAGACAAAGTTGAAAGGAAGGCCTTTCGTATCATTAACTCCCGTCCACTCACCAACTCTCTGCAATCTCTCTCTCTCCGCCGCAATGTTGCATCTCTCTCGCTATTCTATCGCTACTATAATAATCAGTGTTCCTCAGAGCTATCCCAGTGCATACCACCTCCTTTACGTAGGGCACGTGGTACCCGTCTTGCAACTCAATCCCACCCCTACTCTGTGCAACTCTCCAACCCAAGAGTGAACGTTACTCTCAAACTTTCTTCTACTCAACAGCTGAGCTCTGGAACTCTCTCCCAGAATCAGTCTTTCCCTCTTCCTATGACTTAAATTGCTTCAAACTCCGTGTGTCCAGGCATTTTGGCTCGAACGTCCCTTGATTTTGGCCCTGTCACTCTTTCAACTATGGGGGAGGCACTCGCTATAGGCAGTTATGCCTTTTGCCTCCCTCAATCACATAGAAAAAAATAAAAAATAAAAATAAAAAATATAAGGTAAAATTATTTGGGTTTTATTGTTAGTGTTATAAATGTTTAAGATTAAGTATCAGTACAGTTTAAAATCATTTATCAGTAATATTGTTCATTTGTAAGAGGGGTGTCCACCATTTGTTTTTTCTGCCATTAGATATGTTATTCTTAGTACTGTATGCACTTTTCTAGTACGTTCCCTCGCGTGTCGCCCATAAACTCGCGTATAACGAGGACAGTCTGTATTTATCAAAGTGTTAAACAGTATACAGGTACAGTTGTGTGTGTGGAAGAGAGAGAGATAGAGATAATGCCTCCCCCCATTACCTTATTGTATTTCTATAATGTTTGATGTACCGGTATGTACTTTGTGTAAAAAAGGTGGAGGGCTTTTGTTCGGCTGAAAAGGGGACTTTGGGATTTTGGCAGGAACAAAATTAATTTTCACCATAAGGTATGTTGTAGGTTACCGTACTGGTAGCCTGGGGTCAGAAAGAGAAGAATTTAACTTTATAGTGTATGTGTGCACATGCATCCCAGTTATTATTCCTGCATCATATTGTGCTGTGGAAAAATCCTGTGTACTGTACATAATGTTGGCAGTCAAAGGTTACCCTTTGAACTACCACTAGAGTCATCTCTGTATAAGGCAGGCCAGGCGTAATATTTGTGCTGATAGACTTGCTAGGTATTAGACCTATGAGAGTTCCGTATGGAGCCCAGTGGTCTGGTTAATCTGCTCTACATAACCACCTGTCTTCTGGTATCAACTGTCTCCATAGCACTGCACATTACACCCTCTCACAGTTTTCCGATTAATCCATTCAATATAATGAATAATTTGTCATTGCAATATAAAACACTTACTATCTATCTATCTATCTATTTACTCGGGCCCAATCCCCAATTTTCCTTTTTTTTTTTTTTTTTTTTTTTTTTTTACGGTAGAAACAAATCTTGAACCAAGTTAGTGATATGTATAAAGGTTTGTTACCGTACTTAAGAATACAAGAAGTTAATTTTGCATTAATTTTCTTTACAGATATGGAATAATCCGTCTTAATGAATACTCTCGAAGAAAGGAAGAGTGTTTAAATATGAAAGTATGGATATAATGAAAGGTTGTATCAGCTTCTCATATATCTGTAAACAGAGGAATCACACACAAATTTTTTTTTACTACTATCCAATTTTGGGGTGTCAGTCTTGGATAATATCATCAAATCCCTCTATTCTTAACCCCTACAGCACGATGACACTTTAATACCTTTGATTTTGGATAAGATTAGACAATTTTATGCAATATAAGAAAAACTCATGTTATTCAGAGGGTTTACTGAGATCGTATTTACTCCTTTGAGTCCTAGAGGTAGATCATAATGTAAAGCAAATTGTCTAATGGTAACCAGAATATGATGGAATTTATGTCATCGTGCTGAAAGGGTTAATATTAATATGTTGAGCGGTACTTGAAAAGTAGACAGAATGGATAAAAAAATACCATCTGAGGAAGAGCACTTTATTGACAACGTTTCGCAGATACCTGATGAAGCTATCTGCGAAACTTTGTCAATAAAGTGCTCTTCCTCATATGGTGTTTTTTATCCATTAATATTAGTACTTTGATTTGATACTGATCATACCTGAATCCTGCAATTGAAGACAAAATTAATCTACATGGAGTGAAAATTATCAGCAGGAATTGGCATCATAATAAAACACCCCCCTTAAACCAAATATAATATCCCACAAGATATCACACGAGATAGTGTTACAGGGGAATCACCATCCATATCACACGAGATAGTGTTACAGGGGAATCACCATCCATATCACACGAGATAGTGTTACAGGGGAATCACCATCCATATCACACGAGATAGTGTTACAGGGGAATCACCATCCATATCACACGAGATAGTGTTACAGGGGAATCACCATCCATATCACACGAGATAGTGTTACAGGGGAATCACCATCCATATCACACGAGATAGTGTTACAGGGGAATCACCATCCATATCACACGAGATAGTGTTACAGGGGAATCACCATCCATATCACACGAGATAGTGTTACAGGGGAATCACCATCCATATCACACGAGATAGTGTTACAGGGGAATCACCATCCATATCACACGAGATAGTGTTACAGGGGAATCACCATCCATATCACACGAGATAGTGTTACAGGGGAATCACCATCCATATCACACGAGATAGTGTTACAGGGGAATCACCATCCATATCACACGAGATAGTGTTACAGGGGAATCACCATCCATATCACACGAGATAGTGTTACAGGGGAATCACCATCCATATCACACGAGATAGTGTTACAGGGGAATCACCATCCATATCACACGAGATAGTGTTACAGGGGAATCACCATCCATATCACACGAGATAGTGTTACAGGGGAATCACCATCCATATCACACGAGATAGTGTTACAGGGGAATCACCATCCATATCACACGAGATAGTGTTACAGGGGAATCACCAGGATGGTGATTCCACCTGTAACACTATCTTGTGGGATATTATATTTGGTTTAAGGGGGGTCAGTTGCTTTTTTATCTTTCTTTGTTGTATCCATTCGGCTCCATTCAGCCTACTGTTTTATGACATTTATCTCAATCCAGTATCCATTTTATTCCTGGCAAGCGATAGCGTGCCAGCATTTTATAGAGAAATCTGGAGAAATTTTTCTATTGAAAATGTACAAATTTAGCCAGCTGTCTAACTCATTATCGCTCGCCAGGTATAAATCAACACCTGGATAGGGTGTCTCCCCCGAAGTTACACAAGTTACAGAGAGCCAAATTTTAGGTACATTAGAGTAAAATATTTGTTTGGTGTATTAGAAAGAAGTGTGGTGTGCTCGTTTAGTGTAGTGAATTGGATAAGAGGAGGAGGTGTTCGTGAGAGCTAGCTGGATTACTCTCTATGTAGGTGAGACACAAACAGAAACAGTGAGGGAAGCCAGACAAATGAAACGAGTTCCAGCAACTCCTTATGATATGCCTATGAGGTTTCCCCTGGGTATTGCCCTGCTCAATTGGTGTCTACAATCTCCCCAGTTAGAATGTTGTTGATATGGTGTAAAAGGTATAACTGTCTTGATAGCGTAATGCATAAATGCGCGGAATTTCGGTGTGAGTATCCTAGGTTCGGGTCCTTGGAGTGCCACATGTATTTGTTGGTTTCATTAATTGAGTTATGAAGTAAAGTTGATTGGTGACAAAATATGAATATACTGTACTGTAACTTAAGCCGGTATCACACGAGAGCTTTTATAGTCAACATTCGATGATCAACATTTTACTGGCAACATTTCTGGATTATTTGTTACTAGTATCGGAAACTAGACTGGTGATAGATGAACTTAGGTACCGGGTAACAGAAATATTATATATGTTGACCTCATAAGCTACCAGATCAGTGTTGAGGATAAATGTTGAGGGAAAAAGCGCTCGTGTGATACCGGCTTAAGAGGTGAAACAAGGAGCTTAGTGCCTGAGAGCAGCTTTGGAGAAAGGGAGGAAAGGACCCGAATTTAACTGCTGATATTTAATTGCTAGTAACCATTGCTAACATTGGTAATAACTTAATTTTTGTTGTGGATAATTATATTTTTCGTGCAATTTGTTATCAACCATTATATTTTAGATTGATAGCAGTGAAGATGTATAATTTGGGATACTTATAGAAGGTGATTTATTACAGGAGATTATATGAGATGGAAGTTTGTACTTATGCAATTTAGAAAGCAGGAGAAACTGTAGCTAGTCATCAGAATTTATATAATATTATAGAAATCAGTAATCGGTAAATTCTATCAATATGGGACTGTGATGAATGTTGGGATGTGCAAAATGTACTCTAGAAATTTGGTGACTTAAATAATTTTAAAATAATATAAACTTATTGAATTTTAGAAATTAGTTATTTTTAGCATTTATTAACCCCTTCAGTACCGGCACAGTTCTTTTAACTTTATTCTGGCTACTAATAGATGTTTTTATTAATTTAAAAGGGGCCTCCAGCAATTTACAGGCTTCAAACTATCTCACTTAAGCCTCATACTATCACAGATCCTTCTTAAACTGCACAAAATCGTCTAAATATAGCTAGAATAAAATGTAAAAGACGTCTCCGGTAAAGAAGGGGTTAACCTGACAAGCGCGATATAGACCTAGGGGCTAGGGTAGTTATTTGTGCATTTCTAGCCTTGGATTCTGACAGAATTCGTTATATTTACAATATAGAGCATTATTTGTTTTCTGTATGCTTTTATTTTACATATATGATGTATATATGAACCTTCAAGAGTGCTAAAATAAGTTGGAAAAGCATTTGGGTGGTGAAAAACGAAGATATCGGCCACCCGGTCATAATCTCAGGCGAGAGAGAGCCACAGGCAACCCTCCCCTCTCGCTGTCTGTGAGTCAACTGAGGCGAGCGGGGCGGTGTGGGCCGGTGTCTGGGTGTTACATAACGATCTTTTATGCAACCCACTTGTGCTACATTGTCGCGGGAGAGAAAAATAACCGATAAATGATGAAAATAAGAGGAAAAATAGGTGATAATTGAGGAGGGGGGGGGGGGAGAAACACATGGATGAGTACTGGAGGGGAATTATCTCATCTAGAGACAAATTCCTTTGTTTTGATAGGCCCTTTTTTTTTTTGGTCTTGCTTCCGTGAGGCCTATCGCGTTCCCTATAGGAAGGCCTTCCATGAGGCCCATCGCGCTTAACCCGTGGAGCCCCGGCTAGTTTATAATGTTTGCGCACCAGAACCCGGCCGGTTTTCAAAAAATGGTTTTATTCCAGAAACAATAGCGAATGGGTTAGGAATGAAGGAAAAACCACGAAAAACCGCTTAAAAAATGGTCCTACAGAGCCCCCGAAAACGGATTTTACAAGAGTAAAAAATTGAAGGCAATTATCCCAAAAACCCAGGTTATTGCGCGCACGCACTTGGACTTTGAGAGTTTTCAACCATCGGCACGGTTGCGTGGGATACGTACACAGTTCCCATACAAATCTGAACCCTCTTGAGTGGCTACACCTGAGGTTACGGTCGGCGCAATTAGGGTGACGCGCCAGGCGCGTCTCTGGGGCTGTGCGTTACATACATCGCCGACGCGTCAGACGCGTCGCTGGGGCTATACGGGTTAAGGGATTATGTGTGCATGTATTTATCTAACCTTTTCACATTTATTTCTGAATATTTTTACGGTTTGTATACGGATCCTCTCCAAACATATTCTGTACACCTGGTTAACCCGGGAGCTGCGGGGAGACTCTTAAGAGTTCCCCCGGCGCACTGCGGGAAGACTCTTAAGAGTCAGAGAAAATAAAAATCAACTTTTGACATCGAAAAAAAAATATTTTTTTATATTTTTTTTTTTTTTTTTTTTTTTTTTTTGGCCCCTGGGCCATGCAAAATCTCAGTCCTCTACCTCCCCTCCTTCCCCACTTTCCTCCTCTCCTTCAGTTATCACCTATTTTCCCTGTTATTCCCTTATTCTGAGGTATATTTTCGTGCTAACATTAGAAATCCGATTGGAGGGTGTGGTCATCACTGATAGCAAGCGAGTGCAAGAGAGAGAGAGAGAGTATCGATCGACTGTGTCTCAGTGGCCTTTGGGGGAAATTGGCGGGAAAGCAGATTGCCTCACCCATACATTATACAACTCGCGGGCTATATCTCCGATTTTGACCATCCAAACGCTGTTTTCACTCGTTTTATTGTTGTTTCAGGTTAATACCTTTATAATCAACCCATAATAGGCGCATATGGATAAATATTAATGCTATTAATGGCACAATGAATATTTTAGTGACGGAAACACCTCAAATACGTCAGCACAGGGGGACGTTTCCAATTACCCCCATGCGCACTTCAGAGGTTAAGGGGACAGTGGCTACTTTTTGGTCTATACACTATACTGTATATATACAGTATATATTTATTCCTTTACTTCTTAGTTTCCTCGCTAGACCTCCATCATGCTTAAAATAACACCCCCTTCAAGATGAATTTGTAAATTTTTTCTTCTTAAAATTACAGGCTCTCTATCGCTCGCCAGGAAAAAATCGACACGAAAAGTCTTAATATTGACAAAGAAATGGGGCGGTAGGTCATAAAATCGCCAAACTAATGGGCCGGACGTCATAAAATCTGAAAACTCATGGGACTAAACATGAGGAAGAAGGGGGACCAGAAAAGCGAGCCATCTCCCCTTAGCTTTGAGAGGTACTTTTATAGCTTGGTATCCTGGGAAACAATAACCCTGCTAGGGGGGTGGCTGGGGTTGTCTTAAGGGGACCGACCTGCTCTTTCTCTCTGTCTTGATAGCGTAATGCATAAGTGCGTGGAATTTTGGTGTGAGTATCCTAGGTTCGAGTCCTTTGGGGTGCCACATGTATTTGTTGATTTCATTAATTGAGTTTAGAAGTGAAGTTGGTTGGTGGAAAAATATAATTTTATTAATTTGGCCCCATTCACCCTACTGTTATAAGATGTTTCTCCCCATTCAGGTATCGATTTTTTCCTGGCAAGCAATAGCGAGCCATCATTGTATGAATAAATCAGGCTTCGCCGGAGAAATTTTTCTATTGAAAAATGTACAAATTAAGTCAGCTGGCTAAAACGTAATCCAAAATATGCTGGCTCGCTATCGCTCGCCAAGTGTAAATCGACACCTGGATGAGGATAAACGTCTTCAAACAGTAGGTTGAATGGGGTCAAATGGTTACTAAACAGAAAGAAAACAAAAATGGGTCGGTCCCCTTAAAATTGACAGGGTTAATATTTGGTTTTATAAATGATGAGAGAGAGAGAGAGAAAAGTAGGAACTGCTGTAGATTTTGAAAAATTTAGCTTTGGGATGCAAGTGGTTGTTGTTGTTCCTCAAGCTGCCTGGCCGAACAGCCCCAAGGCCCTGAGCAATTCCAAGGCCATAACCGAGCGCCCCCACAAAACCCTCCCTGCCGACCACAATAAAGCCTGGGTAACCGAAGCCACTCCATGGCGGGGAGCTGAGGAGGGTGCAGAAACGCCCGGGAAACCAAAGCCCCACCCAGGGCCCTGTGCCTTTCAGCAATTATGAAGAGAAAGTTGAGGGGCAAGGGGAAAATTTGACGCTTTGGCTTCCAATTTTGGTAGATTGGGAGGTCAGTCCACGGAAAAGACTTGAGATCTAGAAAATATATAAGTTAAAGGAACAGTCAGAGTAAGCTATGGGTATGGCAGAGATCGCTCAGTTCTCACTCTGATAGACCAGCCCATCACTACATGATGGGCTGCAAGTGGTTGTTGTAATTTGTAGAGTGCAGGAGCCGTTTTATGTGGTAGAAAGAAAAGTGCTGTACTGTATTGCATGTTTTAGATACCGGTAACATGACGTAACTCCGGATGGGGAGATAACTTCGGACACTAGAAAGAATATACAATGAACCACAGTTATGGGATAAACACATGATGTTATGGAAAAACAAGTATGTCTGCAGTTTTCGTCCATAATGCAGTAATTTTTCCATAACGGTAGCTTACATAATGTTATCCAGAAATGTCCGAAGCTAGGCCATTTCACGGTACTATAGTCGGTTTATTTCCAGCTGATGGCAAATTGAATCCTTTAGCAGCTCATTTCTCCATCCTTAACCCTTGTCTAGCGGGGTGTTTTGGGCTCATTTGGGCATATTCAGGCCCTCCTGCATGATAAATCAAGCATCTGTATGAAAAAAAAATATTTAGCAAAAAACTAGGCACTAAATGCTTCAAAATGAGACCAGAACGAGCTACGTAGCACTCGTGGTTCTCTTGCAGTGGTGCCACGAACATGGAAGTTTAGCATATATCGGTATATTTTTCCCAGCTATGCTCACTACTGGCTACACTGCCGGCCTCTCGAGAACACAGGGAACATGAGTTAATGGGTGGCGGTAAGCCCTGGGAGTCGGCTGTCTGGCCCGCTGCGCTCCCGGCCATTTGCACTCGATTTTAACCCTTTAAAAGCCTTAATAATGCTCCTAACTTGCTGCAAATTGGTGCACGACTTAGTCGAGCGCCGCTCTTTAAGGGTTAATGACAATTTATGAAACTACTATGTCTCTGCATCATCGTATTGCCAAGTTCTCATAATCAGCAACATATTTCGCTACAAAATCTCCATAAAAGCTGAGTAATTAAGATAAAGATATGGCAATTTACCATCAGCTGGAAAACAAATAGGTTATAGTAATGTAGTAAATGCTTAAGATTTTATATATATTTTATTGTGAATTTAAAAATCTTAAAAAAGGTTATTTGTGGGTAATTTTATATTGGATTATTTTGTAAATTTTAGAAATTGGTAGTTTTGCATATTCTTGTTTATTTATGTTGGTGATGGTGGTATTATTTGCGATATTGGTGACACATTGCAGAGTTGGGTATGTCGTTTTGATTTTGAGCAAAGCGGCACCTCTACTTTATTAATTTATTTGTTGTGTATTTGCTTTATTTTGTTTTTGTTAGCATTATACAGTACTTTATTCAAATTAACCCTTAAAGAGTGGCGCTCGACTTAAGTCGTGCACCAATTTGCAGCAAGTTAGGAGCATTATTAAGGCTTTTAAAGGGTTAAAATTGAGTGCAAATGCCCTGGAGCGCAGCGGGCCAGACAGCCGACTCCCAGGGCTTACCGCCGCCCATTAACTCATGTTCCCTGTGTTCTCAAGAGGCCGGCAGTGTAGCCAGTAGTGAGCATAGCTGGGAAAAATATGCCGAAATACGCTAAACTCCCATGTTACTGGTATCACTGTATGAGAACCACGAGTGCTACATAGCTCGTTCTGGTCTCATTTTGAAGCTTTTAGCGCCTAGATTTTTGCTAAATAATATTTTTTTCATGCAGATACTTGATTGATAATTCAGGAGGGCCTGAATATGCCCAAAATAGCCCAAAACACCCCGCTAGACAAGGGTTAAGTTGGCAGCAAATCCTCAATTCCCATGTACAAGTGTGGTATGGTATGATTATGTTTTGATACAGGTCTTCCTCGATTTACGATTGTGTTACGTTCCTGATAACCCGATATTAAATAGAAAAAATCATAAAGGGGGGGGGGGGGGCTGACTCAAGACAGAGCAAGAATAGGGACAACAGAAAATAATGAACACGCAAAAACAATAGACAAATTCACACACATCTAACACACACCTAAAAACTTATAATAATATGGTAAATCGGGTCATCAGATAGTGAGGGAGACCTGTATTATCGGTTGATGTGTGTGCGGAGTGACCATTGAAGCCGATTGATGAAGAACTTTTATTATATCTAATCGATTATGCTGTACAGGATTGGTTGACAGCGGTGTGTATTTACCTAATTGTTGTTGTTGTTGTTGTTCCCTAAGCTGCCTGGCCGAACAGCCCCGAGTCCCTGAGAAAGGCCATGGCCACGATCGGGCTTTCCCACAGAGCTCTCATTGAGTGTAGATTGTGTTGTTGGCGTAAGTGGTTGTGTGAAATGCAGTCTTCTATGATGTGTTTAATGGTATGGGGTGCTGTGTTACATCCCGGGCAGGCGTCGACAACGGAGTCATCCAGTCTCTTCTGATAGCTCAGGAGAGCTGGATGGTGTCCGCATCTCAGCCTGGCCAGGTGGACTCTGTCCTCGCGAGGAAGGGAGGATTCGGAAGGATGGATTTCGGGAGGTCGTGCATGCAGCTGCGTGTTGTCTGTGAGTGAGTGGATGGATCGGTGAGAGATATGAGTATGGATGTGCTTCTGGAAGTTGGTTCGGGGTGGGCAGGGAGGGAGAGAGGACAATAATTGTGTGTGATACCGTGTGCTGGGGGTTTTGATATTTCTTGGTGTCTGTGGGTGTGTTGCCATGTAGTTTAGTGGGTGGTCTTGGTTCGTGGAGGCTGCTGCCAGGAATTGTAGTTTACAGGAGTTGAGCTAAGCTCGTGTTGTCCCGTCTCTCAGTCTACTTTTTATCCAATTTTTTCTTGAAAATATGGATGTTCCCTGCCCCTACCACCTCCTCCTCCAGCCCATTCCATTTGTCAATACATCAATAGGGGAAGCTAAACTTCCTGATATCGTTCTTGCAGGTAGGTCTTTTTACTTTGTAGCTGTGGCCTCTAGTTATTCCTGTATCCATATATATTAATATATCCTCCCTACCCAGCCTCTCCAGCCCCCGGGTGCATTTATACATCATTATCATGTCTCCCCTCTCTCTCCTCTCTTTTAAACTCGGTAGATTTAATTTGTCTAGCCTCCCTTCATATGGCAGTTCTCTGAGACTTGGAACCAATCTAGTAACTGCTCTCTGGATTCTTTCTAACTTGTGAATATGCTTCTTTAGATGCGGGGACCACACCACTGCTGCATACTCCAATCTTGGTCTAATCATACTCTTCATAATTTTCGCTACCATGGTCTCATCCAAGTAGTTCAGAGCAACTTTCATATTCCCGGCCATTGCATACATTCCGCTAAAGAGCTTGTTAATATGTTTCTCTGGCGACAAATTATCTTGTATAATCAACCCTAAATCCTTTCTTTTTCGGCCTTGCTAATTATATTATCTCCCATCCTGTACTCCCAATTTGGTCTATTCACACTTCTTCCCATATTTAACACATGGCATTACTTATATTAAATTTCATTTTCCACTTGGTGCTCCATTCGTATATTTTATCTAAATCCCCTTGCAGCTCCTCACAACTACTTTTATTTGTTATTTGTCTCATAATTTTTACGTCGTCTGCAAACATTGACATGTAGGAATTTATGCCTATCGGCAGGTCATTCACGTACATAAGGAACATGAGAGGTGCCAACACAGATCCCTGCGGCACACCACTCTCAACTTTCCGCCACGATGAGTAAGTTCCTCTAATGTTGGTCCTCATTTCCCTATCTGTTAAATAGCTCTCCATCCATTTCAGCAAACTCCCCCTAACACATCCTAGCGTTTCAAGCTTAGATAACAATCTCTTATGTGGTACCTTATCGAATGCTTTGGAAAGGTCTAAGTAGACGCAGTCCACCCATCCGCCTCTTTCTTGGAGTACATCTATCACCCTACTGTAATAACATAGCAAACTGGTAACACAAGATGTCCCTTCTCTGAATCCAAATTGCTTTGGGGTTATTATCTTCTTTCTCTCCAACATTTTCATCCATCTCTTCCTAATTAGCTTTTCACAAATCTTGCATACAATACTAGTAAGTGAAACTGGTCTATAGTTTAGAGGGTCCTCAGGGTTTCCATTCTTGTATATCGGAATGATATTAGCTCTTTTCCATTCAACAGGAACCTGTCCTTTATCTAAGGAAGCTTGAATTATGTCCCTCACTGGCTCCACTAATTGCTCTGCACACTCCTTTAAAACCCAGGCAGACACTTCATCCGGTCCCATAGCTTTCCTTACTTCAAGTCCTGTGAACTGACTTTTGAAGCTGAGTAAAGCCGGCATCACACGAGAGCTTTTTCCCTCAACATTTATCCTCAACATTGGTCTGGCAGCTTATGAGATAAACATTTAAGCTATTTATGTCACCTAAATTCATCCATCATCAGTCTAGTTTCCGATACCAGTCAATATATTCCAAAAATGTTGATCATCGAATGTAGACTATAAAAGCTCTCGTGTGATACCAGCTTAATGAACTGAGGTCTTTTTAAAAAAAAAAAAAAAAAAAATGAACTGATATTTCGGTGTGAGTATCCTTTGAGTGCAGTGATGCCAGACGTACGATAATTATCGTACATGTACAATAATTTGACCCTTTGTACGATGTACGATAGTGTTTCTCATTATCGTACATTTTGTACGATAATTTTACGATCTCAACAAAAATACTTTATTATTATATGAATTAAACCAAGATGCAACATAAATTGGGAGAGAGTTCAGGGAATTATTGAACATCCAAATGAATCTCTTAGATAATCACATTGTTTCATACATATATTTAATAAATTAATAAAGGGAGTAAGAAATTAATCAGAATTGGAAAGGGAACTATATAACACATCTGAGACAACTGAGGATTAGGAAGAATAGTTCATAATGATTTAGATCAATAGGCCTACTAGATAAAATTTTGTAATCGTTTCTTAGGAAGAACTTATTCATTTGTATTAAAGTAATAATATTAGACCTGTAAACCATTATTATTGTTATCTCTTCTTTTTAATATGTTGCATCTATGTTGGGCATTACGAATTAAATTTATAAATGCTTAACAACATTCTTTTTATATATATGTATATATATATGTAGGGTAAGACGGGGTAATTTCGCCGCGGCGCTAATAATTTGCATTCAAACGCCGATATCTCCGAAACTATTGCATGGATTCGGCTGCAGTTTGGCTTAGGTTGTAGAGCAGTTTTGGTTTAGGTTGTAGAGCAAGTTTGGTTTAGGTTGTATAGCTAGTTTGGCTTAGGTTGTAGATCTAGTTTGGCTTAGGTTTTGTTGTAGTTTCGCGGGGCCTGGAGCCGGGGTTAGCGGCGAGTCTGACGGTATGGTCGGGTGTGTGTGTGAGGTGGTTTGTATGTGTGTATGTTTGTTTGTATGCTTGCGTGTGACACAGTGTTGGCAGTAGCCATCAGCTGCTGCCTGGTACTTTGTACTAGCAACCTACACGCCGCACCCACACGAGACACGTTCACACCCGCACTAAATACTTCCAGACCCATAGGCCTAATAAATACGTCCACAACCGCACTAGACACGTCCACACCCGCACTACATGTCCACAACTCCACACCCGCACTAGACACGTCCACACCCGCAATAGACACAGTGGCGCATAGGCCTACACGTGTGACACACCTGCATCTCTGCCCGCCCTGTTCAGTTGTGTGTGTGTGCGTGCAACGTTTTTCTATTGGCATGTTTAGTGTCAGTTTGGGTTTGTGAATGTTTTCATTGCTTTTACCTGCGTGCTAGTGTTTTGTCTGGCCATTAATCATATAATGTTATCTAGTTTACTAGCTAGACGATCCGTAAAATAGGTCGCGGCGAAATTACCCCGCCGGGCGGGGTAATTTCGCCGCGAGAGTGACTTTTTTTCAAAAATTCGGCAGCATGACCAAAACATTATATTTTGTTTTTGGGCATCTATAGCAGAAAGGCTGAATGTATAGATAAAAAATTTTAAATTTAAAAATTCCATTTGTGGCAGTTTCTATTTGTCAAAATACGCAATTTTTGGCGAAATTACCCCGTCTTACCATATATATATTAGTGTGTATGATAATATGATAATAGCGACAGCGAGCCAGCATCATATGGAGAAATCCGGCTTCGCCGGAGATATTTTTCTATCGAAAAATTTACAAATTTAGTCTGCTGTCAAAATATTTTGAATAATATGCTGGCTCGCTACCACTCGCCAGGAAAAAATCGACACCTGGATGAGGCTAAACGTCTTAAAACAGTAGGATAAATGGGGCCAAATGGATAAAAGCCAGAAAAAGAGAGAAATGGAGATAAAAAAGGCAGGTCACCCCCCTTAACCCCTTCTGTACCAACGCAGTTCTTTTAACTTTACCCGGGCTACTATTGTACGATTTTATTGAGTTTAAAAAGGGCCTCCAGCAAATTAACAGGCTTCGAACTATCTCACTTAACCCTCTTTACTACCACCGATCCCTTTAAACTGCACAAACTACTCTAAATATAGTAGATAATACAATAAAAGGAACTCGTTAGTCTGGTTAACCCTCCTGGCCCGGGCTGCCTCTCCAAAGGACAGATCTCGTATCCGGGCAATCTGGCCGAAAATCAACAAAAGTAAACTAAGGCTAATCTCGCTTAATATATTACCTACATTAATCAAACATATATATAAATGGGCGCCTTACCTTGCCGCGTAGAATGGCGTTGAATAGAGCTCTCTAGCTCAACTGGTTCCGGAGTGATGGTGATGGAAGTGGAGGTAACTTTTGCCGCGTATTTACCTCGGCACGTCCGAACACTCAACCGCGGCCCCGGCTACGATGCCCAGTTGCACTCGTCGCTCCACCCGCAATTATGCCGGGAAGCGATTTGATAGTGTTTTATTGTTTATTATGTCATTTATTATACAGTAAAAGTCCTTTAATCCGACGACCGATGATTCGAATCTCCCAATAGTCCGAATTTTTCAATTTGAGGCCAAATCCGAATTCACCCGATGGTCCGAATTTCAAGAAGTCCCAAAGTCCCCTTTTTGAGGCATTAGTCCACTCAAATCACACATAATGGAGCACACACATATCATATGTTCATGAATTCACTTTAAAAGTTTACCATTGTCATTGTAGCCTATTACCTACTTCAAAACATTCAGATTAATGGTCAAAGGAAGCTACTGATATAAACGTAAACACCACATCGTCTGCTAGAGCGTTTGTGTTGCTCTTGAACGCATTCTTGGGACGCTCCGATGCGCTACTGGCTTGCACCGCATCGTCTGCAAGCGCATTCAGTCTTGCGCTTGAAAACGCACCTTTGGACGCTCCGATACGCTACTATTTATAGTGATCGGAGCGTCCCAAGGGTGCTTTCAAGAGCAAAACAAACTCGCTAGTAGACGATGCGGACATGTGACAATAAGAAGAAGAAGAAGGTGTTTACGTTTATATCAGCAGATTCCTTTGACCATTAATCTGAATGTTTTGAAGTAGGTAATAGGCTACAATGACAATGGTAAACTTTTGAAGTGATTTCATGAACATATGAGCCAATATGTGTGCACCATTGTGTCATTTGGGTGGCCTAATGCCTCAATGTTTTCGTCAGGCCACAGGTTCATAGGGGTAAAGTCCGATAATCCGAAATATCCACTAATCCGAACGAGGGCCTGTCCGCTGCCCTTCGGATTAACGGAAGTTTACTGTAGTTATTATATTATTTTCACTCAATAAAGTTATTTACACTCAACCCTCAGCTTTCACGCACTTAGCTATCGCGTTCCACAGCTATCGCCTGCTCCCCAAAAGCTGTCAAACCATGGCTTTCACGCCTATGAGCTGGCTATCACGCACCAAATGTGGCCAAAAATACAACAAAATTGGAAATTCCCGGGCTTGGGAATTCCCAGGCGGGCGGCAAGCATACGTTTATGCTACTCGCTCCCTGATTGGGCGTGACTCATGGGAAGCAAGCGCTGTGATTGGCCGCCACCCATCCTCCTACCCTCCCGCCATACTTACAATTTCTCAGTCTTACTTGTACCCCCATTGTTGTCTGGTGAAAGCTGTGAAAAGTGTTTTATACCTGTGAACAATGGCTACTAACCCACCCCAACGGCCACCGAATCCCCCTACCTTCGCTCAGCGTAATGTGACCGCACTAAATCGAGACATTAAGAAGAGAAAGAACCTTACGTACGCTCAGAAACAGGAAATTGTGGACTTAATAGGCAAGGGTGAAACAAAAAGGAGTGTGGCAAAGAAGTTTGGAGTGAATGAATCGACAGTGAGGGGGATTTATCAAAAGCGAGACAACATAAAGAGTCACATGAAACTTGCCCCATCAATTGCTGCATCGAATGCCTTTCGAAGTTCTAATAAAGTGCTACTTAAGACGGAACAAGTGTTGGGGCGATACTTGAATAAGCAGGCAAAGCGGAACTTGCCCGTGGACACACGTGAGATTACGGTCAACCAGGCCCCTCCGACCACCCTCAACCGGGCCCCTCCGGTGAGCCTCGACCACGGCAACAAATCGATGAACAGCCTTTACTTACGGCACTTGAATTGGATACAGTGGATGATGACACTTCAGAATTTGAAGGATTTGATGTTGAAGGGATACTGAACGAGATAGAGCAACGTAGGAGTGGCCAATAATTCGCCACCCCTAGCCTCGGAACCCAACCCACCTAAATCCCTCAACACACTTAAAAAGGTAAATGTGATGGTGTAATATGTTCTTATATTTACTTTTATAATGTTTCTTATAATTATTATTATGTTATGTTAGTGTTCAGTGGAAATTATTAGGTAAAAATTGCAAAATACGAAAAATAGTTGTCAAATTCGGCACCCAGGCACCAATTAGAATTATTCCCATTAGTTCATCAGTATGGCTATCGCGGTTACGGCTACCGCGCGGCTATAGCTGCACCAATTAGGAGTGATAGCTGAGGGTTGAGTGTACATGAAGTTATTTGTGTGTCTGTCACTTATTACTTAGTTTTATTATTATTATTATGATTATAGTGTCACTTTCACTGGACTTTGATAATTGATAGTGTTATTTTCCCTTTTATGTATTGTTAGGTAAGCTAATAATATATATAGTGTCACTTTCACTTGTTCATATTGTTATGAAGGCACTTATTATTACTTGTGTATGTCTCTTTCACTTATACTTAGTTTTATTATTATTATACTGTCACTTTCACTGGACTAGGCTTATTGATAGGGTCATTTTCACTTATTTATTGTTAGAAATATATATTTTAGTGTCACTTTCACTTGTTCATATTGTTATTGAAGGCACTTATTATTACTTATATGTGTCCTTTTCACTTATACTTAGTTATATTATTATTCTTGCCTACATTTGAGTGTCACTTTCACTGTTGTCACTTCCACTTCAAAAGTTTATTAGTGTGTGGAAGTCGTTGAAGCAGGTGCCAGCACACAGTCCAACTTGACACTCGAGGCATTCCCAAGTGGTTTTTGTGGTTTTGCGGGGTCTTCTTGTTGTGTGGCTGCACACATGGCACCTCTTCTGGATTCTGCTTTTACTACCTGGTGCTTTGAATGGAAGGGCGTTGAGCTGGTGCTTCCTGAAAAATTCAGCGCACCTCGTTCTGTCCAGCTGGCCTGGTCCTTGTAGTGGCCTCCCTGGTGTACCCGCATGTTTAGCCAGGAGCTCAAGTATCACCTGTTTGTGGAACTTCCGCAGGGACTTGTACTTCTTGGCTCCTGGAGTCCTCAGACGGTAGATGTTGTAGGCATTGAGGACCGACATATCTACCGTATGTAGGATAAACTTCTTGTACCACCTGCAAGATGTTCGCAGGCAGTCGATGAAGCCCATCTGCATGTCGGACTGGTCAACGAGGTGCATGTTGAGGTTGTAATCCAGGACAGCAGCTGGTTTCTGGACGGGGTTCTTGGTTCTTCGGTCCACCTTCCCTGTGGCAACCATCTCGGCCTTGTGGCATGTGCTGAGGAGGTTGACCTTCTGCTGGTCATGCCAGTGGATGGAGAGGATGGGGCCACTCTTCTTGTGGAAGATGTCTGTCTTCTTCGTCTTGGTTGGGTAGCCTGGCATGCCCTTCCTCTTGGCCTTGACTGTGCCGACAGTTCCGGTCTTGCGGTCATGGAGGTACTTGGTCAGGAGAGGCGACGTGTAGTAATTATCTGTGTAGAGGATGTGGTTTTGATTGAAGTGCCTCTCCATCATCTTCTTCACTACAGCGCCACCAAAACCAATGAGGGGGTCAGTCACAATTTCTCCACCCTTGCCGCTGTACACCACAAAGTCCAGCACATACCCCGTCAAACAGTCGCAGAGGACGAAGAGCTTGATGCCGAAGCGGTGTCTCTTGGACGGGATATACTGTCGGAAGTGCAGCCTACCACGGAACAGGACCAGAGACTCGTCGAGGCACATCTTCTGGAAAGGAATCAGGTAGATGGTGAACCGATGACGTATCATGTCATACAGCTTCCTGATCTTCCATAATGAGTCGGGAAGGTGGACTGCCATGTTGTTTGTCAGGTGGAGATAGGAGAGGATGTCGAAGTACCTGTCCCTGGACATGTACTTGCCAAATGCTGGAGTCGTTATGATGTCGCCAGTGATCCAGTAGTCTGCCAGAGTGTGCTTCCTGATATGTGTCATCAGTATTGTGAGTGCCAAGAACACATATAGTTCTGCCAAAGTGACAGCTCTCCATGCCACCATCTTGGCACTGGTCTTCCTCCCAAGAAAGTTGGCACAGATCTCATGATGGTTGTTGGCAGGGGTGTAAAAAGCACTTAATGATTGTACTTAAGTCCAAGTAAAAGTTCCCAACTAGAAATGTACTTAAGTTAAAGTAAAAAAGTATCTACCGAATGAATTACTTAAGTACCAAAAGTAAAAAGTAATATCCCAATCGATTACTATATATATATATATATACTGTATATATATATATATATATATATATATATATATATATATATATATATATATATATATATATATATATCTGTGTGTGTGTCAAGATGAACAAAAACTAATAGTTAACTATTACAGGAACCCTGACTTTGTGTTCCCCCTCCTATTATCTTACAATCACACACTTCTTATAATGTAAAACATGCAAGATATACGGACGATTCGATATAATCAGTGCTATTTATAACCAGTGATATTTATAACATTCTGAAGAAAAAATAGAACTAAGCACAGAAAAAAAAAAACATAATCATTATGCATATCTAATTGAAGAGATTCTGATTATATGACATCGAGAAAGTGCTTGGATTCGGGATAATATCTCCTTAGAATATATTCAAGTCGGTAAAAGCTGCAACTAAGTTTAGGTTCAATTAGTTCAAGACCATAACAGAATAGATATTAAACGGTTAATTATGATTATGCTGGATTAACCCTCCAGCCCCGGCTACGCATTACATAAATATTCCCCGAAACCCGGGTGTTTTGGCCGAAAAACGTCTAGGCTAGGCTACCGTATATTTGTTATTCTGACTACTTCCCGCATTCCCACGCATCCCCAAGCGTAGCTGTGTTATTTACCTGTAGAATGGCGTTAAGTAGAGCTCTAAGTCAACTGGTTGAGTTGTGATGATGATTTCAGCTCGTGTATTCTTTTTTATGGGCGTTCAAGAGCCCTTCCGGGAACAGAGGGTTAAACAAGTGAGATTAGGTATAAGGTTTGGGAAATGAAAATATGGCAAGTTAGATTATATCAGGCTAGAATACATTGTAGTTAGTAAATAACATAATAAATAATATTACAGTGGACACATGGTGCAGGTAGCTCTGTACGAGGGACTTTGTACAGGCATATATTTATAATTGGGAATTTCCATAAATTTAGTTTTACTCTTGATGGTTTGCCCATGTGTTCGTTATATAATTTCAATTCTCTATTTCTTCAGATCGTGAGGAGTGGTTATTTCAAAGCCATAGTTTGCAATATTTTTTTTTTTTTACGGAATAGCATAATTTATATTGTCATGTATTTATATAATCTTCATTTTATCAACAACGGACAATACATTTATTCTTTGAAGGATTATTCTAAATTGCTAATGCTATAGTTTAACAATTCTGGTTAGCTTCGTTACATGAAATTCAAAAATGTATTCCTGTTCAAATAAATATAGAGGAGGGAGAGTCTAGAGGAAAGAGAGAAAACTGACAGTAGAGAGAAAACTGACAGTAGAGAGAATAAATGTGAGAAAATTAAATGAAGAATGTAATGCAACAAAATACAAGGACATCCTGAAAGAGACTATAAAGGACATGGATGTTATGATAGATCTGGGAAATACTGTAGACGAAGTATGGAAAGGTACAAGAGACTCCATGATTAAAGCAGCTGAGAAAGTATGTGGGAAGAAAACCTTTAAAATGTGGAAGAAGAAAGGTAACGCATGGTTTAGTAAAGAGATAGAAGAAATAGTGAAAAAAAAAGAAAGAGTTCAGAAAGAGTATGCTGCAAAAGAATATACCTAGAGAAACTAGAGATGCGAGGAAAGAAGAATATACAATTTTGAAACAGAGTGAAGAGGGCGATACAAGACGCTAAAAGGAAGACAGATGAGGCATATGGGAGAAAGATTAGTGAACAGTTTCTGAATGACAGGAAAGCATACTACAGAGCTGTGAAAGAAGCCAGAGGGAAGAAGACTGAGAGTGTCTCAGGTGGTAGGATGAGGGACATGAATGGGAAGTGGTAGAGGGTGATGGTGTGGTGAAAGTATGGAAAGATCATTTTAGTAGCTTAGCTGTAAAGAGTAGGGGGAAGGCAAAGATCTCATCCATAGGAATGGAGAGAGGTAGAATAAACAGGGTAGTTGAAAGCCAGATAAGCAGAGAAGAAGTAAAAGAAGCAATCAATAGACTTAAAATGGGCAAAGCTGCTGGAGTAGATAACATCCCAGGTGAAATGCTGAGATATGAAGGAGAAGAAGCTGTTGACATAATGCATAGGTTATGTAAATTAGCATGGGAAAAGGAGAGTGTACCAGAGGACTGGAGGAAAGCAGTTATAGTACCCTTGTACAAAGGGAAGGGTAGTAAAGAAGAGTGTAAGAATTATAGGGGAATTAGCTTGCTTAGCATACCTGGAAAGGTACACGCAAGATGGCTGTAGCAATGGCTGCAGAAGATAACGGATGACAAAATAGGCGAGGAACAGGGAGGTTTCAGAAAGGGCAGGGGCTGCGTTGACCAGATAGCCTCAATGCGATTGTTGGTAGAGAAGTATCTGGCCAAAAACAGAAAACTCGATGCAGCATTCATGGATTTGGAAAAAGCCTATGACAAAGTAGACTGGGAGGGCCTGTGGGATGTGTTAACAGTATATGGTGTGGGAGGAAAGTTGCTAATGGCAGTAAAATCTTTTTATAGGAATGCAATGGCAAATATGAAGGTAGGGGATAAGTTAAGTGAAAGTTTTGAGGTCAATGTAGGTGTAAGACAGGGATGTGTCATGTCAGCTTGGTTCTTCAATATATACATGGATGGAGTGATTAGGGAATGTAGGGCTGTATCAATGGGTGTGGGAGCTAGACTGGAATCAGAGGGAAGAACATGGAAGATTTTAACATGCCTATATGCGGACGATGCAGTCCTGTTGGCGGAAAATGCTGAAGAACTTCAGAGAGTGGTCACTGACTTTGACAGGGTATGTGAAAAGAGAAAGTTAAAGGTCAATGTAGGGAAATGTAAGGTAATGGTGTTTGAGAGAAGAATGCATGAAACCATAGATTTTAAGGAAAAATATAGAATCAAGAAAGAACACAAGAAAAGTTGTAAAATAAAATTGAAAAATGAAGTACTAGAAGAGGTTGAAAGTTTCAAGTATTTGGGAGCTGTACTATGCAAATATGGTAAAATGGAGAGTGAGATAAAAGAGAGAAAAATGCAAGGGAGAAAAGTGATTGGAGAACTTGATAGTATTCTCAAAGGAAGAATGGTTAGCCAGGAAGTCAAAAAGTCACTGAGAAACAGTGTGCTGCTCCCAACACTCGTATGGAAGCGAGACATGGACGGCAAGTGACGAGGACCTCTTCAAACTGAGAGCTGTGGAGATGAGCTTTTTCAGAATGGCAGCTGGCATGAATAGGCTAGATGGGCCAAGTAATAGGGAAGTGTACGAGTCCTTTGGAATGGAAGAGCAGGCTTTGGGCATTGATTGTGGTGTGGTTGAGTGGATAACCTGATGACTGCTGATGTTATCTTAAAACTTTACTTGTCATTAGTGAGACCCCATATGGATTAAGCTGTCCAATTTTGGTGTCCTTATTACAGAATGGACATAGATTCATTGGAGAGAGTACAGCGTAGAATGACAAAAATGATCCATCTATCTATCTATCTATCTATTGCCGGACGCCTTACTCCCCTTACGAGGGTGGCCATACACAGAATGCCCCCAAGCGGACCCATTCCCTGTGAGAGGGACAACCCGAGCCAGTTTAGTGAAGGATTACAGGATTGACCACTCAATTAGGATCCGTCGACTCCGAGACCCCATGTATTGTTAGCACTATTTTTCTACAGTGGTCGGCTAAAATGATCCAAATATTAGAAATCTTTCGTATGAGAAAGTTGAAGAAATAGGTTTACATTCGTTAGAGAGATGCAGAGTTAGAGGGGATATGATAGAGGTGTTCAAGTGGGTTAGTGGGATTAACAAAGGGGACATGGCAAATGTACTAAAGCTCAGTGATAGTGAAAGAACGTACAATGGTTTCAAATTAGATAAATTTCGTTTCAGAAAAGATATAGGCAAGTATTGGTTTGGTAACAGAGTTGTAGACGGGTGGAATGGACTACCAAGTGCTATAGTGGGATCTAAAACTGTAGGGAGCTTTAAGATAAAATTGGATAAGCATATGGACGAGAAGGGTTGGGTGTGAAGGGGGATCAGCCGGGTTGGGCCAATCAGCGCTCTGCAGACCTCCATAATCCTGCGTTAATCTCTAACCGTTTTGGTATGAGTGTATTAGAGTATTAATATAATAGGGTATTAGAGTGTGAAGCCTATAATTGGGCTTTGTAATGAATTGGGGTTGTGTGGGACAGGGATCTGCCTTGCTTAGGCCAATCGGCTTTCTGCAGACTCCCATTTTCTTATGTTCTTATGTTCTTATGTTCTTATAAAGAGAAGTACTTTGAGGTGGTATGGTCATGTTCAGAGAATGGATGAAGACAGAATGCCAAGAAAGATATATGGGAAGATCAGGTGAGTGGAACCGCTAGTAGTGGAAGACCACCTATGGTATGGGAAAAGAAAGTGGAAAAATATATTGAAGAAAAACTTCCACGTAGTGGAAGGGGCATTGTGGCACGGGCAAGGGAGGCATGTCTTGACAAAGTAGCTTGGAGACGTTTCTGTCATGGCCATCCTCTAGTGGGGGTTTCCCAGGGGGAAACAAGGCGTCGGAGATGATGATGATGATGAGGGTCTAGTAAAATGATCATGCTGAGTCACGGGTGGAAAGTGTAAGGTAAGGTGTTAAACCTTTGGGATCAGGTGGTACAAAGGGAGAGTCATTAGGATGTGTGGGGGAGAGGGGATGGCTCTCAGCGCCATATAAATATAGTGGTGACCTTTGAAGTATCTAAGGAATGTCACACCTACATTCAGGGGAATGTCCATGGGAAATGCTACCTGGAATTTCAATCTATTGGAAAGAATATTTAGGAAATTTGCTGAAGTTGTACTCTACAAAATTAAAAGAAGTAAATGAAATGTAGTGGAGTAAAAGTACAAGTAATTCTTCTAAATACTACTCAAGTTAGAGTAAAAGTACTGGACAAAAAATCTACTTTTTAAAAAGTAGATACTGAAAAAATATACTTAACCCTTATTTAGCGGCGAGCAACATAAGTCGAGTTAAAAAAAGCTGGACTATGTGGCGGCGCTCGACATAACTCGAGTGGCAATTTCAGCACGTAATGTGGCTGAGAGAGAGAGACAAGTGGTGGCAGGAGACTAGCGAGCGTATGACTGCTCCAGACCACCGCGGCGAACCTACTGACACAAATCTCAGCTCCCTCCTCCCTCTCTCACTCGCTACATACTCAATTATGTACTGAAAGTACCGAATTACCTGCTTTTTGCACTCGCGTTGCACGGTTATTGCAAGAAAACTATCCATCATACAAGGATCGTTATGGTGTCATTCGAAAGCTCTGTTTATGCCCTTTCAGGGATAGGTACTTGTTTTACGTTCTGGGTCTTATTTAGGCATGAAAATGATCACGTAAACAGCCCTATTTTGGCTAAAAACACCCCGCTGTGCGGTACACATAAATAAACCGCATAGGCCGCTCGTAAGGTGTTAAGTACTGTACTTGAGTAAATGTACTTCATTACCTTTACACCCCTGGTTGTTGGTCTCCTTGACGAGGTATTCCATGACTTCATTGTCATAGAAGCCACAGAAAAGTTCACTGGGGGTAACATCTGGGCCACAGGGAAATGTTGGTGACACCCCGGAACCCATCTGTACCTCGTCAAAGGCAGGACAATTGGCTCAAAATCAGCCCCATCTGTCCACACAAACAGGTCGGATGCTGATGCTCGAGCACGTGCAGGTGCAGCAGGCACACGCCCTGGATGCCCTGGCACACGCCCTTGGCCACGCGGACGCCCTGCACGCCCACGCCCATGCCCAGGGGCAGCGGCGTCGGCAGACTGACCACGTCCACGACCTCACCCTGTAACTCGTCTTGTCGGGATTTCCTCTTCCTCTTCCTGTTCCTGTTCCTCTTCCTCCTCAGGTGACGTCAGGTCATCTGGGGCAATGTTGGGGTCGTCAGCATCCTCTTCAGGAGACAATTCGGGTGAAGAAGTGACCGGGCGTCGGCGGCGTGGGGCACGGGAGGCTGCGGGAGGTTCAACAATGGGAGCCTCGGCCTCGGGAGTTGGGCTCCGTTTGCGGCGAGCCGAGGGCTTCTCCGCATCAAATAATGCTCTGCGGTGTGCTGAGGGCTGTGGCACACTAGTAATACCACTTGAAGAGGCCCTTTGCTCATCCAGAAGGAGAGATGAAGCCGAGGGCTGTGGGTGACCCACGTGGCGTCCCGGGTCAAGGCGTCGGGACAAAGAATGCGGGTGGTTGCTAGACCAGGGTCGGCGTCACTATTACTGTCTTCAGCTTCCCTAGCCTTTTCTGTGGCTGCCCTGCGTGCTTTTTTAGCTGCACTTTTCACCAAAGATTGTTTATAAAAATATTTGCCCACTTTCAAGGGCGTACGGGCAGGCAAAGGGGAAGGTCCTGGGCTAGGGCTAGGCCTAGGCTGACCTAGCAAAGATGGCGAGGGGGTAGGCCTAGGTTCTAGCACACTTGGAAGTTCAATAGCACCTTCCTGAAACACTTCCACATCAGGATCATCACTACTGTCTCCCCCCTCAAATAAATCAATATTATCGTCGTCTCCAAAGCCAACGAAATCGTCATCTTCGCTTGCACTTATAAATTGTTCTTTGTCCACCAAGCTTTCGCCACTGCTATCTTCAATCTCAAAAAGTTTTCGCTGTATGGCACTATCACTCAACAAACGCTTCACTTTCTTTCGTTGAGCTTTCTTCTCGGTTGCAACAGGCGTCGAAGATGCGAGCGGGGTAGCAGTGGGGCGCGTGGGAGGTTGCACCGAATCGGACGCGTCGGAATTCATTTTTTTAGTATAACTCGCTATGGCGGCCACGTAGGAACTGATAACGGTAGTAGTTGAGGCTTGGTGGCGCTGCGATCGCCCCTGCAAACTAAAATTTGGCCGCGCGAATTTTGAAGCACGCTTTCAAGCACGGATTTTAAAAGGACACCCGGGCTCCTGCCCTTCTTTCGTGGTGTCATTTTAAAATGACACCCGGGCTGGAAGGGTTAAACTAATTGTATAAAAAAAAAAAAAAAAATACAATAAATAAGATGTCGCTGGTACAGGAGGGGTTAAATAAATTGAGTAACTGAGAAGGGTGGAAGAAGCTGCCAAGTCAATTTGAACTGAGTATAGATTAAGGGGACGGGTTTATTTTTGTTGGTCTATTTATTTATATACGGTATTCATTTTTTTTTTTTTTTTTTTTTTTTTTAGAAAAGCAGCCCATCTCCCCTTAATTAACATACATATTTCTATCTACAAAAATTATGAATAACACAGAACAACAGTATTACATCAAAGTGCTATCCTAATTACACCATTAATTCTGTGACATCGGTAACTGAATTTTGACTTCCACAGGAAACATTATCAGTATTTGTGCTATAGCGATTTTGATAAGTTATTTTGCCTTTATCTTGTGTCGTCCCAGTTTTGGTTTGTTTAGTTTGCAAGTTTTACATTATAAGTTGTGGGTATATTTACCATGTTCTAATCCTCGATCGTTGTCCTGTACAAGTATTAAAGTATTTGTGCCTAAGAATATTGTAAGGAGTGACACTTTTGTTCCGGCCAAAGGCCGGTTCCTCTTAAAATTTCAGGCTCGCTATTGCTCGCCAGGAAAAAATTGACACCTAATTTGCACAAAAGTTCTTGAAATTTATAACTAAATGGGGCGAAAGGTGTTAAAATCGCCAAACAAATGGGCCGAACGTCTTATAATCTCAAAACAAACGGGGCTTAACACGAGGGAGGAAAGGGTCCAGACAACCGGCCCATGTCCCCCTTAAGTGATTGCTTGATACCAGGGATAATAAAAAGATGGACTTGCCGTTCGGTCAATCACAACCATATTCTAGGGCCTTTCCTAGCTGATGCTGAGAGGATTGGGTTCTAGTCATGTGGTGATGGGCTGGTCTATCAGAGTGAGAACTGAGCGATCTCTGCCATACCCATAGCTTACTCTGACTGTTCCTTTTACTTATATATTTTCTAGATCTCAAGTGACGGCGTCTCTTCCGTGGATTGACCTCCCAATCTACCAAGATTGGAAGCCAAAGCGTCACATTTTTCCTTTACCCCTCAACTTTCTCTTCATAATTGCTGAGGGGCACAGGGCCCTGGGTGGGTCTTTGGTTTTCCAGGCGCTTCCGCACCCTCCTCAGCTCCCCGCCATGGAGTGGCTTCGGTTACCCAGGCTTTATTGTGGTCGGCAGGGAGGGTTCTGTGGGGGCGCTCGGTTATGGCCTTGGCCTTCCTCGGGGCCTTGGGGCTGTTCGGCCAGGCAGCTTGGGGAACAACAACAACAACAACAACAACAGTATTAGGATTACATTGCATGATATTTCTTTTTTAGAGTTGGGAATTGTCTGCACTGTACAACTTAAGGGGGGCCACCTCCTTTTATTATCTTTCTATCCTTTTCTCTCTCCCTGGCTTGTATACATTCGGCCCCATTCAGCCATCTGTTTTAAGACGTTTATCCCCATCCAGGTGTCGATTTCTTCGCGAGCCAGCATTGTATGGGGAAATCCGGCTTCGCCGGAGAAATTTTTCTATCGAAAAATGTACAAATTTAGCTTGCTGTCAAAACAAAAAATATATATGCTGGCTCGCTACCGCTCGCCAGGAAAATATTGACACCTGGATGGGGGTAAACATTTTAAAACAGTAGGCTGAATGGGGCCGAATGTATACAAGCCAAAGAGAGAGGGAGAGAAAGATAAAAAAAGCGAGGTGGGCTCCCTTAAATGGTATCACACAAGCATGTTTATCAGCATATTGTATTGGAGTTTGGAATCTGTAACAATGTATTTCATTATTTTCTGGAATTTGTATGATTTATTCATGTTAAATAGATGACTTTTCAAGATTATTAGCCATATAATTTCATTAGAATACAGTAGGGTCTCAATTAGCGCGTAACCAAAGAGCACGATTCACAATTTATGCAAGCTACAAAATATTCAACCCAAAATTACCTAGTACTGTAGCATGAGCAGGGCTTAAATAGTGCGAGGTAGCGGACCAAAATGAACTAAATCCGACAAGGAACCAAGATATGCGAGCGAAAATCATATAGCACGGCCACGCCATGGCTAATGAGGACAACCTAGAAAACCAAGCATGACCACAACCTGTCAGACCAGAACCACCGGAGAACTTATCCTTGGCAGAGATCAGTGGCTGGGGCTGATGTTTAAAAGGAATATCCCTTGGCACATAAAAAATCAAAGGTGTGAAAGACAGAAATAGTGCAGTCAGTGAATAACCAGGTTCGGTAATACAAAGAACTCCACTATAAGAAGTTGAACGAGAGGAGGCAGAGTCTGGCAGACCCTTATTCCTTATTCCTTCGCCCCGTAGCAGCACTCAAGCCCCAGCCAGGCCTTTCATACCAGGATGATGATGTCGTGTCTGTTAGTAACTTTGACTTTAAGGGGTGTATTCAGTAGGTGGATGAGCTTAGACATCCTGGGATGTTCCAGCCTATAACCCAGAGGATGGAGAGGATGAGGAAGCACCTCCAGGTGACTGTATTTGCCTCAGTAACCAACACCCACTATAGGTAGCACTAACGAACTTGATAATAATCTGGACCCCTTAACTTCTTATAACTCAAAATTAATGAAAGTAATCGGACTGATGTTTCCATCATTTGGGAAGAGCCCACCAGGAAATAGGTGTGGATATTTACAGCAAGTTTGCTCTAGGCGTTTTTGAGTTACAAAGAGGTCAGGGATCAAAATAATTGTCAAGTTCGTTGGCGCTACCTATAGCCATGGAATCCCGGTTACCTGTACATAATCCTCATAGAATTAACCTTATTATATGCATTATTCTATGTTATTGTATGAATGAGTATGCCTGAGTGCTATTTAATGTGGGTATTTGTTACCTTCCAAAGTCTAACCTATAAAATCAAGCTCAGCCATCCACCAAATTAGCTCTTTCTCATAGGTTACACGTTTCAAATAGTGTGAATTCAATTAGTGCAAGCTCGCGTATGCACCAAACTAGCGCTATTCGGGACCCTACTGTAGTTGGAAAAGGCTGATAACCAGATTTCATATCAGTACTGTATATATAAGACTCCAATACATCTGCCACTAAAGTGTTCGAGTGATGCCGGCTTTAAATGTTGGAAAGGGGATAACAATTAGGGTTAAGGTTGAATGATGGTTGAAGTTTTAATCGCATGTTTTTTATGGGGGTGGTGCAAATGGTTTAACATATATGATATTATTATGTTCATGTCTTATTTTGTGCAATATAGGTATATGCCTGCTTTTAATTTTTAGATATGAATTGAAGTACTGTATGCATTTTTTTCATTAACTAATTTAATGTTTTAATAATATATACTGTATGAATATACAGTACTACAATAATTACTATTCTTGGCTGTTACCAAAATTAAAATTTACTTAAATAATTGTATGTATATATTCAGGCACATACCCCACAGCTGGGGGTGGACGACTCGAGACAGAGCCTGAACAGGGACAACACAACACAATATAAAAAAAATATATATATCTATATATAAAAATTCACACACATTTAGGTCGCCCAGGAGAAGACCCAGAACCAAGGATCACTAAGGGCCTCTTATTCTGTCCCATTCGCTTTCCCTCGGGCAGCCTATATCTCATGTCTCCCTGGCCTGGCTAGGTAGTAGACTCCTGACATGATTTGTCTCTTCGGTTGCTGATGTGGCCGACCTGACTTGATTCCCTTCGGTAATGCATTTTTTGCATCTCTTTGTGATTTGTTTTCTACCTTAGTCCTGATCTTTCATTGTTTGCCCTTGGTCACTTCTTGGTTGGTGCTGCAGTGTAGCAGTTCTTGTCTCATCCTTCGGCCCTGCCCTATAAGAGCTCTGCTGTGGAGCTCATGTGGTCCAGCTGAACTGATGACATGGCGAGAAATGTTTGCGTGTCTTCGCCTTCCTAGATTTGTTCACCTTCTGCCCTTCCCTATCTATCTTGACTTGATTTGTTGTCCATCTTGATCTAATCCTTCGGGCCAGCCCTATGAGAGTTCTTTTGTGGAACTCAGTAGTCTGGTTAAACTAATCAATAAAACAAACATACTGATTACTGATTTATTTTACCATTGTAACAATTTCTAAGTCACTGTCATCTGCTTTCATGCATCGTTTGGGACTCAGGAAAATCAATACAAGCATTCGTAAGGCCTGCTTCAAGGCAGGAGTCACATGAATGTCTGGCTGTGTGTTCTTGTTGGTTATAATGACCACCCACAAAGACAACAAAACTTTCTCTAGCTCGGTTTGATGTGGTTTTAAGCCATATAATAGACCTTAGGCTTCACGAAAGCCATCCGTGTCTCACGGGGAAGACTCCTATTGGCTTCTGGAAGGGCATCCGGACTCATAGGGTTAAACAACCACGGTGACATTACGCAACCCTGTCGCAGACCTACATTTACCTCGAACCATTCACTCAACTCATTTCCTATTTTAACACACGTTCTGCTCTCTTCATTAAAACTCTTGATTGCTCTTAACAAATGTCCTCCAATTTCATAAATCCTTAGCACCTTCCACATCGCTTCTCGATCCACAAGATCATAAGCTTTTTCCAAATCTATAAAAGCCTAAAATATCTCCTTATGCTTCTCTAAATACTTTTTGCATAGCTGTCTTACTTCAAAAACCTGATCCACACACCCACTTCCCCTCCTAAAACTGCACTGCTCTTCTACTATTGCACCTTCTATATCTTTTATTATCCACTCTATGAACACCCTGCCATACAGCTTCCCAATAACTTATAATAAACTAATACCTCTATAACTTGAACACTCTTGCCAGTCTCCATTCCCCTTGTACAATGGCACAATACATCACTCCTCCAGTCTAGCAGTGCCATTGACATAACAAAGCACACATTGAATAGTCTCACCAGCCAATCTATTATCATATCTCCACCTTTCTTAATGTACTCCACAGCAATACCATCCATAGGCCTACCTTCTGCTTTGCCCGCTCTCATTTGTCTCACTGCTTTTTTCATCTCATTCTTCCCAATCCTCCCCCCTGGTACTACTCTCCTTGGCACGGTTGGGGGGCTTCGGGGCCGGCGACTGGGGCTTGATGGGGGAGGGTTAGGGTTATTTTCTGCCCTCTCCCCTCGACCTTTCGTCCTCAGCTTGACTAATTTTGAGTATTTTTTGTATTCCTCTTTCTATGTTTTTCCACTTCTATTCTTATTCTGTCCCATTCGGTTGTCCTCGAGCAGCCTATATCTCATGTCTCCCTGGCCTGGCTAGGTAGTAGACTCCTGACCTGATTTGTCTCTTCGGTTGCTGATGTGGCCGAGCTGACTTGATTCCATACGGTAATGCATTGTTTGCATCTCGCTGTGATTTTGTTCTACCTTAGTCCTGATCTTTCATTCTTCGCCCTTGATCACTTCTTGGTTGGTGCTGCAGTGTAGCAGTTCTTGCCTCATCCTTCGGCCCTGCCCTATAAGAGCTCTGCTGTGGAGCTCATGTGGTCCGGCTGAACTGATGAAATGGCGAGAAATGTCTGCGTTTCTTCACCTTCCTAGATTTGTTCACCTCCTGCCCTTCCCTATCTATCTTGACTTGATTAGTTGTCCATCTTGATCAAATCCTTCGGGCCAGCCCTATGAGAGTTCTTTTCTGGAACTCAGTGGTCTGGTTAAACTAATATTAAAGAAAAAAAAAAAAATCTTCCCAATCCTTTCATTCATTCCCTGCCACCTGGGTGGCCTGGGAAAAAAATATAACAAAATAATAAATTCTATCCATTCGGCCACATTTAGCCTACTGTTTTAAGACGTTTATCCCCATCCAGGTGTCGATTTCTTCCTGGCGAGCGATAGCAAGCCAGCATTGTATGGAGAAATCCGGCTTTGCCGGAGAAATTTTTCCATCGAAAACTGTATAAATTTTGACTGCTGTCAATTTTTTGGTTTTGTATTATGTTGTCTCGCTTACGCTCGCCAGGAAGAAAAAATAAACACCTGGATGGGGATAAAGGTCTTAAAACAGTAGGCTGAATGGGGCCGAATGGATACAACCCAAAGAGAGAGAACAAAAATTAGGTAGGCCCCCTTAATATTAACACTTGGTAACGGCAAGTAGTGATTATGGGTATTTTTACAGTGATCAAAATTAGAATAGGTGGCATATTTATTGCAGTGGCAACTTCGGAGCCGTTGACAGTGTAGCAAGTTATTTGTTTTCCCATTTGTTGTGATACAATTTTAAAATAATCTGAAAATAATGTCTATATTCTGTACCTGTATTGTGCAATAATTTATTAAATGGTGACTGACTTGTTATTTTGTCCTTATATTTAGTTTTGCAGTAAGGCTGGTTTTGGTATTAATATATAAGTATTGTAAATAGGTTAAATGGCTGGTGTCTTCACGTTTCAGTACTGATGATATCCTTTTTTACATTTTTCTCTGGATGAGTTTATTCAGTTTAGGAAGAACCACTAGCAATTACTGTACTGGCAATGCCACTTATTTACCGAGTTGTATCCTGATACAGTTTGAATAATAAAAAATAAAATATATGTAAATTCTATCAGTATTTTATGTCCACCTAGATTATTGACACGTACAGTCATAACCTTGGCGGGTGCCCAATCCCGAAAGGGGTTGAAATAGGGGAGCTATCCCCCGGCCAAAAGCGGCTTTCTAGGGCCTTTCCTAGCTGATGCCGAGAGGATTGGGTTCTAGTCATGTGGTGATGGGCTGGTCTATCAGAGTGAGAGCTGAGCGATCTCTGCCATACCCATAGCTTACTCTGACTGTTCCTTTTACTTATATATTTTCTAGATCTCAAGTGACTGCATCTCTTCCGTGGATTGACCTCCCAATCTACCAAGTTTGGAAGCTAAAGCATCACATTTTTCCTTTGCCCCTCAACTTTCTCTTCATAATTGCTGAGGGGCACAGGGCCCTGGGTTGGGCTTTGGTTTCCTGGGCGTTTCCGCACCCTCCTCAGTTCCCCGCCATGGAGTGGCTTCGGTCACCCAGGCTTTATTGTGGTCGGCAGGGAGGGTTCTGTTGGGGCGCTTGGTTATGGCCTTGGCCTTGCTCGGGGCCTTGGGGCTGTTCGGCCAGGCAGCTTGGGGAACAACAACAGTCATAACCTATAATTTGTTGAAAATCTTTACAATAATTTGTGTGAAATTTTGAGGGACGAGTCTTTCAATGGACCCAATTTTCTTTAGTGTGTCCCATAACATTTTGTGAATAAACATGAACGCACGGCTCTTGTGTCTACTAGGAGCCTCACAGGTACACCATTGATCTTGAGTTTAGTGTAAACAGGAGGAGGAGAATATAAAAGCTTATGTCCCCCCGCCATGGCTGAAATGGACGGATGGACGGAGGTCTCCTTAAAAATCCAGAGGGGCGGCTGCTGGAGTCTCTGGATCAGTCTCCATTTTTTCTTCTCGGAGGTCTTGTATGTTCTCCATTTCGCTCTGGTAGGCATCTTGGTCTTCTAGAGCATGAACGCCTCCTTGTTGTTTTTGTTGGCTCCTCTTCAATTGATCCCTTATGTCTTTGGATTCTTCTCGTCATTGCGATTCCAACGGTATAATTTTTTTTTTAATTTTTACCAATTTTTAGAAACCTAACCTAACCTAACCTAACATAGGTTAAGCCCAGGGAAATTGTTGATTTTGGTCAAATTTTGACTTTTCAAGATTCGGTATCTTTGGACCGAGTGAGCATCTATTGGTTCGAAACGTGTATTCGTACGTATGCGGCCTTGTGATAGTTAAAGTGGGCTGTCGTCCAGAAACAATACGCTCCCAATGTCCGGACCCTATCCAGGTGTCTCAGAAACTGCGGTTTCTGACTGTACATACATCCAAGAGTGAAACATTACTCTCAATCATTCTTCTATTCAACAGCTGAGCTCTGGAACTCTCTCCTTGAATCCATCTTTCCCTCATCCTATGACTTAAGTTGTTTCAAACTCCGTGTGTCCAGACATTTTGGCTCGAACGTTCCTTGATTTTGGCTCTGTCACTTTCAATTCTGGGGGAGGCACTCGTCACAGGCAGTTTTGGCTCTGTCACTTTCAACTCTGGGGGAGGCACTCGTCACAGGCAGTTTTCCCTTTTGTCTCCCTCATCCACATAGAGAACAACAAATACATAGGCCTACATACACATACATCGGGAAGAGAAATTAATTCAGTGCCGTGAATATTGAAACCCCTTCTGTACCGGCGACGTCTTTTTATTTATAATCCAGAAGAAAGTTATATTGACGGCACTGGTACCAGAAGGATGAATTATTGAGTCTCCAAAATGGCTACCACAAAAATAGATGTCCACTCTCCTCGCTTAACCCCTTCAGCACCACGACGTCTTTTTACCTTTTTATTTTTATTTTTTATTTTTTTATTTTTGCTATGTGAATGAGGGAGACAAAAGGCATAACTGCCTGCAGCGAGTGCCTCCCCCAGATTTCAAAGAGTGACAGGGCCGAAATCAAGGGACGTTCGACCTAAAATGCCTGGACACACAGAGTTTGAAGCAATTTAAGTCATAGGAAGAGGGAAAGACTGATTCTGGGAGAGAGTTCCAGAGCTCGGCAGTTGAATAAAAGAAATTCTGAGAATAGCATTTCACTCTTGGGTTGGAGAGTTGCACAGAGTAGGGGTGGGATTGTGTTGCAAGGCGAGTACTACGTAACCTACGTAGAGGAGGTGGTAAACACTGGGAAAGCTCCGAGGAACACTGATTATTGTAGTAGCGATAGAATACTGAGAGAGATGCAACATTGCGGCGAAGAGAGAGAGATTGCAGAGAATTGGTGAGTGGACGGGAGTTAATGATACGAAAGGCTTTCCTTTCTACTTTATCTAGGAGTGTAGTGTGAGAGGATCCTCCCCACACATGTGAACAATACTCAATACAAGAACGCACTGTGCCCCTGTACAGAGCAAGTAGCTGCGCAGGGGTAAAGAATCCCTTGAGGCACACCCAGCTTCTGGGAGGCTGCCTTAGCGAGACTGGTAACATGGTCTTTCCAAGTGAGAGCAGAAGAAAAAGAGACACCGAGAACATTGAGGGAAGATGAAGGGTTGATTTTTGTATTGTTGAAGAATAAGGGATAGTCCTCTGGAGGTTCCTGACGGGTAGTAAGATGGATAAATTGAGTTTTGGAAGCATTAAATGTAACAAGGTTTTCTCTACCCCAATTGGAAATAGTAGCTAGATCAGAAGATAAGCATTTTGTGGCTTCATTACGTATACTTTTGAGGGACTGCTGGCTGGGGCGTTCTGGAAAACTAATTGAGTGGTGTAAAGTAGAGTCGTCTGCATATGAATGGATGGGACTAGATGTAGCCTACAGTTGAGAAGATCATTTATGAAAATTAGAAAGAGAATAGGAGATAGGACAGAACCCTAAGGAACACCGGAGTTGATAGGATGAGGAATTGAGCGATGGCCGTCCACAACCGCAGCTATGGAACGGCCGGAAAGGAAATTAGAGACAAAGGCACAGATGGAGGGACAGAAACCGAAGGAGGGCAGTATGGAAATTAAAGATTTGTGCCAGACTCTATCGAAGGCCTTCGATATGTCTAGTGCAACAGAAAAAGTCTCGCTGAAGTCCCGAAAGTTGGATGACCAAGAGTTAGTAAGATATGAAAGAAGATCACCAGTAGAGCGACCCTTAACCTCTGAAGTGCGCATGGGGGTAATTGGAAACGTCCCCCTGTGCTGACGTATTTGAGGTGTTTCCGTCACTAAAATATTCATTGTGCCATTAATAGCATTAATACTTATCCATATGCGCCTATTATGGGTTGATTATAAAGGTATTAACCTGAAACAACAATAAAACGAGTGAAAACAGCGTTTGGATGGTCAAAATCGGAGATATAGCCCGCGAGTTGTATAATGTATGGGTGAGGCAAGCTGCTTTCCCGCCAATTTCCCCCAAGGCCACTGAGACACAGTCGATCGATACTCTCTCTCTCTCTCTTGCACTCGCTTGCCATCAGTGATGAGAACACCCTGCTTGCAACTCGCTAATGTTAGCACGAAAATATACCTCAGAATAAGGGAATAACAGGGAAAATAGGTGATAACTGAAGGAGAGGAGGAAAGTGGGGAAGGAGGGGAGGTAGAGGACTGAGATTTTGCATGGCCCAGGGGCCAAAAAAAAAAAAAAAAAAAAAATTCGATGTCAAAAGTTGATTTTTTTTTTTACTCACTCTTAAGAGTCTCCCCGCAGTCCGCCGGGGGAACTCTTAAGAGTCTCCCCGCAGTTCCCGGGTTAAGGAAGCCATACTGGCGATCTGAGAGCAGATTATGAGAAGAGAAATGCTTAAGAAATTTGGAAGCAAGGATATTTTCGAAAACTTTAGAGATACAAGAGATGAGAGCAATTGGACGATAGTTGGAGGGTTGAGAGAGAGATGATTTTATGCAGTTTAAGAAGGACCCATGTTATTGAGAGGGTATTTTGAGATCCTATGTACCCCTTTGAGTCCTACAAGTAGATAATACCATAAAGAAATTTGTCTAATGGTAACCAGAATAGGATGGAAATTATGTCATGGTGCTGAAGGGGTTAAGGCTCCCATACACTATCAATAATGGATGCGGAAACCTGATTGGCGAGACCATATGTAACCGCATCTAATACACGGTTTCAATCAATTGACCACTTGCGAGTTTCAGGCTATAAGGAAGTTGGAGCCATAAACATCGATATTAAACAGAAATACAATAATAATGTAGGTTTCTAATGAATAAAAGGTATGTTGAATTGGGTTTTATGTATTTATGAATGCACTATGACCATTTTATAGCTGGTAATTCTGCTAAATATCGATGGTTACAGCTCCAACTTCCTTATAGAACGAAACTCGCAAGTGGTCTATTGTGCAAGCTTCCATCACACCCATACACAACGGGTAAGCCTGCAAAAACACCTATACTGTAGTCTATTCGCTGTAAGTAGGCGAGCAATCATGACCTCTATTCTCTGTAACTCAAAAAGGGCTAGAGAAAATTGTCTGTGAATTTCCACATCTATTCCTTGACTGACTCTTCCCAAATGGTAGAAATATTAGCTCGATTACTCAAGTCGCTTTTGAGTTACAGAGGTTAGAGGTCATGATTTCTTGCCTACTTACAGCGAATAGACTATAGTTTGCATATTCATAGTACATGGAGGCCTTTATATTATAGGATCTCTATAGGTAGAATAATTTGTACCCTTTTCTAAATAAGTAGGCCAAAACTCTTGTACAGTAACCTCTATAACTCACAAACCACTTTTTTGTTTTATATGTGAGTGAGGGAGACAAAAGGCAGAACTGCCTGTAGCAAGTGCCTCCCCCAGAGTTGAAAGAGTGACAGGGCCAAAATCAAGGGACGTTCGAGCCCAAATGCATAAACACACGGAGTTTGAAGCAATTTAAGTCATAGGAGGGAAATACTGATTCTGGGAGAGAGTTCCAGAGCTCAGCTGTTAAATAGAAGAAAGACAGAGTAATGTTTCACTCTTGGGTTGGAGAGTTGCACAGAGTAGGGGTGGGATTGTTGCAAGACGGGTGCTACATGCTCTACGAAGAGGAGGTGGTAGGCTATACACTGAGAGAGCTCTGAGGAACACTGATTATTGTAGTAGCGATAGAATAGTGAGAGGGATGCAACATTGCGGTGAAGAGAGAGAGACTGCAAGTAATCAAGCTAATATTTCTACCATTTGGGAAGGGTTAGCCAAAACGTCCGTGGCCAAAACATCCGTGACCAAAATATTCGTACATTAAATTTAGATGGGACAATGGCTAACATTTTTTACTTTGTATATTTTCCGCTGAGGGTAAATTGCCATGATTACTCGGCGGAAATCTTGTACCGAAATATGTTGTTATTAATTCCTGTACCGGCGACATATTTATTACTGGATTCTAGCTATATTTAGACCATTTTGTGCAGTTTAAAAAGGATCTGTGGTGGTAAAAAGGGTTCAATGAGATAGTTCGAAGCCAGTTAATTGCTGGAGGCCCTTTTTAAAACTGAATAAAATTGTCTAATAGAACCCTTTAACCCTTTCGCTGCGGGTGATGTTCCGGAACGTCCTGGCAAGTTACAGCAATTTCCAGGCTTTAAAAGCCTGTAAAAACCTTAAAAATCGAGTGTCAGTGGGCGGGAGCGTAAGGGGCCCACCTCCGACCCTCAGAGCACCGAGCGGCTCACTGATGTTGAGTGTGTCTCGCGTGGGCCTCTCTGTCTCTCAACAGTGTAGCCATGCGAGCGAATGTTACATAATAGCGGGTTTCCCGCGTTTCACTGGCACCACTGCGGGTGAACCAGACCACGTACGGGGCCCGTTCTGGTGTCATTTTGAAGCTATACTCGCCTAGTTTTCGGCAGAATACACTTCATTTAATGCAGATGCTTGATTTATCATTCAGGAGTGCCTGAATATGCCCTAAATAGCCCAAAATAGGCCGCAGCCAAAGGGTTAAGACGTCACCGGTAAAGATGGGGTTAAGTCTCGAGATAGGCCTATAATTTGCTAAGGGGTTCAATTTACCATCAGCTGGGTAGAAAATAGACTAGCCATCAATTAAATTAATTGGACAAAAAGGTTTGTCCCATGGCTTCCGTGAGCGCTCCGATTCCGTGGTTCACAACGCAATGGTTTCAAACATGGTGGTTACTGTAAATTTTTTTGTTTATTTCTTATAGATGGCTGATTTGTCGCTTGATTCATGGTTTCCAACATGGTGGTTGCTGTAAATGGATTTGGCTTCATTTCACCGATTTCCACTGGATTTTCGGTGCTTTGTTCCTTATAGAGGGCTCATTTTAAGCCTGGTTCATGGGTTACGATATGGCTACTGTAAAGGAGTTGGTTTATTCTTTATAGACTGATTGACACTTCATTCATGATTCCAACATGGTGGTTAGTGTAAAGGATTTGGGTCTATTCCTTATAGATGGCTGATTTGACGCCTGTGATATTTTGCTTTCTGTGCTTTCATCGGCTCGTAATCGCAAAACCTCTCCCGTATTATCTTGTTACTTATGGCTAAAACATATCAGCCAGGCATCACAAATTACCCCAATTATTATACTATGTAATTTATTAATCAGCAGCGATGGCCAAATCCCAAATTAATATTATATAATCGCGGATGCGTAAACAAAATCCCGCGCGTTCTCCAATAGGATGTCAGGATTCCCGTCACGTGACTTTGAATCTCTTGTAGCACCTTGTAAATGTCTTAAATCAACATAATAGAGCTTCATAGAACTCTCCACTAATAGAAAAGTGAAAATATACACGTAGGCCATTATGAAAATACCGCCAAAAGTCCCGAAAACCCCAAAATTACAGTAAAACCAAAGGAATTACTTCAGCCAATAGAAAGCCAGAATGGAGTCACGTGATGAAGGCTACTTCATTAAATCTTCTAAATCACTTAAATACACCGAATCATGCCATCCAGGTTAGCCAGGCAAGGATATATATGAGTATTCTATATGGGTATCCATTAAAATCACGAAAGAATAAGGTGGAAAGGGGAGAAATACGGAAAAGATTAGAGATGACATCATGAAACCAAGGTGATAACGAACCAGACGGAAATTGTCGCGCTCCATTTCTTCGCCATCCGTCAGTCTGAGAGGTTGTGTGCTGATCCACGCTCCGCCGAGCATTGGTTCGTATGATGTGGTTTTTTTGTGGATTCCCTTCTCCCTCGTGGTTAAGCCTCATTAGTGTTGGCATTTTAAGACTTTTTTTTGTTTTATTTCCTAATTTGTTTTGGCCGTTTTAAGACCTTTCGCCCCATTTCTTTGTCAAACTGTTACTCTAGGCCTTTCGTGCCATTTAGGCGTCATTTTAGTATTCCTGGCGAGCCTTGACCCATTCTGGACAGGCGACGTTCTTTCACCATATTCTGGCAACTTAGATAATTTCATTCAACTTAGGAAGGATGTGGTAGCTTAATGGATATTTAGTGGCCTGGTAAATTGCTAGAGGTCCTTCTCAAGCTGACTGAAATCCTCCAATTATTAGTTGCCAGAATAGCCTAGGCCTATAACGAAAATTACGTCACCGGAAATTTAGGAGGAACAAAGGCAGATATTACTTATATTTTTTATTTGGCTAGGCTAGGCCTATGCTAATTTTATTTGTAGCCTAGCCTAGTCTATGCATTTTTTTTTTTTTTTTTTTTAACCTTGAGACATGACAAATTATGGTCACTTAACCCTTTCAGTACCGGTAGGCCTAATTTCGGCAAGAATGTAGTTACCGGGTGTAGGCTAGCGCCCGTTTTGTTTACACTACGCGGAAGCTCACCATCATGTTCCAGTCTATTTTGACTGCCAGTTCAGTTTCAGTTTCTATGGAGCTCGTCCTGGAATCTTTACGACTCTGAACCTCACGATTCTATACAGGACTGGCCATTTGTATCGGCACTAGCTCTGAGAAGAGTGTTGAGAGGGGAGAAGGGGTGTTGGAGAGAGAGGAAGCTGTTGGAGTGGCTTTGTTATGTGTGTTTAGTCTGTATACGTCGTCAGGATGTCCCCTGACTGGGTGCGAGCATGTGAAACATGCTAGGACGTACTACCACACCCACTAAATGTCCGCCGTGGCAGGGATTCGATCCCGGGTCTTGCAGATTCACACGTGAGCGTGCTCACCACTGGACCACCACGGCTCCAACCTTTGGATACAAAAATAAATGATAATATTCAAGGACACTAGTGCGACGTTATGAGAAAATTATAAATCTACAGTTATACTACCCCTATTTTGTCGCTATTCTGTTTACTAATAGGTTATTATTATTAGTAGTAGACTTAGTATGGTTTGATGATGCACGGAAATGTATATTTGACTTGAAATAGATACATTGAAGTATTACAAACCTTCGCGAACCCATAAACAGGGAACATGAGCTGGGTTTAGACCGGTCGCGAGACAGGTTAGGTTAGGCTAAAGTTAAAAATACTAAAATGCGACGGTCCTCGGTATTAAACAACACTGTATATCAAATAAAGATAAATTTACAGTTATACTACCCCTATTTTGTCGCTATTCTGTTGGTACTAATGGGTTAATATTATTAGTAGTAGACTTAGTATGGTTTGATGATGCGCGGAAATGTATATTTGACTTGAAATAGATACATTGAAGTATTACAAACCTTCGCAAACCCATAAACAGGGAACGTGAGCAGGGTTTAGACCGTCGCGCACCCATAAACGGAACGTGAGGGGGAGTTTAGACCGTCGCGGAAACAGGTTAGGTTAGGTTAGGCTAATGTTAAAAATACTAAAATGTGACGGTCCTCGGTATTAAACAACACTGTATATAAAATAAAAAAATAAAAACAACAAATTACCTGAAAAACTCCTATCTGGTTGGTGATAATTTTTTATAAAAATAAGTTTTTTTCCAGTTTCCGCGTCTGCTGAACCATCTAAAAACACGCTAGAAAGCGTGTTTTTGAAGGGGGGAGGGGTAGTATAACTGTAGATTTACCGAAACCATTTATTAGGGAAAATAGGCACCAATAGATTCGCCATATTTTCTCCATATAGTCCGCATGGAGGATTTTCGGTAACAAATTGAAAAATACCCACTTCACAGACAAATACACCAAAAATCGGTCAATATACAGGAGGCGCTACAATATAGGTAGCAAAATTCTAATGGTAGTTTTGGGTTCCTATCATCATATGCTTCATTTCTATATACTTTTTATCCCCGGGAAAAAAAAAAATCTTGGGTTTTTTATTTTTGTCTTGGATTTTTTTTTTTTTTTATTAACCTAACCAAAAAACCTAACCTAACCTAACCTAAATGTATTTGGGGGCTATTAGGTTAGGTTAATTACCAAAACAAAAAATCCCAAGAAAATAAATGAAAAATACCAAGATTTTTTTGTTTTTCCTGGGGATAAAAAGTATATAGAAATGAAGCATATGATTCCTATCAAGTGATAGGAAATCTACTGTTCAAAGAAGAAAACCAGGAACGAGTGAAGAAGATGTTATATGGTATGTGGAGAACAAGAACCAAGAAAATGAAGGAGCTGGAATAAGAAGAAATAGATTATAATGCAACATAGAGAAAAGAGAAAAAGAAATACAATATAATATAACAGAGCACGTCACAAAAGGAAAATTACAAGAACCTCTCAGGGAAGTGCTGTTGTTAAGGCATTACTTCCCGAACGATATCTGATCTGATCTGATAGGAACCCAAAACTACCATTAGAATTTTGCTACCTATATTGTAGCGCCTCCTGTATATTGACCCAAAAATCTAAGTCAAAGCGGGGGTGTGGGGGCAGCAGCCCCCACCTATAATACTAGGATAGGTTAGGTTAGGCTAATGTCCTTTCAAAGGGGTATAGGCTAGTAAACACTAAGATAGCCTATACCCGGTCAGAGGTGTCAAGGTGTTCTGTGGGGTGCTGAATGAAAGGCTGAAAGGGATCTTTGAAAGGAACAGAGTGATGGGAGAAGAACAGAATGGGTTTCGAGTGGACAGAAGAGGGGAAGATAACATGTTCGTAGTGAGAGAAGTGATAGAGAATACGAAAAAGTCCGGACGGAAGGGATACTTCGCCTTCCTAGACATAGAGAAAGCATATGACAGAGTGAACAGGTACAAGTTGTGTAGGCTGCTTGAAACAGTAGGTGTGAGTGAAAAGATAATAAATATCATAAGAAGTATGTATGAGAATACCAGGGCTAGATACAGTATGGGGGATATAGAGACAGACTGGGTCGAAAACAAGCGGGGAGTTAGACAGGGCTGTGGGCTATCCCCCCTCCTGTTTGGGATGTACACAGAGGAACTAGCTGCAAGAATGAAAGAAGCCGGCAGGGGAACACTAATTGGGAACGAACGTCTGGGTATCTTGCTATATGCAGATGATGTAGTGATCATGAGCGACAACCGAGAGGATCTGCAGAGGATGCTAGATGTGGTGTCCGAATATGGGAATGATCTGAATGTGAGCTTTAGCAGGGAGAAAAGTAAAGTACTAGTAGTGAATGGAGATGAAACGGATGTGGGTGCGACGTGGCTACTTGGGAATAATATTATTGCCCAAACAAATTAATACAAGTACCTGGGAATGACTGGATGCAAGAGGATGCGAGAAAACAAAAGATGAGAGACTTACAAGAGCGAGCCAGTGGGTGGGAAGACTTGGCAGTGCTGCAAGGTGTAGAGCGAACAAGTATGAAGTAGTGCGAGGAGTATGGAAAGGTATGGCGGTGCCAGGCCTGATGTATGGTCTGGAAACCATCCCGTGGACAACGAATGACACGGCAAAGCTGGAAGTTGCCCAGAATAGGGTCGGAAGGCTCGCACTGGGAGCGAACAAGTACACTGCAGTAGAAGCCTTGAGAGGTGACGCGGGGTGGAGCTCCTTTGAAGAAAGAATAGACAAGGGAGTCCTACGGTACCGGGTCAGACTGGAAAAAATGAATGGTGATAGATGGGCTAAGGAGAGCAGTAAATGGAACAAGATGTGCGACAGAAAGATAGAAAAGTACGGAATGCGTGGTATCATGATGGGGGAAAGTATGGAAATGTGGAGCCATGAGAGATGGAAGAAAGAGATCGGCAAACGGGTACAAAGCGTAGCAAGGGACGAATGGGCGGGGAATATGAGAAACAAGAGTTCACTAGAATGGTACATGTGTAAGCAACAGCCAAGAAGGGAGCCATTCTACGATGGGAGCATCGGAGGTGAACTCCTCTTCAAGGCCCGAACTAAGTCGCTTGAGCTGAACAGCAGAACATATAGATGGTCAAATGAAGGCAACAAGGCATGCAAGATGTGCGAGAGCGGGGAGGATGAGACTGTGGAGCATATCCTCCTAAAGTGCAGAAAATATGAAGGAGAAAGGTGGGTAATGCTAAGATCCATAGTGCAAGAGATTGGTGCGGAGGAATGGAATGCAGTGGTAGGAAGGTATGAATGGGGGCTCGACGGAATAGTGATCTACCTGCTTGGCCTGAACGACCTAAACATGTGGAATGAGACCACTGCACGGAGTGTTAAGGACTACCTAAAGGGAGTGTGGAGGAAAAGATCAGCCTCACAATAGTGAGGCTTGGGTGAGAATGCCCACGGGGAACAATCTTCTTTTATTCTCAACCTGTCCTTTTCCATTATAGTTTATAAGTTTATCCTAGGAGAGAGAGCCGATACTAAGGCCACACCTCGACCAGTCGAGCGTGACTCTCGCACCAAGACCAAGAAGAAGAGTCCTGCAGTAGTCTCCTTGAATGCTACCACCTAACAACCTAACCTAACCTGGGGGCTGCTGCCCCCAGACCCCCCAGGGTTAGTATTGATATAGAATATGACAAAATACTAAAATTAGCCTACGGTAAAAAAATGAAAAATATTAGTGCTCAGCTGATCCAAGATGGCCGCCATCACCCTTATTTAACCCACAAAGTCTAAGGAAAAATAATTTAATATGCAGCGGTAAAGACATAAGCCTATATTGTGGTGACTAATACTCTATGACAAAGCTATAGTATACATTTAGAACATTATATCCCATACGTGACCTAAAATCCAGTTTGTCCGATTTATTTTGTATGTCGGTAGTGGTACACCCGGTAACTACATGCTTCCCCTAATGTCTTATTATTTGATTTAATGGTCAATATACAGGAGGCGCTACAATATAGGTAGCAAAATTCTAATGGTATTTTGGGTTCCTATCATCATATGCTTCTTTTCTATATACTTTTTATCCCCGGGGGAAAAAAAAAATCTTGGGATTTTTCATTTATTTAGGGATTTTTTGTTTTGGTCATTAACCTAACCAAAAAACCTAACCTAACCTAACCTAACCTAACCTAATAGCCCCCAAATACATTTAGGTTAGGTTAGGTTAGGTTAATACAAAAAATAAAAACAAAATCCAAGAAAAAAATAAAAAACCAAAGATTTTTTGTTTTTTTTCCCGGGGATAAAAAGTATATAGAAATGAAGCATATGATGATAGGAACACAAAACTACCATTAGAATTTTGCTACCTATATTGTAGCGCCTCCTGTATATTGACCGATTTAATTTCAGTACTGGTGATGTCATTTATAATTAGGGTTGGGTGGGAGAGGGATCTGGGAAAAACTCCATTTATTGGTCACCAATTTTCCCATGGATTTTTTTATTTTCCCCTGTTAGTTTTCATCAATATATAGTGTTTAGAAATAATTAGAACCCTCGGCGAAACCGTTTTCCCCATTATACAACGATCTTAAGACACGCCGCCCGATAGTGGGGAGGGCTATGAAGTACAGGGAAAATGAGGGGTTAAATGCGTAAAACGGCGATACAAACGTATTCAAGCAAAACTTGGCTCGGGTTTGAAGGTATTTCAAAGGCCTAAAACCCAATATTTCGAAAACCCGAGCCAAGTTTTGGCCAAAGCTGGCTCGGATTTTGCGAGTTTGTAGACAACAAATGACAGTAACCTCATTTAGAAATTTGGCTCATGTTTCCCAAAATTGCAAACCCATAAAACCCGAATTTTGGAAAACCCGAATTTTGGAAAACCCGAGCCAAGTTTTGGGAAAAGTTGGCTCTGATTTTGCGAGTTTTAAGAGTAAACAAATTACACTAACCTAATTTCGATTTTTGGCTCATGTTAAGCTATCATAGTGTTTACAAGCCTATACCCCTTTGAAAAGACATTAGCCTAACCTAACATTTTTTTTTTTTTTTTTTTTTTTTTTCTTCTATATTTCAACTTACTTCCTCTCGGGCATAGGCTGAGAGCCTTAACATTCACCGCTTTACAATGAACAGTGAAGCCTGTGAGGTCTTGTTCCAGTCTAGGGAGTGAGACATGTGAAGCACGTAGAGTACAACGAGCACCTGCCATCTTGCCTTCACATGAGGCACGGTGCTCACTCATGGCCCGAAACGACCCCATCTCTGAAGCCATCTCGTTCCCGTGCTTCACTGTCTCACCCCCTACACTCGGACTCTCACACTTACACACACACAACGCCACCTGTTGAGCAGATAACTCACCAGGCATTGCACCCCTATAGCATATTTTGAATATGGGAATATTCATACAGTGCTATTTAATCAGGGAACAATGAGGGTATTTTATTGACGTTTCGGTGGGCTTGTGGTAATGTACTGATACCAGGTACAGCACAAATTCCATCCCAATAATATCTTCCCATTGATACATCGGGATTTGAACCCGGGACCTTTGGATTACCAGGCCAGTGGCAAGACCACTCCACCACACCTAACCTATCCTAGTATTATGGGTGGGGGCTGCTGCCCCCACACCCCCGCTATTTGCATCTTTGACAGATTGTTTGTGTATTTGTCTGTGAAAAGGGGGTAATTGTTTAGTGTATGGCCTGCTAAAGAAAATGGATTTTTGAGCACTGACTAAACCAAATGTTCACTACTGTATTTACATAGCTGGTCATTAACCTAACCTAACCTAAGGTAACCTGGGCATCCTGGGGGCTGCTGCCCCCAGACCCCCGCTGGTCTTGGGATGAAACGTGATAAAAAACACATATTTCTTACCTCATTATTCAAAGTTTTGTATTTGGTTTAATATACACTACCCAGGTCATTTGAACAGTTCTATTGCTTCTATATATCATATAATACACCATAGAATACGTTTTTAATAACTAGAAAAAAAGAGGACTTTGATTAAACAATTACGGAAATACCTTAAAACACGAGCCAAGTTTTGCTTAAATAATTTTGTTTTCGCCGTTTTTAAACCCGCGAAAATATGAAAGCGTAATTGCATACCTTATTGAGATGTGGAGGGAGTAGGTGGGGAAGAGATGCGTCCATGTTTTAGACGAGGAGTTACGACGAGTACACTTTACACTTTGATACACTTTGTTGTATTCTGTCCGTTAGTGACAGTTGAGCTGGGGCTCCACTGCGACCAGGCAGCTCCCTTTCTTCCACTCTCCATTCCAGAAGTCGGTGGAGTTGGTGCTGGGGTATCCTGGTGTTGGTGGCCGGTCCGGTATTTTGGCCAGCCACATGTCCCAAGTGTTTCTTGAAGGTGTCTGGAGACACCTCGGTCATGTTCCTGAGAGGGGCTGGTATACAGTTGAACAGTCTGGTTCCATTGTATGTAAAGCTGTGATGGATCAGGGATTTGATTTTTTGTGTTGATCCCGGCGTAGTCCTCACATAGCACAGCCTCCCTCGCCTTTGGTGTTGAGTCTCTTGGATGTTTGGATTTGGTACCTTTTTTTCCAAAATCTTCCAGACGTAGATGATGATGTATCTCTCCCTACGTCTTTGAAGTGAGTACAGCTGCAGCTCCTTGAGTCTCTCCCAGTAGTTAAAGTGTTGAAACCCATGGATTTTACTGGCGAATGTCCTCTGGGTGGCTTCAATTTCTGTTATTTCTCCTACTTTTTGGGGAGACCAGAGCTGAGAGCAGTACTCCAGTTGTGGTAGGACCAGTGACTTCCACAGTGTTAACATACACCTCTCATTTCTTGTGTGGAAGGTTCTCAGGATCCAGCCTGCTATTTGTTTTGCTGTTGTTGTGGCAATATGCTGGGAAAAAGTGGCGTCACTGCTCATATTTACTCCCAAGTCCTTCACTGTGTCCTTGGCAGTAATTTCTTGCTGTCCACTTTTGTAGTTGGTGTCGTTTTGTAGTGCTCTCTTGTTCCCGTACCTTAGAAGCTCGAACTTGTCTCCGTTTAGGGCCATGTTGTTTTCTTCTGCCCACTTCAGGATTTTGTCCAAGTCTTGTTGTAGTAGCTGAGCATCATGCTGTGAGGTGATTTTCTTCATGAGTCTGGTGTCGTCTGCAAACGATGAGGCTGTTGAGTGTTCCAGGTCCCTGTCGATGTCTCCTATCATGATGAGGAATAGGAGAGGTCCCAGTACTGATCCTTGTGGTACTCCACTGATGACCCCACCTGCTTCTGATAGGCTTCCTTGAACCGTGACTCTTTGTTTTCTGTTGGTGATGAAGCTGTGGAGCCATCTTCCAAGGTCTCCCCCTATTCCCAGTGATTTGAGTTTATGTAGAAGGATCCCATGGTCCACCTTGTCAAAAGCTTTGGCGAAATCTAGATATATGACGTCTACATTTTCTCCGTCTTGAATATCTTGTAGGATTTTGTCGTAGTGTGATAGTAGTTGTGAAAGGCAGGAGCGGCCTTGTCTAAAGCCATGTTGCCCCTCGTTGAATGCCTCGTTATCTTCCAGGAAGCTGACCATCTTATCTCGTATTGTTCTTTCTATGATTTTAATAAGATGTGACGTCAGCACCACTGGTCTGTAATTTTTGGCTATGCCTTTACTACCCCCTTTGTGTATTGGTGTGACATTACCTTCTTTTAGGGATTGTGGTACATATCCAGTTTGGAGGGACTTGCTCCACAGCAGTTTTAGAGGCAAGGCTAGCTGATGTTTGCAGTTTTTTAGCAGTTGGGCATGAAAGCCGTCTGGTCCTGCCGCAGAGTTTGGTCAAATCTTGTCGATGGCTGCGATTATGACCTCTGTTGATACTGTTACCGAGGAGAGTTGATGTGGTGTCCCTGGAGCGTTGCCAAAGAAAGTTGTTGCATTCTCGATTTTCTTGTCTTCATTTGGCGGGCTGAAGACACTTTCGTACTGCTGTTTGAGTATCTTGGCCATTTCGGTTGGGTCACTCAAGTTCGCCCGTAGGTTTTGCAAGTGGTCCTATTGTTGAGGTGTTCCTGAGTCTCCTTTTTGCGTATGCATAGAAGAATTTGCTATTTACTCGTATGTTTGCAACTGCTTGGAGTTCTTCGCGTGTTCTTTGCTCTTGGTGTGACTGGATGAGTTTACGTTCAACTTCATCGAGCTCTTCTTGTAGTTTGGTGATATTGTGCGCATAGCTGGTCTTCCTTTGCTTGGCTCTCAAGTACGTCCTTTTCTTCATTAGTATTTTTCTATCTCTGGGAATCTGCTTGATCTGCTTCCTGCTTGATTTGGGTGGTATGGTGTTTTTACAGGTCTCCAGGCATTGTTTCTGGAGGATACTGAGAGTTTCGTCGACTTTTTTATCTTCGAATAGTGCCCTCCAATCCGTTACTGCCAGTTCTGCTCTCAGTCTGTCCCAGTCTATATCTTTGCTGTAGAAGTTGAGATCTTTCAGAGAGGTGCAGGGTATTTGGCTTGATTCCTGTTGACATCTTCTTGGTGGTGTGGGGGTTCTAACTTTGATGAGGCTGTGGTCGGACATTATAGTTTTTACAGTTTCGTACGAGTGTACCAGGTCGAAGTTGTTGCCAAATAGTAAGTCCAGTGTGTTGTTGCCTCTTGTAGGTTCCTCGATGTATTGCTTCATGTATGCAGTGTCCATGATCGTCATTAGCTCCTTGGCTTGCTGTTTTTCATCCCTGGTTCCTCCGTCTATTTTCATGGTTGCCCAATTGATGATGGGCAGGTTGAAATCTCCTGTGATGATGACATCTGTAGCGGGAGTTGGCAGATTTTGTAGGAGTGATTGTATCTTCTCTGTGACCTCCTTGAAAATTTCCCCTGTGGTGTTTGGAGGTCGGTACAAAATTATGATGAGCATGTCGGTTTGTCTTATGTGTACTGCTAGTAGCTCTGTTGTGCCGTTTGAGAATGCAACTAAAGTTTCGGTATTTGCAGCCATATCCTCCCTTAGGTAGAGTGCTACTCCTCCGTGGCTTCTGTCGGCTCTGAATAGAGTGAAATTATGGATATTGATCTCTGCATCCAAAATGTTTTCGTTCAAGTGTGTTTCTGTGAGGGCTAGAAAAATTGAGTTATCTTCCTCTGCAATTTCTTCCAAAATGGGGACTTTACATTGATTGTTTCGTGGGTAAAGTCCTCTGATGTTGCCCACAAAAAAACTAGTTAGTGGTAGTTGCACCTTCCTCTGTGGTTCATGTCTGGCCCCTCGGTTTGGGCTAGGAATCTCTCCATTATCACTTGAGACCGTTTTTCCACTTCCAGAAGACGTCCCATTACTACCTCTAAAAAAGCACCTTTGTCGAGCATAGCCGTGTGTACCGCTGCTGGTCTGACCTTGTGAGTTTGCTGGATGGTTGGCCAGCTTCTGAGGGCATTGCATTGGCTTTCTAATTTTTCCTCATGAGTTGGTGTGTAGGCAAATTCCCTTTGGATGTGTCCTGTAGCGTGTTCCCTTGGTTTGTTGAAGTTGTTTCTGGGCGTCAGTATTTTGGTTCCCTTGATGTGTGGAAGATTGCAGTCTCTCATAGTACATGCCCTTTTGTTGAGCGAGATTCTGCATACATATGGGTGGTAGTCGATGCACTTCCATCCACGCTTGCAACCGATCCTTTCATCCCGCCCGTGCTTCATGAATTTTGCACATATTTTTGGGTGGTCTTGTTTGCATCCCATGCCCACTACTCCATATCGGCATTCATTTCTTAGGTAGAAATTGCATACTTCCATGCTTTTCCTCCTAATATAAGTGCCCCTGTTTTCAGCTCTGGGCCTAGGTCTCCATGAATTTGAATTTACAGCACCAGCCTCACCTGTTCTTCTGTATGTAGGAGCATTATGGCTGCATCCGTTGCATGTGGGGTGTGTGCTCGTTGGGGTCCCCGACCTCACCTGTCTTGCTGCATTTTGAGGAGGCTCTGCCGTGTCTGCTAGTGTTGCGGGGGGGGGGGCATCTGGCATTGTGATGCTAATATTTTCTGGTGTGTTCCCCAGACCTAGATCTAGGCCTATAGCCATGTTTGTTGTGGTACTGGTATGGGGGTTGTCACAGTCACTCTTGCCTACGGCTACTTCTGGGCTTTTGGGTAGGCCTTGGCCTAGGTCAGTGTCCCCAGTTAATTCCTTGGTTGTTGGTGTATTGTCAGCTGGCGTGTTGGTGACAGCTTTGTTGCTCTGGGGCTGAACAGGGATTTTTCTTACCTTACTTATCGCTCCAGAATCGGTTAGTCGTTCCTTGTGTTCGAGAACGGCTGCTTCTGCCTCGGCCACCCACTCACCCTTTGTGTCAACTTTGTTAGGCAGCATGTTTTGCACATGAATTTTCTTTGCGTTTTTGCATAGTTGAGAATTTGATAGGCAGGGAGTTCTGTGCAGAAATAGTGCAGCCATTCCCGGCAGGAGTCGCATTGGATTGCATTTTTTCACCTGCGAACTTGATTCCGCAGTCGGGGCACTCTGGGTCGGATTTGTTTTGATCCCCGTCCATTGTTGGCGTCATGTTCGTAGTCACTGTTTTTTTTTCTTATTTTCACTTCAATCCTTCTGTTTCGGACTTTGTTTCTTGTATGTGTGCACTCACTAAGTGTTTATGTAGGTTATTCGGTCTTTGGTAATCACCGATTGCACTTTCTTTACGAGAAACACCTGATAATGTATGGAGCTACAGTGTGACGTGGCCTTGACCTTGACGCGTCCTAGCCTAGATGAAGTAGTGGTTTTATTTAAAAACCAATAATGACCACATCGCCACTGGTCTGGCGGTTCATAATAGTAACATTCGTTTGAGCAGTTTGCAGGAAACAGAGGTAGGCAAACAACCATGGTCAGTAAAAACCTTAAGGGCTGCACTATTGTTCCTTGTAGTGTCAATAATCACTGAATGTGGGAGGGGTGAACAACCATTACAAGCGGCATTCATGACTAAAGTGAGGAGAGACTTAAATGAAGGTATGTATCTGTGATTGGTTCAGTGCAATGACGTAATAAAGGTCAATAAACTCACCTGATAGGTTGCTGGTTGTATGCGTGACGGAATCTATGAGTTTAATGACGTGGTCAGAAGAAAAAAAAAATAAGAATCCAGAAGTGTCTCGTGACATATTGCGCAGGAGTTAGGAAATGAAACTCAGTATTTCCAATGAGGATTGGCAGATGGCGTGATAGTATTACAAAAGTTGAAGGATAGAGCTCTCCATTTCACGAAAAAATGGCGTCGCTGAAAGCCGCGCCGTCTATAAGAGAGTATTGACAACCGTTTTACGGTAGGTAGACATGTTGTTACCGTTTTTTTTTAATAGGTTTTGCCGAGGGTTGAAACTAATTTTAATATGATGCTTAGAGCATATAGATTCCATATCTGTCTTCAAATATGTCAAAATAATTGGTGACCAATAAATGGAGTTATACTGGGATCGGCCTTGTGTGGGCCAATCGGCTTTCTGCAGACTCCCATTTTCTTATGTTTTTATTTCAGTAGGCCTACCGGCTGATGTTTTTTTTTTTTCAGCTACCGTACTTATAGACGATTTTGTGATGCTCAGGAAGGAATAAGATGATGGTAGAATGTTGGTAATACGATAAGAGTGCTTTTTATTCGATTTCCGCTACAGTTAGATGCTTTTATGAAGGGTATGTGGTAGCTAAAAAGATTGATAGCCTAGTTTGCAGCCTTTTAACCCCTAACTAGCGGTGCGCAACATAAGTCGAGTATAATAAATCTGGACTATCTGGCGGCGCTCGACATAGGTCGTGTGGCAATTTCAGCACGTAATGTTGCTGAGAGAGAGAGACAAGTGGTGGCAGGAGAGTAGCGAGCGTATGACTGCTCCAGACCACCGCGGCGAACCTACTGACACGAATCCTCCCTCCCTCTCTCACTCGCTACATACTGAATTTTATGGGGAAAGTACCGAATTACATGCTTTTTGCACTCGCATTGCGCGGTTGTTGCAAGAAAACTAGCCATCATAAAAGGATCGTTATGGTGTCATTGGAAAGCTCTGTTTATGCCCTTTCAGGGATAGATACTTGTTTTACGCTCTGGGTCTTATTTAGGCATGAAAATGATCACGTAAACAGCCCTATTTTGGCTAAAAACACCCCGCTGGGCGGTACATATAAATAAACCGCTAGCCCGCTAATCTAGTGTTAATGTGTAGAAGTCCTTCCTAAGCTGAATAAAAGTCAGAACCGTTCAAGAAGACATCGGCCTTATTTACCATGTTTCTTATATTTTAAAGGAATAGCCTAGTTTTTTGTTCATGGTTTGAGTGGAGGATTTGAATTAACTTAGCCTACCCAGTATCCATCAATCTGAAGATACGGCGTCAAATGGTGCCATTTATTAGGTGAATCGCGCTTTTACAGTAGGTGAGGGAAATTGGGGGGTAAATTGGATAGCCTACTTGATGGGTTTAGGGGGGGCATTGCTCCCCCCCCCCCCCCCCACTTATCCTCGTATATTGATCTGTAAAGGGGCAAAAACAGGTTGCCGGTGAGTCAAGCTCGCGGCATTTATTGGGTGAATCGCGCTTTTGAAAAGACCTGCCGCATCCTACAAAACAAGGCGGTAGACGAAATGCTTTGTTTCGGTCGGGACTTTAATGATTTTAGGAGTTATTTTTTGGTTAATTTGGGATTTTTCAAGTTGTCGATAATTAAATTTGGCAAGGATGTAGTATTCGGGCGTACTGCATTACCGCCGCTAATTAACCTATTGGCTACGCGAGACATTCCGGAATGTCATGGCAATTTACAGGCTTTTAACACCCCAGCCGACATATGTCGAGCGAGAGAACCATGGCCACCCATGCGGGGCCCGACATGTCGCAAGGGATGTTGAGAACATTATCGGCTCTTAGAGTCCACGCGTTGGGTGGACGATAGGCGGGCTCTGACCGCTCGGCACGGCCAACGCGCCGCAACTGACATAACCTCAGCACCATTCCACACCCCCGTCCTCGCGAGACCAAGAAAAAACTCGGGATATTACCGTATTTTAGTGTTTTTTCCCTTGTGTTGCGCAATCGTTGCAAGAGAACCCGTGGTCGTACAAGCATGATATTATCGCCCTTTCACGGATACTTAATTGTATTATGCTCTGGATCTTGTTTATGCATGGAATGAAGCTCGTTTAGGGTAAATAACCTGCCAGGCAGGTAGAAGTTACAGACATCCCTGTTTGACAGGGGTTAAAGTCTGTAGAATTGAGTGCGAGCGAGTGGGAGCGCGACAGGCCACACGTCCTTCCTCCAGCCAGCCGGCCGCGGCACCGAGGACTCAAGCATACTCTCGCGAGGTATACAGCGCTGCCAAAGGCAAATTGGAAAATATTTATTTTTATACCAAGATTTTTCCCAGTTTTTATATTTGGAATTTATCCAGTTTTACACTGGGTCGAAACCATCTATATATTATTTGGACAAATATGTTAGTTAGGTCATGTACTTCATTGCCATATACAGTAAACTTCCGTTAATCCGAAGGGCAGCGGACCGGCCCTCGTTCGGATTAGTGGATTTTTCGGATTATCGGACTTTACCCCTATGAACCTGTGTATGACTAAAACATTGAGGCATTAGGCCACCCAAATGACAATGGTGCACCCACACATATCATATGTTCATGAAATCACTTCAAAAGTTTACCATTGTCATTGTAGCCTATTACCTACTTCAAAACATTCAGATTAATGGTCAAAGGAATCTGGACCCCAAGCGATTTAATATAAAAGTATGCTCCAGGACCAGCCGCTTGTCAATTTGTTTATTTTCGGAAAACACATGGAATTGGTTAGCAATGAAGGAAAAACAAAACCGCTCACCTAGGTCATTTGGGGGTCCTGTGGGGGAAATTCACAATTAACATGGGGTGATGGGTAGGCAATATACTGTAAAATAATTCGCGCGTGCCCACACACACGCGGCTGGACTTTGAGGGTTGCCAACCATCGGTATTGTTCCGTGGGATCCTGAAGTAGTTCCCATACAAATCTGAACCCTCTAGGTGCCATAGGACGAATAATTAAGGCGGACGCAACCGTTGCGTCGCTGGTACTGTGGGATGTATAACGTGCATCCCTGGGGTCTAAGGGGTTAACATTGCTTAATACTGCAATAGGTCAAAATCAATTTGCAGAAGGAAAAACATTTTGAAACACGCTTATTAATAAAAAATATCTGATGCAAGAAAAAGTAGGTAGGCCAGAAATTGCAAACCATAACCTTGATTCTAACCATGGCACCTTCGGGGGCCTGAGCATCTGGAGTGGCTTTGGTCTACCGGACTCGGGACTGTTCGGCCAGACAGTCTAGGAAACTACAATTAAAGAAGGGTTAGACCAAATGGGCTGTGAATTTCTGCACCTTTTCAGTCATACTCTTCCCAAAAGGTAGAAAATATTAGCTTGATTTCTCTCGTCACTTTTTAGTTATAAGAGGTTGGCTTCTGGGTTTCTGGCCGGTAACGTTCAACAAGACTACATCGGCCTTATTTACCATGTTTTTATTTTTCTTCTTCAAGGAATATAGCGTTTCATAGTTTTGCATGGCTTGAGTGGAGGATTTGCATAAATTTACCCATTATCTATTAATCAGAAGATACAGCGTAAAATTTCTCCATTTATTGGGTGAATCGTGCTTTTACAGTATGTAAGTGAAATTGTGGGGTAAACTGGATATATACACTATGAGTTGAGGGGGGGGGGGCACCCCCCCTTGATTTATTGTCATCCTCATATATGTAGATCTGTAAGGGGGCAAAAACAGGTTGCCAGTACTGTATTTCGTTTTTGTGAGTAACGCTCACGCCATTTATTGGGTGAATCGCACCCACCGGATCATTCAAAACAAGAAGAGGATTAAAGTCTAAGGATTCATTGTGCGCAATGCTTTGCTTACGTTTGGGACATTATTTTAGTGTTATTTTTCGGTGTAATCGGATTTTTTCAAGTGTCGATAACGAAATTCCTTCATGCGGACTATAGGCCTAATGAGAAAAATATGGCAAGTCTATTGATTCCTATTTTCCCTAATAAATTGTTTCTAATAGGGTGGATGTAGTGTCCTTGAAGATTATCTTCTGGCCTACCTATAATGAACAGGGTATAATATATTTAACACTTTCAGTACGGGCGACTTCTTTGAGTTATACTGTATTCTGACTTTTTGTAAATGGTTCTATTCAGTTTAGGAAGGACCTAGCAATAAGGCTCGCCATCTAAATTAACCATCTTAGTAACTTATTCCTAAAAGGCTAAAAATTGTCTAAATATAGCTAGAATAAAATTTAATAAAAGTCGCCTGCATTGAAAGGGTTCATGTATGTAGCTGGGGGTGGCTGACTCGAGACCGAGCCAAAACAGAAACATTTAATGTTTCAATTCCTAGGGTACGGGACCACTTTCACGTTACCGGTACGGTACCTCGTCCCTTTCTGTCTTGTCTAGTAGGTGAACTTTACAAGGGTACGATTCCTAGCCACCCGACCCCGAAGTAGGAAAGGTAGTACTGTACAGAAAAAGACAAACGGCTAAGGTTGGGTAGAGGATGCCAAACCTCACTCTGGACAGGACCAACCCACACCCATAATCACTCTCTATATACTCAGGCACATACCCCATTTTATTTTTTATTTTTTTATATACTGTACTGTACTTTTTTTTTTTTACTGTCTTGGTGATGTAATGGTTAAGGTGTCTAAACATCTGTGTGTGATAACCCGGGTTCGAATCCTGGTAGATCACATAAATTATGCTTTCATTAATTTCATTGGTGGTGTTTGGTGTTGTGTTGAAATAAATAAATAAATAGATTATGTATTTATTATTTATTTTTTAATGGGGTTGGCTGACTCGAGACAGAATAATAGCCAGAATAAACTGCCAAACGTGTCCTAATAGTCATGAGGTTAATAAGGTTTTGTTGCAGGTTTACGTGCCACTCAGCCGTGTAGAAGAGGACTCGATTGCCTGAACTTCCCAGATAAATAGTCACTGCCGAAACAGCCACCAATCTACTCGGAATATCAGGTGACTTTCTGAAGTTTAGCTTAATTTTATGCTCTTTCCATCAGTATAAAAATGTGTTTGATAGACTAAATATTTTATTTTATATGAATATTTTCATCCCCGTCATGCGAAGAGTAATTATGAAATTTTTTGCCTCTGTATATGTGCATTTAACCCATGAACTGGTATAGTCTATTTGCTGTAAGTAGGCGAAAGATCATTACCTCTAACCTCAGTAACTCAAAAACAGTAATCGAGCTAATAGTTCTACCATTTGGGAAGAGTCAGTCAAGGAATAGATATGGAAATTTACAGCCCATTTGCTCTAGCCCTTTTTGAGTTACAGAGGATAGAGGTCATGATTTCTCGCCTACTTACAGCAAATAAACTATAGAACCTATGTTAAATAAAAGATAAAGTTGAGGGGGGGTGGGGGGGGTGTTGAAGGATGTGTTATGGAGAGTTGCCACTATTTTCTGACATCCAATTTTGATAAATTTCCCAGCACTGACACAGTATTTGAAGGGTTGTTCTTACACTTGTTTGAATACCATGCTTCTGTAAGGACCGTTGCAGTCCCTGGGTTAACCTACCTGGTAAACTCAACTTTCCCTTCATAATTGCTGAGGAGCACAGGGCCTTGGGTGGGGCTTTGGTTTCCCGAGCGTTTCCGCACCCTCCGCAGCGGGAGCCTTGGAGTGGCTTCGGTCACCCGGGCTTTATTAGTGGTAAGCAGGGAGGGTTTTGTGGGGGCGCTCGTTTATGGCCTTGGCCTAGCTCGGGACCTTGGGGCTGTTCGACCAGACAGCTTGGGAACAATAACAACAACAACTATGTGGCTTTGAAATATACAGTACAGTACAGTATTTGCAGATTTACGGCAATGAATACAGAAGCTTTGAAAAAAACAAAACTAGTATCTACCACAAAAGACTTTATTTTATATAAATATTTTTTTGTCTCCATATATACCAGTTACAGTTCGATATAAATATACTATAGCTTACCATATACGGATCTCCCACACTATCCGATGCTCTAATTTACGATATTATTGTAGGTTTTTAGGCGTTTTGGTTTTGGCTGGTCCGAGAACGCATCTCCATTTACCCCATTAATTTAAGGGTTTGCTATACACTCGACCCTCGATACAACGGATTTCGGATTTAACGGACTATGTACGTAGCCGGACAAATTTGTTGTTACTGGACAAAAATTCCGTTAGGTGGCGGGCACATAGTAAGAAAAACAACTTTATTTGTATCATTGAATTGTTTTATTCTCTTCTATCTAATTATGTTGAACTTATACAGAGAAAGTTTAAAATCTTTATTATTTTGGCATATTTGGGCAAAAACAGAAGTCTGGAGGGAATTTTCCAGTAACTGACAAATGTCCGTCCCTATTAGTCCGTTAAATCGAGGGTTGAGTGTACTGTACAGTACAATTTTTCTGTTCAACATCAGGTTTTTAGGAACGTAACCCAATCGTAAATCGAGGGAGACCTGTATTGTCTTGGACGATCATTTCTTGAGTACGTACACATTGATTTTACCCAAGCCTGTATTTTCAGTGCTGTATGGATTTTTTATTTTATATTGACACAAATTGCACAAAATTGGAGAGTTATAATTATGTTCTCTCCACCAACCAACTTTATTCCTAAACTCGATTAATGAAATTAACAAATACATGTGGCAGTCCGGAGATTCGAACCCAGGACGCTCACACCGAAAATCAACACACTTATGCATTGCGCCACGAAGACAGTTAAAGAATGATGCGCAAGCCTACGATTTATTATGCAGTTTCGAATCCTGCATACCAATCTTAGCATGTACATTCATTCCAACTGCACTATTCCATCTATTGTCAGATGCCGTTATGTGTGAGATGGTGGCCACGAATGAAATGGATAGCAATTTCATATAGAAAACAAATTCACAAAATCAGCAAGTTATAATATTTCTTTTGCCAGATGCTGTTATACGAATGAATCCCCTTCATATGATTCGATATGCCAATGCAGCTCGCTCCATTATCTAACTTATTTTGTACAGTTGGCCAAATAAGTCGTGTCTCCAATGTCATTAAGTTTTGCTTGCTGTGTGCTGTATTAATGTCTGTCAGATGTTGAATAGTGTGTGTAAAGAAAGGAACATGTTTGTATATTTCACTCGAAGTGATTAATGCTTGGATAGTGCCGATACCAATTATTGATAGAAATATACTTGGTGACGCGACATCACTTATTTGTCCGATTGTACCTGTAGTCATTTTTTCTTTCATCTTTCAGAAAGTTCAATCCTGCAAATGATGATATCTTGAGACTTAACCCCTTCAAGATCCAATGCGCGTTTCTGTTTGTTTTCCGGCAATAATTAGACTATTACATTCAGAGTAGGAAGGGTATATGGAAATCAGAGGATTAATTGAGATAGTCTTTACCCGTATAGTTCCCACAAATCCTTCTTAATCGGCACACAATCATCTAATGATAGCAGTCTTTGCCCGTATAATTTCCATAGGTCCTTTTTAAGGGAGGTCACCTGCTTTTTTTCTCTCCTTTTCTCTTTCTCTGGCTTGTATCCATTTGGCCCCATTCAGCCTACTGTTTTAAGACGTTTATACCCCATCCAGGCGTCAATTTTTTACTGGTGAGCGGTAGCGAGCCAGCATATTTTTTAAATGTTTTTGACAGCAGGCTAAATTTGTACATTTTTAGATAGAAAAATGTCTCCGGCGAAGCCGGATTTCTTAATATAATGCTGGTTCGCTATTGCTCGCCAGGAAGAAATAGACACCTAGATGGGGATAAAAGTCTTAAAATAGTTGGCTGAATGGGGCCGAATGGATAAAAGCCAGAGACAGAGAGAAATACAAAAAATCAGGTCACCCCCCTTAATCGGCACTAGTCAGTCTAATGATAGCCAGAATAAACTTTCAAAATGCGTCAATCTTCAAAGGGTTAGAATTTTTTATGTATGACTAGGCTGGTCTTTGAACCTGGGCCTGTAACGGAGCAGTCAGACATCAAACTGACTAGACTAGGAGCTTGACAGAAACCTGAAACTGTCTTGATGGTGTAATGGTTAGAGCTTATAAGTTCTGTAAGTCCATGAATGTGGAGAGAGCTGCACCAAGGGGTGGACCAAGAAAGTCGTGGGATCGGACTTTGCAGTCTGATCTTAACCCTCTCCGACATATGACGCAATTTTGAGCCTATTAGGGATACTTTAAAGCCCTTGTTACCATCAGCGATATTTGTTGTTCCCCAAGCTGCCTGGCCGAGCAGCCCCAAGGCCCCGAGCAAGGCCAAGGCCATAACTGAGCATCCCCACAGAACCCTCCCTGCCGACCACAATAAAGCCTGGGTGACCGAAGCCACTCCATGGTGGGGAGCTGAGGAGGGCGACAGAAATGCCCGGGAAACCAAAGCCCCACCCAGGGCCCTGTGCCCCTCAGCAATTATGAAGAGAAAGCTGAGGGGCAAAGGAAAAAATGTGACGCTTTGGCTTCCAATCTTGGTAGATTGGGAGGTCAATCCACGGAAGAGATCTAGAAAATATATAAGTAAAAGGAACAGTCAGAGTAAGCTATGGGTATGGCAGAGATCGCTCAGTTCTCACTCTGATAGACCAGCCCATCACCACATGACTAGAACCCAATCCTCTCAGCATTAGCTAGGAAAGGCCCTAGAAAGCCGCCTTTGGCGGGGGGATAGCTCCCCTATTTCAACCCCTCTCGGGGTTGGGCACCCGCCCTCAGGGGTATTTAGAAACCTTTAGTTTAGTTACTTCATCCTCTGCAGTTGTCTTTGAGTTAGCTGTGGGCAGAAAACTAATTTTGGAGAGGTAATTATAAGAGTGAGAGAATTCTTATTTCGGATTGCTAATCTGGCAACCTCTGCGTCAATAAAACGTTTAAAGGGTTAATAGCTGGGGGTAGCCGATTTGAGACCGCTTTTTTTTTTTTTCTTTTTTTTTTTTTTTTTTTTTCTTTTTAGCTGGGGGTGACCGACTCGAGACGAGCCCGAACAGGGACATCACAATAAAACACAAGCTCATACACATCTAGGCCTTAATTTAGCCAGAACGTTATGATACCTCGAAAGATCTTTGCAATTGACCACTTGCGAGTTTCGTTCTATAAGGAAGTTGGAGCTGTAGACATCGATAATTAGTAGAATTACCAGCTAAAATACGGTTTTAGTACATATATAAATACATAAAACCCAACGAATTACCAGCTAAAATACGGTTCTAGTACATATATAGATACATAAAAGTTAAAACCCAACTCAATTATACTTTTTATCCATCACAAACCTACATTACTATTGCATTTCTGTTTATTAGCGATGTTTACGGCTCCAACTTCCTTATAACCTGAAACTCGCAAGTGGTCAATTAATTTTTTGTTGATTAGTGTTTTTATTGTGCTAATTTTTGTTTTTAGTTTGATTTGGGATTGCTAATTCTTATTTGTACTATTTGTTTGTGCTAATTCTTGTTTTCTTTGATTTGGGATTGCTAATTCTTTGTAAATTGTACCGTACTAATTCTACTTTTCATTGATATGTTATTGCTAATTCTTTTGTGTACTATTTGTGTGCTAATTCTTGTTTTCTTTGATTTGAGATTGCTAATTTTTCTTTTGATGTTCTTGCCAATTCTTTTAACTTTGTATGTGCTAATTCTTGTTTGATTTGATTGCTAATTCTTATTTGTATTATTTTGTGTGCTAATTCTTTTTTCTTTGATTTGTGATTGCTATTTCTATATTTGTGCTAATTCTTGCTTTTTCTTTGTTTTGTGATTGGTAATGCAGTTAATTTTTGTACTAATTTTGTTTTTGTATTTCGCAGGTTAGTAAGATCGGAATGGTTCACGTTAATGTTTTTGCTTGAATTGCTGGTTTTTGAAATGATGCTTTTTCATAGTTTAAACATTGCTTTGTAAATCCATTTCTATTGTTAACTTTTAATATTAAGTTCTTTATCACCAGTGGACACGGGAACCATATTCTCAAACAGATTATCATTTCGGGAATTACTGTACGTGAATATGTATCGTAATGTTTAATCTTAATCTCTGGAATTGTGTGAAAATATAATATTAATCTTTGGAATTGCCTAAAAATATATCTAGTTTTATCTAGAGGTTTGCATAAATATAGATCACAATCATTTTATTATACGGTATATATAATTTTTTTGGTCTATTGATTAATATTTTTATTTTTTTGTTTACACTATGATTATTACCCTTAAAGTACATAATTATATAAGTAAATAATAATAATTATAATCTGATCTTTTCTATTTCAAAAGCTTGTTACAGTAATGGTGTTCTTAGACTTCTATTCAACTTATAATTACTTCCCAAACATAAAGTAGAGCTAATTGAAGCCGAATTGTGCAATAATTTCCATAAAATCTGTGTAATTCCTGAAAATCTGGTTGATTATATTGGTCCTTTATATATTATGTGTGGCAAAATCCGTATGACCAGTTAATATAATAATTCACTCAATATAGTACCGGAATGTTTTATTTATTTATTTTTTGTTGCTCTCTAAATCTGTAAAAAAAAAGTATCCCTTTGAGCCCTCTCATAAGAGATAAATTTGTAAATTTTTCAGAAATTGCAGGCTTGCTGTTTTTTGCTCACCAGGAAAAAATTAACCGTAATGGCAGTCTTCAAAATGACAAAGAATGGGGTGAAAGGTCTTGAAATGGCTACACTAATGGGGCTAAACAAGTGGGGTGTAGTTATTGATATTTGAGTTGATTTGGCCAAGTCTTAATATACCTTGAGCCTATAAATAAACTGAAACTGTATTGATATTACAGAATTAATTTAACATACGATCGCTGGACACAAAAACTGGTTATGCGGATTTAGCCTTGATCCCTTTCCGAGGCGGTCAATTTATTCTCAACGTCAATTACCTAATATTAAGCAACAACACATCTCACTGATTCCCTTCCCAAGTTGTACACACAACGAACGCTAGGCTTGTTCTGGCTCTGTCCTCCGTCTAGTTCAGTTCGTTGTTCAGTGAGATGTGAATGGTCTTTTATATATACAGTACACTTGAATCGTCAATAACATCTCGCTGATTCCTCCCCAATTTCCCCTGCTTCCTCTCTGAACGCTAGGCTTGTTAAGGCTCTGCCTTCGTCTAGTTCGTTCCTCAGCGAGATGTAAACAATCTTCTATATTTGCACTTTAATTCTGACGTATAACACATCCACTGGCACCCAAAACGTCATGTTCCATTCCCGTCCTGGACGGATTCGGAACGTTCGGATTGTTAAGGCTATGTCCTCCGCCTAGTGAGTTTGTCATAGAATCGGATGGGTGGGATGTGAATAATCTTTTACAAATGCACTTTAATTCTATCGTAAAAAAAATAATGGTTAATGTTATTCTTAAGTTGTAAGCCTAAATTTGAACGTCAATCTACTGGTTCCCTAAGGTTGCTCTCCCATGCGTCCCTGTACGGATCTGAACGCTGGATTCGTCGAGGTTCTGTCCTTCGTCTAGCGAGTGATAGGGATAGAGGGCGGTGAGGCAGGATCAGCTGTTGTCTTAGATGGTATATAGGTAGGGTTCGTCTTAGAGCTTGACCCTTTCAGTCCGATACGCCTTTTGGTCTCGCGTTCTGGTTACCGTCGGATGATTTGTACGAGCTTATGACCGGTCTCTACGGATCAAAAGGTGAAGTACACAACTAACCCTTCTGACCCCAGAGATAATTCACAAGTATCAAAATCGTCCAAGGGTAGCTAGGGCAGAAACAAAACGGTATCAGACGGAAAGAGTTAATAGATGGTTTAGGGTTTGTTGGAAGGGAACCAGCTTCATGTCTAAAAGTCTTGGGAGTCTTAGAACGCTTGAATTGAATGATGTGTGGGTCGATTCGATATGGGTGTGTGTATGTATCAATTCATGCGTTCTATAAAGACTCGAGGCTAAAACATCCAAAAAGTATTCCAAATGTTCATAATCTGTTTAGCAGATTATTTCAAATGTTCATAATCTGTTTAGCAGATTATGTTGACTATTTCAAATGTTCATAATCTGTTCAGCAGATTATGTTTTGACTGCAGACTATGTCTATAAATCCATTTGTGCATGCTTTGTGTTTTACCGAAACTTTTTGTACCAAGAGATAAATTTAGTAGGTACTCCTTGACTTAAAGCTGATTGTCATTTTTTTTTTTTTTTTTTTTTCTAATTGGTATTAATTTAACTGATTTAATTAGGTTTATGTGTAAATTAATTGGTGGGTTGGTGAAAAAATTAACATAATTGACTAATCTTTAAATGTACAAATCTAAGCTTTATTTTCTTGGTACAAATTGTGACGGTAATCCTATTTATATAATATATATTAAGATTATCACACAAGGTTTCATTAAAAATTAAGGGGACAGTGGTTATTTTGGGAGACTATTTATTTATATATTTATGTATTTTCTAGTTTTCCCCATAGACCTCCATCAAACTTAAAAATAAAAACATCCATTAAACCTCTCTGACATATGACGCGATTTTGAGCCGATTAGGGAATACTTTAAAGCCTTTGTTACCATCAGGGGTATTTAGAAACCTTTAGTTTAGTTACTTCAACCTCTGCAGTTGTCTTTGAGTTAGCTGTGGGCAGAAAACTAATTTTGGAGAGGTAATTATAAGAGTGAGAGAACTCTAGTTCTTATTGCTAATCTGGCAACCTCTGCGTCATATGAGTCTGAAGGGGTTAAATCCCCCTTTAAAATTGTACATTTTTCGGTAGAAAATGTCACGGCCGAAGGCCGGTTCCTCCACAATTACAGGCTCGCTATCGCTCGTCGGGAATAAAATAAGACGCCTAAAGGGCACGAAAGGTCTTGAAATTGACAAAATGGGGCGAAAGGTCTTAAAATCGACAAACTAATGGGGGCAAACGTCTTAAAATCTCAAACCTTAGTGTGATAATCTCTCGTGTATGTCGTGTCCACTCGGTGTCATTCATGGGCCATTTTTTGTCGGGTATTTTCGTATAGAAGTACAGTACTGTAATTGAGTTCTCCCATATAATAATACTTCAGTAATAATAATAATGATGATGACAGAATTATAGAACCGTGTCAGTTACTAAGACTACTAATTAATTTAAGAATAATATAATCAAATTCATCTGTATAAATTAAAAGAATTATTAGTTTGACTAGTTAATAAAAGAGTAAAGATCAATTTAAGCTGTATAAATTAAAAGAAAATTATTGGTTGAACTATAAATCTAAAATAGTAATGAATCCATTTCAACTGTTTATTTACTAAAAGAAAATGCTTGGTTTGAAATGGACAACGAAAATATTTATATAAAAAAATGGCCTGTGTTCTTTAACGTAAGCTCTAGTATAATGTAAAGCTTTAAATATAACAAACTCAACATAACTTTAGTTTAATGTAACAATAAAGCTTTAAATATAACTAAAACGCAATATAACGTAATCTTAACTGTAAATGTAAGTTTCGGCAATACAACCTAAGCATCATAATCACTTAACGTAGAATTTAACGTGAACCTTCTGCAATCGTGTTCTGCCCAACGCTGAGCATCCATCACCGCCGCAGCGCTCCACATCCCTTCACATCGGACATCGGTAGCCTGGAACATCCTGCAGTAGAATGGGGGTGGGGCGGCTGATTTGTACTCGCTGGCCTAATTAGTACGCATAGGTGAGAATACTACCGGTACCCACAGAAACTTAGGCCATGGCCTTCCTTAGGGACTCGGGGCTGTTCAGCCTGGCAGCCTAGGGAACAACAACAACAACAACAAGAGAAACTTAGTGGTTGGATTATAGGGACAAATCTGACAATAGTTTTGTACATATTGATATAATGTCAAATTGTGATAGTTTTTTGTTTGAGACTAGTAATGGGTCAAATGTATGATAGTTTGTTACTTATTGGGACTATTAATGTCAGATTGTGTGATAGTTTTGTCTATTTTGAGACTAGTAATGGATCAGATTATATGATAGTTGGGTCAATTTTGAAACTAATGGGTCAAATTGTATGATAACTTAGTTAATTTTGAGACTATTAATGGGTTAAATTGCACTTTTTAAGAATTATATTAATTTAACATTTAACTGTGGGCATTTTAGTGTTATCAATACAGCATACAAATCAGCCAGTCTCCGCTACCCTGCCCCCACCACCACCATCATCACTTAGTCAATTGGCTGAGGTGAGTCTGTTCCTGTTCATGGTTTCTGGCAACTCTACCGCTAGATCTCAACCAGTGCTAACTTAACCTAACTGTATTGGTTGATGAGAGCTACTGGTCGATACTATCTACTGGTTTCCGGAGTTGTGCGGTCACCACTTTCATATGTAACCAGAATTTGTGGAAAGCCTTTTTATTCCAGCTGAAAGATTTTGCAAGCGGAATTTGCATCGTATGGTTTTTGATTGACTTAAACTTTGATAATATATTCAATTGTTTTTGTATTTTGTTTTTCATATTCCATAAGTAATTATCGTTAAAGTAACTAATCTGATAACTATTTTTTTTTCCATATTACATTTATAAGTAATGATTATAAGTAACGAACCTGATAATATATTGATTTTTTTTTGTATACCGTAAAATGAGATTATTGTAAAAGTAACAATTCTTATTAATTTACTAATGAATAATCACTTGGTTTGGTTTAGTTATTAATTAAAGATAGGACTAATATTTTCTTTTTTCTAGGTGACTGATTTTGTTCTCGGTATCTCGCGGTTCTCAATAATTTTTCTCAATTTTCTTTGATTTTACAGGTACCTCACATTTTCTTTCTTGCAGGTACCTCACATTTTCTATAATTTTACAGGTACCTCACATTTTCTATAATTTTGCAGGTACTGTCCCTCACCGTTTTTTTTAATCTTACAGAGTAATTTCGTTGAAGGGGATGTTGAAAGTGCTTCCCTCTCACTTGCTGTACGACAAAGGTGCCTCCCTCTCGCTTGCTGTACGTCATCACTAGGATGCCTTCTTTGGCTTCTAACACACCCTTAACTTTTCAGGTGGCAATTTCTTTTCTAAACTATTATAGTCAACCTACTACGTCCACAATACTCCTTGAGAACTTTGTGGGAAAACCTGGTCTCGGCCACTCGGGGCTGTTCGGCCTGGCACCTTAAGGAACGACTACTACTACTACCTACTACGTAAGGAAGACTCGCCCAGAAGCTCTTAACTGCTTTTATGTGGATCGACTCCCTTCCTTCCCAGCAACTCTTGAGAAGATGGCAAGATGTTCGACAGCTTCAATCAACCCTGTGTGCTTGTGGTTGAATGGAGGATTAAATGTTTGAGGCATTAAGGGGATAGGATGAAATGATTGACTAAGGATGGGGGGAGCTGCGCGTAGGGGTGGACCTAGAATGACGTGGACTCGGGTACTCCGGTCCGATCTAAAAATTAAGAACTTGGACAACAGAGGCGGCCCTTGACAGGGCCGCCTGGAAAGCTGCCATTTAGGACGTAAGACTGTAACCACATTCTCTGTGGACAAACCGTCTTTAAACTTGTATGTATGTATGATGGAATGATTGAATAAGAATGATGACAGGATTGACTAAGAATGAAGGATGAAATTATTGGTTAAGAATTAAGTGTGAAAGAATGGAGGATTATATGATAGGATGTAAAGATTAACTAAGTGAAGTTTGAAGATTCTAATTATGATCGGATGTAGTTTTAGGGATATATCACACCCATTAGGAATAAGGGATTGGAAAGTTGAGAAATAATGGTGGAAAGGGATGTTTGGAGGGAGTTTGTGATTAAGGGGAAAATTGCATTAGAGGAGAAAATTAACAAGTAGACAAAATGGAGACCGGTGGAGGTTTTGCGAGTATGTAGTTCGGGTAGATATGGTGAAATGTAGGCTGCAAAACTTGAGTAATGAACAAGTGACTGGTGTACTGGTAGGGAGTTGTGTGACTGGTGTACTGGTAGGGAGTTGTGGGACTGGTGTACTGGTAGGGAGTTGTGGGACTGGTAGAGAGTTGTGGGACTGGTGTACTGGTAGGGAGTCAAGTGACTGGTGTACTGGTAGAGAGTCAAGTGACTGGTGTACTGGTAGGGAGTCAAGTGACTGGTGTACTGGTAGGGAGTCAAGTGACTGGTGTACTGGTAGGGAGTCAAGTACTGGTAGGGAGTCAAGTGACTGGTGTACTGGTAGGGAGTCAAGTGACTGGTGTACTGGTAGGGAGTCAAGTGACTGGTGTACTGGTAGGGAGTCAAGTGACTGGTGTACTAGTAGGGAGTCAAGTGACTGGTGTACTGGTAGGAAGTTGTGTGACTGGTGTACTGGTAGGAAGTTGTGTGACTGGTGTACTGGTAGATGGTGGTGGTTTGGTCATGGCAAGAGGATGACTGGTTTAAGTTTATCAAAAGTATGGATGGCTTTGGTCATGTGGGGAGAATGGATGACTGGGTGGAGTACGTTGAGATTAGATAGTCGGGAAAGTGAGGAAAACTGGATGAAGTGTTGTCAATACTACGCGAGTTGAGACTAGAAAGCCGGTAAACTAAGAAAGACTTAGTGGGACAATAGGCGGAGGAAGAATCAAAGTTAGTGTATATGACAGGGACGCAGTCTTGGGATAAGCGAAGGAAGGATCAAAGTTAGGGGATGTGTAGGGACAGTGTAATATAGACAGACCTTAGCATACCTGTAAAACACCTTGTCTAGCCTTTCCACTGGTACCAGATTAGTTATTCCATAGTTGATAATAAACTAAATAATTGAAGGGAATGGAGTGACGTGTGGACAATCTATCCTGGAGTAGGCTACCAATGTCGGGTGAACGGATGAGGGTGATTGGGTGAAGTGTCAAAACTACACTACAGGAGTTTATTATAAGATCCGTAAACTGAGAAGGATATACAGTACAGGGTTAACCTCACGGACGGGATATAGAGTGAGAAATTAAGAAGGCGTCTGGGCATCAGGAGTACCAGTGAAGTGATACGTACGAGCTGACTTGGTTGGTTTGGACACATAAGGAGAATAGATGATCAGAACTGGGCGAAGTAAATCCGGACTGTGAGCGTGGGGGGAGCTGCACGTAGGGGTAGACCTAGATAAAGGAGGGATCAGGTACTCCGGTCCGATCTCATAACATAGAACTTGATAACAGGCTGCCATTTAGGATGTGGTGGTAGACCTAGAAAGATGTGGGATCAGGTAATCCGGTATGATCTCGTAATAAAAAACTTGACGGAGGCAGCCATTTAGGATGTGGGGGTAGACCTAAATTGACGTGGGATCAAGTACAGTACTCCGTTCTGATCTCCTAATAAAGAACTTGGCAACAGAGGCTGCCATTTAGGACATGAGACTGTAACCACACTCATTGTGGACGAAGTGGTCTTGAAACTTGTATGTATTAAAACTAAGAAAGGTTTGGGACGGTACACGGAGAAATAATCTCGGTTAGGGGACATGACAGGGACACATAGGGACAGTGTAATATGGAGACGGACCTTAGTACTGTATATCCATGTAGAACCTAGTCTAGCCTTTCAACAGACACTGATATAGATACCAGACTAGTTATTGAGGATAATACACACATGATATGGAGGGATCTTACACACACACACACACACACACACACACACGCACGCACGCACGCACGCACGCACGCACGCACGCACAATAGGACAACATAAGCTATGATATGTTAGTCCAAAATACTGGGAATTGGGAATATTCATTACGATACTTGTCTAAGTAAAATGGATTGATTGTAAAGTAACTAAGACAGGACAACACGAGCGCTGCTCAATTCCTGTAAACTACAAATAGGTAAAATACACTCTGTCACACACACACCCCAACACAGAGGAAGAAGACACCAACGATAACCAAGCATCCTATCAACGAGGTAAGTATTATCAACCCATCTTCTAAATTAACCCTTCCAGTACGAGTGATTTGTCTTTTCATTATATTCTGGATGTTACTATAGTCTTTCTTTTCAATTGATGGTAAATTGCAAAGACCCCATCAAGATTTCTGTTATTTTGAAGATTTTTTAGTAAAATATGGTGCTAATTATATAAAGTTTGTCTGTGTATGATGCAGAGACATAGTAGTTTAATATATTTCCATTTAGTATCGAGGAATTTTCTGCTGAGGTGTTCAATTTATCGTCGGCTGAAAAGAAAGCGTATAAATTATTTGATTCAGTTTAGGAAGTACCTTTTGGAATAACAAGGCTACTAACTGTCCCGGTTAACCATCTTAGCTACTACAGACCCTTCCTAAGAGGCTAAAAATCTTCCAAATATAGATCTAATGAAATAAGTCACCCGCAATAAAAGGGTTAAAAACTATACAGTATATAAATGAACTACACTGCTATATTAGATTAATTAGATTATATTTTATAACTAGAGTTAGGAGTACTATCAATTTAATTTGCTCCCTAAATGTAATATAGATCTTAAGGGGAGATTTGGATTTGTTTATTTGGCAAGAATGTAGTTACCGGGTGTACCGCCTGTCTTGTTTACACTACGCAGACGGTCACCATCATGTTCCCGTCTGTTTTGACTGCCTTTGGATACAAAAATACATTACCCTAACCTGCCTTAACTTAATCTAGTATTATAGATTTATAAGTATTTATTTTATTTGAAGTATTTATATATGATTTATGTTGTATGTCGGTAGTGGTACACCCGGTAACTACATCCTTCCCATTATTTTTTTCTCCCTAGACATCCATTGTTTTATATTTATTATTTGTTTAATTATTTAATCATATTTTTCCTCCCCTAAGTATCCATAAAAGTTGAAATAAAACTACCCCAAGACCTCCCTTTGAGATAAATTTGTGCATTTTTCGATAGAAAAATGTCTTGGCCTAATGCCAGTTCCTCATAAATTGCTGGCTCGCTTTTGCTCGCCAGGAAATAATAGGCACCTAAGTGGCATGAAGGGTCTTAATATTGACAAAGAAATGGTGCAAAAGGTCTTAAAATTGGCAAACTAATAGTTAAATATGAATAAGGTATGGTGCGAGGAGGACGGACGGACGAACGAACGAACAGCAAGTGAAGGTACGGTGCGAGGAGGATGGATGGATGGACAGACGGATGGACGGACGACAAGCGAAGAAATTGGACGGTTGTATAAAGAGAAAATTAAGAATGCTAAGCTACGAGAAACCAGACAACAAGCGGAGAAAATGGACAGTTGTACAAAGAGAAAACGGACTACCACACTACAAGAAATCTGTCTGTTGCTCTACAAGAAAACGGACAGCCACCCTGGGAGAAAACGGACGGCCACCCTGAAAGAAAACGGACAACCACCTTGGGAGAAAACGGATGGTTACCCTACAAGAAAACAGAACGGCCACCGCCTGGAGATTTTGCCGGTATGATACTACAGTATTTTATATACACTAATTTTGTCTGGGTTCGAATCCTGGGAGAATCACGTATGTACAGTATATACTCAGACACATGCCCCATTGCTGGTGGTGGTCGACTCAAGGCAGAGCCCGAACAGAATCAACATTCAAGGGTTCTAATTCTCTGGGTTCGGGACCACTCACGTTCCCTCGCCCCTTTCTCTGTTGATGAGTAGGATAATTTTACAAGAGGAGGAGGATTGTTGGCCAACATGCATATGTATGTACAGTATGTATATACTCTAGCACCTTGCCCAGTCTTCCTCTTTTTAATGAGGGTGGCATGCTTTTATTAATTTCAATTGGGGTGTTATTGGTGTTAAAAACTATGTTGTATAGTTTAATTATTGAGGGTTTAGTTTAGATTGCTTTTCCCATTATCGAGCAATGTCATTTTAGATTAATGGGTAGACGTCCTTCCTAAGTTGAATAAAATAGTCTAATCATTGAGAAGGATATATGGTAGCTAAAAGGAATGAGATAGTCTTTTGCCGTTTAATGGGTAGACGTCCTTCCTAACTTGAATAAAATAGTCTAATCATTGAGAAGAATATACAGTATGGTAGCTAAAGGATTAAGATAGTCTGGGCGGGTGTCAACCCCGAAAGGGATTGAAATAGGGGAGCTATTCCCCCGCCAAAGGCGGCTTTCTAGGGACTTTCCTAGCTGATGCTGAGAGGATTGGGTTCTAGTCATGTGGTGATGGGCTAGTCTATCAGAGTGAGAACTGAGCGATCTCTGCCATACCCATAGCTTACTCTGACTGTTCCTTTTACTTATATATTTTCTAGATCTCAAGTGACGGCGTCTCTTCCGTGGATTGACCTCCCAATCTACCAAGATTGGAAGCCAAAGCGTCACATTTTTCCTTTGCCCCTCAACTTTCTCTTCATAATTGCAGAGGGGCACAGGGCCCTGGGTGGGGCTTTGGTTTCCCGGGCGTTTCCGCACCCTTCTCGGCTCCCCGCCATGGAGTGGCTTCGGTTACCCCGGCTTTTTTGTGGTAGGCAGGCAGGGAGGGTTCTGTGGGGGCACTCTGTTATGGCCTTGGCCTTGCTCGGGGGCTTGGGGCTATTCGGCCAGGCAGTCTGGGGAACAACAACAACAACACCCCCCTTAATATTTACCAAAATTACCAGCATAAATACGGTTATAATGCATAAATGAAAAAGTCGAATTCAGCGTATGTTCTAGCCATAAAAAACCTACATTATTGCATTTCTATTAACCCGTTGAGCCCCGGCTAGTTATATTTTGTTCACCCCAGTCCCAAGCCATTTTCACTTCTTTTTTTTGTTTGCTAAAATGGAAGACAAGGATGAGAAATGAAAAAAAAAAAACACCTCGGACATTTTTTTTTTGGGGGGGGGGGGGAGCCTCAACAAAATTTGTTGAGCCAAAATGGAAGAGAATGGTGAGAAATGAAGACAAAAATTAAAAAAAAAATCATTTCGGTCATTGGGGGGGGGGGGTGTGTTTCAATAGTTCGTCTCCCCCGCATGACCACCCGCCCGGGAGCACTAGGGTAAAAACTGAGTATGGCATTGTATGGCATACATCCTAAGGAGTGTCTCACATAAATCTCAAGCCTCTAGCTCCCATACGACCGGAGTAATGAAGGTTCAAAGTGGCGGTGAACTAAGGGTGTAAACTATCCCCATTAAGCCCACCACCACCAGCCGCGCGGCTGTCTCGGCCCGCTCACACCTACTGGCCCGGCTCCCACACACACTACGGTACCTCCCCCTCCTATTCTCCCGCCATTTCCTACCTTACGAGCCACGTAAGTGTTTTTTATATGTCGGACGCACGTGATGCGTCGCTGGGAGTTGGTGATCAAACACTGCCGACGCAACACGTGCGACGCTGGGTCTCACCGGGTTAAACCCATTTTGTACCAACAACATCTTTATTACAGTATATATATCTAGTTATGTTTAAACCATTTTGTTCAGTTTAAGTAGGATTTGTGGTAGTAAAAAGGGTTAAGATAGTTCTAAGCCTGTTGTTGTTGTTGTTGTTCCCTAAGCTGCCTGGCCGAACAGCCCCGAGTCCCTGAGAAAGGCCATGGCCACGATCGGGCTTTCCCACAGAACTCTCATTGAGTGTAGATTGTGTTGTTGGCGTAAGTGGTTGTGTGAAATGCAGTCTTCTATGATGTGTTTAATGGTATGGGGTGCTGTGTTACATCCCGGGCAGGCGTCGACAACGGAGTCATCCAGTCTCTTCTGATAGCTCAGGAGAGCTGGATGGTGTCCGCATCTCAGCCTGGCCAGGTGGACTCTGTCCTCGCGAGGAAGGGAGGATTCGGAAGGATGGATTTCGGGAGGTCGTGTATGCAGCTGCGTGTTGTCTGTGAGTGAGTGGATGGATCGGTGAGAGATATGAGTATGGATGTGCTTTTGGAAGTTGGTTCGGGGTGGGCAGGGAGGGAGAGAGGACAATAATTGTGTGTGATACCGTGTGCTGGGTGTTGTTTTGATATTTCTTGGTGTTTGTGGGTGCGTTGCCATGTAGTTTAGTGGGTGGTCTTGGTTCGTAGAGGCTGCTGCCAGGAATTGAGTGCCTCTCATGTCCAGATGGTCTTTGACTTTAAGGATTTTGGTTTCTTGATGTAGGTGATCTGTGGGTGAAGTAGCTGTGCAACCTGTAATGATCTTCAGGGCTTTGTTTTGAATAGTCTGTAAGGTCTTATGATGTGTTTCAGCTAGGTTAGAAGCCCAGGCTGGGCTTGCATATTCCATCACTGATCTTATGTATTGTTTATATACTGTGGTGGTAGTTTCTTTGTTGTGTCCAAATTTTGTGTGAGCAAGTGACCTGAGGGCGTTAAGTCTGGGTGTCAGTTTCTTTTTAATGTTTGTGGTGTGCTGTTTGAATGTCATATGAGTATCATATGTTACTCCTAGGATTTTGGGTGTGTGTGTATGTGTTAGGGGTGTGTTGTTTATGGTGAGTTGAGGGATGTATTCGTGTTCTGTCCAACTTGTGAGCAGGGTTGCGGTGGATTTGGCTGGGGCTAGATTAAGTCTGTTTGTAGTGCACCAGCCATGTAGTGTGTTGAGATAGGGTTGAAGGAGATCTGTTGCTCTTTTTGGGTCATGGTGTGTGCATGCGAGTGTTATGTCATCTGCATAGGAGGCTAAGTTTATTTGGGGCGTATTGGGTGTAGTTATATCTTGCATGTACAGATTGAAGAGTGCGGGCGATAGGACGGATCCTTGTGGGACTCCGTTTGGAAAGTTTCTGATTTTAGATGATTGACCGTCAAAAGATACGTGTGCACATCTGCCTGCTAGGAAGTTGGCCAGCCACCTTTTTGTGTTGTAGATTTTGTTTGTTAGGTTGTGGCGGGGGATGGCATCAAAGGCTTTACTAATGTCGAGTGTGGCTAATAGTGATCTGTGTGGTGGTCTAGCTGAGTTGATGCCGTCGAAAGCTCTTTGTGTAAGGTCTGTGAGAAGAGTGTTTGTGGAGTGCAGTGGTCTAAAACCATGTTGTGTTGGAGCTAGGGGTAGGTCAGGTGTAATTAGTTGTAATACTAGGCGTTCCATGACTTTGGAGGGGGAGCAAAGGAGTGTGATGGGGCGGTGCGAGGAGGGTAGCGTGGGGTCTTTGTTGGGTTTGGGGAATGTGATGATGATACCATGCTTCCAAATGTCTGGTATTGTGTTGTGTGAATAGCTGTAGTTTGATATGTTAGTGAGTGCTTGTATGCCTTGTGGTCCCAGGTGTCTGAGGTGTATGTTGCTTATGTTGTTTAGGCCACAGGCGGGTGAGTGCTTGAGATTGTTGATGATATGCTTTGTCTGGTGATTGGTGAAGGGTGTATAGTCAGGGTCTGTGGGGAATTGTCTCTTACGTCGGATGACACGTCGGTCGTCTTTGTGAGGTTTTAGGTGGCTGACATGTGAAAAGTGATTGATGAGAGTGTTTGCTTGTTGTTTACATGAAGGAGTAGAGTCTGTTGTTGTGATTGCAGCATGTGATTGTGTTGTGTTGCTGTTGGAAAGTGTGATGCTGTTTAGTGTTTTGTAGAGTTTTTTGGGGTTTGTTTTGTGATCAAGTGTTTGTAGGAAGTTATTCCAATTTAGTTTTTGTTGTTCTTGTATTTTGTTGTTAGTTTGGGTGTTGAGTACTTGAATTTGTTGTGTGATGTCTTGTGTGTGGGGTGCTGGGGAGTGTTTCAGTATGTCGCGTTGTCTGATGAGGTTTTGAATTTCTGGTGTGAAGTTGGGGTTGTCTTTTTCTGTTACCTCTTGGAATGTGTTTCTTGTCAGCGTTTTGGATAGTTTTATTGAGTATGTGTACAGCATTGTTGATGTTAGTGATGGGTGTACTGTTTAGAGTTGTGAAGTGTTGTTCTGTCTCATTTGTGAATGCTTCCCAGTTAGCTCTTTTATAATTGGTGTATGTGTGTTTGTGGCTAGCTGGGGTGAGTCTTGTTTTGGTGGTGATAATGATCGGGAGGTGGTCAGAGCCTAAGGTTCTGACCACCCTCCAGGATGTTGTGGGGGCGAGTTCTGGGGAGCAAAATGTGATGTCTGGAGATGATGGGTTATAGAGGGCTTGGTGAGGAATATGGGTATGTTGATGGATGTCGTTAAGGATGATGAGGTTATCGGTTTGGTTTTGTAGTACCAGCCCTCTGACTGTGTCGGGGTTGTCGACAAACCAGGCTGACGTCTTGGCGTTGAAGTCACCACCCAGGATGATGTGTGGGGTGTTTGTGATGTGTTGTAGGTGTGGTCTGTATTCATTTGGTACTGTAGGGGATGTTTGGGGAGGAATGTATGTGTTTATGATGGTTATGTTGGAGTTGTTGCCAGTGCGTATTTTAATTGACTGTATTTCTGTTGTGTTATCATTTGGGGGGAGGAGGGATTTGGTTTGTACACTGGTTACTATGTATGATATTTCTTTGTGTACCAGGGTGATGAGTCCACCGCCCCCGCCGACAGCCCGGTCTTGTCTGATGGTGGTGAAATTATGAAATGTGGGTGTTTTTTTGTGTTGTGCGGAGTTTTGTTTCTTGTAAGATGGCAATGTGCATGTTGTGTTGTTTGATGAAGTGTGAGAGTTCGTGTTTCTTTGTGTTGATGCCATCTATGTTCAGTTGAAGAATGTTAATGTTATGTGCACGATCTATGTTGGGTGCTGCTGCACGAGGATGGGGTGAGGTGAGGGGCTGGGGGTTGGGATGGGTGAGGTGGGATTGGGGAGCAGGAGATGGGGGTTGGAATGGATTAGGATGGGGTGTGGTGTGTTGAGTTGAGGATGTGGATGGTATGGGAAGGATAGGTGGGTTAGGGAGGAGAGGTGGACGGGTTTTAGGGGGGGGGGGGGGGGGGGGGAGTGGATGATATGGGAAGGTTAGGTGGGTTGGGGAGGAGAGGTGGACGGGTTTTAGGTGAGGGATTTGACTGGGAGAGGGAGGGGCATGAGGAACAGGTCCAGGTGTTTGTGTAGTGTTTCTTGGAGGCAAGTGTTGTGCAGGTGAAGTGGGTCCAGTTCCCGCATGAATTGCAGAGAACTGAACCCTTAGTATGGCGACTCGAAGTGATGGGTTTTGAGCAAGTTGGACATAGGTATGTGTACGTGGGTCCTGGGTTGCTCTCAATGTCTCCGGCTAGAAGAAGTCTTCGAGAAATGACAGCCGGAGAGTCATTTCTCGGTGTAGGAAAAGTGTGTGATGTGTGTGTGTGGTGTGAGAGGTGTGGAAATTCCCGGCGCGACCGAAGCCGCTCCAAGGACCCGTGCCCCCAGGGAGGGGGCAGGGGATGGTTGTGACGGTTTGGCTCCCGAAACTGCTCCCCGCGGCCGGCATCCGGTTTTCCTCCACTGGTCGTTGATTTTGTCTCCGGCCGTGGAGGGTCGGCAGCCATCCGCGGTTGGCAGCCTCGGGAGGTGGCCCCACAGCGTAGACGCCGCCACATCAGGACAAGCCTGTTAATGTTAATTGCTGGAGGCCCTTATTAAACTGAATAAAGTTGTCTATTAGTAGGAATTACAAGGATGGAACTGGTACTAAGCTGTTCAATATCGACTTAGGCGTATACCATGATCACAATATTGGCAGTGGGCAGGGTGTCAAATGGAAGTGGAGTCTTATGTTTATAGTCTTTATTGTTGTACAGTATATACAGTATATGTATAGATAAAATATGTGGTTTATAGTTCAAATTATGTCTGAATGGGTGGTCGGGGGAGTGCTGGAGGGACCTTGGTGACCCTGGTCTCTGGGTCTTCTGGGTGACCTAAATGTGTGTGAATTTGTTTTTTGTGTTTTCATTGTTTTCTGTTGTTTTCCCTATTCGGTCTGTCTTGAGTCGGCCACCCCCAGAAAAAAAAAAAAAAGAGGAACAATGGGGAATGGGCCTGAGTAAATACATACATGCATGTCTTTGGAAGTGATAAAATGGCCAAAGCAAAGCTATTTCATGTACATTTTCTTGTATTCCTTCTCATATTCATTAAAGTCTTCAAACAAACTTGCTTCGGTTTGACACCCTGACAGTGGGATATGTAGGTGTGTTACCAACACACTGATTTACAGTACTTATAAATGTTTGTGAGCTCTTGCGATTTTCTCTGCAAATAAATATCTTTAGATTTATGTTCAGAATTAATTGGCTGTATATTACTATTGACATGTTATCTATGTATTAATTAATAATTATAATGTAAGATTTGCAAAATAAACAAACCAAAACTGGGACGACACAAGATAAACGCAAAAGAACTAATTAACAACGCTTAATAAAATAAAATTTGAAATAAAAGAACACAATCCACCACATATTTGATCTGATTTGACCTGAACATCAATCTAAATGGAAGCATGAAGAAAATCGCAAGAGCTCGGATACATTTGCCAGTAGCTGTGCATTACTTTAAGTTATGCGAGGGTCGGCTTGATGCTGATTCCTTTGCACCACAGTGGGCTATTCAAATAATGATCTCGCAGCTGCCAGGTTAATCTATATAAACAGTCTATTAATTTATTCTTTTAATGCAGGATTGGCTGGAAGTTCAGACGTCCAAGAATGTCAACCATCCCAACCAAGACTCTACCATTTCAACCACCCCCAAGTCAGTCAACCAACTTCAAACCTGTCCATCTCAACCACTACCACCAAGACTGTCAACCATCTCAACAACCTCCATCAAGACTGTCAACCATCTCAACCAAGACTAGACCATCTCAACCACCACCAAGTCAGTCAACCATCTCCACCACCAGCTCAACCACAGCAGAGTTTGAGGTAATATTTGCAGTCTTTTATAGTCTATTTTATTGAATGTTCAGCTGACTGTAAATTAATGAAAGCATATGATTCTCCTAGGATATCTCTTGCAGAACTTACACACTCTACATACATACATACATACATACATACATACATACATACATACATACATACATACAAGTTTAACCCTCTCACCACGGAAGGGCTCTTGAACGCCCATAAAAAAGCATATAATAGGTACCCGGATGGTATCTTGAACGCCCAGTGGTTGAAAGCCTGTGAGCTTCGTGTGCGAGGCGTCGGTCCGACGCATGTAAACAACAGCCGGCTGGACCGTCGCCCCGCATCTCCGGCCACAAGAAGGAGAGCGTCGCTTGTTCGTGTGTGCCTGTATGTTGTTGTTAAGTATCGAAAAGTGGTGTAAAGTGGCTGTTTTGGCCATAAAGTTATCTCCAATGAAATCATCATCACAGCTCAACCAGTTGACTTAGAGAGCTCTACTTAATGCCATTCTACAGGTAAATAACACAGCTACGCTTGGGGATGCGCGGGAATGCGGGAAGCAGTCTGATTAACGAATATACGGTAGCCTAGCCTAGACGTTTTTCGGCCAAAACACCCGGGTTTCGAGGAATATATATATAATACATAGCCGGGGCTGGAGGGTTAAAGACAGTTTGTACACAGGAATATGGTTAGTCTCACGTCCTATCTAGAAAATGCCTATGACAGAGTGGAGAGACGAGGAATGTGGAAGGTTCTACAGATATATGGAGTAGATGGCAAGTTGCTGTGAGCATTCAGAGTACTGTACAGTAAACTCCCTTTTATCCAAAATTAAAAAATCAAAAAATTTCAATTGACCCAAGTTTTTGCTATCCGTATTTATCACTAGTTTTCACTTATTTAAGCCTCTCTGGGTGCTTAATTGCATCAATTTAACCCCTCTGAAGTAGACATAGCTTCATGTAATTCAAGCTAAGACAACCTAGAAATGGTTATAAATTAATTGAAAACGGTATTTTGGCCATTTGTACACATATTTAGCTCTATATAGAGGGACTCCTTTATTCGTACAAATCGCTTATCCAAAATTTTAAGACATGATTTTTGTTTATAAAATGTATATAAAATTTATATGTCGGTAGTGGTACACCCGGTAACTACGTCCTTCCCGTTATTTTTTTCTCCCTAGACATCCATTGTTTTATATTTATTATTTGTTTAATTATTTTATCATATTTTTCCTCCCCCTAAGTATCCATAAAAGTTTAAATAAAACTACCCCAAGACCTCCCTTTGAGATAAATTTGTGCATTTTTCGATAGAAAAATGTCTTGGCCAAATGCCAGTTCCTCATAAATTACTGGCTCGCTTTTGCTCGCCATGAAATAATAGGCACCTAAGTGGCATGAAGGGTCTTAATATTGACAAAGAAATGGTGCAAAAGGTCTTAAAATTGGCAAACTAATAGTTAAATATGAATAAGGGGGTCCAGAAACTCCAAAAACCTCCCCTTAAACCCATAATTGACAGTATAGAACTAATGGGTCCCCCCAAATGTTTTAAAGGTATGGTGCGAGGAGGAGGAGGAGGAGGACGGACGGACGGACGGAGAAACGAACGAACGAACAGCAAGTGAAGGTACGGCGCGAGGAGGATGGATGGATGGACAGACGGATGGACGGACGACAAGCGAAGAAATTGGACGGTTGTATAAAGAGAAAATTAAGAATGCTAAGCTACGAGAAACCAGACAACAAGCGGAGAAAATGGACAGTTGTACGAAGAGAAAACGGACTACCACACTACAAGAAAACGGACAGCCACCCTGGGAGAAAACGGACGGCCACCCTGAAAGAAAACGGACAACCACCTTTGGAGAAAACGGATGGTTACCCTACAAGAAAACAGAACGGCCACCGCCTGGAGATTTTGCCGGTATGATACTACAGTATTTTATATACACTAATTTTGTCTGGGTTCGAATCCTGGGAGAATCACGTATGTACAGTATATACTCAGACACATGCCCCATTGCTGGTGGTGGCCGACTCAAGGCAGAGCCCGAACAGAATCAACATTCAAGGGTTCTAATTCTCTGGGTTCGGGACCACTCACGTTCCCTCGCCCCTTTCTCTGTTGATGAGTAGGATAATTTTACAAGAGGAGGAGGATTGTTGGCCAACATGCATATGTATGTACAGTATGTATATAGTCTGGCACCTTGCCCAGTCTTCCTCTTTTTAATGAGGGTGGCATGCTTTTATTAATTTCAATTGGGGTGTTATTGGTGTTAAAAACTATGTTGTATAGTTTAATTATTGAGGGTTTAGTTTAGATTGCTTTTCCCATTATCGAGCAATGTCATTTTAGATTAATGGGTAGACGTCCTTCCTAAGTTGAATAAAATAGTCTAATCATTGAAAAAGATATATGGTAGCTAAAAGGATCATTTGAGATAGTCTGTAGCCTTTTAATGGGTAGACATCCTTCCTAAGTTGAATACAATTTTGTAATAATTGAGAAGGGTATATGGTAGCTAAAGGATTGAGATAGTCTGTAGCCTTTTAATGGGTAGCTGTCCTTCCTAAGTTGAATACAATTTTGTAATAATTGAGAAGGGTATATGGTAGCTAAAGGATTGAGATAGTCTGTAGCCTTTTAATGGGTAGACGTGCTTCCTAACTTGAATAAAATAGTCTAATCATTGAGAAGAATATACAGTATGTAGCTAAAGGATTAATAATAGTCTGGGCGGGTGTCAACCCCGAAGGCTTGAAATAGGGAGAGCTATTCCCCCGCCCGCCAAAGGCTTTCTAGGGACTTTCCTAGCTGATGCCGAGAGGATTGGGTTCTAGTCATGATGATGGGCTAGATCTATCAGAGAAGTGAACTGATGATCTTGATACATACCCCATAGCTTACTCTGACTGTTCCTTTTACTTATATATTTTCTAGATCTCAAGTGACGGCGTCTCTTCCGTGGATTGACCTCCCAATCTACCAAGATTGGAAGCCAAAGCGTCAAATTTTTCCTTTGCCCCTCAACTTTCTCTTCATAATTGCAGAGGGGCACAGGGCCCTGGGTGGGGCTTTGGTTTCCCGGGCGTTTCCGCACCCTTCTCGGCTCCCCGCCATGGAGTGGCTTCGGTTACCCCGGCTTTTTTGTGGTAGGCAGGCAGGGAGGGTTCTGTTGGGGCACTCTGTTATGGCCTTGGCCTTGCTCGGGGGCTTGGGGCTATTCGGCCAGGCAGTCTGGGGAACAACAACAACAACAACACCCCCCTTAATATTTACCAAAATTACCAGCATAAATACGGTTATAATGCATAAATGAAAAAGTCTAATTCAGCGTATGTTCTAGCCATCAAAAACCTACATTATTGCATTTCTATTAAACCCATTTTGTACCAACGACATCTTTATTACAGTATATATCTAGTTATGTTTAAACCATTTTGTTCAGTTTAAGTAGGATTTGTGGTAGTAAAAAGGGTTAAGATAGTTCTAAGCCTGTTGTTGTTGTTCCCTAAGCTGCCTGGCCGAACATCCCCGAGTCCCTGAGAAAGGCCATGGCCACGATCGGGCTTTCCCACAGAGCTCTCATTGAGTGTAGATTGTGTTGTTGGCGTAAGTGGTTGTGTGAAATGCAGTCTTCTATGATGTGTTTAATGGTATGGGGTGCTGTGTTACATCCCGGGCAGGCGTCGACAATGGAGTCATCCAGTCTCTTCTGATAGCTCAGGAGAGCTGGATGGTGTCCGCATCTCAGCCTGGCCAGGTGGACTCTGTCCTCGCGAGGAAGGGAGGATTCGGAAGGATGGATTTCGGGAGGTCGTGCATGCAGCTGCGTGTTGTCTGTGAGTGAGTGGATGGATCGGTGAGAGATATGAGTATGGATGTGCTTCTGGAAGTTGGTTCGGGGTGGGCAGGGAGGGAGAGAGGACAATAATTGTGTGTGATACCGTGTGCTGGGTGTTGTTTTGATATTTCTTGGTGTTTGTGGGTGCGTTGCCATGTAGTTTAGTGGGTGGTCTTGGTTCGTAGAGGCTGCTGCCAGGAATTGAGTGCCTCTCATGTCCAGATGGTCTTTGACTTTAAGGATTTTGGTTTCTTGATGTAGGTGATCTGTGGGTGAAGTAGCTGTGCAACCTGTAATGATCTTCAGGGCTTTGTTTTGAATAGTCTGTAAGGTCTTATGATGTGTTTCAGCTAGGTTAGAAGCCCAGGCTGGGCTTGCGTATTCCATCACTGATCTTATGTATTGTTTATATACTGTGGTGGTAGTTTGTTTGTTGTGTCCAAATTTTGTGTGAGCAAGTGACCTGAGGGCATTAAGTCTGGCTGTCAGTTTCTTTTTAATGTTTGTGGTGTGCTGTTTGAATGTCATATGAGTATCATATGTTACTCCTAGGATTTTGGGTGTGTGTGTATGTGTTAGGGGTGTGTTGTTTACGGTGAGTTGAGGGATGTATTCGTGTTCTCCTGTCCAACTTGTGAGCAGGGTTGCGGTGGATTTGGCTGGGGCTAGATTAAGTCTGTTTGTAGTGCACCAACCATGTAGTGTGTTGAGATAGGGTTGAAGGAGATCTGTTGCTCTTTTTGGGTCATGGTGTGTGCATGTGAGTGTTATGTCATCTGCATAGGAGGCTAAGTTTATTTGGGGCGTATTGGGTGTAGTTATATCGTGCATGTACAGATTGAAGAGTGCGGGCGATAGGACGGATCCTTGTGGGACTCCGTTTGGAAAGTTTCTGATTTTAGATGACTGACCGGCAAAAGATACGTGTGCACATCTGCCTGCTAGGAAGTTGGCCAGCCACCTTTTTGTGTTTGTGTGCATGTTTGTGTTGTAGATTTTGTTTGTTAGGTTGTGGCGGGGGATGGCATCGAAGGCTTTACTAATGTCGAGTGTGGCTAATAGTGACCTGTGTGGTGGTCTAGCTGAGTTGATGCCGTCGAAAGCTCTTTGTGTAAGGTCTGTGAGAAGAGTGTTTGTGGAGTGCAGTGGCCTAAAGCCATGTTGTGTTGGAGCTAGGGGTAGGTCAGGTGTAATTAGTTGTAATACTAGGCGTTCCATGACTGGAGGGGGAGCAAAGAAGTGTGATGGGGCGGTGCGAGGAGGGTAGCGTGGGGTCTTTGTTGGGTTTGGGGAATGTGATGATGATACCATGCTTCCAAATATCTGGTATTGTGTTGTGTGAATAGCTGTAGTTTGATATGTTAGTGAGTGCTTGTATGCCTTGTGGTCCCAGGTGTCTGAGGTGTATGTTGCTTATGTTGTCTAGGCCACAGGCGGGTGAGTGCTTGAGATTGTTGATGATATGCTTTGTCTGGTGATTGGTGAAGGGTGTATAGTCAGGGTCTGTGGGGAATTGTCTCTTACGTCGGATGACACGTCGGTCATCTTTGTGAGGTTTTAGGTGGCTGACATGTGAAAAGTGATTGATGAGAGTGTTTGCTTGTTGTTTACATGAAGGAGTAGAGTCTGTTGTTGTGATTGTGATTGTGTTGTGTTGCTGTTGGAAAGTGTGATGCTGTTTAGTGTTTTGTAGAGTTTTTTGGGGTTTGTTTTGTGATCAAGTGTTTGTAGGAAGTTATTCCAATTTAGTTTTTGTTGTTCTTGTATTTTGTTGTTAGTTTGCGTGTTGAGTGCTTGAATTTGTTGTGTGATTGTCTTGTGTGTGGGGTGCTGGGGAGTGTTTCAGTATGTCGCATTGTCTGATGAGGTTTTGAATTTCTGGTGTGAAGTTGGGGTTGTGTCTTTTCCTGTTACCTCTTGGAATGTGTTTCTTGTCAGCGTTTTGGATAGTTTTATTGAGTATGTGTACAGCATTGTTGATGTTAGTGATGGGTGTACTGTTTAGAGTTGTGAAGTGTTGTTCTGTCTCATTTTTGAATGCTTCCCAGTTAGCTCTTTTATAATTGGTGTATGTGTGTTTGTGGCTAGCTGGGGTGAGTCTGGTTTTGGTGGTGATAATGATCGGGAGGTGGTCAGAGCCTAAGGTTCTGACCACCCTCCAGGATGTTGTGGGGGCGAGTTCTGGGGAGCAAAAGGTGATGTCAGGAGAGCCTGTTAATGTTAATTGCTGGAGGCCCTTCTTAAACTGAATAAAGTTGTCTATTAGTAGGAATTACAAGGATGGAACTGGTACTAAGCTGTTCAATATCGACTTAGGCGTATACCATGATCACAATATTGGCAGTGGGCAGGGTGTCAAATGGAAGTGGAGTCTTATGTTTATAGTCTTTATTGTTGTACAGTATATACAGTATATGTATAGATAAAATATGTGGTTTATAGTTCAAATTATGTCTTTGAATGGGTGGTCGGGGGAGTGCTGGAGGGACCTTGGTGACCCTGGTCTCTGGGTCTTCTGGGTGACCTAAATGTGTGTGAATTTGTTTTTTTGTGTTTTCATTGTTTTCTGTTGTGTTGTCCCTATTCGGTCTGTCTTGAGTCGGCCACCCCCAGAAAAAAAAAAAAAAGAGGAACAATGGGGAATGGGCCTGAGTAAATACATACATGCATGTCTTTGGAAGTGATAAAATGGCCAAAGCAAAGCTATTTCATGTACATTTTCTTGTATTCCTTCTCATATTCATTAAAGTCTTTCAAACAAACTTGCTTCGGTTTGACACCCTGACAGTGGGATATGTAGGTGTGTTACCAACACACTGATTTACAGTACTTATAAATGTTTGTGAGCTCTTGCGATTTTCTCTGTGCAAATATATATCTTTAGATTTATGTTCAGAATTAATCGGCTGTATATTACTATTGACATGTTATCTATGTATTAATTAATAATTATAATGTAAGATTTGCAAAATAAACAAACCAAAACTGGGACGACACAAGATAAACGCAAAAGAACTAATTAAAATCGCTGTGGAAACAACGCTTAATAAAATAAAATTTGAAATAAAAGAACACAATCCACCACATATTTGATCTGATTTGACCTGAACATCAATCTAAATGGAAGCATAAAGAAAATCGCAAGAGCTCGGATACATTTGCCAGTAGCTGTACATTACTTTAAGTTATGCGAGGGTCGGCTTGATGCTGATTCCTTTGCACCACAGTGGGCTATTCAAATAATGATCTCGCAGCTGCCAGGTTAATCTATATGAACAGTCTATTATTTTATTCTTTTAATGCAGGATTGGCTGGAAGTTCAGACGGCCAAGAATGTCAACCATCCCAACCAAGACTCGACCATTTCAACCACCCCCAAGTCAGTCAACCAACTTCAAACCTGTCCATCTCAACCACTACCACCAAGACTGTCAACCATCTCAACAACCTCCATCAAGACTGTCAACCATCTCAACCAAGACTAGACCATCTCAACCACCACCAAGTCAGTCAACCATCTCCACCACCAGCTCAACCACAGCAGAGTTTGAGGTAATATTTGCAGTCTTTTATAGTCTATTTTATTGAATGTTCAGCTGACTGTAAATTAATGAAAGCATATGATTCTCCTAGGATATCTCTTGCAGAACTTACACACTCTACAAGTCTACATACATACATACATACAAGTTTAAAGACAGTTTGTACACAGGAATATGGTTAGTCTCACGTCCTATCTAGAAAATGCCTATGACAGAGTGGAGAGACGAGGAATGTGGAAGGTTCTACAGATATATGGAGTAGATGGCAAGTTGCTGTGAGCATTCAGAGTACTGTACAGTAAACTCCCTTTTATCCAAAATTAAAAAATCCAAAAATTTCAGTTGACCCAAGTTTTTGCTATCCGTATTTATCACTAGTTTTCACTTATTTAAGCCTCTCTGGGTGCTTAATTGCATCAATTTTACCCCTCTGAAGTAGACATAGCTTCATGTAATTCAAGCTAAGACAACCTAGAAATGGTTATAAATTAATTGAAAACGGTATTTTGGCCATTTGTACACATATTTAGCTCTATATAGAGGGACTCCTTTATTCGTACAAATCGCTTATCCAAAATTTTAAGACATGATTTTTTTTTATAAAATGTATATAAAATTTATATATGTCGGTAGTGGTACACCCGGTAACTACATCCTTCCCGTTATTTTTTTCTCCCTAGACATCCATTGTTTTATATTTATTATTTGTTTAATTATTTTATCATATTTTTCCTCCCCTAAGTATCCATAAAAGTTTAAATAAAACTACCCCAAGACCTCCCTTTGAGATAAATTTGTGCATTTTTTTATAGAAAAATGTCTTGGCCAAATGCCAGTTCCTCATAAATTACTGGCTCGCTTTTGCTCGCCAAGAAATAATAGGCACCTAAGTGGCATGAAGGGTCTTAATATTGACAAAGAAATGGTGCAAAAGGTCTTAAAATTGGCAAACTAATAGTTAAATATGAATAAGGGGGTCCAGAAACTCCAAAAACCTCCCCTTAAACCCATAATTGACAGTATAGAACTAATGGGTCCCCCAAATGTTTTAAAGGTATGGTGCGAGGAGGAGGAGGAGGACGGACGGACGGACGGAGAAACGAACGAACGAATAGCAAGTGAAGGTACGGCGCGAGGAGGATGGATGGATGGACAGACGGATGGACGGACGACAAGCGAAGAAATTGGACGGTTGTATAAAGAGAAAATTAAGAATGCTAAGCTACGAGAAACCAGACAACAAGCGGAGAAAATGGACAGTTGTACGAAGAGAAAACGGACTACCACACTACAAGAAATCTGTCTGTTGCTCTACAAGAAAACGGACAGCCACCCTGGGAGAAAACGGACGGCCACCCTGAAAGAAAACGGACAACCACCTTTGGAGAAAACGGATGGTTACCCTACAAGAAAACAGAACGGCCACCGCCTGGAGATTTTGCCGGTATGATACTACAGTATTTTATATACACTAATTTTGTCTGGGTTCGAATCCTGGGAGAATCACGTATGTACAGTATATACTCAGACACATGCCCCATTGCTGGTGGTGGCCGACTCAAGGCAGAGCCCGAACAGAATCAACATTCAAGGGTTCTAATTCTCTGGGTTCGGGACCACTCACGTTCCCTCGCCCCTTTCTCTGTTGATGAGTAGGATAATTTTACAAGAGGAGGAGGATTGTTGGCCAACATGCATATGTATGTACAGTATGTATATAGTCTGCACCTTGCCCAGTCTTCCTCTTTTAATGAGGGTGGCATGCTTTTAATTAATTTCATAGGGGTGTTATTGGTGTTAAAAACTATGTTGTATAGTTTAATTATTGAGGGTTTAGTTTAGATTGCTTTTCCCATTATCGAGCAATGTCATTTAAATTAATGGGTAGACGTCCTTCCTAAGTTGAATAAAATAGTCTAATCATTGAAAAAGATATATGGTAGCTAAAAGGATCATTTGAGATAGTCTGTAGCCTTTTAATGGGTAGACATCCTTCCTAAGTTGAATACAATTTTGTAATAATTGAGAAGGGTATATGGTAGCTAAAGGATTGAGATAGTCTAGCCTTTTAATGGGTAGCCGTCCTTCCTAAGTTGAATACAATTTTGTAATAATTGAGAAGGGTATATGGTAGCTAAAGGATTGAGATAGTCTGTAGCCTTTTAACCCCTTCAGACATATATGACGCAGAGGTTGCCAGATTAGCAATAAGAAATAGAGTTCTCTCACTCTTATAATTACCTCTCCAAAATTAGTTTTCTGCCCACATCTAACTCAAAGACAACTGCAGAGGTTGAAGTAACTAAAATAAAGGTTTGTAAAAAACCCTGATGGTAATAAAGGCTTTAAAGTATCCCTAATAGGCTCAAAATTGCGTCATATGTCGGAGAGGGTTAATGGGTAGCCATCCTTCCTAAGTTGAATACAATTTTGTAATAATTGAGAAGGGTATATGGTAGCTAAAGGATTGAGATAGTCTGTAGCCTTTTAATGGGTAGCCGTCCTTCCTAAGTTGAATACAATTTTGTAATAATTGAGAAGGGTATATGGTAGCTAAAGGATTGAGATAGTCTGTAGCTTTTTAATGGGTAGCCGTCCTTCCTAAGTTGAATACAATTTTGTAATAATTGAGAAGGGTATATGGTAGCTAAATGATTGAGATAGTCTGTAGCCTTTTAATGGGTAGACGTGCTTCCTAACTTGAATAAAATAGTCTAATCATTGAGAAGAATATACAGTATGGTAGCTAAAGGATTAAGATAGTCTGGGCGGGTGTCAACCCCGAAAGGGATTGAAAGAGGGGAGCTATTCCCCCGCCAAAGGCGGCTTTCTAGGGACTTTCCTAGCTGATGCTGAGAGGATTGGGTTCTAGTCATGTGATGATGGGCTAGTCTATCAGAGTGAGAACTGAGCGATCTCTGCCATACCCATAGCTTACTCTGACTGTTCCTTTTACTTACATATTTTCTAGATCTCAAGTGACGGCGTCTCTTCCGTGGATTGACCTCCCAATCTACCAAGATTGGAAGCCAAAGCGTCAAATTTTTCCTTTGCCCCCTCAACTTTCTCTTCATAATTGCAGAGGGGCACAGGGCCCTGGGTGGGGCTTTGGTTTCCCGGGCGTTTCCGCAGCCTTCTCGGCTCCCCGCCATGGAGTGGCTTCGGTTACCCCGGCTTTTTTGTGGTAGGCAGGCAGGGAGGGTTCTGTGGGGGCACTCTGTTATGGCCTTGCTTGGGGGCTTGGGGCTATTCGGCCAGGCAGTCTGGGGAACAACAACAACACCCCCCCTTAATATTTACCAAAATTACCAGCATAAATACGGTTATAATGCATAAATGAAAAAGTCTAATTCAGCGTATGTTCTAGCCATCAAAAACCTACATTATTGCATTTCTATTAAACCCATTTTGTACCAACGACATCTTTATTACAGTATATATCTAGTTATGTTTAAACCATATTGTTCAGTTTAAGTAGGATTTGTGGTAGTAAAAAGGGTTAAGATAGTTCTAAGCCTGTTAATTGCTGGAGGCCCTTCTTAAACTGAATAAAGTTGTCTATTAGTAGGAATTACAAGGATGGAACTGGTACTAAGCTGTTCAATATCGACTTAGGCGTATACCATGATCACAATATTGGCAGTGGGCAGGGTGTCAAATGGAAGTGGAGTCTTATGTTTATAGTCTTTATTGTTGTACAGTATATACAGTATATGTATAGATAAAATATGTGGTTTATAGTTCAAATTATGTCTTTGAATGGGTGGTCGGGGGAGTGCTGGAGGGACCTTGGTGACCCTGGTCTCTGGTCTCTGGGTGACCTAAATGTGTGTGAATTTGTTTTTTTGTGTTTTCATTGTTTTCTGTTGTGTTGTCCCTATTCGGTCTGTCTTGAGTCGGCCACCCCCAGGAAAAAAAGGAACAATGGGGAATGGGCCTGAGTAAATACATACATGCATGTCTTTGGAAGTGATAAAATGGCCAAAGCAAAGCTATTTCATGTACATTTTCTTGTATTCCTTCTCATATTCATTAAAGTCTTCAAACAAACTTGCTTCGGTTTGACACCCTGACAGTGGGATATGTAGGTGTGTTACCAACACACTGATTTACAGTACTTATAAATGTTTGTGAGCTCTTGCGATTTTCTCTGTGCAAATATATATCTTTAGATTTATGTTCAGAATTAATCGGCTGTATATTACTATTGACATGTTCTCTATGTATTAATTAATAATTATAATGTAAGATTTGCAAAATAAACAAACCAAAACTGGGACGACACAAGATAAACGCAAAAGAACTAATTAAAATCGCTGTGGAAACAACGCTTAATAAAATAAAATTTGAAATAAAAGAACACAATCCACCACATATTTGATCTGATTTGACCTGAACATCAATCTAAATGGAAGCATAAAGAAAATCGCATGAGCTCGGATACATTTGCCAGTAGCTGTACATTACTTAGTTATGCGAGGGTCGGCTTGATGCGGATTCCTTTGCACCACAGTGGGCTATTCAAATAATGATCTCGCAGCTGCCAGGTTAATCTATATGAACAGTCTATTAATTTATTCTTTTAATGCAGGATTGGCTGGAAGTTCAGACGGCCAAGAATATCAACCATCCCAACCAAGACTCGACCATTTCAACCACCCCCAAGTCAGTCAACCAACTTCAAACCTGTCCATCTCAACCACTACCACCAAGACTGTCAACCATCTCAACAACCTCCATCAAGACTGTCAACCATCTCAACCAAGACTAGACCATCTCAACCACCACCAAGTCAGTCAACCATATCCACCACCAGCTCAACCACAGCAGAGTTTGAGGTAATATTTGCAGTCTTTTATAGTCTATTTTATTGAATGTTCAGCTGACTGTAAATTAATGAAAGCATATGATTCTCCTAGGATATCTCTTGCAGAACTTACACACTCTACAAGTCTACGTACATACATACATACAAGTTTAAAGACAGTTTGTACACAGGAATATGGTTAGTCTCACGTCCTATCTAGAAAATGCCTATGACAGAGTGGAGAGACGAGGAATGTGGAAGGTTCTACAGATATATGGAGTAGATGGCAAGTTGCTGTGAGCATTCAGAGTACTGTACAGTAAACTCCCTTTTATCCAAAATTAAAAAATCCAAAAATTTCAGTTGACCCAAGTTTTTGCTATCCGTATTTTGAGGTTTTGAGGTTTTGAGGCAAGTAAATTGTTCCATAAATTTAATCTTTTTAGGGTCAATTATTGTGACTGTATTCTAAAATTTGACATCAATAATTTTAATCAAGCATTTTTAACTTGAAGTTTCTTGTATAACCTCTGCTTACTTTTTGTCTGTATTTATTGTTTATCTTTTTCTTTTTCTATTATTATTATTATTAATATTGATGATTTTTTAAATTTATTGTTCTTGTTAAAAGAGTACTCTTTGTTTAAATCTGTTGTTACTTCATATTTTGCAATTATTTCTCTTTATATTATATGTATTCATTGTCGATAGTATCAATTGCTTACTTTTGCGATTTCCTTAGTTTATTTGTGCTATAAATGTAGGTTATTTGTAGGGTAGTTATTGATAGGGGTCACTTGAGGCATGCTATGCTTACAGGTACCTACCCGATAGCACTATCGTTAGTGAGTGCTGTACTGTATTTTATATATTATTTTGTAATAGTATAGATATCTTATCAATATTTGTATTTTTTACTATTGTTAATGTCTTGTCATGTTGCAAATTTGATTCTAAATAATATTTTGACATTTAACATGTAGTTTCTTTATTCATGCAGAGTTTAGCAAAATTTGCCAGAACGTCCCGGACTTCCCAAACTTGACTACTTCCTTTAACGTGAGGATAGTGCGTTGTTATATGTGCGATTGGTTTGCTTGGGAAACAGATTAACTTGCTCATGTAGTGATGTACACCCTATGTGGTGGATTGTGTTCTTTTATTTAATAATTTTCATTTTAGTAAACGTTGTTTCCACATAGCGATTTTGATAATTTAATTTGACTTTATATTGTCCTTGTCCCAATTTTGGTTTGTTTAGTTTGCAAGTTTTACATTTTAATTTATCACTAGTTTTCACTTATTTAAGCCTCTCTGGGTGCTTAATTGCATCAATTTTACCCCTCTGAAGTAGACATAGCTTCATGTAATTCAAGCTAAGACAACCTAGAAATGGTTATAAATTAATTGAAAACGGTATTTTGGCCATTTGTACACATATTTAGCTCTATATAGAGGGACTCCTTTATTCGTACAAATCGCTTATCCAAAATTTTAAGACATGATTTTTGTTTATAAAAGGGAGTTTATTGTGTATGTATAAGGGTGCGAGGGTGGGTGTGGAGGACCAGTTGATTTTGAAAGTTGGTTGAAGCGGGGATGTGTCATTTTTTTTTATAAAAGAGTTTATTGTGTATGTAGAAGGGTGCAAGGGTGGGTGTGGAGGACCAGTTGAGAGAGTTCTTTGATTTGAAAGTTGGGTTGAAACGGGGATGTGTCAGGTTTCCTTGGTTCAATTTATTCATGGAGTTATTAAAGAGGTTCAAGGGAGAACAGGGGATATTGAAGTGACATTGATTGAGAGAAATTAGTGGACTTTGCCTGCTCGGTTATTTGCGGACGATATCATACTTTTTAACGATGGTAAGTGGGTGCTACAAGGTTTAGTAAGTGGGTGCTACAAGGTTTAGTAAGTGGGTGCTACAAGGTTTAGTAAGTGGGTGCTACAAGGTTTAGTAAGTGGGTGCTACAAGGTTTAGTAAGTGGGTGCTACAAGGTTAAGTAAGTGGGTGCTACAAGGTTTAGTAAGTGGGTGCTACAAGGTTTAGTAAGTGGGTGCTACAAGGTTTAGTAAGTGGGTGCTACAAGGTTTAGTAAGTGGGTGCTACAAGGTTTAGTAAGTGGGTGCTACAAGGTTTAGTAAGTGGGTGCTTTGTAGGTTTAGTAAGTGGGTGATACAAGGTTTAGTAAGTGGGTGCTACAAGGTTTAGTAAGTGGGTACTACAAGGTTTAGTAAGTGGGTGCTACAAGGTTAAGTAAGTGGGTGCTTTGTAGGTTTAGTAAGTGGGTGATACAAGGTTTAGTAAGTGGGTGCTACAAGGTTTAGTAAGTGGGTGCTACAAGGTTTTAGTAAGTGGGTGCTACAAGGTTAAGTAAGTGGGTGCTACAAGGTTTAGTAAGTGGGTGCTACAAGGTTTAGTAAGTGGGTTCGGAACGGTGTGTGAGAAGTGGAGTCTAAAGGTGAATCTGGATAAGAGCAAAGTTATGGTCTTAGAGAGGAATGAGATGACCAACTGAGATACGGATTGTGAAAAGTGGATTTTGAAGGTGAAAGTGGGTAAGAACAATGGTATGGATTTGAGGGGAATGAGACACCAACTGTGAGATACAGCTGAATGGTCAAGTGGAGAATATAAAATCTTTAGTGAGGGCTGGTCCTATCCAGAGTGAGGTTTGGCATCCTCTACCCAACCTTACCTGTTTGTGTCTCTTTTACTGTCCTACTTTTCCTTTTGGGGGCAGAAGTTTAGGAAGCCTCCTCCCCTTGTACAATTCACCTACTAGTCGAAACAGAGAGGCGAGGGAACGCGAAAGTGGTCTTGAACCCTAAGAATTGGAACTTTCAATTTTGTTTCTGTTCGGTCTGCCTTGAATTGGCCACCCCTAGCTATGGGGTATGTGCCTGAGTTACATACATACATACATACCGGTACTGTACATACTGTACATGCATGTAGACAGCGTGTTGAGTAAGGATGGAAGTCTGGAGAGTCAGATATGACAGTGTAGCAGGGCAGGAGGGTTACAGGCACATTGAGGAAAGTGATAGAGGAAAGTGATAGAGGTTAATATGGAAGCAAAGCGATTATTGCATGATAGTGTTGTCGTCCCCACCTTGACATATGGAAGTGAAGCCTGGACGTTGCTCGAGGGACAGGAGTCGAGCGAGAGCAGTAAAAAAAAAATTGTCTTATGAGGAGCTAGAGTCATGTGGATGGACAGACTGACTAACCAGGCGGTATGTGAGAGATGTGGTGTTGAGGTGGATGTTGTGGAGAATGTATTGAGGTGGTATGGGAACATCGAACTAATGGAAAGTGTGTGGTTGGCCTAGGCCCTAGAGGGTGTATGCGACTTGAGGTGGAGGGGGTTAGAGGGAGGGTAGACCGAGAATGAGGTGGAGGGATGGAGTGGAGAGGGGGATGGCCTTGGAGGAGGGACGAGTGTTGGTGAGGGACAGGGCGATCTGGAGGTGGTTTGTAAACTTTGTTCATGGCCACCCCATTAGGGATTAGGGTGTCTGGCAATAGATAGATATACTGTAATTGGCACTTTCTCGCTTTGGGGTCAAACTTTTATTTATGGTGATTGGTGGATACTATAATTTTTGTTAACCCAGGAAGTGCAATAGGCCTTCCGGAAGGCACGGGATTTAAATGTGTAAAACGAACCCTTCAAATACTGTGCCAGTGGCGGGAAATGTCTCAAAATTGGGCGACGCATAGAAAGTAGTTGTTTCTCCCTGTACCACATCCTCCACTCCTCACCCCCCCCCCCCCCCTCCCTCAACTTTACCTTTTATTTTGTCCATTTATTAGCAGTCCATGAGTTGACTACGATGTAAATGATACACAGTACCATCAGGCAATCAGCTCAAAATAGTTTTCAAATTCTCAAGCCCAAAGTGACCAAGTGCTAATTCGCCATGGTAACAAAAACAAATATAGTATTTCTTTAATTAAAGTTAAGTTTCTGAAAAACATGAAATTAAACCACTTCAGGTGAAGCCATTTTATAATTTTTATTACAATTTGGATCGTTGTTGTCAGAGTTAAAACTTAATCCTTTCACGTACAGGACACAATTTGCGCCCTTTCTGGGATATTTAAAAGCCTTTGTGACCATCAGGGGTGTTTAGAAACCTTTACTCTAGTTACTTCAAACTCTGCAGTTGCCTTTGGTGGACAGAAGACTAATTTTGGAGAGGTAATTATGAGATTGAGATATAACTATTTCTGAATACTAAACAAACCCCTGAGTCCACAGGATAGCGAGAGGGTTAAATGCAGATGGTGGAAGAGGGAGATAAAATGATGGAGGTAAGGGAGGAATTTGAAGATGAAAACATAACTTCAAAAGTGAATGTGTTCCCTAATTTATGAACTAATAATGAAAAGACTTAAAATGTGACGCCTTGATGTGAAGAGCGTTTAGTTGGAAAGGGTAATACTGTGTCTTCCTATTTATCTATATATGCTCAGGCCCAATCCCCATTTTTCCTATTTTTATTTTCTATTTTCTATTTTATGATTTTTTTCCTTTTTTTCTTAGGGGTGGCCTATTTATGTGTAAGTAATTATAGGAAAAAACTAATATTTTGTGTATGTATGTAGTCGTGCACATACACCATAGCCGACTCAAGACAGAGCCCGAACATAAACATTTAAAGTTCCAATTCTTAAGGTCTGGCACCACTTTCGCGTTCTCTCGCCCCTTATTCAGTCTCGTGTAGTTGTGAATTTTACAAGGGGAGGGGGATTCCTAGCCCCCTGCCTCCAGAAGGAAAAGTAGGACAGTAAAAGAGACGGACAGAAACGGCTAAGGTTGGGTAGAGGATGCCAAACCTCACTCTGCATAGGACCAGCCCTATTTTTATTATTGTAATTTTGTATCCTTATGATGCCTTACAGATGACAAGTTGAAACATTGATAATGCCCCTGGTCCTCCTTTCTCCTATAGGGCTAATTATATGTATTGCTTCCACAGATAATCCGCTGGCCGTCGACTAGTCCCTACAGCTGCACGGAGGACTATATACAGACGTCGACTTCCCACTACAGGTCGACTCGGGATTACACGCAGACGTCGACTTACCACTACAGGTCGACTCAGGACTACATGCAGACGTCGACTTACCACTACAGGTCGACTCGGGATTACACGCAGACGTCGACTTACCACTACAGGTCGACTCAGGACTACATGCAGACGTCGACTTACCACTACAGGTCGACTGAGGACTACATGCAGAGGTCGGTTAAAATTTGTGAACCCTAACCTCGGAAACTCAAAAGGGGCCAGAGCAAACGGGCTGTAAATTTTCACACCTATTCCCTAGCTGATCCTTCCCAAATGGTAGAAGTATTAGCGTGATTACTCTAGTCGTTTGTGAGTTATAGATTTTATGTTAAAGAGTTGTGGCTTATTTTGAACAGGGTAGCCTATAGTAAATGACGAGCTTAGGTTCACGCGAGAGGCTGAGGAGTTTTAGGTGATACAAACGTTCCAGGTATTAGAATTGTTTGTAGTGAGGTTGGTCATTAAAGATTATCTATTTATATATTCTGGCACATACCCAATTTTTTAGCTGGGGCTGGCCGACTCGAGACAGAGCCCGAAAAGGGACAAGACCAAACAAAACACACGCATACAAATTCACACACATCTAGGTCACCCAGGAGAGATCTGTACCCCATAAACTGTCCTTTCATCTCTCATAAACATTAGGCTATTTAGTGTACAGGTATGTTAGAGTAAATTATTAGATTGATATCCAGTACAGTATTAGATAAATAGATATTAATCGTGGTCATGTACTTAACCTATATCCTAATTGTCTTAGTGGTGTAATAGTTAGTATTTAAGATCTGTATGTGGTAACCCAGGTTCGAATCCCGGGAGGATCACATGCTTTCATTAATTTCATTGGGAGGTGTTTGGTGTTGGGAGTGAAATTATAGTTAATTAGATTATTCTACAGATAAGTTAGTTGAGGGAGGGGTTTTATGTATTTTATATATTTGTTTCCTTCAGAGACCTTTATCAAGCTTATAAAAAAATGCCCCTAGGACACCTATGCGATAGATTTGTAGGCTATGCGATAGATTTGTAGGCTACTCAATTTTTTTTTTAGATAAATGTCCTGGCAGCCTCGCTATCGCTCGCCAGGAATAAAGACACCTTAATGGCACGAAAGGTCTTGAAATCGCCAAGCTAATGGGGCGAGTCCCGTTATGCTATTCATAGTGCAGTTGGGTCCAGTACATGATTAGATTAATATCCTATCTATATCTATCTATATGCTCAGGCCCAATCCCCACTTTTCCTATTTTTTATTTTTATTTTCTATTTTATTATTTTTTTGTTTTAATTTTCTTGGGGTGGCCGACTCAAGACAGAGCAAGAACAGGGAAAACACAAACCACAAGACAAAAAAAAGACAACAGTATTTGATAAATGGATATCAATCGTGGTCGTGTGTTGTACTTATAACTGTCTTGATGGTGTAATGGTGAGAGCGTGTATGTCTGAATGTGATATCCTAGGTTCGAATCCTGGGAGAATCACATGCTTTAATCAATTCCATTTGGGGTGTTATTGGTGTCATAAACGTGCCCCACATCCCATTCAAGCTCTATAATGTATGTACATTATTCGGTAGTGTCTCCCAGATTGTAGGCTCACTATTGCTCGCCCAGAAAATAGACACTTTATTGGGCTGAAGCGTCTTATAATCGCCAAGCTATTGGAGTAAAACAGGATCAAAATAGCGTTAAAATAGGTGAGGAATGGGTGTAGTTAAAAAGACAGTTCTTTTGATAGCGTAATGGTCAGTGTGCGGAATTTCGGTGCGATTATCCTAGGTTCGAGTCCTTGGAGTACCACATGTATTAATTACTTTCATTGATTTCATTAGTTAGGTTTATATATTAAATTAACCCCCTTCGACATCTTAATGAAACTTATTTATCTCTTGACAGTAGCCACACTATTTGAGTGAACTGTTATTTGTGGTATTGCCTGGCTCGGTAGAAAGTTGCCAACTAGCTCCACATTTAGTGTTGCCCTTCACCGAGCACCTGTTAAAATTACATGCGATTATATATGCGATTGTGTTACTTGTTACTTGGTGTGGAGTTTCTCATCCGCGCTCCGTCACTAGATGTGACGCTCGTCGCAGCTGCCCTTTAAACCATCTAGCACTTGTAGTCTTGTCTCACAGTGCCATCTTCTAAGTCATAACACTCCCTGAACAAATGTGTTTTAAGTGACTTTTTAAAGGCCTTTATGTTCGCACACCTTTTCACATTAACTGGTAGATTATTATAAAGTCTCGGTGCACTCTTTTCGAAATCCTAAATCCAAATTCATGATTGCACCGTGGCTCATTCAATTGATGCAGCACGTTGCCATGTCTCAGCATCATATCAGTGCCAACATTGAAGTCTTCCAATAAGTCTCGCACATATTCCGGCTTTCCAAAGTTCAAAGCTTGATACACTATAACACAGTTTGAATATGATCCTCGCTTTCACCGGCAGCCAATGCAGGTCAATTAATGCCGGCGTTATACTCGCACGGAATGGTAAACTCTTTATCAATCTTGCTGCTCTATTCATTATAAGTTGTAGTTTTCGTAGCAAGTAATTTGGTAGTCGATAATATAGAGAATTACAATAGTCTAATTTACTAATTACATGATTGTGGATCAACATTTTGGTTGTATTAATATCCAGATATTTTCTCACAAAAGCAATATTCCTCAGATGATAGGCAGAGATTCGCACTGTTTGATTAATCTGGTTTTTAAATGACAGTTCACTATCAACCAAGACTCCCAAATCCTTCACCACACTACTCACAGTCATCACACTATCATTGATATTGAGGCTTTGCACGCCCAGTCTCTCAAGGTTCACCCGTCTGCCTACTAATAGGCATTCAGTTTTATTTTCATTTAATTTCAGTTGCTTTGACTCCATCCACTTCCCAATGTCTTTTAGTAAACCACTAATCTTCTCCTCAACATTCACCATGTCACTTAGTGCCAGATAGAATTGGGTGTCATCCGCAAACAGCTTGAATTTCACTCCATGTTTCATTAATATGCTAGATAGTGCAATTGTATATATACAGAATATAATTGGTCCAAGAACACTCCCTTGAGGGACGCCCCTCTCTAGATGCTTCATCTCTGAGAATTTATTACTTATTTGCACACAATAAGTTCTGTTAGTAAGGTAACTTTGAAGGTATTCCAGCGCATTACCATCAATACCAATAGCTTTATAGTCTTCTATTAGTAAGCTATGCACCACTGTATCGAACGCAGCACTCAAGTCCAACAAAATTAAGATTCCACACTTCGCATTGTCCATTTGCACGAGTAAATCATTAATCACAGAGCACATCGTGGTTTCCGTAGAGTAAAGTCTTCTATATGCGGACTGGTTGTCTGGGAGAGCCTTCACTAAACTCAAGTGATCCCATAACTGACCCAGAATTACATTTTCAGTAATTTTTGATAGAAATGTTAAATTGAAAACAGGCCTAAAAGAGCTCAAGCATTGAGAATCAAGGCTCCCTTTAATAATAGGCTTCACAATCGCATTCTTTTCAGACGATGGAAATACATTATTTGCAATGCTACAGTTTATTATGTCAACATATATGTCCAGAAAACTGTTAAAATTTTTACTGTGCACTATTTCACGTATCGGTATAGGATACAATGGGTAAGTTTTGCTTTCGTAACTATGGATTTAACTGTATTCAGATCCGTCACAGTAAATTCTGTTAACTTAGTCACAGTAGGCGCAGCTACAACAACGTCTTGAGTCTCGACTACTCCAAAATTTCCAACAATGGCATTAATTTTATCACAAAAAAAGTCAGAAAAATCATTCGCCAATGTCATATCCGGAATCCCTTCTGGTAACTTATTTTTCTTCTTGTTTCCCGTCAAGTTGTCAAGTACCACATACAGCTTATTCATGTCAGATCCAGCTTCTTTTGCTTTATTCATATAGTATTCACGTTTTCTAAGCACAATGAGCCTGTTTTCTATATTTCGAGCTCTTTTATAGTTATCTCTTGCCTCTTCGGTTCGTAGACGTCTCCATAGCCTCTCATATTTCTTCTTGGCCTTTTTTGCTCTTTGAATATCAGCATTAAACCATGGCGCACTATCAACTATTACTATTTCCTTTTCAATAATGGGGCACATATCTTCGTATTTTTCTCTAGCAATGCTGTTATACAGATTAGTGAAACATGACGTACAGTCATCTATTAATTCACCGTGAGCACAGTGTTCTCTTTTCTTAATTAGTATTTCATTCGCAACAGTCGATATTAGTAGTTGTGGCTCAAATTTTCTTTTTGACCTACACTTTATTGTCTTAGATTGTCTAGGTTTACTTACAAACGGCATGTTAAAAGTAACTAGTTTATGGACCGGCAAAATACAACACTCCTCTTCAAATATACAGCTCATTTATCATATCGCTTTCTCTATTCGTAAAAACCAAGTCTAATGCATGACCACCTCTTGAAGTTGCAGTATGCACTTTATTTATCAAGTGGAAAGACTCCATCAATTCTATAAAGATAGTAGCATAGTAATCATTCGGAACATCCACCCACAGATTAAAGTCACCAAAGACGAATGTATTCGTACTAACCATATCAATTGTTTCCAAGTATAATCTAAAATCATCAATAAATGTACTGGCACTTAAATTTAAATTTAAATGTGTATATAATAACTTGAGTTAACACTAAGTTTCCCAATTTATATACGCAATCCGCGTGTAAATCGGCGTTTGGTCCAAGCCACTTATGTATGCGATCGTGTATTAACTGTCTGAAGGGGTTAATTGGTGGGTTGATGAAACAAAATATATATCTTTATATTGTGTCTTCTCTGTTTTAGTTTGTTTTGCAAGTTTTACATTATAATTGCTTCCACAGAGAATCCCCGGTGGTCAACTTCTCACTAAAGCTCCGACTAGGACAACATGGAGATGGTGAATGGACAACCTGGCGGGCTCAATCAATGGGGGTATACTTTGTGGCCGCGCGTAGCCTCACTCATCCTCAGACCCCACTCTTGGCGGGCTGCTGACCAAGAAATCCCGAGGTGGAGTCTGCACGAGAGGCAGAGGATTCAGAGATGATGTCAGCGTTCCTCGTTCATCTACAAACTTGCATCGGCTGAAAAGTTATTATAGTGTTATCTGTGTCGTTAAAGTATGGAAAAATTACTAAGAGTTTCGATTTACCATGTTTTTCTTTTGTGTCGAGAAATTACTAAGGGTCTCGATCAACTGTCTAGATAGCGATAGCGTAATGGTTAGTGCGCGGAATTTTGGTGTGGGTATCCTAGGTATTAATCCATGGAGTAACACATGTATTCATTGGTTTCGTTGATTAGGTATATTTATAAGTTAATTGGTGGGTTGTGATAATATGAATTTACCATATTCCATTAAGTATAGAGAAATTACTAGGGTTCTCAATTTACCATATGTATCGAGAAATTAGTCTCAATTTACCATATGTATCGAGAAATTAGTCTCAATTTACCATATGTATCGAGAAATTTCGATGCGTGTCATTTTTATTATATATAAGCGTTATTTCCACATTGCAATTTTTTCTTTTCTTTGTGATTTTGTCTTTATATTGTCCCTGTTTTGGTTTGTTTATTTTGCAAGTTGACATTATAATAGTATCAAGAAAACAGTTACAAAGGGTCTCGATTTACTGCCAACTGAAATAGAAGCATCTATAGTATGATTGAATTGAAAGTTTAACCCTATTCGGTGTAGGGCGGGTCTATTTGGAGCCTCCCTATTTTAAGGACTTTTCACCTCATTAGTCTGGTGATTATAAGACGCTTCAACCCAATAACATGTCAATATTTCCTGGGCGAGCGAAAGCGAGCCTGCAATTTGTTTTGGTTTGTTTGTTTTGCAAGTTTTACATTATAATTTGGGAGAAACCTGGCAGGACATTTGTCTAACAAAAATTTTACTAATTTTTGTTACTTTTACTTCACAATTTTATTCCACTAAAACTTATCCACATAGTGATTTTGATAAGTTCTTTTGTCTTTATATTGTGTCGTCCCTGTTTTGGTTTATTTTGCAAGAATGGAATATTTTGCTAGTTATACATAATTAAGCTTGAAGGGGGTCCGAGGTTTTTTTTTTAGCTTGAAGAGGGTCTGGGAGGTCTTTAAAAGTCGGGGTAAACTAAAAATAAATTTTTCGAAAATGGCAAGAATCCATAACCGCCAATACCTCGACATTCGTGCGCAATCACAAGTCTATTTCCATGGATTTTTACTTAATTTTATTGTATGAACCCTTTCACTACTGGGAATTTCTGTACTAGTTGATTTTGTGCAGCTTAGGAAGGATCTGTGGTAGTTAGAAGGGTTAATTAAGATAGTCTGTAGCCTGTCCTAAGCCGATTATAACCGGACAATATTGAAACTGACGTCGCCGGTACTGAATGGATTAACTAACCCAACTAACCTAAACTAACCAATCCTAATGAAGTAGAATTAACACTTTCAGTATCCGCGGCGTCTAACTTTATTCTGGCTACTAGTAGACAAGTTTTAGTTTAACAAGGGCCTCCGGACACCTTCGAACTATCTCGCATATTCAATTATACTACCACAGATCTTTCTTAAACTTCATAAAATTGTGTAAATATAGCTAGAATTAACTCCAAAGTACCTAGAGCAAACTGGCTGTAAATATCCACACCTATTTCCTGGTGAACTCTTCCCAAATAACAGAAACTTCAGTCCAATTGCTTTCATTCATTTTGAGTGATTGTTCTTTTATTTATAAATTATTATTTTACTTGAGCATTGTTACCACATAGCGATTTTGATTAGTTATTTTGTCTTTTTACTGTGTTCGTATAAGTTTTGTTTGTTTATTTTGCAAGTTTTACATTATAATTATAAGAAGTTAAGGGGTCAAGATAATTGTCAAGTTCGCTGGCGCTACCCATAGTAAAAATACATGGACATAGATCACATGACTCCACACACATATACAGTAGAGGTACTGAATAGTGGCTTTGGTCTTGGCCTATCTTTCACTTAATCATTAGGCTATTCAGTGTGCAGTTGGGTTTGAGTAAATGATTATATTGATATCCAGTATTCCATAAATGGATATAAAACTGACTAAAAAGAAAAGAAAAGGTTTGGTTTTACACCCTGCATCCGGTTGTCCTTTGGACGACCTATATCATATGCCACCCTGTTGGCCTGGCTTGGTTGTTGGCTGCTGACCCGACTGTCTCAGTGGTCGCTGGTGCGGCTGAGATGACTTGATTCTCCTCGGTAGTGCATAATTTTGCATCTCTACAAATTTTTTTGCTTCCTTATTCCTGATCGCCGAGGTAGTTTTGTGTTCATTTAAAAAAAAATTAGCTACATTATTTTCAGTGATTTTAACAAGTTCTTTTGTCTTTATATTGTGTCGTCCCTGTTTTGGTTTGTATATTTTGCAAGTTTTACATTATAAATCCTTCGCCCTTGTTCACTTCTTGGTTGGTGCTGCAGTGTGGCAGTTCTTGGCTCAACCTTCGGCCCTGCCCTATAAAGCCGCTGTCACACGAGCGATTTTTCCGTCCATTTTCCATGAGCAAGTTTGTTCTAGTTATATTTCGGGATTTCTTTGCACTGGTATCGGTAACTAGACTGAAGGTAGATAATGTTAGGTGGTTGAATTATGATAAAGTGTAAATTTTGAAGCTGCCACACTATAATTGCCCGTAAATATTGCTAAAAAAAGGGCTCGTGTGACTGGTTAGAGTTCTGGTATGGGGATCATGTGGTCCGGCTGAACTGGTGACCTGGCCAGAAATGTGTGTCTCTTCACCTTCCTAGATTGGTTCACCTCCTGCCCTTCCCTATCTATCTCCTTGAAATATCGCTTCAGCATCTTGCCATGAATCCGTGACTGACTGCATTTGCATCAGAGTATTGTGACCGTTTTAGTATCGCCCTATAAGAGTTAGATTGTGTAGCTCAGTGGTCTGGTTAAACTAAAAAAAAAAAAAAAAAAAATTTATGCTTGTGTTTTTGTATGTTTTGGGGGGTTAAAGCTAGATAGACAAAAGTTTTGGTGCAAGTAAATTGTTGCATTAATTTGGTTTATTTGTAAGTTAATTGGTGGGTTGATGAATAAATATGAACATATTTAATCTTGTCAATTATTGTTACTATTCCTTAATTTGATATCAATAATTTTAATAAGCATTATTTATTTTAATTTTCTCGTATAACCTCTGATTACTGTTTGTATTTATTGATTGTTTATCTACTGTACTATTCTTGTTAACCCTTTCACGCATTTATGACACAAAGGTTGCCAGATTAGTAGTAAGAAATAGTTCTCTTATAATTACCTCTCCAAAATTAGTTTTCTGCCCACAGCTAACTCAAAGACAACTGCAGAGGTTGAAGTAACTAAAGGTTTCTAAATACCCCTGATGGTCACAAAGGCTTTTAAGTATCCCCACTAGGCTCAAAATCGCGTCATATGAAAGGGTTAAGAGTACTCTTTTGTTTAAATCTGTTGCTTCATATTTTACAATTATTATACTGTTATTTTATTGTATCTTCAATTTTGATAGTATCAATTGCTTGGGAAACAGATTTTGCTCATGTCGTAATTTACACCCTATGTGGTTGATTGCGTTCTTTTATTTTGCTTAAGCGTTGTTTCCACCGCGATTTTGATAAGTTCTTTTGTGATTTTACTTGTTCGTCCAAGTTTTGGTTTGTTTATTTTGCAAGTTTTACATTATAATAGGTTATTATGTACGTTATTTGTGGAGAAGTAATTGACCACTTGGGAGTTTCAGGCTATAAGGAAGATGGAGCCGTGAACATCGATAATAAACACAAATGCAAGAATAATGTAAGTTTCTGATGAATTCGGTTTTATGTATTTTTAAATGTTACTGTAAAGAGATGTCGCAAGAATCGACGTCTTTCAGGGTCGTACTTGGGACAAATGCAAAAAATGTGATGAATAGTAAGAACTGTGTGACAATGGTGACATTTTGGTGGTGGACTACGGGGAGTGGTCATTAGATATCCATGAGTGAGTCGTGTGTCCTATGCGTAATCGAGTTAAGATGGTTTGGTCAGCGCGACAGGGGCGGAGTAAAGAGGGCCACATGTGAATGTCGTCTTTGGTGGAACGAAGGTGACCTAAAGGTTGATCCCTCCATTCTGAGTGCCACTTATCATGAATTTAATGTCCCGTTCTCCTCCGACTCTATGCTCGCGCTGTACCGTTCAGCTTTCTGTCTCCCATCTTTTCCTCGATTGCCCCTTATTTTCCGTTGCCCGCACACGTTTCTTCCCTTTTCTGGCTTTCCTCCGCCGGCTGCCATGTCTTGCAGATTTTCTTTCTCAATCTCCCTCGTTTTCTATCTCCCGTATTATGTCCTTCCTTCATCATGTTCGAGATGATATTTAGTTAACTTCCTTCCCGTCTTTAAATATTTCGTGCCATATGGCCTTTGTCGCCTGGTGCGTTGACTTCATTAATGTTATGTTATGTTATGTTATCATGAAAATGCTGATAAATTACAGGAATTAGGTCATTCGATCTGAGGATAGTGGAAGCCGAAGCACCTAGACAGGCCTGTTTAGCAAGGGTGTCAGCACGATCATTACCCGCAATGCCGACATGGCGGGGATCCAACAGAGTGTGATGGATCGAGAGCTGCATTGTAATTCGTGGATTTTGACCTATAAACGGCAAGGGGGGTGGGTATTGAACCCGGTCCCCATGGGCGATCATATAGGCTCCATTCAGGCCTATAATAGTCATTTTACGATAAATATCGTTATTACTTCTTCATACGAGCCTTGTTACGTCCTGGGATATATAAACACTGGGCTCTTTCTATTGGACTAGGTATGCGGCAACAAGCAACAACGGAAAACGCTAGATCCAACCCTTATCTATAAACCCAGGCAACAAACCACCCTAAACCGTCAAGAGTCCTGCCTGGACAACGAGGTATCCTATGACTCGGTTACAGGGTGCACGCACTATAGACTGCTGATAGTCAAGCAGGCTATATAAAAGATCACACAATTAAATTGACTTAAAGCTTCAAGGAAAAGATAGATAACGGAATTAAATTGCAGAAACAATTTAATAACAAACTAGAAGAAAGTACATTTAACGTTACGTTAATTAATACAACTAATCACCCCTGCGTGAAAGAAGGTGAGAGCAAACAGTCCTCAAAACATCGTACAGGTAGACAAGATGCAGGTTTCTAAACTGCATGCGGCTACTGTAGGATCTGATGCTTAGCAAAGCAAGTACGTTACGGATTTAGAGAACTCTTAACTAATAAGCAGGAATAAATACTAGTGATAGGACCTACAGTGTATAATGGCATAGGTATAATTAAATAAAGGCAGCCACTCGCAACATAACCACATACAGGTGTGCTTCTCACTCTTAGTCAGGCAAGCCTGCTCGGACAGAGTCTCTAAGCCACACCCTGACTCACAATGCTCACAAAGACGGTAAACTGTGGCACAATAACAAGCATACAGATATAATAAACCGCTAGCTGTTAATCTGCCAGGTGGCAGAGGTCTAGCCGGAAGGATATAGGCTTCGGATACCCGGGCTGAGCCACCTGCTCTAGCCTAGGGACGTTCCCAAGTCTGTGCGCCAAATTACTCTAATTGAAAGGGTGCTCTCTTGAGAGACTCGGATCCCAAGTATCTGACTCTCTCCTGGCGACCCTAAAACAAATGCAAGGCGTGCTAGCGCAGTGCTGAGTGGACTAGGCAAGGGCCCTCACACAACACAACACTAGACACACAGGCACACAGACAAGAAAATGCCCCCAGACTCCCACGGGTATCCTAGTAAAGTCGTGCAGGTCCACAGGACTCGCACCAGCAGACTTTACTTAAAGGATCGCAAAAAGCCCCCCCTCCGGTCTAGCCCCTGCTCACCTGCCACAAGAACACACTAGCAAGCATGAAACCACCAAATATGAGACAACAAAAAGCTTCCTAGGTCTCTTTAACAATTACATCTCTGCATAAGGCCCAAAATCCTATCTAATTATCTGAGAGCTCGTCGTTAATACAATAATAGATATAAGGTCTATCAAGGGGATGGGATAATTAAATAGATTGGTGAAGTAGTGGAAAGAAGGTATACAAAGTAAGAGAAAGTTTCTAAGTGGGGTTGAGAGGGATAGATATCAAGGGGGTCCGAAGGGTACGACAGTGAGGTGAGCTCTAAGTCTTGAATCTGTCTGGACCCCACCCTAAGCATGCGAAATACATCCCATTCTTGGCAACACTCAACACCGTTGCCGGGTCAAAATCCTCTACCCCTTGCGTAAGTCGAAACTAAGCCTAACGTTGCGATCAAATGGCAACATCAGGCTCGTCCCAAGCTAGTCTATTCCGCGCCCGCGCAAAGCAACGTCTCCCAGCCGGTCTCTCTCTCCCGCTCGTCTCCTCCCACTCTCACTAGACTTACATCTTGTATATTATAATGAAACTATCAACTATCGAGAATAAAATATACTAAGATGTGTTGGTTAAGAATAAGGGCAGCTTCAAGCTGTGAAACAACATAAGAATATCCCAGACATTAGTTACATTGTCGTAGGATATATACTAAGGAAAAGCCGGCCGGCCGGCTGCCGCCAGCCGGTTTCTAAACGGCTGGGCAGCCGACACGCGCGCATGCCCGCACGTGGCTACTATGCAGGAGCGTCACACCTCCCCCAAGATATAAGACCCTTGACTAAGTTCTTCATATCTAACAGAAAGCTTCGCATAGTACCACACACTGTTGCGACACAAGGCACTATATATAAAAAAGAAATAAAGACTGTTGCGCTCCACCGAGCAAGTTCAACTAACTTAGCGACAATAAGCGAAAACATTCAACTTAGATACTGCTACAACATCTTATACAAAATTCTACACGTTATAAAAATAAAGAGTTTTTATAAGGTTTTTGCTTTTTTTTATTTATTTTTTTCGGCTGAACTATAGTGACAGCCTATTTTCCTCCACACTCAACCCTCAACCCTGTAGCAGTCTAACCAACATCATCCACCCTTGATAGACAATCCGCTATCACGTTATCAGAACCGGCAATATGGCGTATGTCCAAATTATAATAATAATAATAGGAGTTCACATATACACCCAGATTTCGAACAGAGTTGGCCGGTCGCAGCTGAGATCCACCCACATTGATGGAGAGGGCACCCACTATATCTTATACTCCTGAAGCATGAGTGACCACCTGGTCAGCCTCATATTCCGGTTATGAAACTGATTCAAGAATTTCAGAGGGAGATGATCGGTATAAACCACTACGACTGGTCCGAAAGCCGGAACATATACATCGAAGTGCCTGAGCGCCAGCACTATCGCCAGGAGTTCTTTTTCAATTACAGAGTAATTCCTTTGTGCACTATTGAATTTTTTACTGTAAAAACTCACTGGATGTTCGATACCTTCATCATCTGTCTGTAACAAGACACCAGCTGAAAAGGTCTGCTGAAGTCCGGGGCCCTGAGTATGGGGTGGGTACATAACAGGTGTTTCACCAAGGAAAACGCCTCTGCACACTCAGGAGACCACCGGAACTTCTTGTCCTTAGATAACAAGTCAGTTAAAGGTGCAAGTACAGTCGAATAGCCTTTGATGAAGCGACGATAATAGCCTATCATACCTAGAAACCGCATGATTTGTTTCTTAGTCGTAGGCTGGGGAAACTGATCGATGGCTTTGATCTTTGTCTGTGGAGGGCACACCTGACCCATCCCCACCTCGAACCCCAGGTACAAAACTGTGGCTTTGACAAAATCGCACTTACCCAGGTTTACCACCAAACCTGCTTCATTCAGTTTATTAAAAAGCTGTCCGATGTGAGCACAGTGACTGTTAAAATCATCGTCGTATATTATGACATCATCTAGGTACACCGTACAGTTGGGAATGTCGGCTACAATGTCGTTCATTAATTTCTGAAACGTTGCAGGGGCATTTTTCAACCCGTTACATAACATAACTTTCGGGACTTCGGTGAGACTTTCTATTGCACTAGACATATCGAAAGCCTTCGATAGAGTCTGGCATAAATCTTTAATTTCTAAACTACCCTCCTTCGGTTTCTATCCCTCCATCTGTGCCTTTGTCTCTAATTTCCTTTCCGGCCGTTCCATAGCTGCGGTTGTGGACGGCCATTGTTCACTTCCTCACCCTATAAACTCCGGTGTTCCTCAGGGCTCTGTCCTATCTCCTATTCTCTTTCTAATTTTTATAAATGATCTCCTTAACTGTACTTAATTCCCATCCATTCATACGCAGACGACTCAACCTTACACTACTCCATTAGTTTTTCAGAACGCCCCAGCCAGCAATCCCTCAACGACAAACGTAATGAAGCCATAGAACTCTTAAATTCTGATCTAAATACTATTTCCAATTGGGGCAGAGAAAACCTTGTTAACTTTAATGCTTCCAAAACCCAATTTCTCCATCTATCTACCCGTCAGGATCTCCCAGCGGACTATCCCTTATTCTTCAACAATACAAAAATCGACCCTTCATCTTCTCAATATTCTTGGTGTCTCTTTTTCTTCTGCTCTCATTTGGAAGGACCATATTACCAGTCTTGCTAAGGCAGCCTCCCAGAAGCTGGGTGTGCTCAACCGCCTTAGGGGGTTCTTTTCCCCTGCACAGCTTCTTGCTCTGTACAGGGGCATAGTGCGCCCTTGTATTGAGTATTGTTCACATGTGGGGAGGTTCCTCTCACACCGCTCTCCTAGACAAAGTTGAAAGGAAGGCCTTTCGTATCATTAACTCCCGTCCACTCACCAACTCTCTGCAATCTCTCTCTCTCCGCCGCAATGTTGCATCTCTCTCGCTATTCTATCGCTACTATAATAATCAGTGTTCCTCAGAGCTATCCCAGTGCATACCACCTCCTTTACGTAGGGCACGTGGTACCCATCTTGCAACTCAATCCCACCCTACTCTGTGCAACTCTCCAACCCAAGAGTGAAACGTTACTCTCAAACTTTCTTCTACTCAACAGCTGAGCTCTGGAACTCTCTCCCAGAATCAGTCTTTCCCTCTTCCTATGACTTAAATTGCTTCAAACTCCGTGTGTCCAGGCATTTTGGCTCGAACGTCCCTTGATTTTGGCCCTGTCACTCTTTCAACTATGGGGGAGGCACTCGCTATAGGCAGTTATGCCTTTTGCCTCCCTCAATCACATAGAAAAAAACAAAAAAAACAAAAAAAAACATGGCAACGATATGTGGCACCGTCCACCACAAACCCACACACCTCTCGCGCTCGCTCAGACAAGGGCACTTGCCAATAACCCTTAACAAGGTCTATCTTAGTGAGGAACTTGGCCTTTCCTATCTTATCCACACTGTCGTCCACGCGAGGGAGAGGGTAGGCATTTGTGGGGGTTAAACCATTCAACCTGCGGAAATCTATACAAAACCGCACCTTGCCATCTGGTTTGGGCTGCAGTGTGACGGGGGAAGTCCACCTTACTGCACCCTCAGAAATCAGCCCACATTTCAGCATATAATCCAGCTCTTCCCTAAGTGCTGGTAATTTAATAGGGGGAACACGGTATGGCACTGATTTAAAGGGCGGGTGGTCCCCAACATCGACATCGTGCACCGCTTGAGTAGTGAGGCCAGGATGCTCCGCGAAAACAGCTGGGTTTGAATCAAATAAGTGCTGCACAGCTACACGCTGTTGCTCAGGCAGGTGCAATATCAACTCGTGAGCCACTTGTCTAGAATTCCCCGCCCACTGATCCGCGGAAACAGGACAGTCCCAATTATCCTCCCCCGCAGCTTGACTATCCCTTCCTCCTTCACCACGATCGCTGCAGATCAACACCGGGACAGTGAGAGGCTCGGAGGGGCGCCTCACATACTCTCATCAGATTTACATGGCAAAGTTGGTTCTTTTTCTTACGATCAGGAGTAGCTACTAAATAGTCGAGATCAGAAACCTTCCTTACAACCCGATACGGACCAGAATACTTGGCAGACAAGGGGTGTCCCACCAGAGGCAGTAGTATCAGTACTTCCTGATCTACTTCAAACTCCCTCAGCTTCACCTTCTGGTCGTATCTGTCCTTCATCTGAGCTTGTGAACTCGTAAGGTTCCGACCTGCTACCTCCAAGCTCTTTAGCATTCTCTCACGGCTTTCAACTACATACTTTAGAAGCGAGCATGGCTTTGTGACTCCCTCCCAGATCTCCTTGACTATGTGGAGGGGCCCCCTGACCCTGTGTCCAAAAACCAACTCGTTGGGGCTAAATCCCAAGCTCTCCCCAGGTACTTCTCTCGCAGCAAATAAAACGTATGGGAGACCTAGATCCCAGTCCTTCCCATTCTCCATGCAATAACACCGCAACATACTCTTGAGAGTCGAGTGCCACCTTTCCAAAACTCCCTGACTCTCGGGATGATAGGCAGATGACACCACAGACACTATCCCATGTTGCTGCATGGTCTGCTTAAACAGAGCAGAAGTAAAATTGGATCCCTGATTAGACTGGATCTCCTGAGGGTAGCCATAACGAGAGAAATAGACAAGTAGGTTTTTTACAACAGTCTTAGCCAACCCGTTGCGCATGGGGTAAGCATCTGGATACCGTGTTGCTACATCCATTACAGTTAGTACAAATTTATTGCCGGCACTAGTGGGGGGCAATGGGCCAACCATATCGATAACTACCTTGCTGAAGGGCGGCCCAATGACAGGGATGGGTTGTAACGGGGCTCTCGGGATGACCTGATTGGGTTTCCCAACAACTTGACAAGTGTGACACTGTCACACCCATGACACGACACTCGCCTTTAACCCAGGCCACCAGAAAAGCTTGCTGAGAGCTGCCTCCGTCTTACGTGCCCCCAGGTGCCCTGCCAAAGGCACATCATGAGCTAATCTCAATAAGCTCTCACGGCACACCCTCGGTACTACTAACTGGTCCACTAATCCTGACCCGCCATCCCACTTTTTCTTGGGATCCTGATGTCTCCGATACAAGATCCCCTCGGACAAGAAAAAATCACCAGGCTGCGCATCCCCATCGCTCTCCAGTTCGATAGCACCATTACCACACGCCCTGACTTCAGGATCTTCCAGCTGCAAGGAACATATATCAGCAGGTGCCAGATTATCCAAGTTCATCTTAAATAATTTATTTCCACCTCCAATGTCCCGCTGAGCCATCCTTTCCTCACGCTGCGCATAACGATGCTGTCGCAGAGTCTCTTCCTGCCCTGCACCTGCACTAGCAGTGACAGGCCCCGGGGCCTCTCCAGACTCTAACATAGGTACCAATAATGAGTCACCAAGAAACATTGCCGGCTCAAAACTCTCCAATTGACCAACACTTCCCGTTTTCTTGTGACCTTTCCTCCGCGGTTTGATAGACTGAGGTGGTGGCTGCAAGGCTCCGGATGTCTGAGAACGCGTCACAACACACGCCATAGCTTGTACGCTACACTTCTCAACCCACTCCTGTTCCTCCCTACTAACGTCGGCCGCCTTCTCGGCAACGACCAAGGGTGAAACCTTAGAAGCAGGCACCGCAAAGTCGTTGCCGAGGAGGAGGTCGACGCCCCCAACAGGCAAGTTCTCTACAATTCCGACATCCAGTTCCTTCGCCACACCACCCACCTCCAGCTCCATCCGCACCAGCGGGTAGGACTTCGTAGCATTGATCCCCTGAACTACCACCACCCGAGCAGCGTTAATCGGTCTACCAGTAAAGTTCCTTAACAAGGTCTGAGAAGCCCCAGTATCACGCAATAGCTTAACTCCTCGCCTTTCGCCAGCCCACCTCACAAAACCATGCCCTCTATGACCCCCAAAGACGTCGCGGACAGGTTTCGAGCCTTCCGGACTCTTGAACACAGGCTGTGTCCCAACCTCTGATGAACTACCCTTGGCAAACTCAGAAGATATAGGCGACACCCCTATGCTGCGGACCAATGACACAACCTTGTTTGGTGGCTTGTTCGGACAAGCATTTGCAAAGTGACCCTCCTTGTGACATGCAAAGCACTCTTTACTCTTTGGTTTCCCTTGGGAGTGGGAGGTACCATTAGACTTCTTATACGGGACGGTATTTGGTTTATTTTCAGTTTTATTGTCAGTGCTACATGGTTTTGTGTATTTATTTGTATCAAAATTCTTGGGAGGGGGAGGGGTACAATCCTTTGCACCGGACTCACTCCTAGCTGCTGCTCCACACCCTCGAATTAATGACAGTCGGAGGTCAGCCATTTCTGCTGCCTCCTGGAGAGTTCTAGGATTTTTTCCTTTATATTTAATGTTAAGTCCCCGCCTGTGCACTTAAAGAACTGCTCCAAGAGAACCAGCTCACTCAACTCCTCAAAAGTAGCTGCCCTCTCAGAACGCAGCCAATGTCGTAGTGCATCAGACAAGTCCCGGGCGTGTTCTAGGAAGGTACTATCCTTGCCCTTAGTAACACCCCGAAACTTCAAGCGGTAAGTTTCTGGTTGTAACTCATAGGCACTCCTAGCACTCATAGCACAGCCTTCTTTAGCTCATCATAAACTACACAGGACTCCAAAGGTAGTGCATCATACGCTTTTAGCCCCTTTCCTAGAAGTCTTGATGAAACTAATGCTGCCCACTTTTCCTGAGGCCACTGGTGTTCCTGACACTTCTTCTCAAATCGCATAAAAAACTCAGTCACACATGATTCATCGAACACAGGAACTAGTTTAAGCAGGTGCGACAATGATTGGTCCCGATGTCTATTACCTCCCCCAATATTACGCCCTGTTACCTCCACTCGAGATCTCTCCAGCTCCCTGTCAGCCCGATACCTAGTAGACTCTGCCTGCAGTTCAGCCTCTCGTATAGCTGTTCTCTCTGCAGCCTCAGCCTGAGCTCTAGCAGCCTCAGCTCTAGCTCAGCCTGCACACTAGCCTGTCTCTCGGCAGCCTCAACCTGAACTCTAACCTGTCTTTCGGCGGCCTCAACCTTGGCCATCTCAAGCCGAAACAACAAATCTGGAGTCAACCCTTGAGGAGGGGAAGGTGCATTTAATGGGGAGGGTCCCTGTGATTGAATTCCACGCTGCCATTGACCATCAACTTGGGGGTATGTACTAAATTCAGGCACCCTGACGTTTGATATGGGGGTAGAGTGGAGGGGGCGCTGGGGACCGGGGCCCCCAGTCGCCTCTCCACCCAGGTCTCTCCCTTCTAAACCCAATATCAAAGTCCTCAGCTGATCTTTCCTCATGCCACTTAAACCCTGGTGACCCTGAAGACCTGCCACACACTTTAAGCCATACTTATTCAGCTTCAACACCCTGGCAGCGGTAAGGGGCACCTCTAAAAATCTTCTAGCACCCTCCTCGCTATCGACTAGCCACTCCACAGGTCTTTCTCCCTCCGAGCCCGTATCGTGACCTGACCCACCACTGTGTTCTGATGTATTAGACATGTTTGTGCACTGCAGTAATTATCACGGTTATAGAATGTGCCTTATCTCCTATGCAAGTATGTATATACTAATGTTATTTAAAGTCTTTAATGTGTTATATTGGTTGCTCCAAAAAAAACCTATGTCCACTGTATTCCTCTAATCATAAGGAATCTCAAAACAAATGACCACTATATTCCTCTGTTCAGTAAATCCTATGCAAGGTCGCCATTTGTTACGTCCTGGGATATATAAACACTGGGCTCTTTCTATTGGACTAGGTATGCGGCAACAAGCAACAACGGAAAACGCTAGATCCAACCCTTATCTATAAACCCAGGCAACAAACCACCCTAAACCGTCAAGAGTCCTGCCTGGACAACGAGGTATCCTATGACTCGGTTACAGGGTGCACGCACTATAGACTGCTGATAGTCAAGCAGGCTATATTAAAGATCACACAATTAAATTGACTTAAAGCTTCAAGGAAAAGATAGGTAACGGAATTAAATTGCAGAAACAATTTAATAACAAACTAGAAGAAAGTACATTTAACGTTACGTTAATTAATACAACTAATCACCCCTGCGTGAAAGAAGGTGAGAGCTAACAGTCCTCAAAACATCGTACAGGTAGACAAGATGCAGGTTTCTAAACTGCATGCGGCTACTGTAGGATCTGATGCTTAGCAAAGAAAGTACGTTACGGATTTAGAGAACTCTTAACTAATAAGCAGGAATAAATACTAGTGATAGGACCTACAGTGTATAATGGCATAGGTATAATTAAATAAAGGCAGCCACTCGCAACATAACCACATACAGGTGTGCTTCTCACTCTTAGTCAGGCAAGCCTGCTCGGACAGAGTCTCTAAGCCACACCCTGACTCACAATGCTCACAAAGACGGTAAACTGTGGCACAATAACAAGCATACAGATATAATAAACCGCTAGCTGTTAATCTGCCAGGTGGCAGAGGTCTAGCCGGAAGGATATAGGCTTCGGATACCCGGGCTGAGCCACCTGCTCTAGCCTAGGGACGTTCCCAAGTCTGCGCCAAATTACTCTAATTGAAAGGGTGCTCTCTTGAGAGACTCAGATCCCAAGTATCTGACTCTCTCCTGGCGACCCTAAAACAAACGCAAGGCGTGCTAGCGCAGTGCTGAGTGGACTAGGCAAGGGCCCTCACACAACACAACACTAGACACACAGGCACACAGACAAGAAAATGCCCCCAGACTCCCACGGGTATCCTAGTAAAGTCGTGCAGGTCCACAGGACTCGCACCAGCAGACTTTACTTAAAGGATCGCAAAAAGCCCCCCCTCCGGTCTAGCCCCTGCTCACCTGCCACAAGAACACACTAGCAAGCATGAAACCACCAAATATGAGACAACAAAAAAGCTTCCTAGGTCTCCTTAACAATTACATCTCTGCATAAGGCCCAAAATCCTATCTAATTATCTGAGAGCTCGTCGTTAATACAATAATAGATATAAGGTCTATCAAGGGGATGGGATAATTAAATAGATTGGTGAAGTAGTGGAAAGAAGGTATACAAAGTAAGAGAGAAAGTTTCTAAGTGGGGTTGAGAGGGATAGATATCAAGGGGGTCCGAAGGGTACGACAGTGAGGTGAGCTCTTAAGTCTTGAATCTGTCTGGACCCCACCCTAAGCATGCGAAATACATCCCATGCTTGGCAACACTCAACACCGTTGCCGGGTCAAAATTCTCTACCCCTTGCGTGAGTCGAAACTAAGCCTAACGTTGCGATCAAATGGCAACATCAGGCTCGTCCCAAGCTAGTCTATTCCGCGTCCGCGCAAAGCGACGTCCCCCAGCCGGTCTCTCTCTCCCGCTCGTCTCCTCCCACTCTCACTAGACTTACATCTTATATATTATAATGAAACAATCAACTATCGAGAATAAAATATACTAAGATGTGTTGGTTAAGAATAAGGGCAGCTTCAAGCTGTGAAACAACATAAGAATATCCCAGACATTAGTTACATTGTCGTAGGATATATACTAAGGAAAAGCCGGCCGGCCGGCTGCCGCCAGCCGGTTTCTAAACGGCTGGGCAGCCGACAGACACGCGAGCATGCCCGCACGTGGCTACTATGCAGGAGCGTCACAGCCTATTTTACCTTCACTATGAAGATAGTAACCTGTAACAACAATAAACCAAGTGAAAATATAATTTTTCTGGTCAAAATAGCGAATATAGATGGACTAGCCCATTCATGAATTATGGAGAAAATTGAGGCAACCCCTCCCTCCACGAGGCCTCAAGCCACACTGAGCCTCTCGCCGAGCTGCTTCTAGACATGGTCTTAGATTTCATTTTCGCCCAGCCATTCGCCCAGAATCGAAAATATTTGTCTCAAAAACCTTGGGTTTAAGCCCAGGCAAATCGGTGATTTTGGTCGAATTTTGACTTGTCAATATTATTACATATTTGGATTCGTCTTGCCGTTGCGGATTCAACGGTATAATTTATTTTTAATTTTGACCTATTTTTAGGCCCCCTAGGCCTATTTTAAAGTTTAAAAACTCCATAGACGAGTTATTTATGAACGGATTTTGTTTAAATTTATACCATAAGTACACTTTGGCAAGCTGAATCGAATGGCGCAAACAGAATTGAAATCGGACCATTAGTTTAGGATTTCGATTTTGACTGGGCCTTCCTGAAGGGCCCAGGGGACCGTTTTTTGGACTTTAAAAGTCCTCTGTAGCCCAAACTATAAGTTCTAGGTAATTCTACTTGGTGCCATTCGATTGTTCTCGCCGAGCTTCTTCTAGACATGGTCTTAGATTTAATTTTCGCTCAGCCATTCGCCCAGAATCGAAAGTATTTGTCTCAAAAACCTTGGCCCAGGCAAATCGGTGATTTTGGTCGAATTTTGACTTGTCAATATAATTACATATTTGGATTCGTCTCGCCGTTGCGGATTGAACGGTATAATTTATTTTTAATTTTGACCTATTTTTAGGCCCCTAGGCCTATTTTAAAGTTTAAAAACAACATAGACGAGTTATTTATGAACGGATTTTGTTTAAATTTATACCATAAGTACACTTTGGCAAGCTGAATCGAATGGCGGAAACATAATTAAAATCGGACCATTAGTTTAGGATTTCGATTTTGACTGGGCCTTCCTGGAGGGCCCAGGGGACCATTTTTTGGACTTTAAAAGTCCTCTGTAGCCCAAACCCCCGCCGTTGGGGAGCCACCTTGTCGTGGTGGCGGGGCTCGAAGCGGGGTCGCTGTCATCCACTCTTCGGAGCAGGGATTACAGCGGCGTCGTGGACGAAGTACCCCCCGTCATCATTGGGATAAGCGGAACCTTCCGGTGACGGCGTTTTTCTGGTTCCCGATTTTGACCTCGCTTTGCGGAGGGTTTCCTCCTCCTTTTTCAGGAGGAGTCTTTGGAGTCTTTGGAGCTGGTGAACAAGTTTTGTTACCTAGGAGATACCATCTCTGCCGGTGGTGGGGCCGAGGCTGCCACTGTTGCTAGAATTAGGTGTGGCTGGGGGAAGTTCAGAGAATTGATGCCAATCCTGACCATGAAAAGAATGCCTCTCCCCCTGAAGGGAAAGGTGTATGCCTCATGTGTTAGAAGTGCAATGACGTATGCCTCAGAAACATGGGCCGTTAAAGTAGAGGATGTCAACAGAATGGAGCGTAGAGATTTTCACTAAATTGTGCCGGCTAGGCTCAAGACGCCTTCCCTCGCTGAGTGGGGAGTTCTGACTCCTACCCGTTTACAGGGGCAGTGGCAGCTATCTCACTGCACGTGGGGGTTGGTACACACATAAGTGTGTATTTTTCCCTTTATCATTATTTGTATTTATCTGTCTCCCCGTTCTCCCATCCGCCTCTTCATTGTTGTGCATAAGTGTGTATTCTTCCCTTTCTTTTTTTGTTGGCTTTTGCCTCCTTTTAATTCTCCACGTTATCCTCATTCACCTTTTCTTAGTTGTACATAAGTGTGTGTGTTTTACCTTTATTGTTATTTGTGTATATTTCTTTCCTTCTATGTGTGTCCTTCCTCTTTTTCTGTGCGTTCTTATTTTCGGTGGCTTTTGCCTCCTTTTATGGTTTTCTTTTGTCTGTTTTCGTTGTTTTTTCGTCCTTTAGTCTCCTCTTAGTTTCTTTTTTCTTTTTGTTTTATTATGTCCATTTTGCAGTGGAGTCTTCGTAGTCTTAATGCTCAAAGGATTGACTTACGTTTTCTTCTTTCTCTTCACTCCCCTAAGGTCGTTTGTCTTCAGGAGACTCGTCTTTTCTCTCCTGTTCCCTTTCCTAATTACTCTTTTTATAGTTCTCCCCACTCTCTCCATGATACTTGTCTTCTTATTCATCGTTCTGTCCCTTTTGAAGAGCTGTCCTTTTCTACTCATTTCCCTTGCACCTTTGCTAGAGTCTATCTTGACCGCTGGTTAACAGTGGTTTCTGTGTATTTGTCGCCTTCTCTTCCCATCGATTTTACCGAATTCTCCGAGATTTTATCTAAGTTGCCCACTCCATTCTTAGTCCTTGGTGATTTTAATGGTCGGCACACCTTGTGGGGTGACAATGTTATTTCACCCCGGGGTCGTCGGCTTGAACCTTTTCTCTCGGACCGTAATCTTTTTATCCTTAATTCTGGTGCTCCTACTCATTTTGATGCTCGGACTCGTACGTTTTCCTGTATCGATCTTTCCCTGTGTTCCCCTTCAGTTTCACTTGATTTTCATTGGTCAGTTCTCGAGAATTCTCACAATTCCGACCATTTTCCCATTCTCCTTTCTCTGACTACCTACTCTCCTACTCCTACCTCCCCTCGTTGGTGTTTCCAGCAGGCGGACTGGTCTTCTTTCGCTTCCCTTACTGTTCCTTCTTTGCTTCCTCCTCCTTTCTCATCGGTCCATGTCATGCTCTCGTTTTTTCTGGATCTGGTTTTCGGTGCTGCTTTGACGTCCATTCCCCGGACGTCTCGCCCTTTCTCGTCTAAATGCGTCCCTTGGTGGTCTCCTGAGTGTTCCAGGGCCCTCCGGGTTAAACGGGCGGCTTGGAAAAGTTTTCGCCGTAAGCGTCTCGCCCCTGCTTCTCAGGAGTCATGATTTTCTCTTTCGCCGTGCATCTGCTCTTTTCCGTCGTACTACCAAAGCCGCTAAACGCCGGAGTTGGGAGTCCTGTGTTTCTTCTATTACGTCTCGCACTCCTGTCGCTTCGGTTTGGAAGCGTATTCGTAAGATCTCTGGTAAACATCTTCCCTTCCATGCTCCAGTCCTCCGCATTGATGGTGTTTCTGTGGCAGACTCCGCAACAATTGCTAATCGATTGGGCTCGTACTTTAGCTCAGTTAGCAGTGGTTCTCACCTCTCTGCTGAGTTTCACTCGCTTAAAGTCGTTGCGGAAAGTACTCTAATTACTTTTAGTCTTTCCTCTGACGAATCCTATAATGCTCCTTTTTCCTCAACTGAGTTACGCACCGCTCTCCGTGCCTGTAAGAACACTTCTGAGGGTCCTGATGGTGTCCATTATCTCATGCTCAAACATCTTTCCTCGCAAGCTCTGGTCTTCTTGTTAGCTCTCTATAACAAGATTTGGTCTTCTGGTGTTTTCCCTCCCTCTTGGAGTACTGCCCTGACCATACCTTTTCTTAAACCTGGCAAGTCTGGGTTCTCCCCACAGGACTATCGCCCTATTGTCCTTACCAGTTGCCTGTGTAAACTCTTTGAACGCATGATTAACGCTCGTCTCATGTGGATTCTTGAGTCGCGCCATTTGTTGTCTTCTTCCCAGTTCGGGTTCAGACGTGCTCGTAGTACGCTTGACCCCCTCATTCGCTTGGAATCTTATATCAGGACAGCTTTTGCTCGTCGTCAAACTGTCATTGCTGTTTTTTTCGATCTCGAAAAAGCCTATGATTCTACCTGGAAGTACCACATTTTGCGTCAGCTCCGTTCTTGTGGCATTTACGGTAATCTAGGAGTCTTTATTCAGAATTTTCTTTCTTCTCGGTCCTTTCGTGTCAGTCGCTTCCCACTTATCTCGTCTTTACCCTCAGTTGGAAGGTGTCCCTCAGGGTTGTGTCCTGAGTACCATCCTTTTTCTCATTGCTATCAACAGTATCGTGTCTTCTCTTCCTGTCGGGGTTCGGTCTTCCTTGTATGTCGACGACTTTGCGATTTACGCAGCCGACTCAGATATTGCCGCTTTACATCTTATCCAATCCGCTATTCTGGTTGTTTCTTCATGGGCAACCCGCCACGGGTTCCGTTTTTCCACCTCCAAATCCTGCGCGATGACCTTTACTCGTTGCCATTCTATTCCTCATCCTCCTCTTACTCTTTATGGTACTGCCCTCCCTTATCGTTCCTCTACTACTTTTTTGGGTCTTACTTTTGATTCTCGTCTTAATTGGTCCGCTCATGTTTCTTCTCTCAAGGTTGCTGCCTTACTCCGCCTCCGCCTTCTTCAGTCCTTGTCCCACCTCACTTGGGGTGCTGATCGAGCGCTTCTTCTTCGGCTTAATACGGTTGTTGTCCTCTCTAAGTTGGATTATGGCTGTCAAGTTTACTCTTCAGCCTCTGATTCTGTTCTCCATGCTCTTGATTCTGTTCATCACTCTGGTCTTCGTCTTGCCCTTGGTGCTTTTCGTTCCTCTCCTGTTGAAAGCCTCTATGCTGAGTCTGGTTTCCCTTCTCTTTATCGCCGTCGGGCTCTCCTGTCCCTTCGTTCTTACGCTCGCCTTCAACAATTCCCATCTTCACATCTTTCCCTTCCCCCTTCGGTCATTGCTACTTTTTCGTCTCACCCCCGTCTTGGTTCTCCGTTTTCTGTCCGCATGCTCTCGCTGCTCGCATCGTGCTCTTTCCCTGTTTCTAACGTCCTCCCTTTCCGCTTTTGCTCTTTTCCCCCTGGCTTTTCCCTCGTCCTTCGGTTTGCCCTTCCATCCTCCCTTGTTCCAAGTCCTCTACTTCTCCCCTCGTTCTTCGGTCTCGTTTCTTAGATCACCTCTCTCTTCACGCTACAACCACTCCTGTGTTTACTGATGGCTCCAAGACGTCGGTAGGCGTGGGGTTTGCCGTCCTTTTTCCCACTTGCTCGTATCAATATTCTTTGCCTCCCGTTGCCAGTATTTTAACTGCTGAACTTTATGCTATTTTTATTGCCCTCCGTTTTATGTGTTCCTTCCCCTCCTCGTCCTTTACTTTGTTCTCTGATTCTCTCGGTGCTCTACTTATCTTACAGTCCTCCCCTGCTCTACACCCTTTAGTTCTTTCCATTCAGGAATGGCTTTTCCGCCTTTCCGTCCGCAAAAAGCTTGTACATTTTTGCTGGGTTCCCATTCATGTTGGCGTTTGCGGTAATGAGCGGGTTGATTGCCTTGCTCGTTCTGCTGCCGTGCGGGGTACCCGCTCCTCACTTGCTGTCCCGGCCTCTGATTTCTTCCCTGCCTTGTCCAGGTTTCTTTGGTCGAGGTGGCAGACTCAGTGGTCCACTATCTCCGTTAATAAACTTCGTTCTGTCAAACCGTCCATTTCTGGGTGGTCTGATCCCTCCCACCGTAATCGCCGATGGGAGTCAGCTTTGGCCCGTCTCCGCATTGGCCACACCAGACTTACCCATTCGTTTTTAATGTCCCGTTCTCCTCCGACTCTTTGCTCGCGCTGTACCGTTCAGCTTTCTGTCTCCCATCTTTTCCTCGATTGCCCCTTATTTTCCGTTGCCCGCAAGCGTTTCTTCCCTTTTCTGGCTTTCCTCCGCCGGCCCCCATGTCTTGCTGATTTTCTTTCTGAATTTCCCTCGTTTTCTATCTCCCGTATTATGTCCTTCCTTCATCATGTTCGAGTTCTCGATGATATTTAGATAACTTCCTTCCCGTCTTTAAACATTTCGTGCCATATGGCCTTTGTCACCTGGTGCGTTGACTTCCTTAATGTAATGTAATGTAGCCCAAACTATAGGATCTAGGGAATTCTATTGGTGCCAATCGATTGTTCTCGCCGAGCTGCTTCTAGACATGGTCTTAGATTTCATTTTCGCCCAGCCATTCGGCCAGAATCGAAAATATTTTTCATAAAAACCTTGGGTTTAAGCCCAGGCAAGTCGGTGATTTTGGTCGAATTTTGACTTGTCAATATTATTACATATTTGGATTCGTCTCGCCGTTGCGGATTCAACGGTATAATTTATTTTTAATTTTGACCTATTTTTAGGCCCCCTAGGCCTATTTTAAAGTTTAAAAACTCCATAGACGAGTTATTTATGAACGGATTATGTTTAAATTTATACCGTAAGTACACTTTGGCAAGCTGAATCGAATGGCGCAAACAGAATTAAAATTGGACCATTAGTTTAGGATTTCGATTTTGACTGGGCCTTCCTGGAGGGCCCAGGGGACCGTTTTTTGGACTTTAAAAGTCCTCTGTAGCCCAAACTATAAGATCTAGGGAGTTCTATTTGGTGCCATTCGATTTTTCTCGCCGAACTGCTTCTAGACATGGTCTTAGATTTCATTTTCGCCCAGCCATTCGGCCAGAATCGAAAATATTTTTCTCAAAAACCTTGAGTTTGCCCAGGCAAATCGGTGATTTTGGTCGAATTTTGACTTGTCAATATTATTACATATTTGGATTCGTCTCGCCGTTGCGGATTCAACGGTATAATTTATTTTTAATTTTGACCTATTTTTAGGCGCCAACCGATTTTAATTCCATCCATTTTTGCGGCCTTGAGAGCCGTTTTAAGATTTTCCAAAAAAAAAATGTGTTTTGTGGGGTTATAATAGGTCGGAATCACCTGAATTAATTTTTGGGAACTCCGCTTCGAGAGGATTCCAACGATATGGTCACAAGTTAAAATAAAACAACTTTTTTGGAAAAAATAGATAGACATTTGGGGATACTTTTGGAATACTCACGACGCGCTGAATCCAATGGTGAAATCCGTTTTTATATTATATTTATTTTTGTAGAAATGGGAGCCTATTATAATTTTACTTTAGTTGTCTTGAGCATTCAGTCATGAGATACTTGTTGATGCTTGATTTCCCTTTAATTTTGTTGCTCAAGCATAGTTTCCACAATGTTGATAAGTTCTTTTGTCTTTATATAATTTCAGTTTGTTTATTGTGAAAGTTTTAAATTATAATAATTGGTTTTGATTATGGTAATATTTGTCTGATGAATGATAGGCTATATAATTTATTTGTTTCCATATAGCAATTTTGACTTTGTCCCAGTTTTGGTTTGCTTAGTTTGAAATTTTAATGTATTGATTTAACATTGCTTAGCAATATAGGTATGGCATATTTACTTAGGTCCTTACTATGTTGTATTTCTCAGTACCAATAATTGAAGCCTTCTTTTATATTTGTATAATTAACTATCAGAATATGCTCAGGCACATTTATTTAGTTTATATTATTTATACTTTTATTAATCTTTACTCCGTTTAATATGAGAGACTCCATATTTTTGGTACATGAACACTGATGCCAGTCTCGAAGCCACTCAGACATTTATATTCTTGTTAAGTCCATGATTATTGATATGCATCAAGGAGTCACTTGAACCAGTTGTCCATTAAGTTTGGAATTTTATTAAGTTATTTCCATAGCAATTTTAATTAGTTCCTTTGAGTCTATCTTGTGTAGTCCAAGTTTTGGTTTGTTTATTTTGAAAGTTTTAAATTATAATTTGGCAAAGCCAAATGTTACAAGGTTTATTGAGAAACATAAGTATACCAAGTCAATTTTATTAGACAGAAATAACAATAAGTTTTAAAGGTTTACAAGTTGTTCATTATAATAATCATTCATAAAACGTACAATAAGTTTTAAAGGTTTATAATAGTTTTTCATTATAATAATCATTCATAAAATGTACAGTCACATAAAAAATATCCAGTACCCAAAGAAATTACAACCTTTTAGTAACTTCAGTTTCCGAAGTTATTTTGCCCTTATATAGTCTTTGGAAGTTTTAAATTTGAATTTGTCATGTCCAATGACTTTAGTCAATGCTGCTTTATAAAGTTATGATTGAGTTGTATAGTAATCAGTTGAAAGTATATCATAGTCACCAATGCTTTAAAAATCTATAATTGTTGTGATATTACTAAAGTATTTAAAGTGATCAAATGTTATCTATTTAAAACGGCATAGACTTTAGTTGATAATCCCAAAGCCTAATGTTTGTAAGTGATGGAACTAGTTGAGTTACTATAAGTACATTACTAATTCTATCAGAAATACAGTAAAAGTTTTGAATACCATAATATCTTTATTCTTTTATTATAATACATGTAATAGGATACAGTTCACCTTAGGTTCTTACCAAAGGCTGGACTCTGAATATCTAAATCCTATTCAGTAAAGTAAGATTATTTTGTTTAAGTATTAAAAAAAAGTATTACCATTCAGGAAAGAAAAAAAAAAATAATATGACTTGTCAAAACAATGAATGGGATTGAATTAGCTTTGTCACTTTGCAAAAATTTGCCAGTCCGATCTCCGAACATATCAGAACTGTGGACATGCAAAAAAATTCCAAAGTCCAAACCACCAAATAAAGTCCAATCATAGACTGGACCAAACCAATGAAATTTTTTCAGAGTCCACAGTTCAGATATGTTCAGCAAAAAATTTCAGTGGCAAAGACTGAAATTTTTCAAAGTCCAGTGGAACTTAGACAAAATTCAGTGGTGTGAAATGTTCCCAAGACCACTGAATTTTTTCTAAGTTCCACTGGACTTTGAAAAATTTCAGTTTGGACTTGGGAGAAATTTCCCAAGTCCCAGACAAGTCCAGTCTCAGGCTGGACTTAGAAAAATTCTGGGGATTTTACTGATAAAGTCTAGGGGGACTCCAAACATTTGGGCCATTACCGATTTTTCTATAATTGACATAGGCTCACTTTTTGCCTTGTATTTTTGTACCAAAAACTCTGTGCATTTGAAACTTAACCTCACACTGGCCAGAGCTTGCTGTTGGTCCCATAACCCTTTCAGTAGTTTCAACTTTGTTTCTGGCAACCTCACAATATTTTAGTCAACTTAGGAAAGAGATCTTTCTCAAGCACACTAAAATATTGAGGTTAGCCAAAATCAGTTTTAACTCATGAAAGATTTATGGAACCAATCACAAGCATTGGCTAGTGAGAGGTTAAGTTTCAAATGCACTAAAGCCATAAAAGACCACTTATGCAACCAGAATGAACAGTTTAGACAACAAAAGACCAGTCAGAGAAAAATTACTTCCAATCTTTAAGACCAGACAAATAATGATTGCTCAGAACTTAGTCATTACAAACCTAGAACATTCAACCATCACTCAAAACAACTTAACCAATGAAACTAAAAGGTAAACTCTTAGAAACTTTGTTTAAGCTCTTCCAGTAAGGATTGAAATTATCAAAATTTGAATGACCATCAGTCTCAGAACATTCATTACTACCAATCTTAAGAAAATAAGACTAGACAAATAATGAATGCTTTATAGAACATTTAACCACATCACTAAAAAGAACTTGGCTGCTACCAAAGGTGAGACTTTCATTCAGTAATGCACATCACTAAAAAGAACTTTGCTACTACCAAAGGTAGACTTTGATTCAGGTCTTTCAGTTAATGCAAATCACTAAAAAGAACTTTGCTACACCAGAGATACTTAGATTCAGCTCTTTCAGTAATAGTGATTGAAAATGTCTAGATTTCATAATGATCTTGGGTTGTCAAACTGTTCATTCTAAGTTGCTAAACTTTATATCTTGAGTTGCAGTATTTAAATATTTTAATTATCACTTAACAGCCAAAGCAACATAATTTTTAAATAAGCAGTCAGTACATAATTATTATAGTAAGTAGATACACTACAAAATTAATATTTATTATGCATATGATATTTATCAAATATGCTATATAAATTCAGTTGTTTTGCATGTTAAGTGATATCACTTGACATCCAAAGAAACTTTGTATTTATAAAACTATTTTCAAATGCCATACACATAGTAAAATATTTGTACTGTATTAACTTCCTTTAATACAAGTTTACTAATCACTTATTTTTGTAAGGTACTTTGGCACTTTTTCAGTGATAGACAAACGTATTTAAATATGCAAACCAAAGTATAGGTTTGACTCCTGTAAGGAGATAAAGAAAACCTAATATTTAGTAGTGGCCCTGTAATCATTGACGAACATGCCTATTACATAAGGCATCCTCTTCAAACACTAATCCGCCGTAGTTTTGAATCTACCGCGCAGAGCATCTAAAAACTGAGGAGCCTTCATCATGAGCGCACGCGACCTCACTCATGGCTTCAGTCATTATGAATTGGGTTCTCACTACGAAAAAACTTCGTAAAAAATAAAAACAAAAAGAAAATAAGAATAACTATCTAATAAGCTTTCCATCATATCGTGGATGTACTTGTGTGGATCTCTGACCAGACGCTGATTCAGGCGTCATTCTTCCTTCACTGACATATCAAGTAAACCGAAATCCTCAATACATCAACGAATGGGAAGGGGACGGTCGGGAGGGCCCCAGTCGTCAATGATTACGGAGCCACTACTAAATATTAGGTTTTCTTTATCTCCTTACAGGAGTCAAACCTATAATTTATTAGTGGCCCCTCCATCATTGACGAACATGCCTGATTTCTAAGACTGGAGGGGGACATTCGTAATCATATAACTCTAAAAAAGCAGATAATAAAAACAACCACATAGTATTCTTACTTTTGAAAAATATATTTAATACGGCGTAGGCCGGAAATATACAAGAAAAGGGGTTCAGGCAGGTGCGTGCTTCAAAGAAGCCTGCCTGACAAAAAATAGGTAACCCTGAAGATTCTGTAAACAGATCTGTAGTTACAAAGGCACCCCACTCAACGAGTGGTGACAAAAATAACAAGTTATCATTTTATATGTGCACATAATAAACCCCAAAATAATCGTGGAGATAAATTGCAAAGGATCTTCACTGTTTTAATATTAAATTGCTTTCGCAGCTAAAACTACTATAACAACCCCGTTGTTTTGTACTAACATTTGTACTTGAGAAATTGTGCTATCACATTAACCATAAATTGTATCACAGCTCTCACACTCCGGCGGGGTCTAGGGTGTCCTATGTCAACTGACTGCACCCCCCCCCCCCCCTTTCCCTTGAAAGTAAACAAAAGTGACTGCAGGGCCACCTAGACCCTCTGCCTTAAAGCTATACATGGTAAGGAAGGTTTATCTAGAGCAACTGACAAGTATCTAGACAAAAACGTATGATTAGACGCCCACAACTGAGTGGACGCAATATCTTCTACTGAAATTTTTTTTCAGGAAACGTAAAGAGGCTGCCCATTTGCGTAAATCGTGGGCCCGACCCACAACGCCGGGATTACTCTCTTTAATGACTTCGACCAGAAGAGAGGCTAATCGCCGTTTCAGTAAGCGTTTACCCGTACTTGCTACCCATAAAGCACCTTGGGGGTTGAGAGGAGCTACTCTCAAATATTTGGTTAGAGCTTGCACTGGACAAAGATTATGATGCACCTTTCCCCTTTTTAACGCCGGCACCGTGAACTCAGAAAACATGTGTGCACTATGCTCATTCTTGGCTACAAATCCTGGGGAAGGTGCAATGTAAATACATTTATTAAGTCTACCAAACCTAAGGCAATTAGGTGTGTTACTCATCGCCGCCAGCTCAGACACTCTGTTCCCGGTGGCCAAAGCCAAAAGGAAAACACCCTTTTTTAAGAGTAATGCAAAGTCTGCAGTATTTTGGTACAGACAAGAGTGAAGTAAAGACAAAGCTTTGTCCAGAGACCAAGTGGACATGAGCTGACGGGGAGGTGGGCGGAGTTTAAAACAAGCTCTCATAAAACCTGTTTCCTCTGCCACCGGTATGGAGAGACCTGTAAGGTCTAAAAAGGGCACTCTAATCGCAGTTAAGTGATTTTTTAACGTTACCACAGATAAATGTTTCTGCTCAAACAGATAATTTAAATAATTGAACACTAAAGCTACTGATGGCACAGTCTGTTCTGTTCTAATGATCCAAGAAGTAAAGGCTTGCCAATGTGAGTGATACTGTCGTTTCGTAGACTGAGTATATTGATTTAATAATTTATTGGTCACATCTCTACCATATGGTGCTAGCCACTTGGCCTTCTGAATGTCCATAATGCAAAAGTCAGCGAGGTCGCTAGGTTGCCAATCGTGTCTAAGTGGAAATACCCGACCGGGAGCGACACCGGGTGCGGGCACCACGTTTTTCAATTGCTGGTACCACAACTGCGCCGGCCACAGGGGCGCGATTAGTGAGACTAAGCCTCGATAATCTCGTAGTTTGTTCACTACGTGGCACATTAGTGACGCATCTGGCGGCGGAAACAGATAGATGGAGCTCCATCTGTTCCAGTCTGTCACTAGGGCGTCTGGCCCCCCTGCCGGCGTTTTCGTCCGGCGGGTGAGGTATAGAGGGAGTTTGTGAGTCTCCTCGGACGCAAACAGATCCACTTGTGGATGGGAGAGCTCTGCAATCATTAGGTTGAAAATGGGTTGCTTGAGCTCCCATTCTACTGTCATGCTCTGTCTCCGGGACAGAGCGTCTGCCCAGACGTTCGCTACGCCTGGGAGATAAGATGCGTGAAGATAAATGTCTAGTCTGTTGGCTAGAGTAAAAATCTCTTCCGACACGTTTAGCAACCTCCTTGACCTCATTGATCCTTGTTTCTGAATACAGTGAACTGCGTTCAGATTGTCCATTCTGAAGGCCACCGACTTGCCCCGTAACGCAGGGCCGTGAGCCTGAAGGAAATACAAGGGGACTAGTAATTCTTTGACATTGATGTGAGAGATTTCTAAGTGGGACCAAAGCCCCTGACCCTGGTGCCCCTGATTTGACTGAAATCCCCACCCTATTGTGCCTGACGCATCCGTGTCTACCCATACCGTTGGTGGAGGAGAGGTCCATGACATTATTGAGTGCAACGTTTCCCTCTTTGCCCAGACCGCTAGTAAGGTGTGGATTAATTTCGGGATGGGCCATAATTTTCCCGCTGGTAAGAGTGTGAAATATTTGTTGCCTTCTCCAATATTAAGCGTTTTACTTTCAACCGGCCCAACATGACAGTTAGTTGAATCCCGTTGAGAGAGCCGACCAGAGACTCCCAGATCCTCCGCGTCGTAGTCAGACTGTGAAGAAACATGAACAGTTTCCTGCGAAACCTGTTGCGATTGTCCACACTCTGACTCAGAGTGAGAGCGGCCGTGTCCCAGACCAGCCCTATCCACTGAATTACTCGTGAGGGAACAAGGTTTGACTTTACCAGATTTACCTTGAACCCTAGAGTTTTGACATGATTTAAAATTATGTTGACATGTTTGATGCATAATTGTTGTGTCTCGGCCACCACTAATTTCGTGAATAATCGAGGTGCTAGGTTCAAACCGAACGGCATCCTTTGAAAAACAAAATTTTGGTGCCTGATCCGTAAGGCCAAAAACCTTTGAAATCTTTTGATGACCGATACGTGCCAATAGGCGTCTGTCAGGTCTAGTGAACACATCCAACCTCCCGGCGGAAGTGTTAGCCTGATTTGGTGTACTGTTAACATTCTGAAAGACTCATTGTGAATGTGAAGGTTCAGATAAGACAGGTCTACGACCGGTCTCATCTGAACACTGTCCCTTTTGGGAACCAAATATAGTTTGGACGTGAATACAGGGTGATTTGGGGGGACCGGGATGATGACATTCTTGGCAATCATTTCCTGGACCAGTGACTCCACCTCTAAAGAAACAAAATTCGCCGTTGTCGGCTGACGTAAGCGAGGTCGCCGGAGCCACTGCCAAGTGATGCCTTTGCGTGCCACCATCCGTGCCCAAGTGTTTAATGGCCATGCTTGGTGACACGTTCGGAACGACCCAGTTAGCAGACAAGGGTTCGCCGGCTGTACTACCCTCGGGTCCTCCGGCCTTAAGGTTGGCACCGGGAGTGAGAGAGACTTTAGTTTTTTATGGTGGGGTTGGTGGTGCTGGACGCTTCGCCGGCTGGCTGGTGTTGGCCGAAGACTGGCCCTGACCTGGCTTAATATGGCCGCGTCCTCTCTGACCTGAAAACTTACTCTGTCTATGCCTGTACTGACCTTGGGGGGAGTGGGAGGACTTAGGCGGAAGAAAGGGCTTAGATCCCCCTGGCTGAGCTTTAGCGGTTGGCCTGGGTTTGGGGAAGTTAAAGGCAGGTTTCTTAGAAGGGGTGGGACTTTGTTTAAAGGCCTGCGCCATATTGAATACCGTTCGCCACACTTCAGGGGACATTAACGAGGGAGTAAGCACTGGTGACATGACCACCTGATTCGCAATGCGATCAGGCAGCTTGCGAACTAAAGACATTCTGAGATCTTGTCTTGCTCGTACCGCCTCAAGCAAGGCGGTGCGTATGTCACCCAGAGATTGGATTGACGACTGGAGTAGCAGTCGCCGGGATAATTCAACCGATCTTCTGGCATCCGCGTCTGCGATTGCCTGAGTGGACCGAAGTAAAGACTTAGCTACCTGTTGAGACACTATGTACTGAGAGAACAGGCGAAAAGCTTTCCCCCTTAGCCTAAATTCTCGGTCTAGGTGAGTTGGGGTAGGGGTAGTGAAAGGGTCTTTTAGCTCACAAAGATTAATCTTAGGGGCAGCTAGGAAAGAAAACAAAGCTGACGGGACTCCGCCTGGAGAACCACGAATAAGTATCCTGAGGGATCTGGTGGGAAGATTTGGAAGTAAATGTGGTTGCAAAGTTTTGAGCCTCTATCTCCCAATCTACCCAAGGTCCTGGACCCAACTGCCCCACCTTCAAGACTGGATTAGCTGCTTCGTCTGTGACGGTTTGTAAATCAAGTTCAGGAGTGAGAGCTGACAGAGTCTTAATGTCATTAAACCCATCCAGCTTAGACCAGTCTGAAAACAATTTTGAAGCTGAGGCAGGGGGTAAAGCTGGCTTAGTAGCATACACAAAATAGTCTTGGTGATAATAACTAGGTATAGCCTTTATGTTAACATCTAGTACATTCCCCAAAATATCCAAGGCCCTTAATTTCTTTGATTTATTGCCCTGGATGACCCACTCACGCGGTACTGGGAGTTCCCCTGACAAGGTAGGTTGGGCGAGCTCTGGTTTAGTGGGGGTCAAAAGGACCCATGACTCGTCTGGTCCATAAAGCAAGGGCATAGCTACCTTTCTGAGAGGCGCCTTGTCTAGAGGGGGTGGATTGACATCCGTTATCACCCTTACATTCGAAGTGGTCAATGCCGCCGTAGCAGGCCTAGTAACCACTGATGGTGACAGAGTGGGGGGGTTAGGGATCTTAGAATAAAGCAATAGAAGCCATCAGAGGCCGTACCGTAGAACTTGTCGTGGGAGCCCCCAAGTCCACTGTGGGAGTTTCCTGTTGTTGGCCAAAAAATTTAGATAAAGCATGACTAAGTAGCCCATCAATTTCCTGCGCAGTGACAAATTGAGTTGATGATGAACTTACTGGTGAATCATTAATATCCTGCGCGGCGTCTAAGCCTGAACCTGACTCTTGCCCTTCCATCTCCGAAATTATTGAAACCTCCTCCTGAGAAGACCCCGCCGAAGCTGGGGTACCTTGCTGCCAAGATAAGTCAGGAATAGAGGATGGGATCGCCGCGTCCCTGTGGACGTCAGCTACTGTGTGACTCGTTTGAGTCGGAAGTGGGTGGTCAGACCCTGGCTGAGCAAATTGCCAAACACCGAGGCCCTGGCCTACACTCTCTTGGGAGTCTGAAACATTCTCAATCACTGATCCCCCTGAACTCTCCAATTCCAGGGTTAAAATATTAATGGGTAAATCCTCTTTAGGGACAGGCACCGCACTGGACCCTTGAGACCTAACACAAACTCTGTCTGGGCAGAGGTACGAAGAGAGGCACTAGAAGCTGGTGAATGTAGGGAGGTCTTTCGTTTATGGGAATCCTTTTTGGAAGATTTATGGCTACGGTGTGACCGTGAACTACTCTTTGATTTGGAGGATTCATCGCCGTGACCACTGGTGGAACTTTCCGTCCTACTCTTCTTACTCGATGGTGAAGAGGCAAGACTAGATGACTGGCGTCTGAGAGGTGATCTCGCCCGAGACGAGGAGGCGGACGCCGGGGGTGTAGGCTCTCTTGGACGTTTCGGAGTAGCAGCAGAAGACACAGAACCCTGACCAGTCTCCGCCGGCTTATGACAAGTGACTCGAGAGGAACGTTTAGGGGGAGGGTGTTCAAAAAGCAATCTATCCCAAAGAGGGACGTTGTCACATTGAAGTGACTTATGAGCAACAATCGTAGTGTATGCTGACATCTGTTGCCTCACTTCTCTTAACGCGACCGCCGCGGTCTTATCATTGTCGCATAGGACCTTGACAGCTAATTGGGAGCAAAAAGAACAATTACGCATGACCCACAGACCCCTTGAACGGTCTAGACATTTAACACACTTTATGCAAAGAGTATGCGCAAAAATAGGGATACCGGCACAGGTAGGGGTAGTGCATAAAGCAAAGACTGGGGCCAAGGTCGCCATGACAGAGACTGGTGGGGAAAACTACCGCCGGGTCTGTATTGGTCCGCCAGAGCCCAGCTCTGGAAAAAAAGAAAATTTCCAGGAATTAATGCTCATAAGGTTAACCCAACATGTTCGCACACAAGTGTTAATAACCCACCGGGTAACGAGATGTAATGACACAACGATCACAGCTCGCTACGCGGCGGGGCTCAGAATATCTAAACATATCTTTTTAAGAAAGTGAAGAATACCCTCTGACATAATATAACGGTCCAGCATGGCGTTAATAGTCTTTCTGGTGGTGACTGTCTCCAGATTCAATTTTGGAACAAAAACAACCCCCCATAAAGACGCCGGCCCTTGAAATATTTTAGTAGAATAACACAGGGCAGGCTGATACGAGATCTGATTTCTAACGAATTGTCACAAAAAGATTGCCGTAAGTATGAAGGCGGCGATACCTATACGTATCCCTAAAATAAGTGGTTAAATCGAAATTGAATCGTAAATTCCTTATTACCTCCACCCAGGAGCACCCGCCGGGTGTAAAAACGATGTTAACCCCCCAATTGAACCTTCAATCGCCGTAAGTGTAAAGGCGGCGATACATAACGTATCACTTAAAATGGATCGGTTAACTAACTGAATTACTTAGTTGTTCATCCCACCCTACCAAGGTACACCCGCCGGGTGAGATGTCAAAACGTTAACCCCATAAGTTCCTGTCCCCACTTCTTTGTAAAAGATTGCCGGGGATGAAAGCCCTTAACAACAGCTAGGTTTTTTCTTGTGGTTTTGTAAAACCGGGTAGAAAAACTTCATAACATATGTTCGCATGAACAATGTTTTTTTTATGGGTACAGCCATTCCGCCGGGAATCAAAGGGAGCCTGAAAACAGGCACCAACACAGGAGACGCAGTCCTGGAGAGCCACCGACACCTCATCGCCGGGGACACAAGCCTGTGCTGAAACCACGTGTGGCCCAACATGGCTCTCGGCCGGGTTTTTTTCATGGTGAAACCGAGAAAAAACCCGCCGGAAGGAAACCCACCCCGTTCAGACACCATCTGAACGAACAACGGACACGAAGGAAAGCCACGCACGACTAGCCTAAGTCCACACAATAATCCGTGGAATTAGCCAATACACAACTAAACCAGGAAACAAACATAGTCCGAGGAATTAGCCAATACACAACTAAAACCCGGATACACATGACACAGTAGGGCATATTTATAAAAATAAACAATAACACTTGTACATGTGACAAAGCTACGAGTGGCTGGCTAGGCCTAAGTAGACGGCATAAGAAATGTTGAAATATACACAAAACACTGGAAATAACAACAGGAACCACCGCCTACACACCACTGTAGCAAATACTTCCGGCAAAGGGAAGACTGACTCGGGACCCAGAAAAAACTTCACTAAGTGAAGAAAAATACGCTGGGAACGTCAGAAAGCAAAGCTTACCTCATCAGAAAGATAAAAGGCAGCAATAATTAACGCGTAATGAAAGCCGCCTGCATCACAAGCTAACTCAACTGTGAAACGATCACAAGTCCACAACAGGACCACGAGGGTACATCCGAAATAGATGCCCCAAACACACGACCCAAAATACACTGCACTGCGGGCAACCAGCCCAGGACACTCCTGCTACGCATATCCTAACCTTACTCGATACATCCCGGAGTAAACAAATGAGAAAAAACTCACTAGGGACGCAGCAAATGCGGAACCAGCGGAGCGTGGGGAGACACGTCCGGGCAGGCTGAGCGCAGAGCAGAGAAGGAAGAATGACGCCTGAATCAGCGTCTGGTCAGAGATCCACACAAGTACATCCACGATATGATGGAAAGCTTATTAGATAGTTATTCTTATTTTCTTTTTGTTTTTCTTTTTTACGAAGTTTTTTCGTAGTGAGAACCCAATTCATAATGACTGAAGCCATGAGTGAGGTCGCGTGCGCTCATGATGAAGGCTCCTCAGTTTTTAGATGCTCTGCGCGGTAGATTCAAAACTACGGCGGATTAGTGTTTGAAGAGGATGCCTTATGTAATAGGCATGTTCGTCAATGATGGAGGGGCCACTAATAAATATATAGTTTTAAACCTACATAAATGCACTCAAACCATAGCTTACAATATACAGTAAACTCTTAAAACAAAATCAGTAAGCCATTCGAAACTGAACCTTTAACCCTCTCCAAAAAGGATAAGTCATGCTGGCTAACACATTTTATGAGTCAGAAAAAACTAGGAATAATAAGAGTATCAAAACTCAATTATGCAAAGTTCATTCGACATAAAATAAGCAAATACCCACAATTGTAATAAATATTATTAAGGCCAAAGTTCTAAACAATCACAGTAATGATGCACTTAGGGAATATTGGCAATCATGGCAATCATTCAATTATATTCAGCTTAGGAAGTATCTGACCAATCTCAAGGGTTAATACATATACTTTAAATTAATCATATTCCTCAATGGGTTAACTAAAAAGGCTAAAGTAAACAAACTGTAAATTACCACCAATTTCCTGGTTAATTATTTAATTAATTAATTATTTATAAGGAATAGACTAATCTACTTTATAATTACCAAAATCTGTACCATTAACCTCAAACTAAAATCGGTAATCAAGTCGGATAAATATTTTTAAAAGTCAGCCAGGGAATATGATCGGTAAGTTACAGTCCATTTCTTCAAGCTTTTTTAGAGTTTCGAGAAGGTTGGCCTATAAATATATTACAATACACCAGATTTGTAAGTAGTCTATTTTCTTTGCAATATCAATATAAATACCCAAACAAATTAAAGAGACAATAATACATTAATCAAAATGCACAATGCTTTAAAGTAAATTTCAATAAAATATGTAATTTCCAAAGTTATATTTAAGTGGGCATTTTCTATTAATATCACATTACCAACACTGCATACAAATCTTAGTCTGTACCATAATTATTTTTTTCCTAATAGGTTCAATAGATTCCATAGCATGTACTGATTATGGCTAAGAGTACTTCAATGGAATTAATTTCAGTGTGTAAACTTTTCAGTGTTATCAAGTCAGTTTAGTCAAGTAAGACTAACTTAATCCTTGATAACTTCAACTAAAGTATATGGAGTAAGATTATACCTACTGCATATAGTTTACTTTTAGTATATTTATTAAAGATTAATTTAAGTATTGATTTTCAAAGCCCCTCATCATCAGGGCACCCACCCTACCCCACCTCTTGAGCAGGGGGTGCATGGTGGTAAAAACCGTAGTTTTGACAGCATATAATTTTCCTCTTAAATATACCATCACTTATATTTTCAGAGGGAATTACATTACCTTCATAAATCAATACTTAACTATTCCTCAAACATATACCAAATAATGCACACTCAAACTACATTCCATAAAAGATTTAATTACTGTATTATGCAGTTGTAGAACAATATGCATAAATTCTTTATACAGTATTAATATAGACAACTTTGATTAAAGATAAAAGATTGTTTTTTTTTAATATTCTACAAATTCTATATATTTAAATTGAAAACTCCCTGCTATTGAGTATGTGCCTCGGTATATACATAAATACCCAATTTCATTACTTTAATTTCAGTCTTGACAAAGACTTAATACAAAATGTCAAGTTACTTAAATTTATAACTGTTTGGGCTCTGTCTCAAGTCAGCCAACCCCAGCTATGGGGTATGTGCCTGATTATAGATATAGTATAGAGTATACCAGATATTGGTACTTTAATTTCAGTCTTTATTTTTCAAGTTCAAGCAATTTAATTGCAATCCCTTTGTTTTTAACTATTTTTAAAATTTACTTTCATATTTAATTTGTCTTTTTATTGAAGTCTCAAGTTGTCAATATTTAAACTAAAGATTATATGCACACTCAACTGCATCGGAAAAAGTAAACTTTAATCACCTATACAAACAAAACTGGCACCTTCAACTTTCAGTATACAAATACTTCCTTTTATTCTGGCTACTGGAATATTTATTCAGCTTAGGTAGGGGCTGTGAGAGTTGGAAGGTTGATCTAGTCATTGCCCTTTCGACTCTCCAAGGTCCCTCTTAAACTGCCAAATTTGTCTAATAACCAGAACATTGAAAAAAAATTGTATTCCAAAAGGATTAATACACCATGGGTTATTGACATTTTTAGCTCCATGTTAAACATTAAAAAAAAAATATATATATATATATATATAAAATAATTTAGTCAATAACAAATAAGCCCTTTACAACTGTATTAATAAAATAAAACTATGAACTAAAATAAACTAAAGCCTATTATTTATACCTATAACTAAAATATACCTCTCATCCACAAAACTATAAACCAAGGCATCACCATCTCCATCTGCCTTCCCTACTACCATAAAAGATATTCATAATGACCATATACAGGTACCGGTACTGTACTAATAACTGGTCACTTCTAGGCTATCACAAAGTTAAGAGCCGTAAGCAGTAATAAATAATTGCAATAACCTACCATTACGATTCATTCAAACTATTTATGGATATATAAAAGTTTAACTATTTCCAATGCTAATTCTCCTAAATACAGCTATAAATCTACATACTGTATTGACAAGACTCAATAATCCCAAAGAATTTATCTCTCATATGCCAAAGCAACTCCCTATTATCTAGCTTCTACATGGGGGAAGGATTGCTAAACACCCATTGGTATGTGTTGGGGTGCATGGGAGAGTAATAAAATATTCCTACATTTCAAACTATAAATGCCCATTCAAGGTAACCTTCCTGTTTTCAATAGAAAACAGTCTAAGCCAAAAGCCGATTTGGAAGTTACAGGCTCGAGATCAGAAAATCAAAATTAAACACCAGAGTGCATTGTGGGTTCAACCTCTGGAATTGACAAACTCGTGGGGCAAAACTGGGGATTTCCCAAATAACTTCCAAATTACCAAGTAGGGTTTACAGAACTTTACAATTACTAATCTGGGCTCAAATAGTTAATATAACAAGTACTGTACTTAAAACTCCCATTCTATTTTCTAACCAAATATTTCTAGCATTGGGGATAGAGTCAGCCAGGGGGTATTTTATAGCCAAATTCATCTGCCCATCAAAATCAAAAGTTCTGCCCAAATTACAGTATAAGGATTACACTATTCACTGGATTTTATATAAAGGCAAGGGTTACTTTCTTCAGGCTAACCTTATAATGGATTCTTCACCTTCCAGCCTATTAAACTACACTAACATTTTTCTACCAACCAACAATCCACTTTACTCAGCTTGGGAAGTATCTAAACTATTAAATGGACGTTTGCTTTCATGGCTGACTTCTGCAACCCTTAAATCCTACAGCGCAAGAACTCCATTATATCACTTAATGTTAATACAAACTATGTTTTGCTATTTAACAACGACCCATGTTATTCAAAGGCTTTATCGAGATCTAATTAACTTTGTCATAGAGTTCCATTAACAGCTTATGTAAATAATCTAATGGTAATCAAAATATCAAGATTAAAGACTACAGTATTACTCAAAGGATCTAGGATACTTAATCCTAGATCCTTGCAAATTTATTCTGACACGGCACTAATATTTGATCAAAATCATTAAACTACCACAATCAGAATTTAATTTGAATCTTAGTTTTCATTTAAAGTAATTTATTTATTACACTTTAAGATAAAATTCTCAGTTCCACATTTACAGTTTTAATTGAAAGTTCTATAGAAACACTACACCTCTGGATACTGCATTTGCAACTCTGATCTTGCATTTATCTTGCGTCGTCCCAGTTTTAGTTTGTTTATTTTGCAAGTTTTACATTATAATACAGTCCTGTACTGCATTTTATTCTCCACAGAGTACCGTATCAACTATTTTAATGGAAAATTATTTCAGACTTATTTTGCATTATTCTCGGGAACTAGAATCTAGATAGAATCCTTTACGGCAGAACTATTTGCTTTTGCTTTACAGCAATCCATTTCAAAGTTTATTGCTAAATAGTAATTTGTATAAGTACTTTTGTCTTAACTGGCGACTTAATTGGCGCTTATGAGAAATAAGTAACATGCTTATTATTATTATTATTAACTGTATATAGGGTCATTCCTGTTTTGGTTCCTTTGCAAGTCTTTACATTCAAATTTCTAACCAAGCTGCCAGACTAAGCAATTCAAAAGAAAGCATGAAAGTAAACCGTTTAACCCTTTCAAGCAATACAACTGAATATTCAATTTTTTGGTTACCATTACAATGTTTTCTTTACCTAAAATTCTACTTCGGTCATTTAAAACTAGTAAACAAAGATTCTAAAGCAATAAATATCATCTCTGATAACCTGATTTCTATTAATCAATTTCACTATATAGAACCACACCTTATCAGATCTTTTACCCAACCTATTCCAGTTTAGAGTACTGTATAAATAGATTCCTAGCATTTTTACACTATTTAAGTTCGGTTACTACTAAACATATGTACTTTTATATATTTACAGCCTATCACTTATTATAAACCTTTCTATCCATTGAACAATACTGCATATCAAAACGTATAAAGGGCTTATATGGTATAGATACTATTTATTCACCAATGGAGCATAAAAATGTCAAAAACTTGCAGTGCATTAAAATTAGTGTAGGTTAATTAGGTTAAAGCTTTGATACAGCAGATTCATTACTTTCCTTAACTTTTGGAGTTAAAGATACAAACCAACCAGTAACAAAGCTCTCCCATTCACTGTTACCTTGCCAAGATCGGTTTGCATAAATTTACTCCATTAGCAATGTTTAAAGAACCCTACAAAACTTAAATTACTTCGAAAACACCAGCTTGGAAATTCTTTTAAGTTTATTCACCCATTCAGGATTAGGAAGACCATTTTATTCTTATCATTAGATTCTTTTGTTCAGCTTAGGAAGGATCTACGGGCGTCAGAGGCACAATCGAATTGCTTTCAACCCCAAGACCTTCCTAAACAGCAGAAATTGCTTAATGATCGAATAAACTTTGATATTCTTAATCATGAGGGGGCAAAGACTCTCCAAACATTGCTTATGAAGGAATTAAATAATACCAGTGGAACAATACCCCAAAACTAAACAAGCCTATGTCCTCAACACCTCTCACTCTCCCGTTCAGCCATATATCCTGGGGCACCATGGGGGCAGGACCTGGCTTTCGGAATCAATACTTAACCTTATTGCTTACTAGCAGGCGACAGTTTTTTTTACCTTACTAGTGTTCAGGCTGCAGTCAGACTTACTCCTGCTGACAACCCCCCCCCCCCCCCCAAACTACCCTCTACCTCCCCTGCCCCGAGATATATGCTCTGCGGTTCCAATACTCAATTTATAAACAAACTTACTGCATTAAATCCCATTTTAGAGTAGCAGTACTATACAAGGGGCAGATACCTTCAGGCACACAAACTTTCACATTCTGGTTTAGCAGATAGGTTACGGGATTAAATTTTTGCCAAGATTCAAATTTTAACTATCCAATCACTTTAATTTCATCACAGCTACCCTTACAATTATATTAAGCTTAGGAAAGATCAGTAGGCATCAACTAGGTACAAACTCTTTGATGCCATAGACCCTTCATAAACTTAATAAATTTGAAGGAGTCCCTGATCATCAGGGCACCCACCCTAGCCCAGCTATTCAGCAGGGAGTGCATGGTGGTAAAAACTGCATCAAATACTAATCAAAGTATTTTAAGAAGTTAACAAATTTTACATTTTCCCCATTCATTAGGCAATTTTAAGAATTTTCATGCAATTAAGGAGAAACCGGCCTTTGGCCGAGCAATTTTTCTACCGAAAAAATGCACCAATTTATTTTGTATTAGTCTTTGGGTAATTATTTAAAGCTTTAACAATTTGACATTCGCCCCATTCGTTAGGCAATTTTAAGACTTCATGCAATTTAGGAGAAACCGGCCTTTGGCCGAGCAATTTTTCTACTGAAAAAAAAGGCACCAATTTATCTTTTACGAGTCTTTGGGTAATTATTTAAAGATTTGAGATAAATGCAAAAATAAAAAAAAATACTATTTATATAAATTTCGCCCTTCAAATCATGCCAAAATATCTTAATCCTTTGTAACCGTACCTTTTCTTCCATCACTATCACAACTAAACTAACCTAACATAACCTAACTGTTCCAAATGGCCTCATTTTAAAGTTTACCCTGTATGCTATCATTTGGATGCATTTATGCTTATAGAGGATATATCAAGTTAGGCTGGAATTATAAATTGTAATAGAAATGGGAGGGGGGAAGGGGTTGTATTCCGAGCACCATGAGACAGACTTTCACTTTCAACGTCAATACTCATATCAGCCACGTTCTCTTTATGGTACCGGTACTAGTGGCCGATACTTTCTCGAACATTTACTGATGAACAGGCTGCAGTCATAGATAGGCCAAGACACTTTCAACGTCAATACTCATATCAGCCACGTTCCCTTCAAGGACCGGTACAAGTGGCTGATACTTTCTCGAACATTTACTTGTGAACAAGCTGCCATCATAGGCCAAGATTATACTAACAAAAACAATATAACTTCAGTACACCCATGACGAAAGCGATGTCTCGCCCTCACAACTCAAGTGGATTGTGTTATTTTATTTATGACGATAGTGCGTTGTTATATGTGCGATTAGTTTGCTTGGGAAACAGATTAACTTGCTCATGTAGTAATGTACACCCTATGTGGTGGATTGTGTTCTTTTATTTAATAATTTTCATTTTAGTAAACGTTGTTTCCACATAGCGATTTTGATAATTTAATTTGACTTTATATTGTCCTTGTCCCAATTTTGGTTTGTTTAGTTTGCAAGTTTTACATTTTAATTTATAAAGTTATTATTTTGCTTAAGCGTTGTTTTCACATAGCGATTTTGATAAGTTGTTTAGTCTTATTACTGCGTTCGTCCAAGTCTGGGTTTGCTTATTTTGCAAGTTTTATATTAGAATAGAAGTAACCCGGGACATTTTTCTATCAACAAATTTACAAGGGGTTCTTATGGGGTGTTTTAAGCTTGATTGAGGTCTATATAGCAACCCAAGTAATAAATTATTGGGTTTTTTCCACCAACCAACTTCACATCGAAACTCAATGAAATCAACAAATACATGTGGCACTCCGAGGACTCTAACCCAGGATACTCTCATCGAAATTCCGCACACAATGCATTACGCTATAAAGACAAGTAACCACGGACATTTTTTTATCATTTTTTTTTACAAAGGGTTCTTAGGGGTGTTCTAAGCTTGATTGAGGTCTATATATAGCAAACTAAGTAATAAATCACTAAATAAATTATTAAGGAGGTGGGAGACAACACTTTCGACCTTCACTTTACAGTTCACATTAATTTATTTACGATATTAATGTATGGAAATATCAAAATTTACTTTAGGCATTTTTTTAAATTTATATATTTTCTGGACCATTTTCGGTCATTTATAACCCCATTACTTTGACAAATTTTAAGACTTTCGTGCCATCATTTTGCCGATCTTACAAACTTTCGCCCCATTACTTTGGCAAATTTATACACTTGTCATTTATGGGTCTAATTTTTCCCACCTCCAATATATGAGGAACCAGCATTCAGCCAATACATTTTTCTACCGAAAAATGTACTAATTAATCTCAAAGAAGGTGGTTGGGCCATTTCTTTTCTAACATTTATAGTGGTTAGGGTCATACTGAAGTTATGTGTATACAGATTATTTTCAGTGCTGTATTGACTTTTTAAAATCTAAATTTATATATCTATAAAGTACTGTATTCGGGACACCATGGGACAGACCTTCACTTTCAACGTCAATACTCATACTAGTGGCCGATACTTTCTTAAAACATTTACTTGTGAACAGGTTGCAGTCATAGGCCAAAATTATACTAACAACAAATTGTGGAATATGCCAATGTTTATACAGTAGATAGTGATTTTGTCTTTTTACTGTGTTCGTATAAGTTTTGGTTTGTTTATTTTGCAAGTTTGACATTATAATAGAGTACGGTGGGACAAGATATTACTTTCAACTGTTCATTTGCGAATTATTATATTTTTTCACCAACCAACTTTAATTCTAAATTCAATTAATGAAATCAACAAATTTATGTGGCACTCCAAGGACTCGAACCTAGGAGAGACTTCAAAATTCAGCGCATTTATGCATTACACTATCAAGACGGTTAGATAAAGTACGGTGGGACAAGATATTACTTTTAACTGTTAATGGCAATTTTTTTTTTCACCAACCAACTTTACTTCTGAATTAAATTAATGAAAGCAACAAATTCATGTGGCACTCCAAGGACTCGAACCTAGGATACATCAAAATTCTGCACATTTATGCATTACGCTATCAACAGCGAACATTTGGGAAACTAATTTTTAAATCATTCTACTTCAGTGCACGTTAATTATTTTATTCTTGTACAAAGTATCCAAACTTAAGACATTTGCTCGATTGCCCACTTTAAATATAAAGTCTACATTATAGTTTATGCTTTTATAGTTTTATGCTTGATATTCTCGTTTGCAATTTGTTAAATTTTAATCAAGTTGCTAAACTTATTTACCCTAACTCTATTCCCCTCACACAATGTAACGTAAATTATAAAGTTGAAAATTTTCTTGATATAAATATAGAGATTGTTAATGAACAGTGCATACTTAAAGTATATCACAAAGTTGATGATTTTAATTTTAACGTAATAAACTTTCCTTTCCCTAGTAGTAATATCGATAGTAAAATAACTTATAATTGTTTTATTCCCAATTAATAAGATTTTGTAAAATCTGCACTAAAGTAGATGACTTTTGGGCTAGAGCTAGGTTACTATACAGACTCTTAGTGGACAGAGGTTTTGAGGCAAGTAAATTGTTCCATAAATTTAATCTTTTTAGGGTCAATTATTGTGACTGTATTTTAAAATTTGACATCAATAATTTTAATCAAGCATTTTTAACTTGAAGTTTCTTGTATAACCTCTGCTTACTTTTTGTCTGTATTTATTGTTTATCTTTTTCTTTTTCTATTATTAATATTGATGATTTTTTAAATTTATTGTTCTTGTTAAGAGTACTCTTTGTTTAAATCTGTTGTTACTTCATATTTTGCAATTATTTGTCTTTATATTATATGTATTCATTGTCGATAGTATCAATTGCTTACTTTTGCGATTTCCTTAGTTTATTTGTGCTATAAATGTAGGTTATTTGTAGGGTAGTTATTGATAGGGGTCACTTGAGGCATGCTATGCTTACAGGTACCTACCCGATAGCACTATCGTTAGTGAGTGCTGTACTGTATTTTATATATTATTTTGTAATAGTATAGATATCTTATCAATATTTGTATTTTGTACTATTGTTAATGTCTTGTCATGTTGCAAATTTGATTTTAAATAATATTTTGACATTTAACATGTAGTTTCTTTATTCATGCAGAGTTTAGTAAAATTTGCCAGAACGTCCCGGAACTTCCCAAACTTGACTACTTCTTTTAACGTGACGATAGTGCGTTGTTATATGTGCGATTAGTTTGCTTGGGAAACAGATTAACTTGCTCATGTAGTAATGTACACCCTATGTGGTGGATTGTGTTCTTTTATTTAATAATTTTCATTTTAGTAAGCGTTGTTTCCACATAGCGATTTTGATAATTTAATTTGACTTTATATTGTCCTTGTCCCAATTTTGGTTTGTTTAGTTTGCAAGTTTTACATTTTAATTTATATATTTTCACCCACCAACTTCACTTCTAAACTCAATGAAATCGACAAATACATGTGGCACTCCAAGGACTCTAACCTAGGACACTCACAAAAATTCTGCGCTTATTACCAGTTATGCATTTTGCCAGAACTTTCTTTAATTATTTGTTAATTCAATACCAAACAATCGAGCAACATTATTATATTATTTTAAACAAAACATTTACTTTCATGCATATTAAACTTTTACTGTATTAATTACTTTTAATATTTATCAATAAACTTTTATATATTTATTTATTATGTTCTCTCCACTAACCAACTTTACTCCTAAACTCTATTAACCCTCTCCGACATATGACGTGATTTTGAGCCTATTGGGGATACTTTAACGCCTTTGTTACCATCAGGGGTATTTAGAAACCTTTAGTTTAGTTACTTCAACCTCTGCAGTTGTCTTTGAGTTAGCTGTGGGCAGAAAACTAATTTTGGAGAGGTAATTATAAGAGTGAGAGAACTCTATTTCTTAATGCTAATCTGGCAACCTCTGCGTCATAAATGCGTGAAAGGGTTAATGAAATTAAAAAACATGTGGCAGTCCAGGGATTCGAACCCAGGACGCTCACACCCAAAATCAACACACTTATGCATTATATTTTTGATATTGTATGAATGTACAGTATATACTCTGGCATATTGTATTTATTATTAGTATTTATTATACTTTCTTTGGGGGGAAGAGGGGGGGGGGGATAATTCTTTAACATTGTAAGACTAATTTACAACCAAAAATTCCAGCATAACAAAATAATATATCCTATCTAAATGACCAACCTTATTTACAGAAGCGATACGTAGTTGAAGTAGATGTTGTAGGGATGAATTGGAGAATGTAGACGTGGATCTTGATAAGTTGATAGAGACGTTGCAGATATTGTAGAGATGTAGAGACATTTGAAGATTGTAGGTCTTTGAAATATTCGGTGACTTGGTTGATGACTGTACGATCCGTCCAGGTCTTGTGTTGTAGAGTGGAAAAATAGGTTAGTTATACAAATTCGATGCCATTTCCTATCTTATGGGTTTACACTCAAAATCATTAGCCTATTCATTAAGATTACTACAAAATGATTAACCACTAACCTCTAAAACCATGTCAAAGTATAAGTAAAATAAGCTAGGCCTATTATATTTTTTCCACGAACAAACTATTTCTATACTCAAATAATGAAATCAACAAATACATGTGACAATCCAAAGACTCGAACATAGGGTACTCGCACCAAAATTATGCGCATTTAAACATTATGTCATCAAGAAGTAGAACTAAAATAACCTATTATATTTTTTCATGAACAACCTATTTCTATACTCAATGAAATCAACAAATACATGTGGCAATCCAAGGACTCTAACATAGGATACTCTCACCAAAATCCTGCGCTTTAAACATTACGCTATCAAGACTAATGAAAATCCAAGGACTTGAACCTAGGATACTCTTACCAAAATTCTGCGCATTTAAACATTACGCTATCAAGACTAATGAAAATCCAAGGACTCGAACCTAGGATACTCTCACCTAAATTCTGCGCATTTATAAATTACGCTATCAAGACTAATGAAAATTAAAATCTATACGGTAATTATACTATTTTGAAACAATCAGCCAAGGAATAGCTAGAAATGTACAACTCATTTGCTCTAACCCTTTTTTAATTACAGACAATAAAACTCAATTTATACCCTACCTAATGAACAGGCTATACTTTAAATTTTAGAAGACTAAATACCATCTACTGTACTGAGGGCGGGTGCCCAACCCCGAAAGGGGTTGAAATAGGGGAGCTATCCCCCCCCGCCAAAGGCGGCTTTCTAGGGCCTTTCCTAGCTGATGCTGAGAGGATTGGGTTCTAGTCATGTGGTGATGGGCTGGTCTATCAGAGTGAGAAATGAGCGACCTCTGCCATACCCATAGCTTACTCTGACTGTTCCTTTTACTTATATATTTTCTAGATCTCAAGTAACTGCCTCTCTTCCGTGGATTGACCTCCCAATCTACCAAGATTGGAAGCCAAAGCGTCACATTTTTTCCTTTGCCCCTCGGCTTTCTCTTCATAATTGCTGAAGGGCACAGGGCCCTGGGTGGGGCTTTGGTTTCCCGGGCGTTTCTGTCGCCCTCCTCAGCTCCCCGCCATGGAGTGGCTTCGGTCACTCATGCTTTATTGTGGTCGGCTGGGAGGGTTCTGTGGGGGCGCTCGGTTATGGCCCTTGGTCTTGCTCGGGGCCTTGGGGCTGTTCGGCCAGGCAGCTTGGGGAACAACAACAACAACAAACTGTACTGTACTCAAAATATACTTTTCAATCATTTTTTTTAGTTTGTTTATTATGTGGACTCTCCTCTTCAGGAATCGCTCCATTACTTTACCAAAATGTGGAGATAGGGCCGAGTATATAGATAGATAGATAGATAGGCTTAAACGCATTTTTACAGTTTGCCCCATTGCCAATATTATAATCCATTGTGCCATTCAGGCAGCTTTCATGGCGCCCAATAGAACCATTTAGGACATTCACAAATTTACAAACTTAATTACTAGAAATCTTTGAGTGTATTTTTAAGCATCAAGGTCTAGGAAGCAAACAATATATACTGTATCTCTTCTTACCGGTGACATCCTTTTAATATTCTGGCAATGATTAGGTAATAGTTTTCAGCTTAGGAAGGACCTATAGAAATAATAAGGCTTTAAACCATCTCAACCAACACTTTTAAATACCACAGATCCTTCTTAAGCTGTATGATGTAGTCTAAATATAGCTAGAATAAAGTAGAACTCACGTCGTTGGTACTAGATGGGTTAAAGTATACTAAAAATTAGGAAGGACCTCTAGCAATAATAAGGCTTCAAACAATCTCAACCAACCCTTTTCACTACCACAGATCCTTCTTAAGCTGTATAATATCGTCTAAATATAGCTAGAATAAAGTATAACACGTCACTGGTACTGGATGTGTTAAGTATACAACACATTAAAACTAGTATTAAGCCAAATATGCTGGACCTAAGAGAGTTCCGTATGGAGCTCCGTGGTTTGGTTAATCTGCTCCACTTAACCAAGCCAAATATTAATCAAACTTATATTTAACACTGTAATTTGCACTGAAACTTCCTATTTTACATTGTTCTTTTATTTATAAATTATTATTTTACTTAAGCGGTTTCCACATAGCGATTGTGATTAGGTTTGTCTTTTTACGGTGTTTGTATAAGTTTTGGAGTTTAGTTTGCAAGCTTTACATTATACAGTAATTATATTAAACAATGCAACTCCATTTACAATAAAGCATTTACAGTTGCCCACATAACTGCTGGTATTATGTGATCTTATACAGCGAAATTGAACGTGCACATTAGAGTTTTGTAATACTTCACTCAGACAATTAGTAAACTCTCAATTAAAAGTTACTAAAATTTGTGCATAGGCCTACCAATATTATTTCATAAAAAATGTAATTGAGGAACAACTTGAATGGGCAACTGTACAAAGACCGCTAAACTTAAAATACAAAAATACTAACCCAAGATTACTCTTGTAGAGTAGTAGAAGATTAGTCCTGTCGCGTAGTAGTCTTGAAGATAATCGTTGATTCAAGGTAGCCTACGATCTTCCCAGCCGATCTTCTTGAGCTGTAATACAAGTTTAACTATAAAGTTCTGTACACTATATACTTAGTATACAAAAAACAAACTTTTAAAAAATATATTCCAGAATTATCAACCAACTTTTCTTTTTAACTTAAAGTGGAAAATTATAAATGGATTACCGATACTTACAACTTGAGGGTGCAGCACTGCAAGGCCAACGGGGCACGCCCTGTCCGTCCAAACACTGGTGCAGGAAGCGTCCGTCCACAACACAGGAAGCGTCCGTCCAACCACAACACAGGGCAGGAAGCATCCGTCCAACCACAACACAGGGCAGGAAGCGTCCGTCCAACCACAACACAGGGCAAAAAGTGTCCGTCCAAGCACAACACAGGGCAGGAAGCGTCCGTCCAACCACAACAGGGCAGGCAGCGTCCGTCCAACCACAGCACAGGGCAGGCAGCGTCCGTACAACACAGGGCAGGCAGCGTCCGTACAACACAGGGCAGGCAGCGTCCGTCCAACCACAACACAGGGCAGCATCCATCAAGTCATCGTCCACCAGAAGGTAATGCAACAAAATACAGGGATATGATAAAAGACTGCACAAGACACAGACAATAAGATATATCTAGAAAAAGTATAATGTAAAACTTGCAAAATAAATTAAATAAAAATAGCATATTTCACCTCTAGTCTTTTTAACTTAAAGTGGAAAAATACAAATAGATAACTTACAACTTGAAGGGGGCAGCACTTTCCGTCCGTCCACAACACAGGGCAGGAACGTCAGTCCAACCACAACACAGGGCAGGCAGCGTCCGTCCAACCACAACACAGGGCAGGCAGCGTCCGTCCAACCACAACACAGGGCAGGCAGCGTCCGTCCAACCACAACACAGGGCAGGCAGCGTCCGTCCAACCACAACACAGGCAGCGTCCGTCCAACCACAACACAGGCAGCGTCCGTCCAACCACAACACAGGGCAGGCAGCGTCCGTCCAACCACAACACAGGGCAGGCAGCGTCCGTCCAACCACAACACAGGGCAGGCAGCGTCCGTCCAACCACAACACAGGGCAGGCAGCGTCCGTCCAACCACAACAGGGAAGGCAGCGTCCGTCCAACCACAACACAGGGCAGGCAGCGTCCGTCCAACCACAACACAGGGCAGGCAGCGTCCGTCCAACCACAACACAGGCAGCGTCCGTCCAACCACAACACAGGGCAGGCAGCGTCCGTCCAACCACAACACAGGGCAGGCAGCGTCCATCCAACCACAACACAGGGCAGGCGCCGTCCGTCCAACCACAACACAGGGCAGGCAGCGTCCGTCCAACCACAACACAGGGCAGGCAGCGTCCGTCCAACCACAACACAGGGCAGGCAGCGTCCGTCCAACCACAACACAGGGCAGGCAGCGTCCGTCCAACCACAACACAGGGCAGGCAGCGTCCGTCCAACCACAACACAGGGCAGGCAGCGTCCGTCCAACCACAACACAGGGCAGGCAGCGTCCGTCCAACCACAACACAGGGCAGGCAGCGTCCGTCCAACCACAACACAGGGCAGGCAGCGTCCGTCCAACCACAACACAGGGCAGGCAGCGTCCGTCCAACCACAACACAGGGCAGGCAGCATCCGTCCAACCACAACACAGGGCAGGCAGCATCCATCCAACCACAACACAGGGGACGTCAGGCAGCATCCATCAAGTCATCGTCCACCAGAAGGTAATGCAACAAAATACAGGGACATCGTAAAAGACTGCACAAGGCACAGACTATAGGATATATCTAAAAAAATATAATTTAAAACTTTCAAAATAAATAAAATAAAAATAGCATATTTCACCTGTAGAATTCTGAAGCGTTCGCAACCATCACCTCCAGAGTCTTCACACAGATGGTACGGTAGCACAATGTCCCACACACAAACTGCGCAGTAGCCATCTGTTGGGAGTAAAAATTATGCCGGTACTGAAAATGAAGACAAACCTTATGCCTACAGTAGTAAGTTATTTTTCTAGACTCCCTTCTCCCTAATGTTTAGCTCCATTACTTTAGAGATTTAAAAGTATCGGCCCCAGAAGTACAGCAACCAAGATCTTTCGTGCCATGTATTATAATGTAAAACTTTCAAAATAAACAAACAAAAACTTATATGAACACAGTAAAAACAAAATAAATAATCAAAATCGCTATGTTGTTAGTTTTTTTTCTTCTATTCTAGCGATAGTGAGGAACCAGCCTTAGGATGGGGCATTTTTCTAATGAAAACTTCACAAGTTCCCCTCTAAGGGGATCATGGGACAATTTAGCTTTATGGAGTGCTAGTCAAGAACAAAAGTATATTTTTATATAAACCACATTTACCAGAGTTGATTTATCCAGTTTAGGAAGGATCTCCAGCAAGTAGCCCCTTCAAAATTAATATTAATTTTACCAGTTAATTTTGGCTATCATTAGACTACTTTATGCAGCTTAGGAAGAACCTCTAAGAATCTAAAGGATGCCTCAGGCTAGCCGATCTTTCCAAAGCTGAATAAAATAGTCTAATGATAGCCAAAATACACTGCTAAAATACCTCTTAATCCTCAAAAGATTAATTGCTAGGTCCTTCCAAAACAGCACAACTGTCTTGATAGCGTAATGTATAAGTGCGCGGAATTTTGATGAGAGTATCCTAGGTTCGAGTCCTTGGAGAGCCACATGTATTTGTTGATTTCATTGAGTTTAGAAGTGAAGTTGGTTGGTGGAAAAAACATAATATGGTCTAAGGACAACAAATTTACTAAATTTCTATAGATATACACAAAATAACACTTTTTAGACGGTATTCCAGAAGTATTGACCAACCTTAATCTTTTTAACCGAAAGTGGAAAATTACAAAAACTGTAGAAAACTCACCACTTGAGGGTGCAGCACCAACGGGGCGTCCGTCCATACACTGGGCCAAGCAGAGTCTGTACACACTAGGCAGGCAGGGTCCGTCCACACACTGGGCAGGCAGGGTCCGTACACACTGGGGAAGGCAGTCCGTACACACACTGGGGCAGGCAGGGTCCGTACACATACTGGGGCAGGCAGGGTCCGTACAACCACAACACAAGGAAGCGTCCGTCCAACTACTGTACAGGGCAAGCAGCACCTGTCCACACACGGGGCAGCATCCATCACGTCATCGTCCACCAGAAGGTAATGCAACAAAATACAGGGATATAAGAGACTGTACATAGCACAGACAGTAAGATATATCTAGGAAATACTGTAGATAAACTGATAAAGTATCGAAAGGTACGAGACTACGATTAAAGCAGCTGAAAAAGGGTGCGACAAGATTTTTTTTTTAATGTGGACAAAGGAAACTCATTCTTTAGCACAGAATAAATCGTGAAAAAGTTGAGAAAGAGTATACTTCAAAATAATATACCTAGAGAAATCAGAGATTATAATGTAAAGCTTGCAAAATAATCAAACCAAGACCAGAAAAATGCAAATGAGGAATATGGGAAGAATACTATATTTCCGAGTGACAAGAAAGCATACTACAGAGCTGAGGAAAAAAAGATGGGAGGAAGATCGTCTTAGTGGAAGAATGAGTAACATTAACAGGGAGGTGGTGGATGTGTGGAAAGATTTTAGTAGCTTAGCTGTAAAGAGTATGGGAAAGGCAAAGATCTTATCCATGGAAATAGAGAAAGCATAAATTGGGTAGATGAAAGACATAAGCAGAGCAGTAAAAGCAGCAATCCATAGACTTAAAATGGGCAAAGATGCTGAAGTAGATAAAATCCCAGGTGAAATGCCGAGATAAGGTGGACATTATGTTGTTGATAATGCATAAGTTCTGTAAATTATATATACTGTACATACAATATAGGCTACGGTCTAGTCTTATGTCAGAGATTTAATGCATTCCATTTTATTCACCAGAATATATTAGCTGCAGTGTATAAAACCTGCTAATAAGTTTAATGCGGGAGATGCGATATCTAAAAAAGGTAGGTAAGGGTTAGATCCCACATACTACAGATACTACGTGGTAGGCCAAGGTTAGTCTTGTCCCAAATACTAGAGCCGGTATGTACAGCCACGAGCATAAATGCCGAGACATCAACCAGATTACTTAAACTCAGTCACGAGAGTTTTATACTAAGCTGAATATAATAGTCTGACAATAGCTAGAATGAAATAAAAAAATCATTCATTGTTTTAATTATTGTTTTTTTACACCAACCAACTTCACATCTAAACTCAATGAAATCAACAAATACATGTGGCACTCCGAGGACTCTAACCCAGAATACTCTCATCAAAATTTCACGCATTATGCATTACACTATCAAGACAGTATAAAGAAATCATTGCTTGTTTTAATACTTTAGCAATACCTTTCAAAACTAAGGCGCGAACATTATCTGGTTGGTGTTTCCCTATTTATGCTCGTGACTGTACTAACACCATGTACTATATACCCTGTTCCAAGTAGGTAGGTCAGAAATAGTGACTGCCAAGGTTTAACTAAAGAGCTAGAGCAAATGGGCTGTAAATACCTCCACATATCCCTCCCTTTGACCCTCCCCAAATGGTAGATATATTAACCCAATTACTCTAGTCTTGTGAATTACAGGTTAATGTTTATGAGTTTTTGCAGACTTATTTGGAACAGGGTACAGCTGATAGTTAAGGGTTAGTCTTATCCAACATACTAGGCAAGTGTTAGTCTTTACCCAACATACTAGAATTATAGTTTCCCGGCGACAGTAAATTGCTATATCCATCTTATAACTTTGCTACAATGAAGACATAAGCAAAATATGTTGCCAATTATGAACACTTAAAATTTCATGCAGATAAAATAGTTTCATATTTATTACAAAAGTCTGCTAATGGATTCAATTTAGTCGTCCAAAATAAACCAACTACAGGTCTAGGTTAGGTTATGTGGTTAGTAGCTTTCTATATACAGTATATCTTTGTACGCATCTCCGACAAGAATAAACCATGGACTAGTAGTACACAAAGCACCTAATCTATTATGGTAGATAAAATGGACCGCTTAAAATTATAATTTAAAACTTGCAAACTAAACAAACCAAAACTTGGACGAACACATAAGACAAAAGAACTTATCAAAATCACTGTGGAAAAAACGCTTTAGCAAAATAGAAAAACAAAATTAATCAAATCAAATATAGATAAATTTACAAAAAAAACAAATCCGTTTGTAGGTTTATATATTCACACAAAAAAATATATACCATATTTCACCTGTAGACATCTGAAGCGCAGGCAACTGACCATCTTCTCCCGAGACTTCACACAGATGGTACGGTACCACGATCTCCCACACACAGACGGCGCAGTATCCATATCTGTTGCGAGTAAAAATTATATCGGTAATGGAAATGAAGACTAACCGTATAGTAACAACTTTGATTTTCCTAGACCCACCTTCTCCCTAATGTTTAGCTCCATTAGTTTAGACATTTAAAAGCATCCGCCCCAGAAGTACAGCAACCGAGACCTTTCGTCCCATGTATGGATTTTTTTTTCTAGCGATAGCGACCTCGCAATTTAGGAGGAACCTGCCTTAAGAGGCATTTTTATGAAAACAGCGCAAGTTCACCTCTGAAGGGGTTATCACACTTTGCTATTTTTTCGTGGTTTCTGGATCTTCGTTCATAGTTTAGACGACAATACCGTGGTTTCCCTATCACACATGCACCTAGATAATCCAAGAAAATTTAATTATATGTACACTCTTTCGTTCTCACTTCAAAATTAATTGGTCTTATTTCGCCCGTTTTAGCTTCCCGTCATGCTATTAATACATCTCAATCCCAATGATAAAGCCGAGCATATATAAAAAAATTACTATATTGCTCGCTATTCTGTGGGTAAAAGTGAAAGTCAGTGGAAGCAGTAGCATGCTCGTGATTGGCTATTTTATCAGTACCGTTATAATTTATTTATTATCTGTATTGTTCCTTATTAATTCATTAACCCTCAGTACCCGGAAGGGCTCTGAGGCACCCATAACAAACTAGGGCCCGAAACACTGATGGGCTCTGAGGCACCGTAAGCTTGTTTGAAAGCTGTGCGGCCGACGCATGTAAATACAGCCGGTCTAAGCAACGCCTACGTATTCCTACATCTGATTACTTCCCGCGTGTTACTCAATTACTCCGTCAGCGCTGGCAGGACGACTGGACCTCCATGAGGGTGTCTGATGTCAAACTGCGTTCTGTCAAACCTTCCATCCTACCTTGGAAGTCTTCCTCTCATCGCAATCGTCGATGGGAGATCGCTCTAGCCCGTCTTCGGCTCGGCCACACCAGGCTCACGCATGGTCATTTGATGTCCTGTGATGTCCCCACGCTCTGTCCTTGCTGCCATATTCCAGTGTCTGTCCAGCATCTCCTGATCGACTATCCGCGTTTCTCCAATGCCCGACGGCAGGCATTCCCCTTCATATCCTCCCTTAATCGCCCCCTTGTCTTAGCCGATCTGCTTGTAGAGTCCCCCACTTTCTCCCTCCCACATCTTATGCGGTTTCTCCTCCATACCCGTCTCCTTCAGCTTCTTTAATTAGTGTTTCCTAGTCTTCTTCTCCTCTACTCCGTATTGCGCCCAGCCCCACAACACCTCCGATGGTTTTTTTTTTCCCACAAAGTTTCTTTTGGTGCCACATAGTCTTTTTAGGCTTGGTGCGAATCCCTATTTTAATAATAATAATAACGTGGATTGACCTCCCAATCTACCAAGATTGGAAGCCAAAGTGTCACATTTTTCCCTTGCCCCTCAACTTTCTCTTCATAATTGCTGAGGGGCACAGGGCCCTGGGTGGGGCTTTGGTTTCCCGGGCGTTTCCGCACCCTCCTCAGATCCCCGCCATGGAGTGGCTTCGGTCACCCAGGCTTTATTGTGGTCGGCAGGGAGGGTTCTGTGGGGGCGCTCGGTTATGGCCTTGGAATTGTTCGGGGCCTTGGGGCTGTTCGGCCAGGCAGCTTGGGGAACAACAACAACAACATTGGATTGTAATCGTGATAAACTAAACAAAAATAACTAGGCAATTAAGACTAAGGTATAAAATAATTATGTAATGCACCCATACAGTACCACTGCTAAACAAGAGTACAAATAACTACCTTACATTGCTAGTCAAAATAAACTGCAATTGCCTTTTAGTAATATGAGAAGTTATTAACTTCAAATAAGATTAAAATATGGCAAACAAATTCAAATCTTGGTAACTTTTATTTTGATAAACCGTTCTTTTATAAAGTAGGCTACTCTTTGTAAAAACTATACCCCTGTTTCTTTTAAACTGCCGGTAAATTGCAGTTTCAATGAACATTTCTATTTAAAAAAAAACTTTAAATACGGTGCTAATTATTGTCTAAATGATAGTTTCATAGTTTCCATGTATAGATAAATTGGCATAAATCCTTCATTACAAGTCTTTTTAATTATGTTCTGGCAATTATTAGACTATTTTATTTAGCTTAGGAAGGACATGCTCTAATTAAAAGGCTTTAAAGTATCCAAATTCATTATTTTAACTAACCAGTCACTCCTTAATTTTATAAAATCTATATATAGCTGAAATAAGACTTCTCCGGTACAGAAGGGGTTAAGGGATTCAACGAGATTAAATTTAGACCTACCGGTATGAAGTAATACCATTATTGTAATCTATTCACAAATAATTTCTGGCTATAAACCTTTAAATTGGGGAAGAATACTGGAAAGACAGTGCAAATTGTATTAAAGGTCTTAATTTTACTAAATATAGCCATACATAGTTTAACAAAAAATCCAACGCACTGAGGTTGAGGAACATACTTGTGACATACTTGACCATTATATCACTCCAATAATTTGAAGTTGGTATTGTTCTACTAAGGCACCAATCCCGTGTTTTCCAAGGAGTGCGGAGTGCCAGTCTTGGACGCAGCGGAATGATAGAGTTATCGATATAGGTGGAGGGGTGCTGTGGTTGTACTTTAGTATTATTTTACTCAAAGTTATATACAAATTTTAGAGACTTTACAATACCACATAAATGATGTACACTCTGGTACCATAGTCTCTAGCCCACTCGTAAGAATTTGTGGGCCCCTTATGTTTTTCTTTATGAAATGACCACTTGCGAGTTTTGGTCTGTAAGGAAGTTGGAGCTGTGGCCATCATTATTTAACAGAATTATCAGCTAAAATGTGGTCAGGCTGTCTTACCGAACAGCCCCAAGGTCCCGAGCAAGGCCATAACTGGGCGCCCCAACAGAACCCTCCCTGCTTACCACTAAGAAAGCCCAGGCGAGGAGCTGAGGAGGGTGCGGAAACGCCCGGGACATCAAAGCCCTACCCAAGGCCCTGTGCCCTTCAGCAATTATGAAAGGAAAGTTGAGGGGCAAAGGAAAAATGTGACGCTTTGGCTCCCAGTCTGCCCACCTCAAGGTTGGCAGTAGGGAGGTCAATCCACGGAAGACGCTGCCACTTGAGATCTAGAAAATATACAGTATAAGTAAAAGGAAGTCAAAGTAAACTATTGGTATGGCAGAGAACGCTCCACTCTCACTCTGATAGACCAGCCGACCACCACCATGGGTCGAAAGGGTAGCTCCCCCTACTGTGATGCATATATGAAGGTGCATTATATAGATTTATCAGTCCAAAGTACCTTGTACCCCCTTTCAATGGGCTAGTTATCCAGGATTTTTACATTACGCGGCACCATCGATATACTTGCACTCTGTGTAAATAAGTCTTGCAATGTCCTTATGGCAACTCCTGACATCAGGTTATGATTCTGAGCCACAAGTTCACATGCTGTAAAGTAAGGGTGGGATTAGAGTCTAGTTGACAATTGACAAGTTTCAAGTATGTGGGGTAATCTTACATTTCCTATCGGGCCTTCGATTGTGGGAGAGCAGCGGGACGGGAACGCCATCTCTAATTTTCCTTGTCCACCTCTGGGCTGATCGCAGTGAAATTTTAAATGCCCTGCAATACCCTTATTACTCTTTCCCTGCTTCAATAATGCGTCTATGACTGCAGTCTGTCAGGTCGTTAGTTGAGGTTTTCAAGGCATGGGGGAGATGGGCTCTGCATGTCAGGGATCACAACACAAACTTGGCCCAATCAATGCAACACACCCGTCTCTAATGACCACACAGAGCACACCTCCCCTCCCACCAGAAGCACTAAGCCTACACTGTTACCAAAGGATAATTACACCAATTCGCCACGCAGCAACACATTTTTTTGTGAGGGCATTGGAATTTCACACAAATAACTTGGGCACTTACGCGAGTACTGCAGTGATGTTCTATTTGTTCGCAAGTATGTAGTCACGTTGAAGGCTACCTATAAATAAAACACGTACATCATGTCATCAACGTTTATTTCACATGAAACTTTACAGACAGTAGTCACAGAATTCTTCAGTAGCACTAGGAGAGAAAGTGACTACAAGATAGATAGAAGCCAGGCCAGAAAGATTGATAGATAGCTCAGGGGTTTTAATCATACTAAGGTTATGTCCAGGCAAGATAGATAGACTGATAGATAGCTTGTGGGTTGTAATCACACTATAAGATCATGTCTCATCTTGTGAAAGTCTATAAATAACCCAACATTTGACATACTTTAATTATAATTATTCTAACACTAAGCAATATTACTTGGCTTAATAATGACCTACTGGCTACAAGGGGATTGGCTGAGATCACTTTTACCCCTTTGATTCCTAGAGTTACGGTATCGCTAAAAAGGCATGTCTCAGCTGCCATTACGTTAGACTTTCTCTGTGCTGCATTAATGTCTGCCAGATGTTGAATAGGGTGGTTAAGTGTAGGATCATGGTTGTACACCTCACTCGAAATGAAGAAATAAAGTTTAGATGGTGCTGATACCAATTATTGATCATTATATTCTTGGTGCCGAGACATTGTACATCCTAAGCCTAGCAAAATCATCTAATGTTAGCCAAAATATATTGAATATAACCCCATCATTATGAAGGGGTCAATATGGCTAATGTTATATACGATTACCATATTTGTTGGTAATGTTAAACAAATGTGACTTCCACAATATGTGACACGAGTTTCTGTCGACTTAAAAACAACCAACGAATGCCAAAGTTGAAAACTGATCATATTCAGTCAAAATTAAATAAATAAATGAAATAAACTACATAAATAAAAATAATAATCAATTCACTTAAATAATCAGTGAATGCAAAGTTGAATCTCCATCATATTCACTAACAATAATATTGCTGGAAAAAATACACAACCACATTTGTACATAATCACTTTCACAACAAAAACATAATAAATAAAAGTAGTATATTATTAAGTTATTCCCAAAAGACTGGCCAAAAATAATGCCTAAATAGTAGCCTACTGTAGTAGTGCGGAAAATAACGTTAAACTCTACGGACTCGACATAGCAAAGTTCAGTAGAAGGAGAGATAAACCATACTGGATACGATTAGCAAGGACTATAAACGGGAAAATTAATACACTGAGGAGAAAGCAATATTACATGGAAGAACATTAACAGAAGAGATTTAGTATTAACCACAATATTACCATTAAATTAACAGAAAAGATTTGGTATTAAAGACAAAAATATTGAGGAAAATTGAGTGAGACAAGAATAAGTATTAAACAGAATGAATGAATGAAAATAGGGATTCGCACCAAGCCTAAAATGACTATGTGGCACCAAAATAAACTTCGTGGAAAAAAAAACATCGGAGTTGTTGTGGGGCTGGGCGCAATACGGAGTAGAGGATAAGAAGACTAGGAAACACTAATTAAAGAAGCTGAAGGAGACGGGCATGGAGGAGAAACCGCACAAGATGTGGGAGGGAGAAAGTGGGGAACTCTCCAAGCATATCGGCTAAGACATGGGGGCGATTAAGGGAGGAGATGAAGGGGAATGCCTGCCGTCGGGCATTGGAGAAACGCAGACAGTCTATCAGGAGATGCTGGACAGACACTGGAATATGGCAGCAAGGACAGAGCGTGGGGACATCACAGGACATCAAATGACCATGCGTGAGCCTGGTGTGGCCGAGCCGAAGACGGGCTAGAGCGGTCTCCCATCGACGATTGCGATGAGAGGAAGACTTCCAAGGTAGGACGGAAGGTTTGACAGAACGCAGTTTGACATCAGACACCCTCATGGAGGTCCACTCGTCCTGCCAGCGCTGACGTAGTAATTGAGTAACATGCGGGAAGTAATCAGATGCAGGAATACGCCGTGGCACGAGTCGGTTAGAGGTAATAGCAGAGCGGGCGAAAAAATCAACTCGCTCATTGCCAGACTCCAACATGACTCGGGACCCAACAGAAAGACAGGGACTTTAATTTAGTAGCGATGCGGAACAACCATTCCTGAATCTCCAGCACTAAGGGGTTAACAGCGGGAATAGACTGAATACTCTGAAGAGCACTAAGGGAATCACTAAAAATTACAAATTTATGCAGGTGTGAACAAAAAATAGTACGTAGGGCAAATAAAATAGCAAATAACTCAGCCGTAAAGACACTAGCACATGATTGGATGTGACGTTGGAAGGTCCGGTCCGGGAACACAACCGCAAACCCTGTACCGGCGGAGGTCTTGGAACCATCAGTGTACAGTACACTGGAACGGCTGAAGAATGGTGTAGCATATGTTCCGCAAACTGAGCATAAAGCAACTGTGGGGTGGAAGAAGCCTTGGAGGGGGGGGGGAGGGCAGCTGTACAAACGGTAGGGCGAGGGAGTAGCCATGGGGGGAACTCTGACTGTCGGAGGGGTAGCACTGATGGAATGGGAAAAGAGAACGAGGCTAGTAAAGCAGAGACCCGACCGGGGAACGAAGTAGAAGACGATGATGGGGCTAAGCCGGAAGCCGTGGGAGGAAAACCAGCCGAACTGTGTTGCAGAAGGCGAAGATGACATCGACGGGTCAGTTTATCCCGCCTGGATGATAGCGGTGGGACACCTGATTCAGCATAAAGGCTAATAACCGGAGTAGAGCGAAAAGCCCCCAGCGACAAGCGCAGACCGTGATGGTGAAGGGAGTCTAGGCGCTTAAGGTTTGTACGTGCAGCGGAGGCATATACCTGGCAGCCATAATCGATCTTGGATAGAATAAGCGTTGTATGGAGACGCAGAAGAGTCGTCCGGTCCGCACCCCAAGACAAGTGGCTAAGGGTTTGTAAGAGTTGAAGCCGTCGGGTGGTGGAGGTCAGTAACGAAGTAATGTGCGGGTACCATTTCAATCGAGTATCGAATATGAGACCTAAGAATGGAGCGGAGGACCTGTAAGGCAGAGGGCGGTCATACAACGTAAGAACAGGATGCAGGACTGTATGGAGTTTTGTGAAGATGACAGCACAAGATTTTGAAGGGGAAAACCGAAAACCATGGGCCGTAGCCCACTGCGCAGCTGCATCGATGGCCTTCTGCACGAGATCTTTTAGGGCAGCGATATCCGAACCCACAGCGTAAATAGCGAAGTCGTCCACATACAAAGAAGCACGGACACCAAGAGGGAGAGAAGAAATAACACTATTAATAGCTAGGATAAAAAGGATGGTACTTAGAACACAACCCTGTGGGACACCGTCGTGTTGGGGGTATGTTCGGGAGAATGTATTCTGAAGCTTGACTCGGAAAGTACGATCACGGAGAAAGTTCTTCAAGAATACTGCCATGTTGCCAGACACACCAGAACGTAAAAGGGTATGAAGGATGTTGTATTTCCAGGCAGTATCATAAGCTTTTTCAAGATCGAAGAATACAGCTAAAATTGACTTAGTGTCCGAAAAGGCGTCGCGGATAGACGTCGCCAATCTCAATAATGGGTCCAAAGTACTACGGCCCTTGCGAAAGCCATATTGAAAAGGTGACAGGATGCCTCTTGATTCTAGTAGCCACATTAAGTGGGAGTGAACCATGCGTTCTAATAATTTGCCTACACAACTGACCAGGGCAATTGGACGGTAATCTGCAGGTGCATGGCCCGACTTACCCGGCTTAAGGAATGGGAGAAGGATGGCATGTCTCCACTCAGCCGGAAAAAAGCCTGTGGACCACAGACGGTTGTAGATGGAGAAGAGAAAGCCAAGCGCAGGTTTTTTTTTTTTTTTTTTTTCTATATTCCAACTTACTTCCTCTCGGGCATAGGCTGAGAGCCTTAACATTCACCGCTTTACAATGAACAGTGAAGCCCGTGAGGTCTTGTTCCAGTCTAGGGAGTGAGACATGTGAAGCACGTAGAGTACAACGAGCACCTGCCATCTTGCCTTCACATGAGGCACGGTGCTCACTCATGGCCCGAAACGACCCCATCTCTGAAGCCACCTCGTTCCCGTGCTTCACTGTCTCACCCCCTACACTCTGACTCTCACACTTACACACAACGTCACCTATTGAGCAGATAACTCACCAGGCATTGCACCCCTATAGCATATTTTGAATATGGGAATATTCATACAGTGCTATTTAATCAGGGAACAATGAGGGTATTTTATTGACGTTTCGGTGGGCTTGTGGTAATGCACTGATACTAGGTACAGCACAAATTCCATCCCAATAATATCTTCCCATTGATACATCGGGATTTGAACCCGGGACCTTTGGATTACCAGGCCAGTGGCAAGACCACTCCACCACACCTCCCCTGATGGAGATGGAGGTGGAGATAAGTGCTTCAGCATCAAGTAATGGACACCTTCAGGGCCTGCACATGTATCCTTACAGGCACCCAGGCTAGACTCAAGCTCAGCGCAGGAGAAGGGGGCATTGAAAAACTGATCAGATGATAAGGCAAAGTAAAGTCGCTGAAGTTCAGAACGGCGTTTATGCATCTGGAAGGAGGGCGAGGTGGAGGGACAGAGAGGGAGAGGTAGACCGAATGAGAGGTGGAAGGATGGAGTGAGGAAGTACATGAACGAAGGCGGTGCTGGTTGGGGGGAGGGGCGTCGACTGACTGGGGACAGAGGTGCATGGGGGCAGTTCGTTCGTGGCCACCCCTTCGGGGATCATGGCGTCAGGCAATAGATAGATAGATAGGAGGAGGGCGGAGATGGAAGCCAGTGCTAACATCACTGAAATGTTGTCCCAACAGATTGGCCACCAGAGATGGGTCGCCCACTATGCCAGTGTTGGTATGGAGGACTGGGGCCGGCGTAGGCGCATGTTTCCCTGCAATCTTCCTGACGCGAGCCCAGACTTGCGGAACAGGTGTATCTGCGTTGATAGTAGAGGCATACGACATCCAGCTAGATTTTTTTGCAGAGCGGATTGTACGACGGAAGACGGCATTAGCCTGTTTGAAAAGAGTATACGCATCCCGCTCATATGGAGAGCCTCGTTTCCGACGGAAACTCTTCCACTTGGCTCTTTTATTGCGTAAAGCTGAAGTGCACTGAGCAGTCCACCACGGTACACACTTAGAAGACATACTCCGAGTGGTGCGTGGAATACATGTATTGGCAGCATGGAGCACAAACATCAGGAAACTGGTAAGCATGGCATCAGGATCCGGGAAAGCAGGGGTCGGATTAGGCGGAACGGCGAGATCAGCGAAAGATGTCCAGTCGGCACGATCGAAACACCAACGGGGAGGGCGCGGCACTGGGGAGTAAGACATAGGGGAGAGGACAATCGGGAAGTGGTCAGTCGCACAGTAATAATTAAAGAGCTTCCAAGTAAAATCCAAGGATAGTGTAGGGGAACACAGAGACAAGTCAATACAAGAGAAGGTACGGGCGCCGCTATCAAAATGCGTAGAGGAACCAGTGTTTAAAATAAATAAATCGTTCGTACGAATCCGAGCCTCAAGGGAACGACCTCGTGTATTAACGATAGAGTAACCCCACAGGGAATGCCTGCAATTAAAATCCCCTAAAAGGAGGAAAGGTGGAGGTAATAGAGAAAGGATCCTGTTTAATTCTGGAACATCGATCAGGATCGAGGGGGAAAGGTATATGGAAACTACTGTAAGTCAGCATGAAAGGAACACTCTGGCAAGCGTGCATTTAAGAGAGGTATGGATAAGTAACGGAGACACTGGGACATCATGATGTACGAGGAGGCAAGTATCATACTGGGATTGGGGAGAACTTATATAGGAGTAAAAAGGTATTTGGGGGGGGGGGGGATTAGATAAACGCGATTCTTGTAAGCTAATAACAAGTGGGCTAAACCTAGAGATAAGGTAACGAAGATCAACACGATGTGCTGCGATGTGCTGCAAAACTACGAATGTTCCATTGTAAAATGGACATTAAAAAGACAAAAAAGATTAAAAAGAAGACACGTACAAGAGGGAAGAAAATACATACAACATATTTACAAAATACAGTTAACACCGTGGGTGGAAAATATAGCCAAGAGAGGCTAACGATGGGAAATAATAGCAGGAATTGGAGAAGACGTTGAAGGGGAAGACTGGAAACCGGGGGGCATAGGGAGGTCTAACAGAGAAAGAGGAGAGGAAGGAGGAGGGCCGGAAGAGGTAGGAAGGACGGACGGCGGGTGGGAAGAGAAGGAGGGGATAAGGTCAGGAGAAGGAAGAGAGGGAGGGTCAGGAGGAAGAGGAGGGGGGCCCGGAGGAACGCCAGAAGGGGGAGTGGAGGAAGAGGACGGGGCAGGGGAAGGCGGGAGAGGGGTAGGGGGGGGAGAGAATAGGGGGTAGGATGAACTTCAGCATGAACGGTTGAAGGCGGTGGGTGGGAAGAACAGATAAATTCATCAATCTTAGGTAGGGTTTCGTAGGAGAAATCAAGGGACGCAGTGATGGGAGGAGGAAGAGACTGGACGGAGGGAGGAGAAAGGGAAACAGAAGAAGTAGGCGACTTCTTCTTCTCGCAGGGACTTGAGCTCCGCACGTCAAGGAGACCACCCTTACGTTTAAAAGAGGAAGCGGGAGAGGAAGAACGGAGCGCAGGAGCCCGTTTGGTAGAGAAGAAGGGAAGTTTAGAGCGAGTAGGAGATTTGGGGCGACTAGAAGAGGAAGATGACGGAGAACGGGGGGGGGGGGGGGGAGGCTTGGAACGGTGAGAGCGTTGAGGGAGACTAGAAGAGGAGTAACAAGGAAGAGAGCAAGATGAAGGGGCAGAAGTAGGAGAAGGACTGAGAACAGAGAAAGTGTTAGACAAAGGTACAGAAAAGGAAGAGACGGAAGGTCGAACGGAGGAGACAGAAGAGGAGGAAGGAGAAAATCTGGGAGAAGCACTGGTAGAAGGAAGAGAGGCAGATGACGAAACTGGTGCGACCGGGGGGGCGGAAAGGGGGACAGAGGGAGCGGAGGCGGTGGAAGGAACTGAGGAACCAGAAAGGGGGGGGGGGGGTAGAGGGAGGCGAAGAAGAGGAGTGAGGAGACAGAGTCTTGGAAAATGACTGAGGGGTGAAGCCCAAGCGACGAGCCTCTTGGCGGGCTGCGGTGAGCGTAAGGCCGTGTCTCGCTTTGAGGACAGCAACCTCAGACTCGAACAGATGAACGGGGCAAATCTTAGAGTTGGCCGAATGAGACCCGCGGCAATTAAGGCAGAACTGGGACGTTGACTGACATTCTCCAACGGTATGTCCGGACTGCGCACAGCGCGGGCAGAGTGGGCTCTCAGCGGCTGTACGGCAGAACATCGCCGGGTGGCCGAAACACCAGCAGCTGCGACACTGGAGCGGACGGGGAAGAGACGCAGTCACGGGTAGGCGAGTACCACCGACAATAACATGGGCAGGAAGGGAAAGTTCATCAAAAGAGATCTTGGCAATGTTTGCGGGATTGCGGTGAAGGTCGCGAGGAGGGATAGAGTAGCATACCACACTAACCACCTTGTGGTCTTGAGCAACAACGATGTCCTTGACGAGGTCGGCGCAATCCGCGAATGGACGACCCCCGAGACGGATGGAAGCGGGGATCAGGACAGTCCCTGTACAGGAGTTGAGTCGTTGATCTTTTTGAGCCGGGATGGGGGTGCCAGAACAATCAACGAACGAGGACATAGCAGTAGCCTGAAGTTCGTTTTGGACGGTAACAAGACGGGAGGCATCATGGCGGGAGTGGAAGGTGACGTCCTTTCCCACCTGTTGAAGGAGACGCAGGTGGAAGAGGAGGTCATCACCGGCTAGAGGCGCAGATGCAGGGGATGGAGAAAAACTTAGTAAATGAAGGAGGCGCAAAGAGAGAGGACAGAGGGAGGACCGAGGAGCGAGGACGAGAAGAGGAAAGAGAACGAGGGAGGGAGGGCAGAAAAGGGTCGAGGGTGACAGTACTAGAGGGAGAAGAGGAAGACGCAGAAAGAACTACAGGAGAGGAGATGAAAGCCTGGGTAGTGGAGGGTGGAGAAAGACGCGACGAAGACGGAAGGGTAGTAGAAGGATTCGGAACGGTAATGGACGAGAGGGACGAGTGATGATCGAGGGATATTGCAGCGGGCTGGTCGAGAGCACCCAAAACCATCCCCGACTCACCGTGCACCTGACTGACAGCCAGACAACAGACCCCCAAGTGGCAGGCTGCATGCCACAAGGGGTCAGTCACCGGAACCACTAAAGCAGAAGCCATAAACAGGGAAGAATAGTGAAAAAAGCATACGTCGTCACCATAGCAAGAGAAAAGGGGGTAAAGCATGGAAGAAGATACTGCGGTTACCAGGTGCCCCTGGCAACGAAAGGGAGAAAGACCTCCGCAGGGCCACGAAACCCAGAATGCGGCCAATTGAGATGGGACAGGTCTCGGCTTTGAGCTAGGGACCTTGTACAACCCGGGCATTTGTCCTGCAGCTTTGTCCCACGGAGAACGGGGCCGGCGTAGTCATCTGACACACTCACTGGGAAGAGAGAAGGGATTCAGAAACCCCAAAGCAACCCTACAGTGCCTATCCTCCAGCAACGAGCCTTGCGAGCCCTGGCTGGCAGCACCTGTCGCCAGGTGGACTCTGCCAACTCAGCAGTGATCAGACACACCAAGGCGAAGCCCTAAGAAAACTAGAACCACCAAAGTAGTTAAAGAGAAAGGAAGGAAGCAAACAGGGAAGTCAACCGGAAGGGAAGGGAGGGACGGGACCACAAAAGTTCAAGGGTGGGAGACCGGCCTCTGATGGCTGCCCCAGGAGAAAGCGGAAGAGGGAAAAACGAAAACTAGAAAGGAGGAGAAAGAAAAGGACATGACAAAATTAGTTGGAGGTGATATGGAGAGCGGTTCTTCAAGATGTATATTTTGTATGCATCAAAACATATTAAGGATGCTTAGGTTTGTGTATAATAAAGTAAATTTACGTAAGTAAAGAAAACAAATACTCAACATTTTTATATCTGGCGTATAGGGGCAAATTTAAGGATATTCCCAATGATGGTGTATTACTAGACCATTTAACGTTCTACTGAATAACTTATCTAATTTTTTTTTTTCATCTTTGTGTAATTCACCTTTAAATGAGCATAACCCCCTTATTTAATATTAGGTTACACATGAGCAATTGGAAGAAACTATCCAATTTCTGCCAAAGTTAACCATCCTTAGGGAAAACTGCAGGGGAAACTTGGAAGAAAATTAGTGTAAGAGTAGAATCTCTTTTCAAAGAGGATAAACACATGAGCAATTGGGAGAAAATGTCAAACTTTCAACCAATATCATCCATACCTATAAGTAACAACAAAAAAAAGGATAAAAACAAAATTATACAAAAATTATAAAACATTTCCTGACTATACATATCTACCTCTTTCAACTTCCTGCCAATATAAATCATACTTAATCCTTTCAGTACAAAGAATGTGGATTCAAATATATTCTGGCCATTCTCAGACAGTTTCATTGGAAGGACCCATGACTCGGTTGGCTAACTGGGATCGTTTTTACCCTAATGACATTCAGAGGAAATCAAGCAACAACAGACCTACTGATCCTCGTATACCGAAGCCATACATAGACCTAATAAAAAACAAATGATTGGCGCTTTGTTCATTTTACTACAACCCGTCATGAAATATAATCCTCATGTGATCAACTTTTAAGGCAAGAGAGTACCTTTGTATTTAACCAGGTGAGGAACATGTGTTAGCAAAAGGACTTGCTCACACTCCACGAGAAAAATAATTAATAATTAATCTTAAAAGGCTTAGATACATTCCTAGAGGTTCTTCCTAATCTGTATAAAATCATCTAAGGTTAGCCAAAACTCATTCAAATTCACACCCTCTACCAAAAGGGTTGGAATAAAAACTAAAATCCTGGACTACACAGATTGAACTAAGTATTGCTTATAAGTATAAGAGGCGAGTCTTCGGTAAGTAAGAAGAATCAGGGAGGTACGGTCGATTCCTAAACTGAAAACACAGGCGCTCCTCAATTAGAATCTCATTTTTAGGGAGCAAAATGCACTTCAAGGTTGCTATGCTTCATGATTTAGTTGCTTACGAGAACTACAATCGCAGGAAAATTAACAGGAAATTGCTTCACTTAAAGTTATTTCAGTGTCTCGTCTTTAAGTAGCGTAACTACAATCTTTCAGACTTTATCCGAAAGAGAGAGGTAGGCCTATCGGTAAATGTCCAACCTAAATATCATCGTTCAGACGTTTACTTCCAGCTTTGTTACCATCACCTCGTTATTTTTCTTGGACGAGGTAGAGTTTGGATCGAGTACCTAATCCGGAAGCATATTAAGAGGCAGGAATATTTATCAACGTTGCATCAAACTAGAGGTGTCTATTGATATGCATGAAAACAATTGTGTGGTGCATTCTGATATACAGTGCTAGATTGCTATTACAACAGGTAAGGGATAACACCTTGGACTCACGGTAGGTAGGGTTCTGGGCTAGTTGTTAAATCAGGTAACTGGGTGATCTTGATACACCCCATGTCCATTCTGTCACGCAGGCTATGCCATATTAGATATTTTCAAACTTCAGAAATCTAAGCTAAATATTTTCGAACTTCAGAAATCACTCTTATGCTATTTTAGACATTATTGACATTCTGAAATCTGTGTTACGCTGTTTTAACCATTTGTTTTAACTTCAGAAATCTTTGACATGATCAAGTTTTTCAGTACCACCAAATGATGAATCACTTTGCAAAAACTTCACAACACTGACAAATAGTTAAACATTGCATCATCATCAACTTATTTTTCCATCATGATTCGCATGTGACTTGACAAACGCGCCGGAAATAATCCAGCGACAAAAAAAAATGGAAGTTTCATCCCCCCCTGTTATACTCTAAATGATCACCCAAAACTTCCAAAAGCAGTTTAAGATATTCTTTGTCAGTTATGAGCAGAATTTACGATAATGAATTTACTAGTTTCATTCCTAGTAAAATTAGGCTGTACCAATGAACTTTACTCAATATATTCAAAGCCCCAATTAAAGATTAAATGTTACTCAAGAACATTATTATGACTTGCACAACATGTAGCTCAAAAGTAGATATCCAAACGTTCCTTAACAAAACAAACTATCTATAAGCCTATCTTCTCCGCACGTCAACATCATACCCACCCTCGTACCATTAACTACAGCGGAACTCTTTGCTTCTTCTATAGATTTAATTGTCGCCTCTGATATAAATAAATCTTCCGATGCTTAAAACCCCTCGATATGATGACTTAATTCTAGTACAAGATGGCTAACCTGAGACAATTTTTGTCAGCTTAGGAATGGTATCAGACATTCGAGGAGTAATAGAATTATTTGTTCATCATTTGACCCCAAGATGACCTTCCAATATTGCATAAAATCGCAGTGTTAGCCAGAAAACAATGAAATCAAGCCACCACACCAAAGAGCTCAACGACAGAACAATAGCTAACGAATGATAATAAAGCTCTTGGTCCGATCACAAAAAAAAAAAAAAAAAAATCATCGTCAAGCCACGTGGTCACTGGTTAGTTTTGTCCACAAGTCTGTTCACCCACAAGACATATTGCTGCTGTTCTAGTTGCTTGGTTGATTGGGAAGTTGGTCAAGTTAGGTTAGGTTGGGTTTAGTTAGGTTAAGATTAATTGGATTATGTTAGAATTGGTCAGGTTCGATATGTTTCGGATAGGGTAAGCTAGATTAATGAGTTAGGTTCTGATTGGTTAGTTCATATTAAAGCAAGTTGGATTATAAGGTTAGATCATATATAAACATATGGTAGATTATAGTTTAGGTCCGATTAGGCTTGAATAAGTTAGGTAAGACCAGGTTATGTCATGTTTGATTAGGAAAGACTAGGATAGGTGAAATCAAATAAAAAACAAGTAAAATCGAACATGAAAGCAAAGTGGCTGTCGGCGAAAAAACTTGTGGGCCAAAACGGTCTTGTACCTTTTATATACACTAAAAAATCACTGCTTGGGGGGAGATACAGTCGGCAAGACTTCCACCTGGCTTGGGGTTACTTGTAATTTAACTATTTCAGCTATCTATAAATACATAAATGACAATCAATAAATACATAAAGGACAATCGCAAACAACAAAAATAATCAAACAAAGGGAAGGTTAAGTCTGTATATTTTGCTTGCCATTACTTTGCTTCACATAGATCAAATAACTTAAATACAAACAACCCTGGACAAGCTGGAAATCTTACCTACTGCACATAAATTAAGTCATCTCTACACAGATAACACAAAATATAAGTGGAGTCTGGAATATATTTACAACATAGGATACTGTAACGAGTAAGAGACTAAAAAAAATAACGTTATCCTTATTACATGTATCTCAATAAATCTCTCTAAAAAAAAAAAGCCAAGAAAAAAAAAAATCTTCCGGTGGATAAAAATTATATAGCAATGAAGCATAAAATGATAGGAACCCAAAACTACCATTAGAAGTGAGATCCCAGCTGTGGTGCGGCTCGTAAATATTGATTTTTTTTTTCATGAACCTAACCAAAACACCTAACCTAACCAAAATGTATTTGGGGCTATTAGGTTAGGTTAGGTTATAATGACCATAAAAAAAATCCCAAGAAAAAATAGAAAATCCCAATATTTTTTTGTTTCCCCCCCCCCCCCCCCCCCCCCCCGGGGATAAAAAGTATAGCCTATAGAAATGAAGCATATGATGATAGGAACCCAATACTACCATTATAAATTTGCTAGGCTACCTATATTGTTGCGTCTCTTGTATATTGACCGAAAATATAAATATAATCCTCTATATCACCTACCTCGCAAGAGGCGGGTGGGTTTACATCTGCCGCGAGTGTACCCTCGGTGACTTGCGTTTGGGAAAATTAAGTGTGTGCCCTCTACTGTTGATATATATGAGGATTTCAATAAGTCCTGAGAGGGGGGGGGGGGGGGGGGGGGCCCCCCCCCCCCCCCCAACATATTTCTGTATCCCACGGCAAAAGGCTATGACCAAATAGATATTTTTCGCTAGTGGGGGCGTGTTTTTAGATTGTTGTTTAATGGGTAAATATGAATTTCCTACTATCACACATCAAAACACCCTTACACAACTCTAAAATAGAAAAATAAAATAAAAAACAATTGTTTAGCAATTTAATTACATGAACTTTATTGACCGCATCTTTTGGTTATAGGTGTATTGTGACCCAAAAACAAAATGGTGGTGGGATGCTTTCATAGTTTTAAGTCGTTCTAGTTTCTTTCTTTTCTATTTATTTAGTTTTGTTTTCTTTAAAGTCTTAGTCACACGAACCGTTTTTACGGGCAATTATGGTCTGGCAGCTTCAAAAATTACACTTTATCAGAATTCAGCCACCTAACATACTCTACCTTCAGCCTAGTTACCGATACCAGTGCAAAAGAGTCGAAATATAAAGAGAAAAAACTTGCTCATGGAAATTTGACGGAAAAATCGCTAGTGTGACAACGGCTTTATCATGCAAGGGCAAGATTACCGGAGTAAATGGAGGGTGGGTAGGAAGCCTTTTGCTTTACTGAACTTTTCTTCCACTGGAATAGTATATGGCAATACATCGTTTTATGGCCGAATCACCTCGTTCAGACCAAATAATCTGTGTGGTCTGTGTTTATATGTACAATAACTGTTTGTTTGGTCTATTAATTCATGTATTCATATATTTTTTTTACTTTCCTCCCTAGACCTCCATCAAGCTTTGAAAAACACCCCCTAGACCCTCTTCAAGATAAATGTTTAAATTTTTCGGTAGAAAAATGTCCCGGCCGCAAGGCCTGTTCCTCTTAAAATTGCAGGCTCGCTATCGCTCGCCAGGAAATGATCGACACCTAAATGACACGAAAGGTGTTAAAATTGACAACGAAATGGGGCGAAAGGTGTTAAAATCGCCAAACTAATGGGCCGAACGTCTTATAATCTCAACACTAGTGGGGCTAAACATTAGGGAGAAGGGGGTCCAGAAAAACGGTCTGCCTCCCCTTAACCCCTTCAGACTCATATGACGCAGAGGTTGCCAGATTAGCAATAAGAAATAGAGTTCTCTCACTCTTATAATTACCTCTCCAAAATTAGTGTTCTGCCCACAGCTAAATCAAAGACAACTGCAGAGGTTGAAGTAACTAAACTAAAGGTTTGTAAATAACCCTGATGGTAATAAAGGCTTTAAAGTATCCCTAATAGGCTCAAAATTGCGTCATATGTCGGAGAGGGTTAAGCTGTATAAAATGACCTAATGATAATCAAAGTCCAATATAGAGTAGCGTCCCAATAATGAAAGGGTTGAAGAAGGCGGCCTTGGAGAAGTGGCAGGGTTAAGGGGAGATTTCCACCTGGAGGATTTTTTTCTGGACCCCTTTCTCCCTCATATTTATAGCCCCATTGCTTTTGAGATTTTAAGACGTTCGCGCCATTAGTTTGGCGATTTTAAGAACCCTCGCCCCATTTCTGTCAATTTTAAGACCATTCGTGCCATTTAGGTGTCAATTTTTTCCTGGCGAGCGAAAGCGAGCCTGTAATTTAAGGGGAATCGGCCTTCGGCCGGGACATTTTTCTACTGAAAAATGTACAAATCTATCTTGAAAGGGGGTCTAGGGGGAGTAATTTTAAGTTTGATGGAAGTCTAGGGAATCAACTAAAAACCTCCCCTTAACTAGGAATGTGTTTACCGGTCTCATTCCTACTTGACACCCTATAGTAACCGATCCGTCAACTACCAACCATTTGGTGTCCCCCTAGTGCCGTTATATTTACACTCGTACGTCCATACCCTTAACAAACATTCGGCAACAGTGGTACCGGTACAGTATAGAGAGTTTGGGCTTATGACTATAACTTCTGCATGGTCAGACAAAAAATAAAAAACAAAATAAACAAATATATAAATAAACAATCACCCCCTTGCTTGATAAATACGGCACCAAAATAGTATAAACAGAAAAAAGATGGCCTCTCTCTTACTACAAAATCTGTAATGGCTACAGGTCTTTTTATGAGTTAACCCGTACAGCCCCAGCGACACGCCTGACGCATCGGCGATGTATGTAACGCACAGCCCCAGAGACGCGCCTGGCGCGTCACCCTAATTGCGCCGACCGTAACCTCAGGTGTAGCCACTCAAGAGGGCTCAGATTTGTATGGGAACTGTGTACGTATCCCACGCAACCGTGCCGATGGTTGAAAACTCTCAAAGTCCACGTGCGCGCGCAATAACCTGGTTTTTTGGGGTAATTGCCTTAAATTTTTTACTCTTGTAAAATACGTTTTCGTGGACTCTGTACCACCATTCTTTAAGCTTTTTGAGCGGTTTTTCGTGGGATTTTTCCATTCATAATCCTAACCTCATGTCGCTTTTTATTGTTTTCTGGAATAAAACCATTTTTTGAAAAACCGGTCCGGGTTTCTGGTGATCAACAAACATTACAAAACTAGCCGGGGCTGGCACGGGGTTAAAATCATTTTCCTGTAAA
>CM064580.1:42877291-42899791 GCA_032716605.1 Paralithodes platypus
ACATTTGTGCATGTATCTATTTGTGTAAGCATTTTAGTTGCAAATATCTGCATATAAGCTTTTGTTGGTAATAAGTGTAGTCATATTTATACATTTATAGTGAATAGACCAAGTTGTTATTCACAATTTGTTCCCGTACAAATTAACCCTCTCCGACATATGACGCGATTGTGAGCCTATTGGGGATACTTTAAAGCTTTTGTTACCATCAGGGGTATTTAGAAACCTTTAGTTTAGTTACTTCAACCTCTGCAGTTGTCTTTGAGTTAGCTGTGTTGAGCCTATTGGGGATTCTTTAAAGCCTTTGTTACCATCAGGGGTATTTAGAAACCTTTAGTTTAGTTACTTCAACCTCTGCAGTTGTCTTTGAGTTAGCTGTGGGCAGAAAACTAATTTTGGAGAGGTAATTATAAGAGTGAGAGAACTCTATTTCTTATTGCTAATCTGACAACCTCTGCGTCATAAATGCGTGAAAGGGTTAACTTCCTTTCAATTACATCTTAATTTCACATTATCTTCATCACATTTATCTCTAACTTAAGGGGAGGTATTTAGTTTGTTCCCTACGTTTTCATCAAGCTTAAAATTACACCCCCTAGACCCCCTTTCAAGATAAATTTGTAAATTTTTCGGTAGAAAAATGTCCCGGCCGGAGGCCGGTTGCTCTTAAATTACAGGCTCGCTATCGCTCGCCAGGAAAAAATCGACACCTAAATGGCACGAAAGGTCTTAACATTGACAGAAATGGGGCAAAATGTCTTAAAATGTCCAAACTACTAGGGCGAACGCCTTAAAATCTCAAAAGCAATGGGGCTAACATGAGGGAGAAAGGGGTCCAGAAAAAATCCCTCAAGTGGAAATCTTCCCTTAATTACTATTCACACTCACTCTCTCTCTCTCTCTCTCTCTCTGTCTCTTTCTCTCTCTCTCTCTCTCTCTCTCTCTCTCTCTCTCTCTCTCTCTCTCTCTCTCTCTCTCTCTCTCTCTCTCTCTCTCTCTCTCACTCTCTCTCTCTGTCTCTCTCTCTCTCTCTCTGACTCTCACTCTCTCTCTGTCTCTCTCTCACTCTCACTCTCTCTCTCTCTTCTCTCTCTCTTCACTCCACTCTCTCTGTCTCTCTCTCTCTCTCTCTCTCTGTCCCTCTCTCTGTCCCTCTTACTCTCTCTCTCTCTCTCTGTCCCTCTCTCTCTCCCTCTCTCTTCTCGCTCTCTCTTCTCTCTCTCTCGCATGCATACACCCGCCCCCCCCCATCACACACACACGCACAGCAAATCATTAAATTAACGAGAAATCTCTTTGGTGAGCTTAAATTTAATTATGATTTTTCTAATCAATTAGATACGGTCAGAGCTAAAATTCCACACAGCTCCTGGATTAATATGCAAAACTTTACTCGTCCATTAAGGGGAGGTTTTTAGTGTGTTTCCTAGACTTCCATCAAGCTTGAAATTACACCCCCTTGACCCCCTTTCAAGATAAATTTGTACATTTTTCGGTAGAAAAATGTCCCGGCCGAAGGCCGGTTCCTCTTAAATTACAGGCTCGCTATCGCTCGCCAGGAATAAATCGACACCTAAATGGGACGAAAGGTTTTAAAAGTGGCATAAATGGGGCGAAAGTTCTTAAAATCGCCAAACTAATGGGGTGAACGTCTTAAAATCTCAAAAGCAGCGGGGCTAAACGTGAGGGAGAAAGGGGTCCAGAAAAAAAATCCCTCAAGTGGAAATCTCCCCTTAAATATGCAAAACTTGACTCGTCCATTAAATGAATTAATTGAACCCTTTCTGAAATAATAATATTGATATATTATTATATATTTCTAGCTAGTATTGCCGATGTAAAGGTTAAGGGGGAGATTTCCACTTGAGGGACTTTTTTTTTCTTGACCCCCCTTCTCTCCCTCATGTTTAGCCCCATTGCTTTTGAGATTTTAAGACGTTCGCCCCATTAGTTTGGCGATTTTAAGAACTTTCACCCAATTTATGTCACTTTTAAGACCTTTCGTTCCATTTAGGTGTCGATTTTTTCCTGGCGAGCGATAGCGAGCCTTCCATTTAAGAGGAATCGGCCTTCGGCCGGGACATTTTTCTACCGAAAAATGTACACATTTACCTTGAAAGGGGGTCAAGGGGGTGTAATTTCAAGCTTGATGGAGGTCTAGGAAACACACTAAAAACCTCCCCTTATTTCAAACATCTGGTTTGCCTGCTGTTGTGAACAAAATGATGTTCTGATTTGACTGACATGTTTTTATGACTTTAACCCGTTCAGTACCAGGGATCATATTCTGTGGTAGTGTAGTGTGGAATAGGGAAATGTTCTACCGAAAAATGTACAAAATTTATCTAGTGTGTCTGTCGAGCTTCATTATTAATTCAAACCTGCTTCTTTCCACAGCAGTCTACGCCACCGCTAAGGCCATGGTTCAGCAGAGAGCTCAACTACCCTGTGATGTCACCTCCACCCTGGCCAATGATAGAGTGGTGTTGATCCTCTGGTACAGGGGTGCAGCTGGCACGCCCATCTATAGGTAAGTACCGGTACCGTAGTAACATTGTGTCCAAAGATGATTATTGGCGCTGAAGGCCTTGTTGGAAAATAATCACTTGCACCCACTTATTGGGAACACACCTACAATTAACCCTTTCACGCATTTATGACGCAGAGGTTGCCAGATTAGCAATAAGAAATAGAGTTCTCTCACTCTTATAATTACCTCTCCAAAATTAGTTTTCTGCCCACAGCTAATTCAAAAACAACTGCAGAGGTTGAAGTAACTAAACTAAAGGTTTCTATATACCCCTGATGGTAACAAAGGCTTTAAAGTATCCCCAATAGGCTCAACACAGCTAACTCAAATACAACTGCAGATGTTGAAGTAACTAAACTAAAGGTTTCTAAATACCCCTGATGGTAACAAAGGCTTTAAAGTATCCCCAATAGGCTCAACACAGCTAACTCAAAGACAACTGCAGAGGTTGAAGTAACTAAACTAAAGGTTTCTAAATACCCCTGATGGTAACAAAGGCTTTAAAGTATCCCCAATAGGCTCAAAATCGCGTCATATGTCGGAGAGGGTTAATATCCGCCAAGAATGAAAGACCCTTCATAAAACAGGAAATATATATATATATGAGCTAAGTATAATTATAGGTATAGTGTTGGTTATATATGTATATGCAACATTGCAACTGTCCCTTCACTTACAACATACAATATAATTCATCTGAAACAATTATAAGAAGAATAATTCGACCGTTGCTAACTCACTAGAGCTTTTCTATTATGTTGTCCTCGACTCTGAATAAAGATGCGTGGTTTCCCAAGCAATTCGATTAGTTTACTAGAAGTGGCTAACTACATCTTACTGGTGCTTTGTGTTAAGGTGGCAAACATCTGTGTGTGATAACCCGGGTTCGAATCCCGGCGGATCATATGTACTTTAATTAAGGGGAGGTATTTAGTTTGTTCAGTAGACCTCCATTAAGCTTAAAATTACACCCCCTTGAGTCCCTTTCAAGATAAATTTGTACATTTTTCGGTAGAAAATTGTCCCGGCCGAAGGCCGTTTCCTCTTAAATTACGGGCTCGCTATCGCTCGCCAGGATAAAAATCGACACCTGAATGGCACGAAAGGTCTTAAAATGGGGTGAAAGTTCTTAAAATCGCCAAACTAACGGGATGAACGTTTTATAATATCAAAAGCAATGGGCTAAACATGACCGAGAAAGGGGTCAAGAAAATAATCCCTCAAGTGGAAATCTCCCCTTAATTTCATTGGGTGTGTTTGGTGTTGTGGTGACATTAATGAAATATAGATTATAAGGTGAGTGAAGTGGTGAAACTAGATATCTAATAAACTAGATATCTAATAAACTAAATATCTAAACTGAGAAGAAACTGTCCTTTTTTTTCCTCGCTGTAACTTTATGTAAATCTCTCTCTCTCTCTCTCTCTCTCTCTCTCTCTCTCTCGCTCTCGCTCTCTCATCGATGCACGGGTTATTCATATTAGTTTGTGAGCAAGCGAGCGAGGGGAAGTAGGCATGTATCATGATCATGGATAAGGACGAGGAGAACAGAGGAGAAGGAAGCGATGAAGGAGTTAGAAGGAGGAGGATAATGATTTGAAGAAGCAGATAATAGTATATAGAAATGATAATTAGATGGAAGAAATTAAGATGCACATAAGATACACATAAGATACACATAAGATACATATAAGATACATTTAAGATACATATAAGATACACATAAGATACACATAAGATACATATAAGATACACATAAGATACACATAAGATACACATAAGATACACATAAGATACACATAAGATACACATAAGAAAACATAAGATACACATAAGATACACATAAGATACACATAAGATACCATAAGATACACATAAGATACACATAAGATACCTATAAGATACACATAAGATAAGATACACATAAGATACACATAAGATACACATAAGATACACATAAGATACACATAAGATACACATAAGATACACATAAGATACACATAAGATACACATAAGATACACATAATATACATATAATATACACATACACATAATATACACATAATATACACATAATATATATAAGATACACATACAGAATACACATAAGATACACATAAGATACATATAAGATACACATAAGATACACATAGATACACTAACATACACATAAGATACACATAAGATACACATAAGATACACATAAGATACACATAAGATACATATAAGATACAGATACACTAAGATACACATAAGATACACATAAGATACATATAAGATACACATAAGATACACATAAGATACACATAAGATACACATAAGATACACATAAGATACACATAAGATACACATAAGATACATATAAGATACACATAAGATACACATAAGATACACATAAGATACACATAAGATACACATAAGATACACATAAGATACATATAAGATACACATAAGATACACATAAGATACACATAAGATACACATAAGCACATATAAGATACACATAAGATACACATAAGATACACATAAGATACATATAAGATACACATAAGATACACATAAGATACACATAAGATACATATAAGATACACATAAGATACACATAAGATACACATAAGATACACATAAGATACACATAAGATACATATAAGATACACATAAGATACACATAAGATACACATAAGATATACTGAATCTCCGTAGTTTTTTTTTTTTTTTTTTTTTTTTTTTTCTATGTGATTGAGGGAGGCAAAAGGCATAGCTGCCTATAGCGAGTGCCTCCCCCATAGTTGAAAGAGTGACAGGGCCAAAATTAAGGGACGTTCGAGCCAAAATGCCTGGACACACGGAGTTTGAAGCAATTTAAGTCATAGGAAGAGGGAAAGAAGTAGCCGAGTAATCATGATGAGGACATGACAATTTACCCTCAGCTGAAAATAAACAGAGTATAGTGATTGTGTGTGTGTGTGTGTGATAACAAATAAACAGAGTATAGTGATTGTGTGTGTGTGTGTGTGTGTGTGTGTGTGTGTGTGTGTGATAACAAATCTAATTATGAAACAATGATTGATTAAGGGGAGGTATTTAGTTTATTCCCTAGACCTCTATTTAAGAACTTTCGCCCCATTCCTGTCAATTTTAAGAGTTTTCGTGCCATTTAGGTGTCGATTATTTCCTGGCGAGCGATAGCGAGTCTGTAATTTAAGAGGAACCGGCCTTCGGCCGGGAAATTTTTCTACCGAAAAATGTAAAAATGTATCTTGAAAGGGGGTCTAGGGGCTGTAATGTTAAGCTTGATGGAAGTCTAGTGAACTAACTAAAAACCTCCCCTTAAGACGTCGTATTTTCGACATGAAGAAAGATTTGGGGTAGCCATATATAGGGGATCTAGGAGCAGATATGCAAATATATATATGTGCAGTATAGTGGCCTCCCTCTCTTCTCTGGGACCAACAAGATCCTAAAATTATGCAAGTCACCCGGACACTTTACCTGATCTGCGTTGAGGCCAGAATATCAACACCGGTATCACACGAGAGCTTTTTTAGTCCAACATTCGATGCTCAACATTTTCCTGGCAACATTTCTGGAATATTTTGCACTGGTATCGCGAAACGAGACTGTTGGTAGATGAATTGAGGTAGCGTGAATAGTATAACCGTTTACATCACAAGCTGCCAGACCAGTGTTATAAGCATAAATGTTGATGGAAAAAACGCTCGTGTGATACCTGCTTTAAGGGGAGATTTACACTTGAGGGACTTTTTTTCTTGACCCCTTTCTCCCTCATGTTTAGCCCCATTGCTTTTGAGATTTTAAGACGTTCGCCCTAGTAGTTAGGACATTTTAAGACATTTTGCCCCATTTCTGTCAATTTTAAGGCCTTTCATGCCATTAAGGTGTCAATTTTTTGCTGGCGAGCGATAGAGAGTCTGTAATTTAAGAGCAACCGGCCTCCGGCCGGGACATTTTTCTTCCGAAAAATGTACAAATTTATCTTGAAAGGGGGTCTAGGGGGTGTAATTTTAAGCTGATGAAAACGTAGGGAACAAACCAAATACCTCCCCTAAAACAACCGAGACACTTCGTCCATCCCCCGTTTGTTGTGACTGGCAGGGGTTATAATGTATGGTGCCTTAAGGGGGCCCACCTCGCGTTTCTTCTCTGTCTCTCCCTCTCTCTTTGGCTTGTATCCATTCGGCCCCATTCAGCCTACTGTGTTAAGACTTTTACCCCCATCCAGGTGTTAATATTTGTCTGGCGAGCGGTAGCGAGCCAGCATATATATATTTTTGTTTTGACATTAAGCTAAATTTGTACATTTTTCGATAGAAAAATTTCTCCGGCGAAGCCGGATTTCTCCATACAATGCTGGCTTGAAAGGACATCTGACATGATATTGAGCGTCGCCACAACAAACAACATTGGATGATAGGACCAGCCCCGAACTGTACCTACTGTACCTCCAAGCCCTCTGTACAATATTCTAATGTCCCTAACTCCTAATTACCACTCTCTCTCTCTCTCTCTCTCACTCTCACTCTCACTCTCACTCTCACTCTCTCTCTCTCTCTCTCACTCTCACTCTCTCTCTCTCTCTCTCGCTCTCCTAGAGCGTACCTAGGGGTACTAATATCTGAAAACCTAAAAAATTCCGACCAATGTATAGCAGCTGCAAATAAGGCAAACATAGCATTGGGCTTTATTAAACGAAAATTTACATATAAACATGAAAACGTAATAGTGCCACTGTTCAAAAGTATGGTGAGGCCCCACCTTGAATATGGTGTGCAGTTCTGGTCACCTTATCTGATCAAGGACATTGTAAGACTCGAGTCAGTACAGCGTAGAGCGACGAAGATGATACCCTCATTAAGAAATAAACCATATGAAGAAAGACTTAAACGATTGAACCTGTTCTCATTAAAAAAGAGGAGGTTGAGGGGTCAGCTTATTGAGTGCTTTAAGATACTAAAAGGTTTCGACAAAGTCGATGTAAATGCACTATTCACATTAAACAATACTAATCAAACTCGCGGAAATGGAATGAAATTAAAAACCAAAAAGGCAAACCTAGATGTCACAAAGAGTTTCTTCACCTACAGTGTGGCGACAGAGTGGAATAAACTACCAGCGAGAGTGGTGGAGAGCGACACAATAAACGCTTTCAAGGGAAGGCTTGACCTCTATCTGCAGAGGGCTGGGGTGATATGGGAAAAAAAAAAAAAAAAATTATGTATGTGTATGTGTGTGCACTGTACAGTATACATATATATACTGTATATATATATATGTATATGTGTGTATGTATGTATGTGTATATGTGTGTGTGTGTGTGTATGTGTGTATATATATATATATATATATATATATATATATATATATATATATATATATATATATATATAGTTTGTAAGGCCAGACTGCCTAGTAAGGACCTTGAGGTCTGTGTGGTCTGTGTATCTATGTAGCTATATGTAGCTCTCCATGTCCCCGAAATTATTGCCATTATGTTCCCGGCTATAAACTTTTACGCCAGGCAGGTTGTTTACTTTTACGCCAGGCAGGTTGTTTACTTTTACGCCAGGCAGGTTGTTTACTTTTACGCCAGGTTGTTTACTTTTACGCCAGGCAGGTTGTTTACTTTTACGCCAGGCAGGTTGTTTACTTTTACGCCAGGCAGGTTGTTTACTAAGAGACCCTAAATTTTGCACTCCCTTGATAATCTGGGCTGGGTTAATAACGTCATATCCACGCTATTCTCTGGGATGGGTGGCCTATGAACGAAAGAGGAAGATAGTGACACAAATATATATATATATATAATACTGTATTTAAATCAAACTTACCGCCGTCTATTCTATGAAGATACTCCTTTTGAAAAACGAGAGAGTTGTACCTGCTTCCAAGTTTTGACAAATAATATTCGCTTAAGGGGAGATTTCCACTTGAGGGATTTTTTTCTTGACCCCTTTCTCCCTCATGTTTAGCCCCATTGCTTTTGATATTATAAAACGTTTGCCCCATTAGTTTAGCGATTTTAAGAACTTTAACCCCATATTAAGACCTTTCGTGCAATTCAGGTGTCGATTTTATCCTGGCGAGCGATAGCGAGCCTGTAATTTAAGAGGAACCGGCTTTCAGCCGGTATATTTTTCTACCGAAAAATGTACAAATTAATCTTGAAAAGGGGTCAATGGGGCGTATTTTAAAGCTTGATGGAGGTCTAGGGAATAAAACAGAATATACTGTAGCCTCCATGTTACTGAAAGGGTTCAGTCAATGCTAACCACCGAATCCACTGTTCACGTTGGTCAGAATTTGCTACCTCAATCTGGATCCAGTTGCTTCTCTCTCTCTCTCTCTCTCTCTCTCTCTCTCTCTCTCTCTCTCTGTTTGGACACTTGATCCTCAGTGTTTTGGAGGACAAGCAGCCTAGAAGGGTCACTAGATCTGTTGTTGCTTGGTTTCCTTTGTACTCCTTTGTACTCTCTCTCAATCTCTCTCTCTCTCTCTCTCTCTCTTTCTCTCTGTGTGTGTTGGGGTTGGTTGCTGCTGGAAGTGAAGGTAGGTCTCGGCAGGTGTAAAAAGAGTCTAAGGGTTCCCGGTAGGATTCACGGGCTTGCTCTTTCCCTTGGTTGAAGCTCTCCTGACACACACACACACACACACACACACACACACACACACACACACACACACTCATACACACATAAGCCATTTGGACTACATAAATGACGTGTGAAAGCTGACTTGAATATAAAGGGTCGGTGATGCTGGTCTTTGCTGAAGGGGTTTGGTCTCTGGCATTTCCTGAGGTATATTTGCTAACACGTTGGGTCGATTACATTGAGGGGGTGACCTGTTTTTGGTCTGTCCTTTTCTATCTTGCTCTGGCTTGTACCCATTTGGCCCCATTCAGCTTACTGTTTTTCAGACGTTTATCCCCATCCAGGTGTAAATTTTTTACTCGTGAGCGGTAGCGATCCAGCATATTTTTTATTTTTGTTTGACAGCAGGCTAAATTTGTAAATTTTTCGATAGAAAAATTTCTCCGGCGAAGCCGGATTTCTTCATATAATGCTGGCTCGCTTTCGCTCGCCAGGAAGAAATCCACACCTAGATGGGGATAAACTTCTTAAAATAGTTGGCTGAATGGGGCCGAATGGATACAAGCCAGAGAAGCCAGAGAGTTCATTCGCTCGCTGGTTTGGTTTGACTAGAGATACATTCTTTGAAGTTGCAGATGATATTTCCTACGTCTATGAAGGGGGGATGGTTCACTTTAAGGGGGATGGTTCACTTTAAAGGGGGATGGTTGACTTTAAGGGGGGATGGTTAACTTTAAGGGGGATGTTCACTTTAAGGGGGGATGGTTCACTTTAAGGGAGATGGTTCACTTTAAGGGGGATGGTTCACTTTAAGGGGGATGGTTCACTTTAAGGGGGATGGTTCACTTTAAGGGGGGATGGTTCACTTTAAGGAGGGATGGTTCACTTTAAGGGGGGATGGTTCACTTTAAGGGGGGATGGTTCACTTTAAGGGGGGATGGTTCACTTTAAGGGGGGATGGTTCACTTTAAGGAGGGATGGTTCACTTTAAGGGGGGATGGTTCACTTTTTAGGCGATTTTTGCATGTATTCATTATTTTTCTAGTTTCCTCCCTAGACCTCCATCATTTTTGCATGTATTCATTATTTTTCTAGTTTCCTCCCTAGACCTCCATCATTTTTGCATGTATTCATTATTTTTCTAGTTTCATCCCTAGACCTCCATCAAATTAAAAAAAAAAAAACATCCATTAGATCCCCCTTCTAGATTAATTTGTACATTTTTCGGTGGAAAAATTTCCCGGCCGAAGGCCGGTTCTTCCAACATTACAGGCTCACTATCGTTCGCCAGGGAAATAATCGACACCGAAATAGCACGAAAGGTCTAAATATTGACGAAGAAATGGGGCGAAAGGTCTTAAATTCAACTAACTAATGGGGCAAACATCTTAACATCCGAAAACTAATGGGGCTAAACACGAGAGAGAAAGTGGTTCAGAAAAGCGGCGCGTGTCCCCATAAACGCTCTTCCGTAGATAAATGACCTTCTTGGCCCCTTTTACAACCCCTGTGAAAAACCTTTAGGTATAAGACCCAGCCCTTCAGAAGGACTCCCTGGCGTCGGTCTTAAAATGCTGGCGTCACCGTAAATCAGGCGAAGTGTCCGGGCGTCCTGCATAATTCAAGGGGGGTAGTGCTGGCTTTTTCTGTACCCCCTTCTCCCTCATGTTAGTTTTCATATCTTCAAGACGTTCACTCCACTAATTTGGCGATTTTGAGACCATTCGCCTCCTTTTCTTTGTCAATATTAAGACCTTTCGTGCCATTTTGGTGTCGATTTTTTCCTGGCGAGCGATAGCGAGCCTGTAATTTTAGAAGGAATCAACCTTCGGCCGGGACATATTTCTACCGAAAAATGTACAAATGTATCTTGAAAAGGGGTCTAGGGGACGTTTTTTTTAAGCTTGATGGAGGTCTATCGAGGAAACTCAAAAATAAATGAATGAATTAATATATAGACCAAAAACCAAGCACTGCCCCCTTAAGGGGAGATTTCCACTTGAGGGATTTTTTTCTTGACTCCTTTCTCCCTCATGTTTAGCCCCATTGCTTTTCTAATGTGAAGACGTTCGCCCCATTATTTTGACGATTTTAAGAACTTTCGACCCATTTCTGTCAATTTTAAGGCCTTTCGTGGCATTTAGGTGTCGATTTTATCCTGGCGAGCGATAGCGAGCCTGTAATATAAGAGGAACCGGCTTTCAGCCGGGACATTTTTCTACCGAAAAATGTACACATTTATCTTGAAAGAGGGTCGAGGTGGTGAAATTTTAAGATTGCTGGAGGAGTAGGAAACAAACTAAAAACCTCCCCTTCAGGTCCCCTAAGACGAGAAGGATGTAGTTCTTGAGTTTACCAGTTTCGTCTTCTTCTTCTTCTTTTCAGTAGTTTTTTAAATGGATACAGGTATTTTAGGTCCGTAGTTAATAAACTTTTGTTAATAACCTCGCCATCGCTCGCCAGGATTAAATCGACTCCTGGATGGGGATAAACGTCTTAAAACAGTAGGCTGAATGGGGCCGAACGGATACAAGCCAGGGAAAGAGAGAAAGGGAGAGAAAGATAAAAAAATAGCCGGTGACACCCCTTAAATCACTTCTCACTTCTTCCTTGGTGCATATCTTATTTACCCACATCGGTTCATAACTATTTGAGATATCCTGTTTACGGACAAATGAACAGAGAGACAGTGAGACAAACGGAGTTAAAAACATAACCTTCTCCATCTTTGTTGGTGGAGGTAATAAAGGCGACGAAAATGTAATTTAATAGCTTAGGAAACACCACTGTGACACAAATATCGTGTATTGCCTTAAGGGGAGATTTCCACTTGAGAGATTTTTTTCTTTACCCCTTTCTCCCTCATGTTTAGCCCCATTGCTTTTGAGATTTTAAGACCTTCGCCCTAGTAGTTTGGATATTTTAAGACATTTTGCCCCATTTCTGTCAATTTTAAGACCTTTTGTGCCATTAAGGTGTCGATTTTTTCCTGGCGAGCGATAGCGAGCCTGTAATTTAAGAGCAACCGGCCTCCGGCCGGGAAATTTTCTACCGAAAAATGTACAAATTTATCTTGAAAGGGGGTCTAGGGGTGTAATTTTAAGCTTGATGAAAAAGTAGGGAACAAACTAAATACCTCCCCTTAAGGGGTGTCACCGGCTTTTTTATCTTTCTCTCCTTTTCTCTCTTTCCCTGGCTTGTATCTATTCGGCCCCATTCAGCCAACCGTTTTAAGAAGTTTTCCCCATCCAGGTGTCGATTTCTTCCTGGCGAGCGATAGCGACCCAGCATTGTATGGAGAAATCCGGCTTCGCCGGAGAAATGTTTCTATTGAAAAATGTACAAATTTAGCTTGCTGTCAAAACAAAAATATATATATATGGTGGCTCGCTTCCGCTCGCCAGGAAAATATTGACATCTGGATGGGGGTAAACGTCTTAAAACAGTAGGCTGAATGGGGCCGAATGGATACAAGCCAAAGAGAGAGGGAGAGAAAGAGAAAAAAAGCGAGGTGGGCTCCCTTAAAAATCTAGTATTTGTTGGTGCCTCTCCATTTGTCAGTAAGGCACTGTTGGGCTCGGTGCTGTAACTACCCGTCTTGCAACACAATCCCACCCCTACTCTGTGCAACTCTCCAACCCATGAGTGAAACGTTGCTCTCAGACTTTCTTCTATTCAACTGCTGAGCTCTGGAACTCTCTCCCGGAATCAGTTTCTCCCTCTTCCTCTGACTTAAGTTGCTTCGAACTCCGTGTGTCCAGGCATTTTGGCTCGAACGTCCCTTGATTTTGGCCCTGTCACTCTTTCAACTCTGGGGGAGGCGCTCGCTACAGGCAGTTTTGCCTTTTGCCTCCCTCACTCACATAGAAAAACAAAACAAAATATGTTGCTTTATAAAGTTGTCCGTTAGAATAAGCACAACACATTAGGTAAAATGGGGAGGAATAAAATGGGGAGGAATAAAATGGGGAGGAATAAAATGGGGAGGAATAAAATGGGGAGGAATAAAATGGGGAGGAATAAAATGGGGAGGAATAAAAAGGGGAGGCATAAAATGGGGAGGCATAAAATGGGGAGGAATAAAATGGGGAGGCATAAAATGGGGAGGCATAAAATGGGGAGGAATAAAATGGGGAGGCATAAAATGGGGAGGCATAAAATGGGGAGGCATAAAATGGGGAGAAATAAAGGTACACTTTATCTCTTGGCCATAGCGTGTCTGTGTTCACTCTATTAACCCTCTCCGACATATGACGCGATTTTGAGTCTATTAGGGATACTTTAAAGCCTTTGTTACCATCAGGGGTATTTAGAAACCTTTAGTTTAGTTACTTCAACCTCTGCAGTTGTCTTTGAGTTAGCTGTGTTGAGCCTATTGGGGATACTTTAAAGCCTTTGTTACCATCAGGGGTATTTAGAAACCTTTAGTTTAGTTACTTCAACCTCTGCAGTTGTCTTTGAGTTAGCTGTGTTGAGCCTATTGGGATACTTTAAAGCCTTTGTTACCATCAGGGGTATTTAGAAACCTTTAGTTTAGTTACTTCAACCTCTGCAGTTGTCTTTGAGTTAGCTGTGTTGAGCCTATTGGGGATACTTTAAAGCCTTTGTTACCATCAGGGTATTTAGAAACCTTTAGTTTAGTTACTTCAACCTCTGCAGTTGTCTTTGAGTTAGCTGTGTTGAGCCTATTGGGGATACTTTAAAGCCTTTGTTACCATCTGGGGTATTTAGAAACCTTTAGTTTAGTTACTTCAACCTCTGCAGTTGTCTTTGAGTTAGCTGTGTTGAGCCTATTGGGGATACTTTAAAGCCTTTGTTACCATCAGGGGTATTTAGAAACCTTTAGTTTAGTTACTTCAACCTCTGCAGTTGTCTTTGAGATAGCTGTGTTGAGCCTATTGGGGATACTTTAAAGCCTTTTGTTACCATCAGGGGTATTTAGAAACCTTTAGTTTAGTTACTTCAACCTCTGCAGTTGTCTTTGAGTTAGCTGTGGGCAGAAACTAATTTTGGAGAGGTAATTATAAGAGTGAGATAACTCTATTTCTTATTGCTAATCTGGCAACCTCTGCGTCATATGAGTCTGAAGGGGTTAAATGAACACTCTCGGGGTATATACCTTGGGGTAAGTTCCATGACGTCATATGAAATTCCTGTATCATCAATGGCCGGGAGTAGTGTGATACGCGATTTTCTTTGGGGAGACACTTGAGCAACTTGATGATGATGATGATTATAATAATGATAATAATAGATAATAATAGCGCCAACGAACTTGACAATAATCTCAATACCTGACCTCTTCGTAACTCAAAAAGGACTAGAGCAAACTGGCTGTAAATATCCACACCTATTACACTGTGGACTCTTCCCAAATGAAAGGAGTTTCAGCCCTATTGCTTTCATTCATTTTGAGTTATAAGAAGTTATGGGGGTCAAGATTATTGTCAAGTTGGTTGGCGCTACCTATAATGATCATGCACTTGTTATGATAATATTCCTAACGATAGCACTGGTGACGATTACGGCAATAAATATGATTTGATTATCATTTTGCAAATGGTGGGAATATGGTGAGAATATGGTAAGAATATGGTGAGAATATGGTAAGAATGGGGTGAGAATATGGTAAGAATATGGTAAGAATATGGTGAGAATATGGTAAGAATATGGTGAGAATATGGTAAGAATATGGTAAGAATATGGTGAGAGTATGGTAAGAATATGGTGAGAGTATGGTGAGAGTATGGTGAGAATATGGTGAGAGTATGGTGAGAATATGGTGAGAGTATGGTGAGAATATGGTGAGAGTATGGTGAGAATATGGTGAGAATATGGTAAGAGTGATGGTGTGGTGGCGACCGTGTGGTTATAGTTGCCATAATGAGAAGTGGGTTGCCTGGGTTCCTCATTCCCTCTCTCCATTGGGGGTCTTTCACAGGCTCACATTTTCTGGACACGTATTCTCTCTCGTCTCCTCTACTCTCTCTCTCTCTCTCTCACTCTCACTCTCTCTCTCTCTCTCTCTCTCTCTCTCTCTCTCTCTCTCTCTCTCTCTCTCTCTCTCTCTCTCTCTCTCCTCGCCTTTTTTTCTCTTGCTCTCCCTCTTTCATTGGCTTGTATCCATTCGGCCCCATTCAACCTACTGTTTTAAGACGTTTACCCCCATCCAGGTGTCAATATTTTCCTGGCGAGCGGTAGCGAGCTAGCATATATATATTTTTGTTTTGACAGCAGGCTAGATTTGTACATTTTTCGATAGAAAAATGTCTCCGGCGAAGCCTGATTTCTCCATAAAATGCTGGCTCGCTATCGCTCGCCAGGAAGAAATCGACACCTGGATGGGGATAAACGTCTTAAAACAGTTGGCTGAATGGGGCCGAATCGATACAAGCCAGAGAAAGAGAGAAAAGGGAGAGAAAGACAAAACAAAATCGGTGACCCCCCCTAATATTGGACCGGACCGTTAATTAAGAGAGAGAGACAGAGAGAGAGAGAGAGAGTGGAGCGAGAGTGGAGAGAGAGAGAGAGTGAGTGGAGCGAGTTTATTCCCCTATTGTGTAAATACAGTACACGGGACTGTGTAATGATATATAATGGTTTAGGGGAGGCAGTTGGTTTTTCGAGTCCTCCTCCTCCTCCCTCATGTTTAGCCCTATTAGTTATGAGATGGCAAGACATTCGCCCCCAATAGTTTGGCGATTTTCAGACCTTTTGCCCCATTTCTTTGCCAATTTTAAGACCTTTCGTGCCATTTAGGTGTCGATTTTATCCTGGCGAGCGAAAGCGAGCCTGTAATTTAAGAGTAATCGGCCTTCGGCAGGGACATTTTTCTACCGAAAAATGTACAAATTTATCTTGAAAGGGGGTCAAGGGGGTGAAATTTTAAGATTGCTGGAGGAGTAGGAAACAAACTAGAAACCTCCCCTTAAATGTATCCCCCACCTTAAACCTCCCCTTAAATGTATCCCCCACCTTAAACCTCCCCTTTAATGTATCCCCCCCCCTCAACCCCCCCTTAAATGTATCCCCACCTTAAACCTCCCCTTAAATGTATCCCCCACCTTAAACCTCCCCTTAAATGTATCCCCCACCTTAAACCTCCCCTTAAATGTATCCCCCACCTTAAACCTCCCCTTAAATGTATCCCCCACCTTAAAACCTCCCCTTAAATGTATCCCCCACCTTAAACCTCCCTTAAATGTATCCCCCACCTTAAACCTCCCCTTAAATGTATCCCCCACCTTAAACCTCCCCTTAAATGTATCCCCCACCTTAAACCTCCCCTTAAATGTATCCCCCACCTTAAACCTCCCCTTAAATGTATCCCCCACCTTAAACCTCCCCTTAAATGTATCCCCCACCTTAAACCTCCCCTTAAATGTATCCCCCACCTTAAACCTCCCCTTAAATGTATCCCCCACCTTAAACCTCCCCTTAAATGTATCCCCCACCTTAAACCTCCCCTTAAATGTATCCCCCACCTTAAACCTCCCCTTAAATGTATCCCCCACCTTAAACCTCCCCTTAAATGTATCCCCCACCTTAAACCTCCCCTTAAATGTATCCCCCACCTTAAACCTCCCCTTAAATGTATCCCCCACCTTAAACCTCCCTTAAATGTATCCCCCACCTTAAACCTCCCCTTAAATGTATCCCCCACCTTAAACCTCCCCTTAAATGTATCCCCCACCTTAAACCTCCCCTTAAATGTATCCCCCACCTTAAACCTCCCCTTAAATGTATCCCCCACCTTAAACCTCCCCTTAAATGTATCCCCCACCTTAAACCTCCCCTTTAATGTATCCCCCACCTTAAACCTCCCCTTAATAATATTCCCCACCTTAAACCTCCCCTTAAATGTATCCCCCACCTTAAACCTCCCCTTAAATGTATCCCCCACCTTAAACCTCCCCTTAAATGTATCCCCCACCTTAAACCTCCCCTTAAATGTATCCCCCACCTTAAACCTCCCCTTAAATGTATCCCCCACCTTAAACCTCCCCTTAAATGTATCCCCCACCTTAAACCTCCTCTTAAATGTATCCCCCACCTTGAAGGGGCTTCCATTTGCATTATTCCAACTACCATCAAACACATCTTTCCTTACGACCAACACACTACCTCTCATTGAACATCTGACAGACATCACTACAGCACAGGACAAACCGAATTAAGGAGGGATGGGCTGGTTTTCTGGACCACTTTCTTCCTCACGTCTAGCCACATTAGTTTTCAGATGTTAAGATGTTTGCTCCATTAGTTAGTCAATTTTAAGACCTTTCGCTCCATTTCTTCGTCAATATTTAGAACTTTCGTGCTATTTAGATGTCGATTTTTTCCCTGGCGAACGATAGTGAGCCTGTAATGTTGGAACAACCGGCCGAAGGCCGGGAAATTTTTCTACCTAAAAATGTACAAATTAATCTAGAAGGGGGATCTAATGGATGTTTGTTTTAAATTTGATGGAGGTCTAGGGAGGAAACTAGAAAAATAATGAATACATGCAAAAATGATGGAGGTCTAGGGAGGAAACTAGAAAAATAATGAATACATGCAAAAATGATGGAAGTCTAGGGAGGAAACTAGAAAAATAATGAATACATGCAAAAATCACCCAAAAAGTGAACCATCCCTCCTTAAAGTGGTAGGTTGGAGGCGAAGCAAATTGGAGTTGGAGGTTAGTTATGAGAACAAGTATATGCCAATTGACCACTAGCGAGTTTCAGACTATAAGGAAGTTGGAGCCGTAAACATCGATATTAAACAGAAATTCAATAATAAAGTAGATGTCTAATGGATAACACTAATGTTGAATTAAGTTGTATGTATTGATAAATGTACTACAACCGTATTTTAGCTGGTAATTCTGCTAAATATCAATGTAAACAAACTCCAGCTTCCTTATAGCCTGAAAATCGCAAGTGGTTAATTGCTCCGCTACTGATAAGTTAGATATAATTATGATCAGATCAGAGTTAAGTGTTCTGTTGTGTTCAATATCATAAGTCAATAATTGCTTCTGAGATTTTGCTGGTGTGTGTGTGTGTAGGAATATAAGTGTGTGTGTGTGTGTGTGTAGGAATATAAGTGTGTGTGTGTGTGTGTGTGTAGGAATATAAGTGTGTGTGTGTGTGTGTGTGTAGGAATATAAGTGTGTGTGTGTGTGTGTGTGAATATAATTGTGTGTGTGTGTGTGTGTATGAGAGTGCCAAACCCTGACATAGACCTGACGTTATTCAAAGGTATCTATAGAACACTTCCAATTAAATACCCAACTCTGTGAATCATTATGCTAATTTAACAAAAAACGTTCGTGTCACAGTGGTCATTGAAGGGGGATGGTTCACTTTTTGGGCGATTTTTGCATGTATTCATTATTTTTCTAATTTCCTCCCTAGACCTCCATAATTTTTGCATGTATTCATTATTTTTCTAGTTTCCTCCCTAGACCTCCATCATTTTTGCATGTATTCATTATTTTTCTAGTTTCCTCCCTAGACCTCCATCAAATTTAAAAAAAACATCCATCAGATCCCCCTTCTAGATTAATTTGTACATTTTTCGGTAGAAAAATTTACCGGCCAAAGGCCGGTTCTTCCAACATTACAGGCTCACTATCGTTCGCCAGGGAAGCAGTCGACACCTAAATAGCACGAAAGGTCTAAATATTGATGAAGAAATGGGGCGAAAGGTCTTAAAATCGACTAACTAATGGGGCAAACATCTTAACATCTGAAAACTAATGGGGCTAAACATGAGGGAGAAAGTGGTCCAGAAAACCGGCCCACCCATCGCCCTTTAAAACATGCATAGCGCCACGATGAATATTCAGGGAACCCACCATTTACACACGTCCGGACAGCCATTCCCACAGTTTGAATACGGGGGTCGAACGTGGAACGAGTGTGCCGAAGTTCCCTAATTCAAACCGACACCACCACCAGCGGCGATTTAGACTTTCTCTCAACTCCCTGTGTTGTATTATCATGGTTTAGAGGTGAACACAGGTACAGGTGTGGATAGTTTTTAGAGGTGAACACAGGTACAGGTGTGGATAGTTTTTAGAGGTGAAAACAGGTACAGGTGTGGATAGTTTTTAGAGGTGAAAACAGGTACAGGTGTGGATAGTTTTTAGAGGTGAACACAGGTACAGGTGTGGATAGTTTTTAGAGGTGAAAACAGGTACAGGTGTGGATAGTTTTTAGAGGTGAAAACAGGTACAGGTGTGGATAGTTTTTAGAGGTGAACACAGGTACAGGTGTGGATAGTTCTTGAAGGCACACTCATAGTACACTGGCGAACTATCGTAACATAATTATAGTCAATTAGATCAAGTTACTGGGAATATCTATAGTTAAGGGGAGGTATTTAGTTTGTTCCCTAGACCTCCATCAAGCTTAAAATTACACCCTCTTGAGTCCCTTTCAAGATAAATTTGTACATTTTTCGGTAGAAAAATGTCCCGGCCGAAGGCCGATTCCTCTTAAATTACAGGCTCGCTATCGCTCGCCAGGATAAAATCAACACCTGAATTGCACGAAAGGTCTTAATATGGGGTGAAAGTTCTTAAAATAGCTAAACTAATGGGGCAAACGTTTTATAATATCAAAAGCAATGGGGCTAAACATGAGGGAGAAAGGGGTCAAGAAAAAAATCCCTCAAGTGGAGATCTCCCCTTAATGTTCACCCGCTTGTTTTTTATTATTGGGTGATCCAGTACTCATGATCACGACTGTACATTTGGGTCAAAGCCTGTATGGTTGTGTCTAGGAGTGTATGGACAACAATGACCTACTTATGCATATTAAATTAGTTGGATTCACTTTTCAATAATCACCAGTTTGTCATTAGAATGGGTTCAGGTACTCAAGACCACGACTGTACAACCGTGAGCGTTGGAATATGAGGTTAAGGGGGTGACCTGCTTTTTGTTATTTCTGTCCTTTTCTCTCTTTCTCTGGCTTGTATCCATTCGGCTCCATTCAGCCAACTATTTTAAGACGTTTATCCCCATCTAGGTGTCGATTTCTTCCTGGCGAGCGATAGCGAGCCAGCATTATATGAAGAAATCCGGCTTCGCCGGAGAAATTGTTCTATCGTAAAATGTACAAATTTAGCCTGCTGTCAAACAAAACTAAAAAATATGCTGGCTCGCTACCGCTTACCAGTAAAAAATTGTCACCTAGATGGGGATAAACGTCTTAAAACAGTAGGCTGAATGGGGCCAAATGGATACAAGCCAGAGAAAGATAGAAAAGGACAGAACAAAAACAGGTCACCCCCCTTAACGGAATGAAACTTAATCTAAACATACCGGCAGATAACTTAACCTAACATATCCCATTTATATGCAACAATCTGTCTTTCCCTCATCCTATAACTTGAACTCCTTTGATCTCCGTGTGTCTAGACATTTTCAATCTTACGTACTTTGAATTTAGCTGTCTTTCACGCTTGCAACTGGAAGGGGTGGGGGAACTTGTTACTACCATCTTTGCCTCATGTGTCCTTCATACACATAGCCAATAAATCTAACCATATACAGCTTATTAACCCTCTCACGCTCATATGACGCAGAGGTTGCCAGATTAGCAATAAGAAATAGAGTTCTCTCACTCTTATAATTACCTCTCCAAAATTAGTTTTCTGCCCACAGCTAACTCAAAGACAACTGCAGAGGTTGAAGTAACTAAACTAAAGGTTTCTAAATACCCCTGATGGTAACAAAGGCTTTAAAGTGTCCCCAATAGGCTCAACACAGCTAACTCAAAGACAACTGCAGAGGTTGAAGTAACTAAACTAAAGGTTTCTAAATACCCCTGATGGTAACATAGGCTTTAAAGTATCCCCAGTAGGCTCAACACAGCTAACTCAAAGACAACTGCAGAGGTTGAAGTAACTAAACTAAAGGTTTCTAAATACCCCTGATGGTAACAAAGGCTTTAAGGGGATATCTCCACTTGAGGGATTTTTTTCTTGACCCCTTTCTCCCTCATGTTTAGCCCCATTGTTTTTGATATTATAAAACGTTTGCCCCATTAGTTTAGTGATTTTAAGAACTTTCACCCCATGTTAAGACCTTTCGTGCAATTCAGGTGTCGATTTTATCCTGGCGAGCGATAGCGAGTCTGTAATTTAAGAGGAATCGGCCTTTGGCCGGGAAATTTTTCTACCGAAAAATGTACAAATTTATCTTGAAAGGGACTCAAGGGGATGTAATTTTAAGATTGATGGAGGTCTAGGGAACAAACTGAATACCTCCCCTTAAAGTATCCCTAATAGGCTCAAAATCGCGTCATATGTCGGAGAGGGTTAAATTTGGGTTCGTTTTGGTTGTGGCCGTGCTGAATTGATCTTGTTGACACATTTGTAATCTGTGTTTGCGGTACACCAATAGAACCACTCAGCTACGCCTTGGCACACATTAATGGGGGTCACCTGCCTTTTTTTCTCTCCTGTTCTCTCTTTCCCTGGCTTGTATCCATTCGGCCCCATTCAGCTTACTGTTGTAAGACGTTTATCCCCATCCAGGTGTCAAGTTTTTTTTCTTTCTGGCGAGCGATAGCCAGCCAGCATTGTATGGTGAAATCCGGGTTCGCCGGAGACATTTTTCTATCGAAAAATTTACAAATTTAGCCTGCTGTCAAAACATATAAAACATATTTTGGCTCGCTACCGCGCGCCAGGAAAAAATCGACACCTGCATGGGGATAAAAGTCTTAAAACAGTAGGCTGAATGGGACCGAATGGATACAAGCCAAAGAAAGGAAGAGAAAGAGAAAAAAAAGCGAGGTGGGCTCCCTTAAAGCGCTTTGTTATTGATGTTGACGTGTGTGGGGGGGTGCAAATACAGGTACGATATGGACTTGCATTCATAATTATACAGTACGTACACACATCACATACACAAAACACGCATACACACAGATACACATATTCACGAATGTATATTCTCTTTATAACATTTTGAAGTATCCCTCAAAAAAAAAAAAAAATGTGTGTGTGTGTGTGAGTGTGTGTGTGTGTTATGATGTACATTTATAATTTATCCACTGCTCTAAAATTTCCTTCCAATAACTATCAAAATGCACCGTTGATTTTTGTGGAGGATGGACTATTATATTTTTGTGGAGGATGGACTATTATATTTTTTGTGGAGGATGGACTATTATATTTTTGTGGAGGATGGACTATTATATTTTTTGTGGAGGATGGACTCTTATATTTTTGTGGAGGATGGACTATTATATTTTTTGTGGAGGATGGACTATTATATTTTTGTGGAGGATGGACTATTATATTTTTGTGGAGGATGGACTATTATATTTTTGTGGAGGATGGACTCTTATATTTTTG
>CM064580.1:42902381-42922727 GCA_032716605.1 Paralithodes platypus
TACGGTCGATTCCTAAACTGAAAAACACAGGCGCTCCTCAATTAGAATCTCATTTTTAGGGGAGCAAAATGCACTTCAAGGTTGCTATGCCTTCTAGATTTAGTTGCTTACGAGACCTACCCCCCCCAGCAGGAAAATTAACAGGGAAATTGCTTCACTTAAAGTTATTTCAAGTGTATCGTCTTTAAGTAAGCGTAACTACAATCTTTCAGACTTCTTTATCACGAAAGCGAGAGGTAGGCACTATCGGTAAATGTCCAAACTAAATATACATCGTTCAGACGTTTACTTCAAGCTTTGTTACACATCACCTCGTTATTTTTTCATGGACGAGGTTAGAGTTTGGATCGCGTACCTAATCCGGACGCATATTACGAAGCAGGAATATTTAGAAACGTTGCATACAAACTAGAGGTGTCCTATTGATATGCATGAAAAACAATTGTGTGGTGCATTCTGATATACAGTGCTAGATTTGCTATTACCACAGGTAAGGGATAAACACCTTGGACTCACGGTAGGTAGGGTTTTGGGCTAGGTTGTTAAATCAGGTAACTGGGGGATATTGATACCACCCCATGTCCATTCTGTCACGGCAGGCTATGCCATATTAGATATTTTCAAACTTCAGAAATCGAAGCTAAATATTTTCGAACTTCAGAAATCACTCTTATGCTATTTTAGACATTATTGACCTTCTGAAATCTGTGTTACGCTGTTTTTAACATTTGTTTAACTTCAGAAAAATCTTTGACATGATCAAGTTTTAAGTACCACCAAATGATGAATCACCTTGCAAATAACTTCACAACACTGACAAATAGTTAAAACAGTGCATCATCATCAACTTATTTTTCCATCATGATTCGCATGTGACTTGACAAACGCGCGGGGGAATAATCCAGCGACAAAAAAAAATGGAAGTTTCATCCCCCCATGTTATACTCTAAATGATCACCCAAAACTGCCAAAAGAAAAAAACGAGTTTTAAGATATTCTTTGTCAGTTATTGAGCAGGAATTTACCGATAATGAATTTACTAGTTTCATTCCTAGTTAAAATTAGGCTGTACCAATGAACTTTACTCAATATATTCAAAAAGCCCCAATTCAAAGATTAAATGTTACTCAAGAAAATTATTATGACGTGCACAACATGTAGCTCAAAAGTAGATCTTCCAAACGTTCCTTAACAAAACAAACTAGGCTATACGCCTATCTTCTCCGAACGTCAACATAATACCCACCCTCGTACCAGTAACTACAGCGGAACTCTTTGCTTCTTCTATAGATTTAATTGTCGGCCTCTGATATAAATAAAATCTTTCCGATGCTTGAAAACCCCTCGATATGATGACTTAATTCTAGTACAAGATGGCTAAACCTGAGACAATTTTTTGTCAGCTTAGGAATGGTTATCAGACAATTCGAGGAGTAATAGAATTATTTGTTCATGACGTTTGACCCCCAAGATGACCCTTCAATATTGCATAAAATCGCAGAGTGTTAGCCAGAAAACAATTGAAATCAAGCCACCACACCAAAGAGCTCAAACCGACAGAACAATAGCTAAGGCGAATGATAATAAAGCTACTTGGTCCGATCACAAAATAAAAAAAAAAAAATCATCGTCAAGCCACGTGGTCACTGGTTAGTTTTGTCCACAAGTCTGATTCACGACAAGACATATTGCTGCTGTTTTCTAGTTGCTTGGGTGATTGGGAAAGTTGGTCAAGTTAGGTTTATAGGTTGGGTTTAAGTTAGGTTAAGATTAATTGGATTATGTTAGAAATTGGTCAGGTTCGATATGTTTCGGATAGGGTAAGCTAGATTTAATGAGTTAGGTTCTCATTGGTTAGTTTTCATCATTAAAGCAAGTTGGATTATAAAGGTTAGATGCATATATAAACATAATGGAGTAGGATTATAGTTTAGGTCCGATTAGGCTTGAATAAGGTAGGTAAGACGACCAGAGTTATGTAATGTGGATTAGGAAAGACTAGGAATAAGGTGAAATCAAATAAAAACATGAAAGTATAAAATCGAACATGAAAGCAAAGTGGCTGTCGGCGAACAAAAACGTGTGGGGCCAAAACGTCCTTGTACCTTTTTATATACAACTAAAAATCACTGCTTGGGGGGAGATACAGTCGGCAAGACTTCCACCTGGCTTGGGGTTACTTGTAATTTAACTATTTCAGCTAATCTATAAGACATAAATGACAATCAAGAAATACATAAATGACAACTCGCAAACAACAAAAAATAATCAAACAACGGGAAGGTTTAAGTCTGGAATATTTTGCTTGCCATTACTTTGACTTCACAATAGATCAAATAACTTAAATACAAAACAACCCTGGACAAGCTGGAAATCTTAACCTACTGCACATAAATTAAGTCATCTCTACACAGATAACACAAAATATAAGGGAGTCCTGGAATATATTACACCATAGGATACTGTAACGAGGTAACAGAGACTTAAAAAAATAACGTTTATCCTTATTACATGTATCTCAATAAATCCTCTAAAAAAAAAAAAAAAGCCAAGAAAAAAAAAAATCTTCCGGTGCATAAAAATTATATAGCAAATGAAGCATAACATGATAGGAACCCAAACCTACCATTATAAGTGAGATCCCATGCTGTGGTGCGGCTCGCTAAATATTGATTTTTTTTTCATGAACCTAACCAAAACACCTAACCTAACCAAAATTGTATTTGGGGCTATTAGGGTTAGGTTAGGTATAATGACCATAAAAAAAATCCCAAGAAAAAAAAAAAAACAAATAGAAAATACCATATTTTTTTGTTTCCCACACCCACCCCCCCCCCCTCAACCCACACCCCCCCCATTCCCCCCCCCGCCCCCCCCCCCCCCCCCCCCCCCGGGGGCATAAAAGGTATAGCCTATAGAAATGAAGCATATGATGATAGGAAACCCAATACTACCATTATAAAATTTGCTAGGCTACCTATTTGTTGCGTCTCTTGTATATTGACCGAAAGAAATATAAATATAATCCTCTATATCACCTACCTACCGCAAGAGCGCTGGGTGGGTTTTACATCTGCCGCGAGGGTTACCCTTCGGTGACTTGCGTTTGGGAAAATTAAGTGTGTGCCCTCTACTGTTGATATATTATGGAGGATTTCAATAAGTCCTGAGAGGGGGGGGGGGGGGGGGGCTCCCCCCCTCCCCCCAACATATTTCTGTATCCCACGGCAAAAGGCTATGACCAAATAGATATTTTTCGCTAGTGGGGGCGTGTTTTTAGATTGTTGTTTAATGGGTAAATATGAATTTCCTACTATCACACATCAAAACACCCTTACACAACTCTAAAATAGAAAAATAAAATAAAAAACAATTGTTTAGCAATTTAATTACATGAACTTTATTGACCGCATCTTTTGGTTATAGGTGTATTGTGACCCAAAAACAAAATGGTGGTGGGATGCTTTCATAGTTTTAAGTCGTTCTAGTTTCTTTCTTTTCTATTTATTTAGTTTTGTTTTCTTTAAAGTCTTAGTCACACGAACCGTTTTTACGGGCAATTATGGTCTGGCAGCTTCAAAAATTACACTTTATCAGAATTCAGCCACCTAACATCCTCTACCTTCAGCCTAGTTACCGATACCAGTGCAAAAGAGTCGAAATATAAAGAGAAAAAACTTGCTCATGGAAATTTGACGGAAAAATCGCTAGTGTGACAACGGCTTTATCATGCAAGGGCAAGATGGAGGGTGGGTAGGAAGCCTTTTGCTTTACTGAACTTTTCTTCCACTGGAATAGTATATGGCAATACATCGTTTTATGGCCGAATCACCTCGTTCAGACCAAATAATCTGTGTGGTCTGTGTTTATATGTACAATAACTGTTTGTTTGGTCTATTAATTCATGTATTCATATATTTTTTTTACTTTCCTCCCTAGACCTCCATCAAGCTTTGAAAAACACCCCCTAGACCCTCTTCAAGATAAATGTTTAAATTTTTCGGTAGAAAAATGTCCCGGCCGCAAGGCCTGTTCCTCTTAAAATTGCAGGCTCGCTATCGCTCGCCAGGAAATGATCGACACCTAAATGACACGAAAGGTGTTAAAATTGCCAACGAAATGGGCCCAAAAGGTGCTAAAATCGCCAAACTAATGGGCCGAACGTCTTATAATCTCAACACTAGTGGGGCTAAACATTAGGGAGAAGGGGGTCCAGAAAAACGGTCTGCCTCCCCTTAACCCCTTCAGACTCATATGACGCAGAGGTTGCCAGATTAGCAATAAGAAATAGAGTTCTCTCACTCTTATAATTACCTCTCCAAAATTAGTGTTCTGCCCACAGCTAAATCAAAGACAACTGCAGAGGTTGAAGTAACTAAACTAAAGGTTTGTAAATAACCCTGATGGTAATAAAGGCTTTAAAGTATCCCTAATAGGCTCAAAATTGCGTCATATGTCGGAGAGGGTTAAGCTGTATAAAATGACCTAATGATAATCAAAGTCCAATATAGAGTAGCGTCCCAATAATGAAAGGGTTGAAGAAGGCGGTCTTGGAGAAGTGGCAGGGTTAAGGGGAGATTTCCACCTGGAGGATTTTTTTCTGGACCCCTTTCTCCCTCATATTTATAGCCCCATTGCTTTTGAGATTTTAAGACGTTCGCGCCATTAGTTTGGCGATTTTAAGAACCCTCGCCCCATTTCTGTCAATTTTAAGACCATTCGTGCCATTTAGGTGTCAATTTTTTCCTGGCGAGCGAAAGCGAGCCTGTAATTTAAGGGGAATCGGCCTTCGGCCGGGACATTTTTCTACCGAAAAATGTACAAATCTATCTTGAAAGGGGGTCTAGGGGGAGTAATTTTAAGTTTGATGGAAGTCTAGGGAATCAACTAAAAACCTCCCCTTAACTAGGAATGTGTTTACCGGTCTCATTCCTACTTGACACCCTATAGTAACCGATCCGTCAACTACCAACCATTTGGTGTCCCCCTAGTGCCGTTATATTTACACTCGTACGTCCATACCCTTAACAAACATTCGGCAACAGTGGTACCGGTACAGTATAGAGAGTTTGGGCTTATGACTATAACTTCTGCATGGTCAGACAAAAAATAAAAAACAAAATAAACAAATATATAAATAAACAATCACCCCCTTGCTTCATAAATACGGCACCAAAATAGTATAAACAGAAAAAAAATGGCCTCTCTCTTACTACAAAATCTGTAATGGCTACAGGTCTTTTTATGAGTTAACCCGTACAGCCCCAGCGACACGCCTGACGCATCGGCGATGTATGTAACGCACAGCCCCAGAGACGCGCCTGGCGCGTCACCCTAATTGCGCCGACCGTAACCTCAGGTGTAAGCACTCAAGAGGGCTCAGATTTGTATGGGAACTGTGTACGTATCCCACGCAACCGTGCCGATGGTTGAAAACTCTCAAAGTCCACGTGCGCGCGCAATAACCTGGTTTTTTGGGGTAATTGCCTTAAATTTTTTACTCTTGTAAAATACGTTTTCGGGGGCTCTGTACGACCATTCTTTAAGCTTTTTGAGCGGTTTTTCGTGGTTTTTCCTTCATTCCTAACCCATTCGCTATTGTTTCTGGAATAAAACCATTTTTTGAAAACCGGCCGGGTTCTGGTGAACAAACATTACAAAACTAGCCGGGGCTGGACGGGTTAAATACATTTTCCTGTAAATATTTAATTATTATGTTCTATCCAACAACCAACTCTACTCCTAAAATCAATTAATGAAATATTACAAACACATGTGGCAGTCCGTGGATTCGAACCCAGGACGCTCACTCCGAAAATCAACACCTTATGCATTGCGCTACGAAGACAGTTAAAGAATGGTGGACACTGCCTACGATTTATTATGCAACTTCGAAGCCTAAGGTTGAGAATAGGTAAATACAATCAAGCTGGATATATTGATCGGCATTTCCCTTTGATCCTTGCATATACTAGGAGTTATATATCATATGGTTTTAGTACCACCAATATATATTCCTTGTAGGGGATTTTTTTTATGGGCACTTCAGTTACCCTTCCCACCTTTTTTAAAGGGGGGATAGGCCGGTTTTCTGGACCACTTTCTCCCTCATGGTTAGCCCCATTAGTTTTCAGATATTAAATGTCTGCCCCATTAGTTAGTCGATTTTAAAACCTTTCGCCCCATTTTTTCGTCAATATTTAGACCTTTCGTGCTATTTAAGTGTCTATTTTTTCCCTGGCGAACAATAGTGAGCCTGTAATGTTGGAAGAACCGGCACCGAAAAATGTACAAATTAATCTGGAAGGGGGATCTAATGGAAGTTTTATATAAATTTGATGGAGGTCTAGGGAGGAAACTAAAAAATTAATGAATACAAGCAAAAATAGCCCAAAAAATGAACCACCCCCCCTTAATTTTTGTTTTTGTTTTATAGTATATAGCAAGACACAATGCAAGCAAATTATCCTTGTACTGAAAGGGTTAATGTGTCTTGGGTGTCGAACGTTTATAGCCGAGGTTGTACACTCTTGTTCATAAATATTGGTATATGGCCTTCTGTCTCCTCGACATTATTGAATTAACTCCCAAATACGTGCACTATAAAGCCGGTATCACACGAGAGCTTTTATAGTCGACATTCGATGATCAAAAAATTTCTGGCAACATTTCTGGAGTATTTTGCCCTGGTATCGGAAACTAGACTGATGGTAGATGAATTTAGGTAGCCGAAATAATTTAAAAGTTGACCTCATAAGCTGCCAGACCAGTGTTAAGGATAAATGTTGAGTGAAAAAGCGCTCGTGTGACACCGGCTTAAGAAACTAGGCCTATGTAGGATCGATTTGCACAGAGTTGGTTTTGAAGAAGTTGAGCTGGTACTCGCCCGTAAGTGTTCACTCTGAGACATGAGTACGACTCTCGGGAATCCTCGAACTACTTAAGGGAGCCCACCTTGCTTTTATTCTCTTTCTCTCCCTCTCTCTTTGGCTTGTATCCATTCGGCCCCATTCAGCCTACTGTTTTAAGAAGTTTACCCACATCCAGGTGTCAATATTTTCCTGGCGAGCGGTAGCGAGCCAGCATATACTGTATACCATATATTTTTGTTTTGACAGTAAGCTAAATTTGTACATTTTTCAATAGAAAAATTTCTCCGGCGAAGCCAGATTTCTCCATACAATGCTGGCTCGCTGTCGCTCGCCAGGAAGAAATCGACACCTGGATGGGGATAAAAGTCTTAAAACAGTTGGCTGAATGGGGCCGAATGGATACAAGCCAGGGAAAGCGAGTTGCGGTTTCAACGGTATAATTATTTTTTAATTTTGACCAATTTTTAGGCCCAATATGCCTATTTTAAGTTTAAACACTCCATAGAAGAGTTATTTATGAACGGATTTTGTTTAAATTTATACCATAAGTACACTTTGGCAAGCCGAGTCGAATGGCGCAGAATTAAAATCGAACCATTAGTTTAGAATTTCGATTTTGACTTGGCCTTCCTGGAGGGCCCTGGGGACCGTTTTTTGGACTTTAACCCTCCTGGCCCGGGCTGCATCTCCAAAGGACAGGGTGGGCTACCCGGGCGATCTGGCCGAAAAACGTCTAGGCCTAGGCTACCGTATTTTGGTTAATTTTAACTGCTAGAAATTTCCCACGCATCTATAAATTAAAATGTAAAACTTGCAAACTTAAACAAACCAAAATTGGGACAAGGACAATATAAAGTCAAATTAAATTATCAAAATCGCTATGTGGAAACAACGCTTACTAAAATGAAAATTATTAAATAAAAGAACACAATCCACCACATAGGGTGTACATTACTACATGAGCAAGTTAATCTGTTTCCCAAGCAAACTAATCGCACATATAACAACGCACTATCGTCACGGTTTAGTGCGGTTTCCAATCTGTAGACTGGCATTGAGTAGAGCTCTCTAAGTCAACTGGTTCAGTTGTGATGACGATTTTAGTGGAGAGCATTTTCAGGCGATGTTAGCAATACGACGATCTTTTCACTACTGAAACAACGACATACAGACATACAGACATACAAATGATACAATAACAAACGAGTCTTCTCCTTCTTGTTTTCGGAGGTGCGGTGACGCAACGATTGGCTTTGTTTACATGCGTCGGACGCACGGCGTTCAGACCAAGCTGAATAGGCTTTCAAGCTTACTATTTCCTGAAAGGACACCCGGGCACCTGCCCTTATTTCGTGGTGTCATATTAACCCCTTCAAACTCATATGACGCAGAGGTTGCCAGATTAGCAATAAGAAATAGAGTTCTCTCACTCTTATAATTACCTCTCCAAAATTAGTTTTCTGCCCACAGCTAACTCAGACAACTGCAGAGGTTGAAGTAACTAAACTAAAGGTTTCTAAATACCCCTGATGGTAACAAAGGCTTTAAAGTATCCCTAATAGGCTCAAAATCGCGTCATATGTCGGAGAGAGTTAAAATGACACCTGGGGAGGAAGGGTTAAAAGTCCTCTGTAGCCCAAACTATAAGTCCTAGAGGATTGGTGTCATTCGTTTTTTCTTGCCGAGCTGCTTCTAGACATAATCGGAAGCCATTCGCTCAGAATCGAAAATATTTTTCTCAAAAAACCAGGCAAATCGGTGATTTTGGTCGAATTTTGACTTGTCAATATTATTACATATTTGGATTCGTCTCGCCGTTGCAGTTTCAATGATATAATTATTGTTTAAATTTGACCAATTCTTAGGCCCCCTAGGCCTATTTTAAAGTTTAAAAACTCCATAGACGTGTTATTTATGTACGGACTTTGTTTAAATTTATACCATAAGTACACTTTGGCAAGCTGAGTCGAATGATTCAGCTAGGTTATAGTTTGGGCTACAGAGGACTTTTAAAGTCCAAAAAACGGTCCCCTGGGCCCTCCAGGAAGGCCCAGTCAAAATCGAAATCCTAAACTAATGGTCCGATTTTAATTATGTTTGCGCCATTCGATTCAGCTTGCCAAAGTGTACTTATGGTATAAATTTAAACAAAATCCGTTCATAAATAACTCGTCTATGGAGTTTTTAAACTTTAAAATAGGCCTAGGGGCCTAAAAATAGGTCAAAATTAATATACCGTTGAATCCGCAACGGCGAGACGAATCCAAATATGTAATAATATTGACAAGTCAAAATTCGACCAAAATCACCGATTTGCCTGGTTTTTTTGAGAAAAATATTTTCGATTCTGGGCGAATGGCTGGGCGAAAATGAAATCTAAGACCATGTCTAGAAGCAGCTCGGCGAGAAAAATCGGATGGCACCAAGTAGAATTCCCTAGGACTTATAGTATTTGTACAAATTCATCTTGAAAAGGGGTCTAGGGGTATAATTATAAGCTTGATGGAAGAGGTCTAGCGAATAAAGTAAAAAAAAAAAAGCCTTAACCCCTTCTGTACCAGCGACGTCATATATATTTGGTTTGAGCTATACTTAGACGATTGTATGAAACTTTGGAAGGGTATATGGTAGCTACAGTAAATGGATTAAATCTGATAGTCTATAATGTTTGAACGGGTGGACATCCTTCCTAAGCTGAATAAAACCGTCTAATAGTTGCCAAAATATAATGAAAAGGACGTCACCGGTACAGTATGGGTTAAGGCAGTGTCACACGAGCAATTTTTCAGTCAATTTTAAAGGGCAATTGTTGTCTGACAGCTTGATAATTTAAAATGTAAAACTTACAAACCAAAACAGGGACGACACAAGATAAAGGTAAAAATAACTTATCAAAATCGCTATGTGGAAACAACGCTTACTAAAATAAAATTTATGAAATAAAATAACACAATCCACCACATAGGGTGTACATTACTACATGAGCAAGTTAATCTGTTTCCCAAGCAAACTAAAAATAAGAAAAAAAGGGGAAATATGCCTGAGTATATAGATATATAGAACATAATCTAACTTTGAACTAGTTTCCGATTCCAATGGTAACGACCTTCAATATGATTTATGTTAAATTTGCAAAATAAACAAACGGAACGGCACAATATAAAGACAAATGAACTTATCAAAATCACCATGTGGAAATGACAATTTAGCAAAATAAAATTAGAAAAACCTTGCCCGTCCAAAATTGCAGGAAAATGCGCTTGTGTGATTCGACCTTCACATTAATAAATAGTTACCGGTATACAAACTATAATTTCATTGGCCTTCAATGATCCACAATTTGTAGTGCATAATTTGGTATTTTCATAAATTGATTTAGTTACTTTTCTATGTATGCCAGAGTATACACATACATACATACATACTTTTCTTTATATGTTTAGCTTCATTTCATTTTTCTGTAGCTTGTGATCTTTTTCTATTACTTTTCAATATAATCATGATTTCAATTTTCTGTACACCTTCTTATATTTTATATTTATATAGCCTAGGCCTATATGTTTAGCTTCATTTAATTTTACTGTAGCTTGTGATTTTTTTTCTATTACTTTTCAATATAATAATGACTCAAATTTTCTGTACACTTTCTTATTTATTCCTTACACTGCAGGTGATGTTCCATCCTTCACCGTGGGTTTCCCAGGCGTCGGAGATGATGATGATGATCTTGGGTTCTGGGGCAGCGGTCTTCTTCAACTGGATACTGCATAGGTCCTTGGTCCTGGGAATATATACCACCTTGTTATTACTGCTAATAATAATAATAATTGATTGATTGTTTATTTGTACCCACCAGTGGGCGAAGACATTAATTGGTTGATACAATAATTATAAAAGTAAATTTAGCATTAATAGGAGTAAAATATAATTTAATAAAGATATATGTACATATTATACATATATAACTATAGGATGGTAACAATTTTACTGAATAAAATTGAATAATAATAATCCAGGATTTGAACCTGGGTTATCACACACAGATTTTTAAACACTCTAATCGGAGTCTAACCATTACACCAAGAGAATGATAATAATAATAATAATAATAATAATTGGTTAATTTCAAACCAAAATGGGACTAAAAATACAGACTTAACCTAGATCTTATCCTAAGGGATCAACAAACTGATCCTGGCTGCTAACCAGAGCGCCTACATACCCCCGAGGGAGTAGGACGTGGGCAGGAGACTTTGTGGTTCCCCCGAGTCCAGACCTAGTCTTCACAGCCAGGGAAAGTTTTTGAGAGAACTTCCCCTGCCAGCGTGTGGGATCGAACCCCCGACACCAGAGCTAGCACTCCCAATACAGTGACTAAGCATGCTAAGTCAATAATAATACAGTAATGATAATATTATTATGTTACCTCCACCAACCGACTTTACTCCTAAACTCAATTAATGAAATCAACAAATACATGTGGCAGTCCAGGGATTCGAACCTAGGATGCTCACACCGAAATTCAGTGCATTTATCCATTGCGCTAGTTAAAGAATGGTGGACAAGCCTTCTGTACCAGCGACGTTGTTATTTTATTATAGCTATATTTAGACAATCTTATGAAGCTTAGGATATATATGGTAGCTAATATGTTAAATTGAGATAGTTTGTAGCCTCTTGAAATGGTAGCTAAAATGATGAATTGAGATAGTTTGTAAGCCTTTGAATGGTTAGCTAAAATTATGAATTGAGATAGTTTGTAGCCTTTGAATGGTAGCTAAAATGATGAATTGAGATAGTTTGTAGCCTTTGAATGGTAGCTAAAATTATGAATTGAGATAGTTTGTAGCCTTTGAATGGTAGCTAAAATGATGAATTGAGATAGTTTGTAGCCTTTGAATGGTAGCTAAAATGATGAATTGAGATAGTTTGTAGCCTTTGAATGGTAGCTAAAATTATGAATTGAGATAGTTTGTAGCCTTTGAATGGTAGCTAAAATGATGAATTGAGATAGTTGTAGCCTTTGAATGGTAGCTACATGATGAATTGAGATAGTTTGTAGCCTTTGAATGGTAGCTAAAATGATGAATTGAGATAGTTTGTAGCCTTTGAATGAGTCTACGTCCTTCATAAGCTGTATAAAATCATTTAATAGTTACCAGAATAGAATGAAAAGTACATCACCGGTACAGAAAGGGTTAATAATAATAATAATGCTGTTTTTAATAATAATGAAAATAATATATAATAGTAAGTGCAGTACCCGCTGATACCAAAAATAACAATGGTAAAACATAAAAACAAACAAAAACACAATATAAAATTAAATCTCTAAGCAACCGATATCTGGTGACTTAATATGAAACTACTATGTGTGAATTTGTATTTTGTTTTTGTGTGTTCATTATTTTCTGTTGTGTTGTCCCTATTTGGGCTCTGTCTTGAGTCGGCCACCCCCAGAAAAAAAATAGGAAAAGTGGGGAATGGGCCTGAGTAAATACAAAAATACAATACTATGCCTCTGCATCATAAAAATACCAAGTTTTCATAATTAACTACATATTTGGCTATAAAATATTCATTATAGGTGAATAATGCAGGTGAAGACATGACAATTTACCATCAGCTGATGACTGGAAGACAGGCATAATAGTCCCCCTATATAAGGGTAAAGGGGAAAAAGGAGTGTGTGGTAACCACCAAGTAATATGTCTTCTAAGCGTAGTAGGGAAGGTGTACAGTAGGGTAGTGATTGAGAGAGGGAGAGAGCGAGCAACGGAGAAATGGATAGGTGACGAGCAGGGCGGTTTTAGGAAAGGAAGAGGATGTGTAGATCAGATTTTTACCCTGAAATGTGTTGTGGAGAAATATCTGGAGAAGCAACAAAAGCTGTATGTTGCCTTTATGGACTTGGAGAAGGCCTATGACAGAGTGGATAGAGAAGGTGAGAAGGTATGTGGAAAGTACCAGTACTTAGAATATATGGAGTAGATGGCAAGTTGCTGAAAGCAGTGAAGAACATGTATGAGGGTGCAAAGGCGGCAGTACGTGTGGAGAATGATCAAAGAGAGTTCTTTGATCTGAATGTTGGGTTGAAACAGGGGTGTGTGATGTCCCCGTGGTTGCTTACTGTATATATGGATGGAGTCATGAAAGAAATACAAGGAAGAGCAGTGGATGTTGCTGTATCGCTGATAAGGGAGGGAAATTATTGGAAGCTACCTGTACTGCTGTTTGCTGATGATACAGTTCTGATGAGCGATATGACATGGGAGTTGCAGGGTCTGGTAATTTTTTTGGAACAGTGTGCCAAAAACGGAATCTGACGGTAAATACATACATACATACATAAAATTTTAAGACCGAGTGATTCACACATACGTGCAATTTCAGTCTCTAGTCCTAATGGCGGCGTTCCAGGCAACCCTATTAAGGGCTGCTTCACTTGTCAAGTTTTTGGATTTGAGATCGGCACGTATAGCCCGATCCCAGGTCTTTCTCGGTCCAACCCTTGGTGCAGCTTCCTCCACAATCACAGACTTGCATTTTTTCACCCAATTTTGTTCAACCATTCTCTCCACATGTTCATACCATCCCAGTCTACTTGTACGCATCACTTTGCTGATACTCTTTATACCTAAACGTCTCCTCGGCTCAACATTTGTTATTCTATCCTGCAGCCTGGCCCCACACATCCGTATCACCATTCTCATCTCATTACGTTCCATTCTGTTGACATCCTCTACTTTAACGGCCCATGTTTCTGAGGCATACGTCATTGCACTTCTAACACATGAGGCATACACCTTTCCCTTCAGGGGGAGAGGCATTCTTTTCATGGTCAGAATTGGCAGCAGTTCTCTGAACTTCCCCCACCCCCACCCTCACCCCCACCCCATCCTCGTGCAGCAGCACCCAACATACATCGTGCACATAACATTAACATTCTCCAATTGAACATAGATGGCATTAACACAAAGAAACACGAACTCTCACACTTCATCAAACAACAACATACACATTGCCATCTTACAAGAAACAAACTCCGCACATCACAAAAAAACATCCACATTTCATAATTTCACCACCATCAGACAAGACCGGGCTGTCGGCTGGGGGCGGTGGACTCATCACCCTGGTACACAAAGAAATATCATACATAGTAACCAGTGTACAAACCAAATCCCTCCTCCCCCCAAATGATAACACAACAGAAATACAATCAATTAAAATACGCACTGGCAACAACTCCAACATAACCATCATAAACACCATACATTCCTCCCCAAACATCCCCTACAGTACCAAATGAATACAGACCACACTTACAACACATCAAAATCACCCCACACATCATCCTGGGTGGTAACTTCAACGCCAAGAAGTCGGCCTGGTTTGTCGATAACCCCGACAAAGACAGAGGGCTGGTACTACAAAACCAAACAGATAACCTCATCATCCTTAACGACATACATCAACATACCCATATTCCTCACCAAGCCCTCTATAACCCATCATCTTCCAGACATCACCTTTTGCTCCCCAGAACTCGCCCCACAACATCCTGGAGGGTGGTCAGAACCTTAGGCTCTGACCACCTCCCGATCATTAATCACCACCAAAACCAGACTCACCCCAGCTAGCCACAAACACACATACACCAATTATAAAAGAGCTAACTGGGAAGCATTCACAAATGAGACAGAACAACACTTCACAACTCTAAAACGTACACCCATCACTAACATCAACAATGCTGTACACATACTCAATAAAACTATCCAAAACGCTGACAAGAAACACATTCCAAGAGGTAACAGAAAAAGACACAACCCAAACTTCACACAAGAAATTCAACACCTCATCAGACATGCGACACACTGAAACACTCCCGGAACCACACACACAAGACATCATACAACACATTCAAGCACTCAACACCCCAAACTAACAACAAAATACAAGAACAACAAAAAACTAAATTGGAATAACTTCCTACAAACACTTGATCACAAAACAAACCCCAAAAAACTCTACAAAACACTAAACAGCATCACACTTTCCAACAGCAACACAACACAATCACATGCTGCAATCACAACAACAGACTCTACTCCTTCATGTAAACAACAAGCAAACACTCTCATCAATCACTTCTCACATGTCAGCCACTAAAACCTCACAAAGACCGACGTGTCATACGACGTAAGAGACCAAATTCCCCACAGACCCTGACTATACACCCTTCACCCATCACCAGACAAAGCATATCATCAACAATCTCAAGCACTCACCCGCCTGTGGCCTAGACAACATAAGCAAAATACACCTCAGACACCTGGGACCACAAGGCATACAAACACTCACTAACATATCAAACTACAGCTATTCACACAACACAATACCACACATTTGGAAGCATGGTATCATCATCCACATTCCCCAAACCCAACAAAGACCCCACGCTACCCTCCTCGCACCGCCCCATCACACGCCTTTGCTCCCCCTCCAAAGTCATGAAACGCCTAGTATTACAACTAATTACACCCGACCTACCCCTAGCTCCAACACAACATGGCTTTAGGCCACTGCACTCCACAAACACTCTTCTCACAGACCTTACACAAAGAGCTTTTGACGGCATCAACTCAGCTAGACCACCACACAGATCACTATTAGCCACACTCGACCCATTAGTAAAGCCTTCGATGCCATCCCACGCCACAAACCTAACAAACAAAATCTACAACACAAACAAGGCGGGTGCCCAACCCCGAAAGGGGTTGAAATAGGGGAGCTATCCCCTGCCAAAGGCGGCTTTCTAGGGCCTTTCCTAGCTTATGCTGAGAGGATTGGGTTCTAGTCGTTTGGTGATGGGCTGGTCTATCAGGGTGAGAACTGAGCGATCTCTGCCATACCCATAGCTTACTCTGACTGTTCCTTTTACTTATATATTCTCTAGATCTCAAGTGACGGCGCCTCTTCCGTGGATTGACCTCCCAATCTATCAAGATTGGAAGCGAAAGCGTCACATTTTTCCTTTGCCCCTCAACTTTCTCTTCATAATTGCTGAGGGGCACAAGGGCCCTGGGTGGGGCTTTGGTTTCCCTGGCATTTCCGCACCCTCCTCAGTCCCTGCCATGGAGTGGCTTCGGTCACCCAGGCTTTATTGTGGTAAGCAGGGAGGGTTCTGTGGGGGCGCTCGGTTGTGGCCTTGGCTTTGCTCTGGGCTTCGGGGCTGTTCGGCCCGGCAGCTTGGGGAACAACAACACCACAAACATGCACAACAACACAAAAAGGTGGCTGGCCAACTTCCTAGCAGGCAGATGTGCACACGTATCTTTTGCCGGTCAGTCATCTAAAATCAGAAAACTTTCCAAACGGAGTCCCACAAGGATCCGTCCTATCGCCCGCACTCTTCAATCTGTACATGCACGATATAACTACACCCAATACTCCCCAAATAAACTTAGCCTCCTATGCAGATGACATAACACTCAATGCACACACCATGACCCAAGAAGAGCAACAGATCTCCTTCAACCCTATCTCAACACACTACATGGCTGGTGCACTACAAACAGACTTAATCTAGCCCCAGCCAAATCCACCGCAACTCTGCTCACAAGCTGGACAGGTGAACACGACTACATCCCTCAACTCACCATAAACAACACACCCCTAACACATACACACACACCCAAAATCCTAGGAGTAACATATGATACTCATATGACATTCAAACAGCACACCACAAACATTAAAAAGAAACTGACACCCAGACTTAACGCCCTCAGGTCACTTGCTCACACAAAATTTGGACACAACAAAGAAACTACCACCACAGTATATAAACAATACATAAGATCAGTAATGGAATACGCAAGCCCAGACTGGGCTTCTAACCTAGCTGAAAACATCATAAGACCTTACAGACTATTCAAAACAAAGCCCTGAAGATCATTACAGGCTGCACAGCTACTGCACCCACAGATCATCTACATCAAGAAACAAAAATCCTCAAAGTCAAAGACCATCTGGACATGAGAGGCACTCAATTCCTGGCAGCAGCCTCCACGAACCAAGACCACCCACTAAACTACATGGCAACACACCCACAGACACCAAGAAATATCAAAAACACCAGCACACGGTATCACACACAATTATTGTCCTCTCTCCCTCCATGCCCACCCCGAACCAACTTCCAGAAGCACATCCATACTCATATCTCTCGCCAATCCATCCACTCACTCACAGACAACACGCAGCTGCATGCACGACCTCCCGAAATCCATCCTTCCGAATCCTCCCTCCCTCGCGAGGACAGAGTCCACCTGGCCAGGCTGAGATGCGGACACCATCCAGCTCTCCTGAGCTATCAGAAGAGACTGGATGACTCCGTTGTCGACGCCTGCCGGGATGTAACACAGCACCCCATACCATTAAACACAATCATAGAAGACTGCATCTGACACAACCCCTTACGCTAACAACACAACCTACACTGAATGAGAGCTCTGTGGGAAAGCCCGATGGGGGCCATGGCCTTCCTCAGGGACTCGGAGCTGTTCGGCCAGGCAGCTTAGGGAACAACAACAACAACTTCCCCCAGCCACATCTAATTCTAGCGACAGTGGCAGCCTCGGCCCCACCACCGGCTGAGATGGGATCTCCTAGGTAACAAAACTTGTCCACCAGCTCCAATGACTAATTTCCAAAATTCACAGCCACAGGATCACCACTTAACACAAGCTCGCCTTTGCACACTACGCACTTAAATTTCTCTATTTCTGACTTATCCTTCGGCAGTGGTCCCTTTATTCTACTACAGCGCTTACTCCCATGGTGCACCCAGCGTCGACAGATGCTACATTGAATCGCGTTAGCGCCCACACCCTTTCCACACACTGCACATGGGTATGCACTGCTCTTTTCCACATTGCCTCGTCTCAATCTACAATGCATAACCTTGGTTTTCTTAATATTGACTCTTAAACCCTTGACTCGCCATGCCCTCTCTCCATCTTCTGAATTTGGCCTCAGCATCTTTACATATTGTCAGCTATTAGGACTAAATCGTCTCCATAAAACAGTTCCAACAGAAGTCCACCTCTAAAAACTCTAGACAGTGCCTCCAGGACCATAATAAAGAGGAGGGGGCTTAAACACTGAACCCTGAAACTCCCAACACGGACTGCGAACTCATCACTCAGTACACCCTTAACGAATCCTCATACATCTTCATTATCACACGCACCAGCCACTTTTCCACACCAAGTTTCCTCTCTCTTCAATATATCAATATATATCAAAGTTAACAAGCCCCAGTTAAATAATATATTGTCTGCCACCCGCCTTTCAATTGTATAAATGTTACCCTTTGCTAAATGTTTTAACCTGTTGTTGTTGTTGTTGTTGTTGTTGTTGTTGTTCCCCAAGCCGCCTGGCCGAACAGCCCCAAGGCCCCGAGCAAGGCCAAGGCCATAACCGAGCGCCCCCACAGAACCCTCCCCGCCGACCACAATAAAGCCTGGGTGACCGAAGCCACTCCATGGCGGGGAGCTTGAGGAGGGTGCGGAAATGCCCGGGAAACCAAAGCCCCACCCAGGGCCCTGTGCCCCTCAGCAATTATGAAGAGAAAGTTGAGGGGCAAGGGAAAAATGTGACGCTTTGGCTTCCAATCTTGGTAGATTGGGAGGTCAATCCACGGAAGAGACGCCGTCACTTGAGATCTAGAAAATATATAAGTTAAAGGAAAAGTCAGAGTAAGCTATGGGTATGGCAGAGATTGCTCAGCTCTCACTTTGATAGACCAGCCCATCACCACATGACTAGAACCCAATCCTCTCAGCATCAGCTAGGAAAGGCCCTAGAAAGCTGCCTTTGGCGGGGGGATAGCTCCCCTATTTCAACCCCTTTCGGGGTTGGGCACCCGCCCGTGTATATTATACTTAATTTCTATGATTTTGAATCTTTTTAACTTTTAGATCACTGATGATGACATTTAGAACATGTCGAAACGTTTGAAAATATGAACATAAAGATGTTCGCTGCCTCACTCATTGTCTTATTCCTGCTATTTCATAGTAGTTTTTAAGGCAATTTGTGAGGGGATTTTAGTTCACCCTACAGGTATTCAGAACTTGGAATATTTAGGAGTTTGGAGAGACATACAAGGCTTTTAATCCCCTCAGGACCAAGGTGTAATTTTCATCTTATTTTGGCTACCACTAGGGGCTTTTCTTTCTCTTATAATCTACCTGTAGGACTCAAAGGGGTAAGTCCGATCTCAATAAACCCTCTGAATAACACAGGGCCTTCTTAAACTGCATAACATCGCCTAACTTTAGCTAGATAATATGAAAGACACGCCATGGTGCTGAAGGGGTTAACACAATACTTAGTGTATTGAAAAGAGTGACATACAGCAAAGTAATTATAAAAGCTGATAAGTTACTCTTAGAAACTAATAGGGCAAAATTGATCTAAGAGTCTGAGATGCATTTCAGAGTAAATCTGTGTTTCGCTAAATTGGCTAAATATGTGAGTATTCATGTTAGTGTGTATATTTTACTGTAATAAAAAGAAAACACAAAAAGATCATAGTTAATTAAAGCCAAACTAACGCAATATTTCATTTGTAACGCCGCCGTAGGCTCAATCCTTTTGAAAGTTAGAATCTCAAAAACTACATTTACAGGCATACTGTAGTTATAGGCCTAGCGGGATAAAGTGGAGGAACGGAAGTACAATATGTTAACTAGGTATGGCATTACAAACAAACAATAGTCCCTCTAGACTCCTGTAGAGTTATGAAATTATAAACAAAATACGGGTTAAAAAGTTAAAGAGAATATAATAAGAGTTGCATAATAAAATTCAGTATGGTTTTCCTATTTGTAACCGAACATAACCTAACATAAGACTATATACGGACCTAACCTAATCTAGATTATCTAGGTGACTAGGTTCCGTAGTTAGACTAGGTTTGCTGGTTTGGACACAACCTAATTAGGTTAAGTTAGGCTATTTTGATTTGTTTTAATCCATTTCAGTTCACTCTTCAATTTTCTTGTTCTTCATAGCTTTCCCGACTGGGTGCCATACTTTATAACTGATTGATAGCCTACTTGGTTATATATACATATCAGGGGTACCGAATGTGTAACATACTTGAAATAGGAGTGATTAGCCTATTTAAACAAAGACGTTCCTACCTGTTTTCCCTTGTGCCATGTAAACAGACCAGGCCGAGGCTAATCTGCATTCAGCTTGAAATTGACATTAATATGTGCTCTGCTAAATTAGTTGTAAAAACTAATAAGTAATATCAAACAACTCTCATAAAATATATTATATTATAATATTCCTGAATGATAAGAATGAATAAAACGTAGAGAGAAAATCTTTGACCAACAAATATGTTGTTACGAAAGAAAACTTATATTTTCCGGCCAATACCTAGGGTAAC
>CM064580.1:42922827-42998141 GCA_032716605.1 Paralithodes platypus
GTGTATTGTGACCCAAAACCAAAAATGGTGGTGGGATGCTTTCATAGTTTTAAGTCGTTCTAGTTTCTTTCTTTTCTATTTATTTAGTTTTGTTTTTCTTTAAAGTCTTAGTCACACGAACCGTTTTTTCCGGGCAATTCTGGTTCGGGCAGCTTCAAAAAGTACACTGTATCAGAATTCAGCCACCTAACATACTCTACCTTCCGCACCCAGAGTTAACGACTACCCAGTGCAAAAAGCACACAAAGCGTCGAATTATAAAGAGAAAACAACAAAAATTGCTCATGGAAATTTGACGGAAAGGGTCGTGTGAAAACACGCCTTTATCAGGACCCCCCCCCCCAGGGCAAGATTACAGGACTGTAAATGGCAGGGTGGGTAGGCAGCCTTTTGCTTTACTGAACTTTCATTCCACTGGAATAGTATATGGCCAATACATCGTTTTATGGCCGAATCACCTCGTTCAGACCAAATATGCTGTGTGGTCTGTGTGTTATAGGTACAATAACCGGTTTGTTTGGTCTATTAATTATCATTGTCCTTCATATATTTTTTTTTACTTGCCTCCCTAGACCTCCATTCAAGCTTGACGAAAAACACCCCCTAGAACCCTCTTCAAGATAAATTTTTAATTTTTCGTAGTCAGAAAAATGTCGCCGGCAGCCAAAGGCCTGTTCCTCTTTAAATTGCAGGCTAGCTATCGCTCGCCAGGATAATGAATCGACACCTAACTGACACGAAAAAAGTGTGTGTACAATTGACAAACGAAATGGGGCGAAAGGTGTTTTAAAATCGCCAAATAATGGGACGAACGTCTTATAATCTCAACCCTAGTGGGGCTACTAAAAATTAGGGAGAAGGGGGGTCCAGAAAAAAACGTCTGCCTCCCTTAACCCTTGCAGACTCATATGACGAGGAGGTTGCCAGATTAGCAATAAGAAATAGAGTTATCTCACTCTTATAATTACTTCTCCAAAAATGAGTTGTCTGCCCACAGCTAAATAAAAGACAACTGCAGAGGTTGAAGTAACTACCCAAAGGTTTGTACATAACCCTGATGGTACCTAACGGCTTTACAAAGTATACCTAATAGACTCCCACATTGCTGTCATATGTCACGGAGGGAAGGGTTACGCTGTATAAAGGACCTAATGATCAAGCAAAGTCCAATATTAGAGTCGGCGTCCCAATAATCGAAGGGTTTGAGATAGGCGCGCCGTGGAGAAGTGGCCGGTTAAGGGGAGATTTCCACCTGTGAGGATTTTTTTATGGACCAATTTCCTCCACATCATAATTTTTTTTTTATTCGCCCATTGCTTTTGAGTTTTCAAGCCGTATCGCCATTAGTTCGGCGATTTTAAGAACCCGCGCCCATTTCTAGTCAATTTTACGCAAATTCGTGCCATTTAGGCTGTCAATTTGATTAGGTGGCGAGGCGAGAGATGAGAAGACGAGCCTGTAATTTAAGGGGAATCGCGGACTTCGGCCGGGACATTTTTCTACTGAAAAATGTACCAACTCTTTCTTGAAAGGGGGTCTAGGAGGGAGTACTTTATTTCAGTCTTGATGGAAAGTCTAGGGAATCAAACTAAAAACCTCCCTTAACTAGGAATGTGTTTACGGTCTCATTCCTACTTGACACCCTATAGTAACGATCCGTCAATACCAACCATTTGGTGTCCCCCTAGTGCCGTTATCTTTACACGCGTACGTCCATACCCTTAACAAACATTCGGCAACAGTGGTACCGGTACAGTATAGAGAGTTTGGGGCTTATGAGCTATAACTTCTGCATGGTCAGACAAAAATAACAAAACAAAATAAACCAATATATAAATAAACGATCACCCCCTTGCTTGATAAATACAGGCAACAAAATAGTTATAAACAGAAAAAGAAAAAAGATGGCCTCTCTCTTACTACAAAATCTGTTATGGCTACAGGTCTTTTTATGAGTTAACCCGTCCAGCCCCAGCGACACGACTGACGCATCGGCGAGGTATGTAACGCCACAGACCCAGAGACGCGCCTGGAGCGTCACCCTAATTGCGACCTTGACAGTAACCTCAGGTGTGAGCCACTCAAGAGGGCTCAGATTTGTATGGGAACTTTGTAAGTATCCCACGCAACCGTGCCGATGTGAATGAAAAACTCTCAAAGTACAACTGGTGCGCGCGCAATAACCTGGTTTTTTTGGGGTAATTGCCTTTAAATTTTTTACTCTTGTAAAATACGTTTCGGGGGGCTCTGTAGGACCATCCTTTTAAGCTTTTGGAGCGGTTTTACGTGGTTTTTCCGTCATTCCTAACCCATTCGCTATTGTTTATGGAATACAACCATTTTTTGAACACCGGAGGCCGGGGTCTGGGGAACAAACATTACAAAAACTAGCCGGGGCTGGACGGGTTTAACCATTTTCCTGTAAAATATTTAATTATTATGTTGCTATACAACAACCAACTGTACTCCTAAAATCAATTGACATGAAATATTCCAAAACACAATGTGGCAGTCCGTGGATTCGAACCCAGGACGCTCACTCCGAAATCAACACTCGGCATTGCGCTACGAGGACAGTTAAAGAATGGTGGACACTGCCTACGAATTAGTATGCAACTTAAGCCTAAGGTGGAGAATAGGTAATTACAATCAAGCTGGATATATTGATCGGCATTTCCCTTTGATCCTTGCATATACTAGGAGTTATATATCATATGGTTTTAGTACCACCACTATATATCCTGGTAGGGGTTTTTTTTATGGGCACTTCAGTTCCCCTTCCCACCTTTTTTAAAGGGGGGATAGGCCGGTTTTCGGACCCGTTATCCCTCATGGTTTAGACATTAGTTTTCAGATATTAAATGTCTGCCCCATTGTTAGGCGATTTTAAAACATTCGCCCCATTTTTTTCGTCAATCTTTAGACCTTTCGTGCTATTTAAGTGTCTATTTTTTCCCTGTGCGAACAATAGTTGAGCCTGTAATGTTGGAAGAACGGCAACGAAAAATGTACACATTAATCTGGAAGGGGGGGGGATCTACTGGAAGTTTTATATAAATTTGATGGAGGTACTAGGGAGGAAACTTAAAAATAATGAATACAAGCAAAAATAGTAAAACACCAAAAAACCCAAAAAATGAAACCACCCCCCTTAATTTTGGTTTTTGTTTTATCGTATCTAGCAGGACACCATGCAAGCAAATTATCCTTGTACTTGAAAGGGTTTAATGGGTATTGGGGTGTCGAACGTTTATCGCCGATGTTGTACAATCTTGGCATAAATATGCGTATATGGCCTTCTGTCTCCTCGGACCTATTGAATTCCGTCCCCAATCCGTGCACTACACGCCGGTATCACACGGAGAGCTTTTATAGTCGACATTCGATGGATCAAAAATTTCTGGCACCATTTCTGGAGTATTTTGCCCTGGTATCGGAAATGCCTGATGGTCGATGACTTTAGGTAGCCGAAATACTTAAAAAGTTGACCTCATAAGCTGCCAGACCAGTGTTAGGATAAATGTTGCGTGAAAAACCGCGCGTGTGACACCGGCTTAAGAACTAGGCCTATGTAGGATCGATTTGCACCAGAGGTGGTTTTGAAGACGTTGAGCTGGTACTCGCCCGTAAGTGTTCACTCTGAGACATGAGTAACGGACTTTGGGAATCCTCGAAATACTTAAGGGAGCCACCTTGCTTTTATTCCTTTCTCTCCCTCTCTCTTTGGCTTGTATCCATTCGGCCCCATTCAGCCGTATGTTTTAAGAAGTTTACCCCACCTCCAGGTGTCAATATTTCCTGGCGCACAGCGGTTAGCGAGGACGCATTATACTGTATACCATATATTTTTGTTTGACAGTAAGCTAAATTTGTACCTTTTTCAATAGAAAAATTTCTCCGGACGAAGCAAGATTTCTCCATACAATGCTGGCTAGATGTCGCTAGCCAGGAAGAAAGCGACACTGGATGGGGATAAAGGTAGTAAAACAGTTGGTGTCTTGAAATGGGAGCCAGAATGGCTACAAGCCAGGGGAAGCGAGGTTGCAGGTTTCAACGGTATAAATATTTTTAATTTGGACCATTTTTAGGACAATATGCCTTATTTAACGGTTTAAAACTATAGAAGAGTTATTATGAACGGATTTTGTTTAACATTTATACAATAAGTACACTTTGGCTAAGCCGAGTCGAATGGGGCAGAATAAATCGAACCATTAGTTTAGGAATTGCGATTTTGAACTTGGCCTTCTCTGGAGGGCCGGGGACCGTTTTTTGGACTTTAACTCCTGGCCGGCTGCATCTCCAAAGGACAGGGTGGGCTACCCGGGCGATCTGGCCGAAAACGTCTAGGCCTAGGCTACCGTATTTTGGTTAATTTTAACTGCTAGAAATTCCCCGCATCTATAAATTAAAATGTAAAACTTGCAAACTTAAACAAACCAAATTGGGAAAGGACAATAAAAGTCAATTAAATTATCAATCGCTATGTGGAAACAACGCTTACTAAATGAAATTATTAAATAAAAAACACATCCACCAAATAGGTGTACATTACTACATGAGCAAGTTAATCTGTTTCCAAGCAACTAATCGCAAATATAACAAAGCACCTATCGTCACGGTTTAGTGCGGTTTCCAATCTGTAGATGCATTGAGTCGAGCTCTCTAAGTCATGGTTCAGTTGTGATGCGATTTTAGTGGAGAGCATTTTCAGGCGATGTTAGCAATACGACGATTTTTTCACTACTGAAACAACGACATACAGACATACAAATGATACAATAACAAACGAGTCTTCTCCTTCTTGTTTTCGGAGGTGCGGTGACGCAACGATCGGCTTTGTTTACATGCGTCGGACGCACGGCGTTCAGACCAAGCTGAATAGGCTTTCAAGCTTACTATTTCCTGAAAGGACACCCGGGCACCTGCCCTTATTTCGTGGTGTCATATTAACCCCTTCATTCTCATATGACTCAGAGGTTGCCAGATTAGCAATAAGAAATAGAGTTCTCTCACTCTTATAATTACCTCTCCAAAAATTAGTTTCTGCCACAGCGACTCAGACAACTGCAGAGGTTGAAGTAACTAAACTAAAGGTTTCTAATACCCCTGATGGTAACAAAGGCTTTAAAGTATCCCTAATAGGCTCAAAATCGGTCTATGGGAGAGAGTTAAATGACACCTGGGGGAGGAAGGGTTAAAAGTCCTCTGTAGCCCAAACTATAAGTCTAGAGAGATTGGTGTCATTCGTTTTCTTGCCGAGCTGCTTCTAGACATATCGGAAGCCATTCGCTCAGAATCGAAAATATTTTTCTCAAAAAACCAGGCAAATCGGTGATTTTGGTCGAATTTTGACTTGTCAATATTATTACATATTTGGATTCGTCTCGCCGTTGCAGTTTCAATGATATAATTATTGTTTAAATTTGACCAATTTTAGGCCCCTAGGCCTATTTTAAAGTTAAAAACTCCATAGACGTGTTATTTATGTACGGACTTTGTTTAAATTATACCATACACTTGGCAAGCTGAGTCGAATGATTCAGCTAGGTTATAGTTTGGGCTACAGAGGACTTTTAAAGTCCAAAAAACGGTCCCCTGGGCCCTCCAGGAAGGCCCAGTCAAAATCGAAATCCTAAACTAATGGTCCGATTTTAATTATGTTTGCGCCATTCGATTCAGCTTGCCAAAGTGTACTTATGGTATAAATTTAAACAAAATCCGTTCATAAATAACTCGTCTATGGAGTTTTTAAACTTTAAAATAGGCCTAGGGGCCTAAAAATAGGTCAAAATTAATATACCGTTGAATCCGCAACGGCGAGACGAATCCAAATATGTAATAATATTGACAAGTCAAAATTCGACCAAAATCACCGATTTGCCTGGTTTTTTGAGAAAAATAATTTCGATTCTGGGCGAATTGCTGGGCGAAAATGAAATCTAAGACCATGTCTAGAAGCAGCTCGGCGAGAAAAATCGGATGGCACCAAGTAGAATCCCTAGTTCTTATAGTATTAGTACAAATTCATCTTGAAAAGGGGTCTAGGGGTATAATTATAAGCTTGATGGAAGAGGTCTAGCGAATAAAGTAAAACAAAAAGCCTTAACCCCTTCTGTACCAGCGACGTCATATTTTGAGCTATACTTAGATTGTATGAAACTTTGGAAGGGTATATGGTAGCTAAATGGATTAAATGTGATGGTCTATAATGTTTGAACGGGTGGACATCCTTCCTAAGCTGAATAAAACCGTCTAATAGTTGCCAAAATATAATGAAAAGGACGTCACCGGTACAGTATGGGTTAAGGCAGTGTCACACGAGCAATTTTTCCGTCAATTTTAAAGGGCAATTGTTGTCTGACAGCTTGATAATTTAAAATGTAAAACTTACAAACCAAAACAGGGACGACACAAGATAAAGGTAAAAATAACTTATCAAAATCGCTGTGGAAATAATGCTTACTAAAATAAAATTTATGAAATAAAATAACACAATCCACCACATAGGGTGTACATTACTACATGAGCAAGTTGATCTGTTTCCCAGGCAAACTAAAAATAAGAAAAAAAGGGGAAATAATATGCCTGAGTATATAGATAGATAAAACATAATCTAACTTTGAACTAGTTTCCGATTCCAATGGTAAAGACCTTCAATATGATTTATGTTAAATTTGCAAAATAAACAGACGGAACGGCACAATACAAAGACAAATGAAATTATCAAAATCACCATGTGGAAATAACAATTTAGCAAAATAAAATTAGAAAAACCTTGCCCGTCCAAAATTGCAGGAAAATGTGCTTGTGATTCGACCTTCACATTAATAAATAGTTATACAAAATATAATTTCATTGGCCTTCAATGAACCATAATTTGTAGTGCATAATTTGGTATTTTCATAAATTGATTTAGTTACTTTTCTATGTATGCCAGAGTATACACATACATACTTTTCTATATGTGTTTAGCTTCATTTAATTTTTCTGTAGCTTGTGATCTTTTTCTATTACTTTTCAATATAATCATGATTTCAATTTTCTGTACACCTTCTTATTGTATATTTATATAGCCTATATGTTTAGCTTAATTTAATTTGACTGTAGCTTGTGATCTTTTTCTATTACTTTTCAATATAATAATGACTCAAATTTTCTGTACACTTTCTTATTTATTCCTTACACTGCAGGTGATGTTCCATCCTTCACCGTGGGTTTCCCAGGCGTCGGAGATGATGATGATCTTGGGTTCTGGGGCAGCGGTCTTCTTCAACTGGATACTGCATAGGTCCTTGGTCCTGGGAATATATACCACCTTGTTATTACTGCTAATAATAATAATAATTGATTGATTGTTTATTTGTACCCACCAGTGGGCGAAGACATTAATTGGTTGATACAATAATTATAAAAGTAAATTTAGCATTAATAGGAGTAAAATATAATTTAATAAAGATATATGTACATATTATACATATATAACTATAGGATGGTAACAATTTTACTGAATAAAATTGAATAATAATAATCCAGGATTTGAACCTGGGTTATCACACACAGATTTTTAAACACTCTAATCGGAGTCTAACCATTACACCAAGAGAATGATAATAATAATAATAATAATAATAATAATAATAATAATTGGTTAATTTCAAACCAAAATGGGACTAAAAATACAGACTTAACCTAGATCTTATCCTAAGGGATCAACAAACTGATCCTGGCTGCTAACCAGAGCGCCTACATACCCCCGAGGGAGTAGGACGTGGGCAGGAGACTTTGTGGTTCCCCCCGAGTCCAGACCTAGCCTTCACAGCCAGGGAAAGTTTTTGAGAGAACTTCCCCTGCCAGCGTGTGGGATCGAACCCCCGACACCAGAGCTAGCACTCCCAATACAGTGACTAAGCATGCTAAGTCAATAATAATACAGTAATGATAATAATTATTATGTTACCTCCACCAACCGACTTTACTCCTAAACTCAATTAATGAAATCAACAAATACATGTGGCAGTCCAGGGATTCGAACCTAGGATGCTCACACCGAAATTCAGTGCATTTATCCATTGCGCTAGTTAAAGAATGGTGGACAAGCCTTCTGTACCAGCGACGTTGTTATTTTATTATAGCTACATTTAGACAATTTTATGAAGCTTAGGAAGGATATATGGTAGCTAAAATGATGAATTGAGATAGTGTGTAGCCTTTAAATGATGAATTGAGATAGTGTGTAGCCTTTAAATGATGAATTGAGATAGTGTGTAGCCTTTAAATGGTAGCTAAAATGATGAATTGAGATAGTTTGTAGCCTTTGAATGGTAGCTAAAATGATGAATTGAGATAGTTTGTAGCCTTTGAATGGTAGCTAAAATGATGAATTGAGATAGTTTGTAGCCTTTGAATGGTAGCTAAAATGATGAATTGAGATAGTTTGTAGCCTTTGAATGGTAGCTAAAATGATGAATTGAGATAGTTTGTAGCCTTTGAATGGTAGCTAAAATGATGAATTGAGATAGTTTGTAGCCTTTGAATGGTAGCTAAAATGATGAATTGAGATAGTTTGTAGCCTTTGAATGGTAGCTAAAATGATGAATTGAGATAGTTTGTAGCCTTTGAATGAGTCTACGTCCTTCATAAGCTGTATAAAATCATTTAATAGTTACCAGAATAGAATGAAAAGTACATCACCGGTACAGAAAGGGTTAATAATAATAATAATGCTGTTTTTAATAATAATGAAAATAATATATAATAGTAAATGCAGTACCCGCTGATACCAAAAATAACAATGGTAAAACATAAAAACAAACAAAAACACAATATAAAATTAAATCTCTAAGCAACCGATATCTGGTGACTTAATATGAAACTACTATGTGTGAATTTGTATTTTGTTTTTGTGTGTTCATTATTTTCTGTTGTGTTGTCCCTATTTGGGCTCTGTCTTGAGTCGGCCACCCCCAGAAAAAAAAATAGGAAAAGTGGGGAATGGGCCTGAGTAAATACAAAAATACAATACTATGCCTCTGCATCATAAAAATACCAAGTTTTCATAATTAACTACATATTTGGCTATAAAATATTCATTATAGGTGAATAATGCAGGTGAAGACATGACAATTTACCATCAGCTGATGACTGGAAGACAGGCATAAGTCCCCCTATATAAGGGTAAAGGGGAAAAAGGAGTGTGTGGTAACCACCAAGTAATATGTCTTCTAAGCGTAGTAGGGAAGGTGTACAGTAGGGTAGTGATTGAGAGAGGGAGAGCGAGAACGGAGAAATGGATAGGTGACGAGCAGGGCGGTTTTAGGAAAGGAAGAGGATGTGTAGATCAGATTTTTACCCTGAAATGTGTTGTGGAGAAATATCTGGAGAAGCAACAAAAGCTGTATGTTGCCTTTATGGACTTGGAGAAGGCCTATGACAGAGTGGATAGAGAAGGTGAGAAGGTATGTGGAAAGTACCAGTACTTAGAATATATGGAGTAGATGGCAAGTTGCTGAAAGCAGTGAAGAACATGTATGAGGGTGCAAAGGCGGCAGTACGTGTGGAGAATGATCAAAGAGAGTTCTTTGATCTGAATGTTGGGTTGAAACAGGGGTGTGTGATGTCCCCGTGGTTGCTTACTGTATATATGGATGGAGTCATGAAAGAAATACAAGGAAGAGCAGTGGATGTTGGTGTATCGCTGATAAGGGACGGAAATTAGTGGAAGCTGCCTGTACTGCTGTTTGCTGATGATACAGTTCTGATGAGCGATAATGAATGGGAGTTGCAGGGTCTGGTAATTTTTTTGGAACAGTGTGCCAAAAACGGAATCTGACGGTAAATACATACATACATACATAAAATTTTAAGACCGAGTGATTCACACATACGTGCAATTTCAGTCTCTAGTCCTAATGGCGGCGTTCCAGGCAACCCTATTAAGGGCTGCTTCACTTGTCAAGTTTTTGGATTTGAGATCGGCACGTATAGCCCGATCCCAGGTCTTTCTCGGTCCAACCCTTGGTGCAGCTTCCTCCACAATCACAGACTTGCATTTTTTCACCCAATTTTGTTCAACCATTCTCTCCACATGTTCATACCATCCCAGTCTACTTGTACGCATCACTTTGCTGATACTCTTTATACCTAAACGTCTCCTCGGCTCAACATTTGTTATTCTATCCTGCAGCCTGGCCCCACACATCCGTATCACCATTCTCATCTCATTACGTTCCATTCTGTTGACATCCTCTACTTTAACGGCCCATGTTTCTGAGGCATACGTCATTGCACTTCTAACACATGAGGCATACACCTTTCCCTTCAGGGGGGAGAGGCATTCTTTTCATGGTCAGAATTGGCAGCAGTTCTCTGAACTTCCCCCACCCCCACCCTCACCCCCACCCCATCCTCGTGCAGCAGCACCCAACATACATCGTGCACATAACATTAACATTCTCCAATTGAACATAGATGGCATTAACACAAAGAAACACGAACTCTCACACTTCATCAAACAACAACATACACATTGCCATCTTACAAGAAACAAAACTCCGCACATCACAAAAAAACACCCACATTTCATAATTTCACCACCATCAGACAAGACCGGGCTGTCGGCGGGGGCGGTGGACTCATCACCCTGGTACACAAAGAAATATCATACATAGTAACCAGTGTACAAACCAAATCCCTCCTCCCCCCAAATGATAACACAACAGAAATACAATCAATTAAAATACGCACTGGCAACAACTCCAACATAACCATCATAAACACATACATTCCTCCCCAAACATCCCCTACAGTACCAAATGAATACAGACCACACTTACAACACATCAAAATCACCCCACACATCATCCTGGGTGGTAACTTCAACGCCAAGACGTCGGCCTGGTTTGTCGATAACCCCGACACAGACAGAGGGCTGGTACTACAAAACCAAACAGATAACCTCATCATCCTTAACGACATACATCAACATACCCATATTCCTCACCAAGCCCTCTATAACCCATCATCTCCAGACATCACCTTTTGCTCCCCAGAACTCGCCCCCACAACATCCTGGAGGGTGGTCAGAACCTTAGGCTCTGACCACCTCCCGATCATTATCACCACCAAAACCAGACTCACCCCAGCTAGCCACAAACACACATACACCAATTATAAAAGAGCTAACTGGGAAGCATTTACAAATGACACAGAACAACACTTCACAACTCTAAACAGTACACCCATCACTAACATCAACAATGCTGTACACATACTCAATAAAACTATCCAAAACGCTGACAAGAAACACATTCCAAGAGGTAACAGAAAAAGACACAACCCAAACTTCACACCAGAAATTCAAAACCTCATCAGACAACGCGACACACTGAAACACTCCCGAGAACCCCACACACAAGACATCATACAACAAATTCAAGCACTCAACACCCAAACTAACAACAAAATACAAGAACAACAAAAACTAAATTGGAATAACTTCCTACAAACACTTGATCACAAAACAAACCCCAAAAAACTCTACAAAACACTAAACAGCATCACACTTTCCAACAGCAACACAACACAATCACATGCTGCAATCACAACAACAGACTCTACTCCTTCATGTAAACAACAAGCAAACACTCTCATCAATCACTTCTCACATGTCAGCCACCTAAAACCTCACAAAGACAACCGACGTGTCATCCGACGTAAGAGACAATTCCCCACAGACCCTGACTATACACCCTTCACCAATCACCAGACAAAGCATATCATCAACAATCTCAAGCACTCACCCGCCTGTGGCCTAGACAACATAAGCAAAATACACCTCAGACACCTGGGACCACAAGGCATACAAACACTCACTAACATATCAAACTACAGCTATTCACACAACACAATACCAGACATTTGGAAGCATGGTATCATCATCACATTCCCCAAACCCAACAAAGACCCCACGCTACCCTCCTCGCACCGCCCCATCACACTCCTTTGCTCCCCCTCCAAAGTCATGGAACGCCTAGTATTACAACTAATTACACCCGACCTACCCCTAGCTCCAACACAACATGGCTTTAGGCCACTGCACTCCACAAACACTCTTCTCACAGACCTTACACAAAGAGCTTTTGACGGCATCAACTCAGCTAGACCACCACACAGATCACTATTAGCCACACTCGACATTAGTAAAGCCTTCGATGCCATCCCACGCCACAACCTAACAAACAAAATCTACAACACAAACAAGGCGGGTGCCCAACCCCGAAAGGGGTTGAAATAGGGGAGCTATCCCCTCGCCAAAGGCGGCTTTCTAGGGCCTTTCCTAGCTTATGCTGAGAGGATTGGGTTCTAGTCATGTGGTGATGGGCTGGTCTATCAGAGTGAGAACTGAGCGATCTCTGCCATACCCATAGCTTACTCTGACTGTTCCTTTTACTTATATATTCTCTAGATCTCAAGTGACGGCGCCTCTTCCGTGGATTGACCTCCCAATCTATCAAGATTGGAAGCGAAAGCGTCACATTTTTCCTTTGCCCCTCAACTTTCTCTTCATAATTGCTGAGGGGCACAAGGGCCCTGGGTGGGGCTTTGGTTTCCCTGGCATTTCCGCACCCTCCTCAGCTCCCTGCCATGGAGTGGCTTCGGTCACCCAGGCTTTATTGTGGTAAGCAGGGAGGGTTCTGTGGGGGCGCTCGGTTGTGGCCTTGGCTTTGCTCTGGGCTTCGGGGCTGTTCGGCCCGGCAGCTTGGGGAACAACAACACCACAAACATGCACAACAACACAAAAAGGTGGCTGGCCAACTTCCTAGCAGGCAGATGTGCACACGTATCTTTTGCCGGTCAGTCATCTAAAATCAGAAACTTTCCAAACGGAGTCCCACAAGGATCCGTCCTATCGCCCGCACTCTTCAATCTGTACATGCACGATAACTACACCCAATACTCCCCAAATAAACTTAGCCTCCTATGCAGATGACATAACACTCACATGCACACACCATGACCCAAGAAGAGCAACAGATCTCCTTCAACCCTATCTCAACACACTACATGGCTGGTGCACTACAAACAGACTTAATCTAGCCCCAGCCAAATCCACCGCAACTCTGCTCACAAGCTGGACAGGTGAACACGAATACATCCCTCAACTCACCATAAACAACACACCCCTAACACATACACACACACCCAAAATCCTAGGAGTAACATATGATACTCATATGACATTCAAACAGCACACCACAAACATTAAAAAGAAACTGACACCCAGACTTAACGCCCTCAGGTCACTTGCTCACACAAAATTTGGACACAACAAAGAAACTACCACCACAGTATATAAACAATACATAAGATCAGTAATGGAATACGCAAGCCCAGACTGGGCTTCTAACCTAGCTGAAACACATCATAAGACCTTACAGACTATTCAAAACAAAGCCCTGAAGATCATTACAGGCTGCACAGCTACTGCACCCACAGATCATCTACATCAAGAAACAAAAATCCTCAAAGTCAAAGACCATCTGGACATGAGAGGCACTCAATTCCTGGCAGCAGCCTCCACGAACCAAGACCACCCACTAAACTACATGGCAACACACCCACAGACACCAAGAAATATCAAAACAACACCCAGCACACGGTATCACACACAATTATTGTCCTCTCTCCCTCCCTGCCCACCCCGAACCAACTTCCAGAAGCACATCCATACTCATATCTCTCGCCAATCCATCCACTCACTCACAGACAACACGCAGCTGCATGCACAACCTCCCGAAATCCATCCTTCCGAATCCTCCCTCCCTCGCGAGGACAGAGTCCACCTGGCCAGGCTGAGATGCGGACACCATCCAGCTCTCCTGAGCTATCAGAAGAGACTGGATGACTCCGTTGTCGACGCCTGCCCGGGATGTAACACAGCACCCCATACCATTAAACACATCATAGAAGACTGCATTTCACACAACCACTTACGCTAACAACACAACCTACACTCAATGAGAGCTCTGTGGGAAAGCCCGATCGTGGCCATGGCCTTCCTCAGGGACTCGGAGCTGTTCGGCCAGGCAGCTTAGGGAACAACAACAACAACTTCCCCCAGCCACATCTAATTCTAGCGACAGTGGCAGCCTCGGCCCCACCACCGGCTGAGATGGGATCTCCTAGGTAACAAAACTTGTCCACCAGCTCCAATGACTAATTTCCAAAATTCACAGCCACAGGATCACCACTTAACACAAGCTCGCCTTTGCACACTACGCACTTAAATTTCTCTATTTCTGACTTATCCTTCGGCAGTGGTCCCTTTATTCTACTACAGCGCTTACTCCCATGGTGCACCCAGCGTCGACAGATGCTACATTGAATCGCGTTAGCGCCCACACCCTTTCCACACACTGCACATGGGTATGTACTGCTCTTTTCCACATTGCCTCGTCTCAATCTACAATGCATAACCTTGGTTTTCTTAATATTGACTCTTAAACCCTTGCTCGCCATGCCCTCTCTCCATCTTCTGAATTTGGCCTCAGCATCTTACATATTGTCAGCTATTAGGACTAAATCGTCTCCATAAAACAGTTCCAACAGAAGTCCACCTCTAAAAACTCTAGACAGTGCCTCCAGGACCATAATAAAGAGGAGGGGGCTTAACACTGAACCCTGATTAACTCCAACACGGACTGCGAACTCATCACTCAGTACACCCTTAACGAATCCTCATACATCTTCATTATCACACGCACCAGCCACTTTTCCACACCAAGTTTCCTCTCTCTTCAATATATCAATATATATCAAAGTTAACAAGCCCCAGTTAAATAATATATTGTCTGCCACCCGCCTTTCAATTGTATAAATGTTACCCTTTGCTAAATGTTTTAACCTGTTGTTGTTGTTGTTGTTGTTGTTGTTGTTCCCCAAGCCGCCTGGCCGAACAGCCCCAAGGCCCCGAGCAAGGCCATAACCGAGCGCCCCCACAGAACCCTCCCCGCCGACCACAATAAAGCCTGGGTGACCGAAGCCACTCCATGGCGGGGAGCTTGAGGAGGGTGCGGAAATGCCCGGGAAACCAAAGCCCCACCCAGGGCCCTGTGCCCCTCAGCAATTATGAAGAGAAAGTTGAGGGGCAAGGGAAAAATGTGACGCTTTGGCTTCCAATCTTGGTAGATTGGGAGGTCAATCCACGGAAGAGACGCCGTCACTTGAGATCTAGAAAATATATAAGTTAAAGGAAAAGTCAGAGTAAGCTATGGGTATGGCAGAGATTGCTCAGCTCTCACTTTGATAGACCAGCCCATCACCACATGTCTAGAACCCAATCCTCTCAGCATCAGCTAGGAAAGGCCCTAGAAAGCTGCCTTTGGCAGGGGGATAGCTCCCCTATTTCAACCCCTTTCGGGGTTGGGCACCCGCCCGTGTATATTATACTTAATTTCTATGATTTTGAATCTTTTTAACTTTTAGATCACTGATGATGACATTTAGAACATGTCGAAACGTTTGAAAATATGAACATAAAGATGTTCGCTGCCTCACTCATTGTCTTATTCCTGCTATTTCATAGTAGTTTTTAAGGCAATTTGTGAGGGGATTTTAGTTCACCCTACAGGTATTCAGAACTTGGAATATTTAGGAGTTTGGAGAGACATACAAGGCTTTTAATCCCCTCAGGACCAAGGTGTAATTTTCATCTTATTTTGGCTACCACTAGGGGCTTTTCTTTCTCTTATAATCTACCTGTAGGACTCAAAGGGGTAAGTCCGATCTCAATAAACCCTCTGAATAACACAGGGCCTTCTTAAACTGCATAACATCGCCTAACTTTAGCTAGATAATATGAAAGACACGCCATGGTGCTGAAGGGGTTAACACAATACTTAGTGTATTGAAAAGAGTGAAATACAGCAAAGTAATTATAAAAGCTGATAAGTTAATTCTTAGAAAATAATAGGACAACATTTATCAAAGAGTCTCAGATGCATTTCAGAGTAAATTAGCGTTTGGCTAAATTGGCTAGATATGTGAGCATTCATGTTCTTGTGTATATTTTACTGTAATAAAAAGAAAACACAAAAAGATCATAGTTAATTAAAGCCAAACTAACGCAATATTTCATTTGTAACGCCGCCGTAGGCTCAATCCTTTTGAAAGTTAGAATCTCAAAAACTACATTTACAGGCATACTGTAGTTATAGGCCTAGCAGGATAAAGTGGAGGAACGGAAGTACAATATGTTAACTAGGTATGGCATTACAAACAAACAATAGTCCCTCTAGACTCCTGTAGAGTTATGAAATTATAAACAAAATACGGGTTAAAAAGTTAAAGAGAATATAATAAGAGTTGCATAATAAAATTCAGTATGGTTTTCCTATTTGTAACCGAACATAACCTAACATAAGACTATATACGGACCTAACCTAATCTAGATTATCTAGGTGACTAGGTTCCGTAGTTAGACTAGGTTTGCTGGTTTGGACACAACCTAATTAGGTTAAGTTAGGCTATTTTGATTTGTTTTAATCCATTTCAGTTCACTCTTCAATTTTCTTGTTCTTCATAGCTTTCCCGACTGGGTGCCATACTTTATAACTGATTGATAGCCTACTTGGTTATATATACATATCAGGGGTACCGAATGTGTAACATACTTGAAATAGGAGTGATTAGCCTATTTAAACAAAGACGTTCCTACCTGTTTTCCCTTGTGCCATGTAAACAGACCAGGCCGAGGCTAATCTGCATTCATGCTTGAAATTGACATTAATATGTGCTCTGCTAAATTATTTGTAATAACTAATAAGTAATATCAAAACTCTCATAAACATATATTATATTATTATAATATTCCTGAATGATAATAATGAATAAAACGTAGAGAGAAAATATTTGACCAACAAAATATGTTGTTACGAAAGAAAACTTATATTTTCCGGCCAATACCTAGGGTAACTATGCTGTATATTATTTTCTGTTAGTAAGTTGTGACTGATGGTCATGCCATAATCAATTGTTTTACAACAGTTGTAATTCTATGTCTTACTTATATTCATAATTCATCGATTATCTTAAGAATATACCTAATTTCATAATTTATGATTTTCATCTTACTTTATTTTTACGACCATTATAGTATATAACACAGGTCTACTCACTCAACATTCCATATTTAAAAAACATTGAAATTCCGACCTCGTTTTGGCGCCCCCCTACAAGCTGCGGCCGGGGACATATGTACCCTCTTTGCCCCCCCCCCCCCCCCCCTTTAGCTACGCCACTAGGACTAGTTGACGGCCAGCGGATTATCTGTGGAAGCAATACATATAATTAGCCCTATAGGAGAAAGGAGGACCAGGGGCATTATCAATGTTTCGACTTGTCATCTGTAAGGCATCATAAGGATACAAAATTACAATAATCAAAATAGGGCTGGTCCTATGCAGAGTGAGGTTTGGCATCCTCTACCCAACCTTAGCCGTTTCTGTCCGTCTCTTTTACTGTCCTACTTTTCCTTCTGGAGGCAGGGGGCTAGGAATCCTCCTCCCCTTGTAAAATTCACTACTACACAAGACAGAATAAGGGTCGAGAGAACGCGAAAGTGGTGCCAGACCTTAAGAATTGGAACTTTAAATGTCTATGTTCGGGCTCTGTCGTGAGTCGGCTATGGTGTATGTGCGCGAGTAGGTCTACATACACACACAAATTTTGTTTTCCTATAATTACTTACACATAAATAGGCCACCCCCAAGAAAAAAAGGAAAAAATAATAAAATAGAAAATAAAAATAGGAAAAATGGGGATTGGGCCTGAGCATATATAGATAAATAGGAAGACACAGTATTACCCTTTCCAACTAAACACTCTTCACATCAAGTCGTCACATTTTAAGTCTTTTCATTATTAGTTCATAAATTAGGGAACACATTCACTTTTGAAGTTATGTTTTCATCTTCAAATTCCTCCCTTACCTCCCTCTTCCACCATCTGCATTTAACCCTCTCGCTATCCTGTGGACTCAGGGGTTTGTTTAGTATTCAGAAATAGTTATATCTCAATCTCATAATTACCTCTCCAAAATTAGTCTTCTGTCCACCAAAGGCAACTGCAGAGTTTGAAGTAACTAGAGTAAAGGTTTCTAAACACCCCTGATGGTCACAAAGGCTTTTAAATATCCCAGAAAGGGCGCAAATCGTGTCCTGTACGTGAAAGGATTAAGTTTTAACTCTGACAAAAACGATCCAAATTGTGATCCAAATTTTAATAAAAATTACAAAATGGCTTCACCTGAAGTGGTTTAATTTAATGATTTTCAGAAACTTAACTTTAATTGAAGAAATACTTTATTTGTTTTTGTTACCACGGCGAATTAGCACTTGGTCACTTTGGGCTTGAGAATTTGAAAACTATTTTGAGCTGATTGCCTGATGGTAGTGTCTCATTTACATCTTAGTTAACCCATGGACTGCTAATAAATGGACAAAATAAAAGGTCAAGTTGAGGGAGGGAGGGGGGGGGGACTGGAGGATGTGGTACGACCTCCGAGCTGTCAACACCTCGCAGCTGCTCTCCGATAATGAGTTACCTTGTGTGAAGTTGATAGGAGTGTCTAAGTGTTGTCCCGGAATTTATGTGCATTTCAATAAGTAATTAGGTGTTTTATGAGCAATTCAGATGTAATTGGATATTCCAAGTAATTGAAAATATGGATTAAGTAAAACAGTTCCTGGAGTGAGATGGGATAGTGGGGCGATTGTTGTTTTTAGGCTGGCAGACGACCACTTCGCGATGGCGGGAAGGCGTGAAAGCCTAGCTGGGGATGAGGAGGAATATGAATTGAAGGCTTTATTACCGAGGACAAGGATGATCAGTTGGCAAGTATGAAAAAAACAATTGATGGGTCTTGTGAGATGGAGGAGAGTGATGGAAAATTGGGAAGGAGTTAGGGGCTAAAGTAGAAGTTTTGTCCGATATGTGTGGCGTTACTAGCGGGGTGGATAGGCCTAGGCCAGTAAGTGACAGCCTAGAGGCAGTGATGGCCAGAGATGTCGGGTTTGCGGCGGAAAGTGTGGCCCTCAAGGCTCAGCTTAAGGAATATGAGGGCCACCTGAGTGAGGAAGTAAAAGAATTAGTGAGGTAAAAAATGAGTGGACAAGGGTAGAGAGTGCCACAATGGTAGCCCTTGAAGAAATTGTGAAGGAGCAGAAGGAAGAGAGAGAAAAGGAAAAGAAAGAGTTTGAAAAAAATGTAGTGCAAGTTTTAAAGAAGAAAGAGAAGGTAGTGAGAGAGACAATAGATATAGGTAAGTGTGTAGTAATCTTTGGAGATGTGGAAGAGCACCTGACAGATATGAAGGTAAGAAAGGAAAGGGATGTTGTGAAAGTCAAGGGGATACTGGATTACTTAGACGAGGGTTATGGATGGGTAAAAGAACTGGAGGAGGTGAGAAGGTTAGGAATATATAAGAAGGGCGAGATGAGACCTAAGAGTGGATGGAAAGAATAAGTTTTAGATCAAACAGCAGTAGCCAATGTGAGCTGGAAATTAAATTCGACAGAGCTGAATCATATAAGGGTAAAAAAGGACCAAGTGTAGAAGAACGAGAACAGTTAAGGGAACTCCAAGCTAAGGCTGATGAAGAGAATGGAAAGTTGTCTGAAGAGCAAATGAAGATTTTTTTTTGGAGAATAAGGGAAGGGCAAGTAAGGAAGTGGTACATCAGGAGCCACCAAGAACCGAAAGTAAGAGGAGTGATAGGGAAAGAGACAGAGAGACAAGTACGAAGTCAAAGCAAGGAGACGGAGCGAGAAATAATGCAGGGAGCAGGGGACCGGAAAGAGAGCCAGGATGTGGTGGAGAGGGTGGAACAGAGGGAGAGAGAGGAGGGAGGAGAATAGAATTAGCGGGGGAGGTGGAACTGGGTCAGGGAAGGGATGGAGGAGGAGGTGAACCTGGTAGGAGGCAGAGAAGGAAGAGAAACAAGGAGGTGGATTCAAATATACTGTGCTACTACACTAATATAGATGGAATAAACAGTAAAAAGGTAGAGTTAGATACATACATACATACATAACATTTTAAGACTGAGTGTTCCACACATAAGTGCAGTTTCAGTCTCTTGTCCTAATGGCGGCGTTCCAGGCAACCCTGTTAAGGGCTGCTTCACTTGTCAAGTTCTTGGATTTGAGATCGGCGCGTATAGTCCGATCCCAGGTCTTCCTCGGTCCACCCCTTGGTGCAGCTCCCTCCACAATCACAGACCTGCATTTTTCACCCAATTTTGTTCATCCATTCTCTCCACATGTCCATACCATCCCAGTCTACTTGTACGCATCACCTCGCTAATACTCTTTATACCTAAACGTCTCCTCAGCTCAACATTTGTTATTCTATCCTGTAGCCTGGCCCCACACATCCATCTCACCATTCTCATCTCATTACGCTCCATTCTGTTGACATCCTCTACTTTAACGGCCCATGTTTCTGAGGCATACGTCATTGCACTTCTAACACATGAGGCAATATATTAAGAAAAGATCAACCACAGATAGTCTGTTTGACAGAGACAAAGCTGAACCAGGACTTTGACAGCAACATAGTGTTTAGTGAAGGATATAATATATGGAGAAATGATAGAAAGGGTAAAAGGGGAGGTGGAGTGGCAGTATTAGTTAAGAACCCTATGACAGCAAAGCACGTGGAGTTAAATAATGACAAGGCAGAAATAATGGCAGTTGAACTCAATGATATAGAAGCAAAAAAGCTAGACATAGCAGTAGCTTACATGCCACCAAAGACCAGAGCATGGAGGGAGTTGGAGTTTGAGGAGATGGTAGAGGATATGATTCAGTCGTTGAGAAGATTGCTTTTAAGGAAGAATCGATTGATCTTGGTAGGAGATTTCAACTGTAGTGAGGTTGATTGGGAATCGGGAGATGCAGGGCCAAATCAGAGATCTTGGGGAAGTCGGCTAGTGGAGTTGGTTACGGAAAATGTACTTGCACAACATGTGAAGGAAAATACAAGAATGAGGGGTAATAACGAACCTTCTAAACTCGATCTGATTTTTACAAAAGATCCTCACGAAATTAGTGATATAAACTATCTATGTCCTGTAGGTAAAAGTGATCACCTATTACTAAAATGGAAGTTGACCTCGAGTAATGCCAATAGATTAGACAATAGCTACATAAATGAGATTAAATTATAGTAAAGCTGATTATGTATCCTTGAAAAGATATTTAGAGGGAGTAGATTGGGATCTTATTTTGAAGGAACAAGGTACAAGGTAAATATAGTAGATTCCTCGAAATTTATAGAGTAGGAACCAATATGTTTGTCCCAAGATATAAAACTGGAAATTTTACTAAGCAGAAAGATTGGTTTAATTTGAAATGCAAAAGAGCTTTGGGTAGGCGTGATGCAGCTTGGGCTAGATTAAGAAGAAGGAACACTGAGAGTAATCGGAATAAATATAAACAGGAGAGGAATAGATATGTTAACATAATTAGGCAAGTTAAAATGAACTATGAGAAGAACATAGTAAATAAATGTGAAAGTAACCCTAGATTATTTTATAAATATATAAACAGTAAGTTGAAGGTAAAGAAACAAATTACTAAATTAAGAGTTGATGCTAGGACGTATGAAAATGTATCGGACATGTGTGAGGTAATGAATAACAAATTGGGGTCAGTTTTTACTCGAGAGGAAGTTTTTGACGAACCACAGGCGGGAGTACTGGAGAGTGGTCTTAGTAAGATTGAAATAACTAGAGATGAGCTGTTATCTGCGATGAGAGGACTTGAAGTAAGGAAAGCTATGGGACCGGATGAAGTGTCTGCCTGGGTTTTAAAGGAGTGTGCAGAGCAATTAGTGGAGCCAGTGAGGGACATAATTCAAGCTTCCTTAGATAAAGGACAGGTTCCTGTTGAATGGAAAAGAGCTAATATCATTCCGATATACAAGAATGGAAACCCTGAGGACCCTCTAAACTATAGACCAGTTTCACTTACTAGTATTGTATGCAAGATTTGTGAAAAGTTAATTAGGAAGAGATGGATGAAAATGTTGGAGAGAAAGAAGATAATAACCCCAAAGCAATTTGGATTCAGAGAAGGGACATCGTGTGTTACCAGTTTGCTATGTTATTACAGTAGGGTGATAGATGTACTCCAAGAGAGAGGCGGATGGGTGGACTGCGTCTACTTAGACCTTTCCAAAGCATTCGATAAGGTACCACATAAGAGATTGTTATCTAAGCTTGAGACGCTAGGATGTGTTAGGGGGAGTTTGCTGAAATGGATGGAGAGCTATTTAACAGATAGGGAAATGAGGACCAACATTAGAGGAACTTACTCATCGTGGCGGAAAGTTGAGTGGTGTGCCGCAGGGATCTGTGTTGGCACCTCTCATGTTCCTTATGTACGTGAATGACCTGCCGATAGGCATAAACTCTTACATGTCAATGTTTGCAAATGACGTAAAAATTATGAGACAAATAACAAATAAAAGTAGTTGTGAGGAGCTGCAAGGAGATTTAGATAAAATATACGAATGGAGCACCAAGTGGAAAATGAAATTTAATACAAGTAAATGCCATGTGTTAAATATGGGAAGAAGTGTGAATAGACCAAATTGGGAGTACAGGATGGGAGATAATATAATTAGCAAGGCCGAAAAAGAAAAAGATTTAGGGTTGATTATACAAGATAATTTGTCGCCAGAGAATCATATTAACAAGCTCTTTAGCGGAATGTATGCAATGGCCGGGAATATGAAAGTTGCTCTGAACTACTTGGATGAGACCATGGTAGCGAAAATTATGAAGAGTATGATTAGACCAAGATTGGAGTATGCAGCAGTGGTGTGGTCCCCGCATCTAAAGAAGCATGTTCACAAGTTAGAAAGAATCCAGAGAGCAGTCACTAGATTGGTTCCAAGTCTCAGAGAACTGCCATATGAAGGGAGGCTAGACAAATTAAATCTACAGAGTCTAAAAGAGAGGAGAGAGAGGGGAGACATGATAATGATGTACAAATGTACCCGGGGGCTGGAGAGGCTGGATAGGGAGGATATATTAATTATGGATACAGGAATAACTAGAGGCCACAGCTACAAAGTAAAAAGACCTACCTGCAAGAACGATATCAGGAAGTTTAGCTTCCCCTATAGATGTATTGACAAATGGAATGGGCTGGAGGAGGAGGTGGTGGGGGCAAGGAACATCCATATTTTCAAGAAAAAATTGGATAAAAAGTAGACTGAGAGACGGGACAACACGAGCTTAGCTCAACTCCTGTAAACTACAATTAGGTAAATACAGGGAGAAACAACTACTTTCTATGGGTCACCCAATTTTGAGACATTTCCCGCCACTGGCACGGTATTTGAAGGGTTCGTTTTACACATTTAAATACCATGCCTTCCGGAAGGCCTATCGCACTTCCTGGGTTAACAAAAATTATAGTATCTACCAATCACCATAAATAAAAGTTTGACCCCAAAGTGAGAAAGTGCCAATTACAGTATATCTATCTATTGCCAGACACCCTAATCCCTAATGGGGTGGCCATGAACAAAGTTTACAAACCACCTCCAGGTCGCCCTGTCCCTCACCAACACGCGTCCCTCCTCCAAGGCCATCCCCCTCTTCACTCCATCCCTCCACCTCATTCTCGGTCTACCCTCCCTCTAACCCCCTCCACCTCAAGTCACATACACCCTCTAGGGCCTAGGCCAACCACACACTTTCCATTAGTTCGATGTTCCCATACCACCTCAATACATTCTCCACAACATCCACCTCAACACCACATCTCTCACATGCTGCCTGGTTAGTCAGTCTGTCCATCCACATGACTTGAGCTCCTCATGGACAATTATTTTTTACTGCTCTTGACTCGTGTCCCTCGAGCAACGTCCAGGCTTCACTTCCATATGTCAAGGTGGGGACGACAACACTATCATGCAATAATCGCTTTGCTTCCATTTTAACCTCTATCACTTTCCTCAATGTGCCTGTAACCCTCCTGCCCTGCTACACTGTCATATATCGGACTATCCAGACTTCCATCCTTACTAACCCATATGTCCCCTACTAACTTCCTAGCCCTGCCACGTTAGTGGCAGGGCAGTAGTTCCCTTTCCAATGTTCCCTTACCCACTCTAAACCACTGTTTGGACACTTGATCCTCAGTGTTTTGGAGGACAAGCAGCCTAGAAGGGTCACTAGATCTGTTGTTGCTTGATTTCCTTTGTACTCCTTTGTACTCAACACGCTGTCTAGATGTATGTACAGTATGTACAGTACCGGTAAGTATGTATGTAACTCCGGCACATACCCCATAGCTTGGGGTGGCCAATTCAAGGCAGACCGAACAGAAACAACATTGAAAGTTCCAATTCTTAGGGTTCAAGACCACTTTCGCGTTCCCTCGCCTCTCTGTTTCGACTAGTAGGTGAATTATACAAGGGGAGGAGGCTTGCTAAACTTCTGCCGCCAAAAGGAAAAGTAGGATAGTAAAAGAGACCCAAACAGGTAAGGTTGGGTAGAGGATGCCAAACCTCACTCTGGATAGGACCAGCCCTAACTAAAGATTTCATATTCTCCACCTCCTGACCATTCTGCCGCCAAAAGGAAAAGTAGGATAGTAAAAGAGACCCAAACAGGTAAGGTTGGGTAGAGGATGCCAAACCTCACTCTGGATAGGACCAGCCCTCACTAAAGATTTCATATTCTCCACCTCCTGACCATTCAGCCGTATCTCACAGTTGGTGTCTCATTCCCCTCAAATCCATACCATTGTTCTTATCCACATTCACCTTCAAACTCCGCTGCTCACAATCCGTATCTCAGTTGGTCATCTCATTCCTCTCGAAGACCATAACTTTGCTCTTATCCAGATTCACCTTTAGACTCCACTTCTCACACAGTTCCGAACCCAATTACTAAACCTTGTAGCACCCACTTGCCATCGTTAAAAAGTATGATATCGTCCACAAATAACCGAGCAGGCAAAGTCCACTAATTTCTCTCAATCAATGTCACTTCAATATCCACTGCTCTCCCTTGAACCTCTTTAATAACTCCATGAATAAATTGAACCAAGGAAACCTGACACATCCCCGTTTCAACCCAACTTTCAAATCAAAGAACTCTCTCAACTGGTCCTCCACACCCACCCTCGCACCCTTATACATACACAATAAACTCTCGTTTATAAAAAAAAATCATGTCTTAAAATTTTGGATAAGCGATTTGTACGAATAAAGGAGTCCCTCTATATAGAGCTAAATATGTGTATAAATGGCCAAAATACCGTTTTCAATTAATGTATAACCATTTCTAGGTTGTCTTAGCTTGAATTAGATGAAGCTATGTCTACTTCAGAGGGGTAAAATTGATGCAATTAAGCACCCAGAGAGGCTTAAATAAGTGAAAACTAGTGATAAATACGGATAGCAAAAACTTGGGTCAACTGAAATTTTTTGATTGTTTAATTTTGGATAAAAGGAAGTTTACTGTACAGTACTCTGAATGCTCACAGCAACTTACCATCTACTCCATATATCTGTAGGACCTTTCACATTCCTCGTCTCTCCACTCTGTCATAGGCATTTTTTAGATAGGACGTGAGACTAACCACATTCCTGTGTACAAACTGTCTTTAAACTTGTATGTATGTAGACTTGTAGAGTGTGTAAGTTCTGCAAGAGATATCCTGGGAGAATCATATGCTTTCATTAATTTACAGTCAGCTGAACATTCAATAAAATAAGACTATAAAAGACTGCAACTATTACCTCAGGGACTCGGGGCTGTTCGGCCAGGCAGCTTAGGGAACAACAACAACTATTACCTCAAACTCTGCTGTGGTTGAGCTGGTGGTGGACTGACTTGGTGGTGGTTGAGATGGTTCAGAGTCTTGATGGAGGTTGTTGAGATGGTTGACAGTCTTGGTGGTAGTGGTTGAGATGGACAGTTTTGAAGTTGGTTGACTGACTTGGGGGTGGTTGAAATGGTAGAGTCTTGGTTGGGATGGTTGACATTCTTGGCTGTCGGAACTTCCAGCCAATCCTGCATTAAAAGAATAAATTAATAGACTGTTTATATAGATCAACCTGGCAGCTGCGAGATCATTATTTGAATAGCCCACTGGTGCAAAGGAATCAGCATCAAGCCGACCCTCGCATAAAGTAAAGTAATGTACAGCTACTGGCAAATGTATCCGAGCTCTTGCGATTTTCTTTATGCTTCCATTTAGATTATGTTCAGGTCAAATCAGATCAAATTTGTGGTGGATTGTGTTCTTTTATTTCAGATTTTATTTTATTAAGCGTAGTTTCCACAGCGATTTTAATTAGTTCTTTTGCGTTTATCTTGTGTCTTCCTAGTTTTGGTTTGTTTATTTTTCAAATTTTACATTATAATATATTAATTAATACATAGATAACATGTCAATAGTAATATACAGCTGATTAATTCTGAACATAAATCTAAAGATATAATTATATTTGCACAGAGAAAATCGCAAGAGCTCACAAACATTTATAAGAAGCTGTAAATCAGTGTGTTGGTAACACACCTACATATCCCACTGTCAGGGTGTCAAACCGAAGCAATTTTGTTTGAAGACTTTAATGAATATGAGAAGGAATACAAGAAAATGTACATGAAATATCTTTGCTTTGGCCATTTTATCACTTCCAAAGACATGCATGTACTGTATGTATTTACTCAATCCCATGGGTGGGGCTTTGGTTTCCCGGGCGTTTCCGCACCCTCCTCAGCTCCCCGCCATGGAGTGGCTTCGGTCATCCAGGCTTTATCTTTATTGTGGTCAGCGGGGGCACTCGGTTGTGGCCTTGGAATTGTTCGGGGCCTTGGGGCTGTTCGGCCAGGCAGCTTGGGGAACAACAACAACTCAATCCCATTCCCCATTATTCCTCTTTTTTTTTCTGGGGGTGGCCGACTCAAGACAGAGACCGAATAGGGACAACAGAAAACAATGAACACCCAAAAAAAAAAAAAAAAAATCACACACATTTAGGTCACCCAGGAGAAGACCCAGAGACCAGGGTCACCAAGGTCCCTCCAGCACTCCCACGGCCCCCGACCACCCATTCAAAGACATAATTTGAACTATAAACCACATATTTTATCTTTACATATACTGTATATACTGTATAACAATAAAGACTATATAAACATAAGACTCCGCTTCCGTTTGACACCCTGCCCACTGCCAATGTTGTGATCATGGTATACGCCTAAGTCGATATTAAACCGCTTAGTACCAGTTCCATCCTTGTAATTTCCTACTAATTTATCTTTATTCAGTTTAAGAAGGGCCTCCAGCAATTAACAGGCTTAGAACTATCTTAACCCTTTTAACTACCACAGATCCTACTTAAACTGAACAAAATGGTTTAAACATAGCTAGATATATACTGTAATAAAGATGTTGTTGGTACAAAATGGGTTTAATAGAAATGCAATAATATTATTTTTATTAATCTCACCACCACACCCCCAGTGAAATTAATTAAAGTATATATGATCCACCGGGATTCGAACCCGGGTTATCACACACATATTTTTGCCACCTTAACCATTACACCACCAGGACGGTTAATGTAGGTTTTTGATGGCTAGAACATACGCTGAATTCGACTTTTTCATATATGCATTATAACCGTATTTATGCTGGTAATTCTGGTAAATATTACGGGGGGAGGGTTGTTGTTGTTGTTCCCCAGACTGTCTGGCCAAACAGACCCAAGGTCCCGAGCAAGGCCAAGGCCATAACCGAGAACCCCCCCCCCCCAGAACCCTCCCTACCTGCCTACCACAATAAAGCCTGGGTAACCGAAGCCACTCCATGGCGGGGAGCTGAGGAGGGTGCGGAAACGCCCGGGAAACCAAACCCAGGACCCTGTGCCCCTCAGCAATTATGAGGAGAAAGTGGAGGGGCATAGGAAAAATGTGACGCTTTGGCTTCCAATCTTAGTAGATTGGGAGGTCAATCCACGGAAGAGACGCCGTCACTTGAGATCTAGAAAATATATAAGTAAAAGGAACAGTCAGAGTAAGCTATGGGTATGGCAGAGATCGCTCAGTTCTCACTCTGATAGACTAGCCCATCACCACATGACTAGAACCCAATCCTCTCAGCATCAGCTAGGAAAGTCCCTAGAAAGCCGCCTTTGGCGGGGGAATAGCTCCCCTATTTCAATCCCTTTCGGGGTTGACACCCGCCCAGACTATCTTAATCCTTTAGCTACCATATATCCTTCTCAATGATTATTAGACTTTTATTTAACTTAGGAAGGACGTCTACCCATTAAAAGGCTACAGACTATCTCAATCCTTTTAGCTACCATATGCCCTTCTCAATGATTAGACAATTTTATTCAACTTAGGAAGGACGGCTACCCATTAAAAGACTACAGAATATCTCTAATAATCCTTTTAGCTACCGGTACCATATATCCTTCTCAATTATTAAACTTATTAAACTTAGAAAGGTCATCTACCCATTAAAAGGCTACAGACTATCTCAAATGATCCTTTTAGCTACCATATATCTTTCTCAATGATTAGACTATTTTATTCAACTTAGGAAGGACGTCTACCCATTAATAGGCTATAGACTATCTCAAATGATCCTTTTAGCTACCATATACAGTATCCTTCTCAAGCTTATTAAAATCATCAACATGTAGCTAAAATAAAATATAACTGAGGTCGCCAGTACAGAATGAGGTAAAGGGAGATTCTCACTCCAGGGATTATTTTCTAACCTTCTCCCTCTTGCTTAGCCCCATCAGTTTTGAAATTTAAGAAGTTTGCCCCGTTAGTTTGGTGATTTAAATAAATTTCTGTAAATGTTAAGACCTTTCGTGCCATTTAGTGTATTAGCGAGCCTGAAATTTAGGAGGAACCGGCATTGATTTTTTTTTTTTTTTCTAAGCTTGATGGAGGTCTAGGAAGCAAACTAAAAATCTTACAGCTCCAACTTTCTTATAGCCTGCAAATTACGAGATTTAACATTTAAGCAAATTAACATTTCTGCCAAAGTACAGTACAGTATGTGCAAATTTAGCCTGAAGAGTACTGCATATGCAAATTTAATTACTATTTTTACAGGTCCAACTTTTAGGACAACATTTAATAGATTTGACACATTTCAACCAAAGTACGTGCAAATTCAGCTTGAAGGGGAGTTTACGGAAATATATTATATATATTTAATTTTTTAATTTAAATTTTTTGTTTTAATCTTGCGAGGGTCTTGGGAAGCTTTTTCTTGTTAAAAAGTCTGGGGGCAAACTAAAATGGCATTGCTTGATAATGGGAAAAGCAATCTAAAATGACATTGCTTGATAATGGGAAAAGCAATCTAAACTAAACCGTCAATAATTAAACTATACAACAGTTTTTAACACCAATAACACCCCACTTGAAATTAATAAAAGCATGCCACCCTCATTAAAAAAGGAAGACTGGGCAAGGTGCCAGAGTATATTATAGGCTACATACTGTACATACATATGCATGTTGGCCATAAATCCTCCTCCCCTTGTAAAATTCTCCTACTCATCGACAGAGAAAGGGGCGAGGGAACGTGAAAGTGGTCCCGAACCCTGGGAATTAGAAACCTTGAATGTTGATTCTGTTCGGGCTTTGTCTCGAGTCGACCACCACCAGCAATGGGGCATGTGTCTGAGTATATACTGTACATACATGATTCTCCCAGGATTCGAACCCAGACAAAATTAGTGTACAGTAAACCCTCGCTATTTCGGACCTCTAAAAGTCGGAAACCCGCACTTCTCGGACTGGCATCGGCCTCTCAGAAAGTTCACCGTAGATCTCAGAAAATTCCGAGATTTAAAGGGAAAACTCCGAGGGCCCACATGGTCTGTCGGACAGGTGTCCATATATCTCGGAAAATTCCGAGATCTAAGGCTACAGTGAGGTGGAGAAGGACAGTGAAATGGAGAAGGAAAGTGATATTTATATTTATATGTCTGCTGTATAGTGTATACTGTACAGGTATTGTAATTTATCTTGAATCTACATTGTTAGTGATAGGAAAGTCTCTGTATTCTCTGGTGGCTCGGACTCCCTCTTCTAATTCGGACATTTACCTCTCCTAAGTCGGACATAAGTCGGACTTCGAACATGAAAATCGGACATTTCGGACTGGGTCTCCCCCCCAATGAGTCCGAGATAGCAAGGGTTTACTGTATATAAAATAGCAACATACCGGAAAAATCTCCTGGCGGTGGCCGACCCGTTTTCTTGTAGGGTAACAATCAGTTTTCTCCCAGGGTGGATGTCCGTTTTCTTTCAGGGTGGCCACCCGTTTTCTCCCAGGGTGGCTGTCCGTTTTCTTGTAGAGTAACAGATCAATTTCTTTTAGTGTGGTAGTCCGTTTTCTTGTAGCGTACCGGTTGTCTCAGTTTTCTCTTCGTACAACTGTCCATTTTCTCCGCTTGCGGTTTGGTTTCTCGTAGCGTAGCATTCTTAATTTTCTCTTTATACAACCGTCCAATTTCGTCGTTCGTCCGTCCGTCCTCCATCCATCCTCCTCGCACCGTACCGTCACTTGCTGTTCGTTCGTTCGTTCGTCCGTCCGTCCATCATCCTCCTCCTCGCACCATACCTTTAAAACATTTGGGGGGACCCATTAGTCCTATACTGTTAATTATGGGTTTAAGGGGAGGTTTTTGGAGTTTCTGGACCCCTTATTCATATTTAACCCCATTAGTTTGCCTATTTTAGGAACTTTTGCCCCATTTCTTTGTCAATATTAACCCGCTGAGTACCAGCTAAATATTTATAAATGTACCACCCAGGACCGGCTGATTCTGATTTTTTGTTTATTCCAGAAACAATAGCGAATGGGTTAGGAATGAAGGAAAAACCACGAAAAAAAAAAACTATAAAAAAGCTCTAAAAATGGGCCTACAGAGCCCCCAAAAACGGATTTTACAAAAGTAAATTGAAGGCAATTTCCCCCCCAAAAAAACATGTTCTTGCACACTCACGCGCACGCGGTTGGACTTTGAGTTTTCAACCATTGGCATGGGTGCGTGGGATACTTACACAGTTCCAATACAAATCTGAGCCCTCTAGGTGCCATAGGACCGGAGTAATAGGGACCGGAGTGACACTGACGCAGACGTCTGCATCGCTGGGGTTTAGCGTTACATACATTACCGATGCACTGTTTGCCTCACTGGGGCTCAGTGGGTTAAGACCTTTCATGCCACTTAGGTGTCTATTATTTCCTGGCGAGCAAAAGCGAGCCAGCAATTTATGAGGAACTGGCATTTGGTCAAGACATTTTTCTACCGAAAAATGCACAAATTTATCTCAAAGGGAGGTCTTGGGGTAATTTTATTTCAACTTTTATGGATACTTAGGGGAGGAAAAATATGAAAAAATAATTAAACAAATAATAAATATAAAACAATGGATGTCTAGGGAGAAAAAAATAAAGGGAAGGATGTAGTTACCGGGTGTACCACTACCGACATACAACATAAATCATATATAAATACTTCTAATAAAATAAATACTTATAAATCTATAATACTAGATTAAGTTAGGTTAGGTTAGGTTAGGGTAATGTATTTTTGTATCCAAAGGCAGTCAAAACAGACGGGAACATGATGGTGAGCGTCTGCGTAGTGTAAACAAGACGGGCGGTACACCCGGTAACTACATTCTTGCCAAATAAACAAATCCAAATCTCCCCTTAAGATCTATATTACATTTAGGGAGCAAATTAAATTGATAGTACTCCTAACTCTAGTTATAAAATATAATCTAATTAATTTAATATAGCAGTGTAGCTCATTTATATACTGTACAGCTTTTAACCCTTTTATTGCGGGTGACTTATTTCATTAGATCTATATTTGGACGATTTTTAGCCTCTTAGGAAGGGTCTGTAGTAGCTAAGATGGTTAACCGAGATAGTTAGTAGCCTTTTTATTCCAAAAGGTACTTCCTAAACTGAATCAAATAATCTATACTCTTTCTTTTCAGCCGACGATAAATTGAACCCCTTAGCAGAAAATTCCTCGATACTAAATGGAAAAATATTAAACTATTATGTCTCTGCATCATACACAGACAAACTTTATATAATTAGCACCATATTTCACTAAAAAAATCTTCAAAATAATAGAAATCTTGATGGGGACTTTGCAATTTACCATCAGTTGAAAAGAAAGACTATAGTAACATCCAGAATATAATGAAAAGACAAATCACTCGTACTGGAAGGGTTAATTTAGAAGATGGGTTGATAGTGCTTACCTCGTTGATAGGATGCTTGGTTATCGTTGGTGTCTTCTTCCTCTGTGTGTGTGTGTGTGTGTGTGTGTGTGTGTGTGTGTGTGTGTGTGTGTGTGTGTGTGTGTGTGTGTGTGTGTGTGTGTGTGTGTGTGTGTGTGTGTGTGTGTGTGTGTGTGTGTGTGTGTGTGTGTGTGTGTGTGTGTGTGTGTGTGTGTGTGTGTGTGTGTGTGTGTGTGTGTGTGTGTGTGTGTGACTGCGTGTGAGTATGTGTGACTGCGTGTGAGTGAGTATGTGTGTATGTGTGTGTGACTGTGTGTGTGTGTGTGTGTGTGTGTGTGTGTGTGTGTGTGTGTGTGTGTGTGTGTGTGTGTGTGTGAGTGAGTGTGTATGTGTATGTGTATGTGTGTGTGTGTGTGTGAGTGAGTGAGTGTGTATGTGTGTGTGTGTGTGTGTGTGTGTGTGTGTGTGTAAGATCCCTCCATATCATGTGTGTATTATCCTCAATAACTAGTCTGGTATCTATATCAGTGTCTGTTGAAAGGCTAGACTAGGTTCTACACGGATATACTAAGGTCCGTCTCCACATTACACTGTCCCTATGCGTCCCTGTCATGTCCCCTAACCGAGATCATTTCTCTGTGTACCATCCCAAACCTTTTTGTTTTAATACATACAAGTTTCAAGACCACTTCGTCCACAATGAGTGTGGTTACAGTCTCATGTCCTAAATGGCAACCTCTGTTGCCAAGTTCTTTAATAGATCAGACCGGAGTACTGTACTTGATCCCACATCAATTTAGGTCTACCCCCACGTCCTAAATGGCTGCCTCCGTCAAGTTTTTTTATTATGAGATCATACCGGATCACCTGATCCCACATCTTTCTAGGTCTACCGCCACATCCTAAATGGCAGCCTGTTATCAAGTTCTATGTTATGAAATCTGACCGGAGTACCTGATCCCTCCTTTATCTAGGTCTACCCCTACGTGCAGCTCCCCCCACGCTCACAGTCCGGATTTACTTCACCCAGTTCTGATCATCTATTCTCCTTTTATGTGTCCAAACCAACCAAGTCAGCTCGTACGTATCACTTCACTGGTACTCCTGATGCCCAGACGCCTTCTTAATTTCTCACTCTATATCCCGTCCGCGAGGTTAACCCCATATATCCTTCTCAGTTTACGGATCTTATAATAAACTCCTGTAGTGTAGTTTTGACACTTCACCCAATCACCCTCATCCGTTCACCCGACATTGGTAGCCTACTCCAGGATAGATTGTCCACAAGTCACTACATTCCCTTCAATTCTTTAGTTTATTATCAAATATGGAATAACTAATCTGGTACCAGTGGAAAGGCTAGACAAGGTGTTGTACAGGTATGCTAAGGTCTGTCTATATTACACTGTCCCTACACATCCGTTATGTCCCCTAACTTTGGTCCTTCCTTCGCTTATCCCAAGACTGCGTCCCTCTCATATACACTAACTTTGATTCTTCCTCCGCCTATTGTCCCACTAAGTCTTTCATAGTTTACCGGCTTTCTAGTCTCAACTCGCGTAGTATTGACAACACTTCATCCAGTTTTCCTCACTTTCCCGACTATCTAATCTCAACTCACTCAACGTACTCCACCCAGTCATCCATTCTCCCCACATGACCCAAGCCATCCATACTTTTGATAAACTTAAACCAGTCATCCTCTTGCCATGACCAAACCACCACCATCTACCAGTACACCAGTCACACAACTCCCTACCAGTACACCAGTCACTTGACTCCCTACCAGTACACCAGTCACACAACTCCCTACCAGTACACCAGTCACACAACTCCCTACCAGTACACCAGTCACACAACTCCCTACCAGTACACCAGTCACACAACTCCCTACCAGTACACCAGTCACACAACTCCCTACCAGTACACCAGTCACACAACTCCCTACCAGTACACCAGTCACACAACTCCCTACCAGTACACCAGTCACACAACTCCCTACCAGTACACCAGTCACACAACTCCCTACCAGTACACCAGTCACAGAGGTACAAGATAGACCTAAATATAGCCAAGAGGCAGTGTTATTCCAACAAAATTGGGGAAACACACCAAGAATTTCCCTCATACATCCCTGACCACAACCGTATCGAATTCAAGTACTCCTATTTCGTCTCACCCAAAACAACCAAAAACACCTCCCTCTGAACAAACACCTCTTCCCACACAAAAACTCTCATCAGCCCCTCCCTACCACCTCGAAACACCGCAACGTCACCAAATACCACACCGCCGCCGCCTCCCCACATACCTCTGCCATCTGCCTACTTACGCCCGGCAGATCATGACACCCAGCCCCTCTCTACACCACCTCATAACACCACACCATCCCTAAACCACACAACTATTTACCCCAACTACCAGACCTCCCCCTCCCAGACCCAACTAGCCCCGCAGCATAGCTCGCCACCTGCCCACCTACAACCGACACGTAACTCCACCCCCCTGCAGGCCTCACCCACCCATACACCAAGCCCACTATCAACCACAACCACACTTAGCTCGCCACATAACCCCTCGCAGCCCCAGCCACACCTACTGGGGTTGTCTACACCAGTGTGCAGATAATACCTGGAAAGAAGGTGCTACTTTGGTCAAAAGGGCCAATATAATGGGAAGTCCTGTAGATTTGCTCATCCCAAAATTTGCAACAACATAACCAGTCATGGAAAATGTAGATTTGGTGAAACCTGCAAATACCACCACCCATCCCTTTGCAAGACATCACTTGAGAACAAGACCTGCTACAATATGAAATGCCCAGCTTTTCATATTAAAGGGACTTGGAGATATGCTAGACCTAACACGAATGGTAGCCCAAAAAACTCTCTAGCTATGCGAGGACGAGACAGAGGAAAAAGGCAAGGAGGGAAAGGGCAGATGAAGAGACTGAGGGAGATGGAAGAGCACATAGAACACCTCGAGCACCTCCTGGCCTCCCAAGAGTGGCAAATACATCCCGAAGACTATTAGGTACACATAGTACTCCAAACAATCTCTCCCCAATCTTGTTTGCAAATATCCAAGGCCTAAAAAATAGAACCACGAACAAAGTACCATTTATTAGGGGCCTGCTAGAAGAAGGAAACGCTATATTTACGGCTCTCACAGAAACTCACATTAAAGATCAGGAAGATAGTGAGGTATGGATTCCTGGTTACAACCTACATAGGGCGGACAGAACGCATAGATCACATGGAGGTGTAGCCTTGTACATCCATGACTCACTGATATGTACTGAATTCCTAAATAACAGTAATGAAGTGGTGGAAATACTTGGAGTTAAAATAGAATCCCTAAATTTAGCAGTTAATGTTACATACAGGCCTCCAGACTCATCCCGAGAAGAATTCAAAACCCAGCTCAACAAAATAAAATCAGAAGTGGGAACCCAACACCAAATATTATATGGCTAGGAGACTTTAACCTACCAAACATTAAATGGAGACAACTAGAAAACCAGTTAGTGGCAAACAACATCGGAGAAGCAAATACGAGAGCTTTTTGAACTTTGCAATTTTTTTAGTCTTACCAAACATATTGCTGAACCCACACAGGAAAACAATATCTTAGACCTGGTCTTCACTAACAACGACTCTCTAGTACACAGCATTAACATATCGGATACAACATACTCAGATCATAAATTAATTGAGATCAAAACAACCTTAGAAAGTGTACAGACCTCAGAATCGAGAACAAAAACTGGCCCCTTCAGTAAATTTAACTTCAATAACAAAAACATTAGGTGGGAAGAGGTAAATCAAGAAATGGAGGAAATAGACTGGGAAGATTTAATGAATAACCTGACACCAGCAGAATGTCTAGTCTTAATAACAGAAACCATGACCCAAATCTGTAGCCACCATATACCTGCAAGACAAACAAAACGAAGAAGCAAACAAGATCGGGAAAGGAGGAGGCTGTACAGAAGAAGAAAATTACTCGCACAAAGACGCACACATCAAAATCTACAGGATAGGCAAAAGGCCGAAATAGATAGAGAAATTGTGGAAATTGAACAAAGGCTAAGAATATCATATGAACTACAACATATGGAAGAGGAGAGGAAAGCTATTGCAGGTATAAAGGAAAATCCAAATACTTCTTTTCATACGCCAAACAAAAGGCTAAAACAACATCAAACATCGGCCCACTGAGCAAAGGGGACGGCTCTTTCACAGGGGACAAAAAGGAAATGAGCGAACTCTTAAGCAGGCAGTATGAAATAGCATTCAGTGAGCCTGATGAAACAAAGTCATCAGAGACCAAAATATATTTTTCATGGAAACCTCCCCCACGGAAACCCCTCAGATGCTGGATATTGATTTCGGTCCAAAAGACATAGAAGAGGCCATTTCCAACATGCCATCCCACTCGGCACCAGGCCCGGACTCATGGAATTCGATCCTAATGAAGAAATGTAAGGAAAACCTCTCAAAACCCCTGGCTATAATGTGGAGAAGGAGTCTAGACACTGGTGACATACCAGATAGCTTGAAAAACGCAATAATTGCCCCACTGCATAAAGGAGGGAGTAAAGCACTACCAAAAAACTACCGCCCGGTAGCTCTAACCTCTCACATCATTAAAGTTTTTGAACGAGTCCTGCGAAGAAAAATTTCAACATTCATGGAGACAAATGCACTACACAACACCGGTCAACATGGGTTCAGAGCGGGAAGATCATGTCTCTCACAACTTTTGGAACACTATGACAAAATTCTTAAAGCGCTAGAAGAAAAGAAAAACTTGGATGTCATTTACACCGATTTTGCTAAGGCATTTGATAAATGTGACCATGGTATAATAGCCCACAAACTGAAAGTAAAAGGTATAACTGGGAAAATCGGACGGTGGATATACAATTTCCTCGTAAACCGAAAACAATCAGTAGCAGTAAACCAAGTCACATCTGAGCCTTCGGATGTCAAAAGCTCAGTGCCCCAAGGAACAGTGCTAGCGCCCCTTCTGTTCCTCATACTAATTTGCGACATAGATACCAACACCAGACACAGTACGGTGGCGTCTTTTGCTGATGACACAAAATTAAGCAAGATAGTAAACACACAAGAAGACACGGGCCGACTGCAGGAAGACATGAATGTAGTGTTCCAGTGGACCAGGGAAAACAACATGCATTTCAATGAGGAAAAATTCCAATTAATACGGTACAGAGATAATAATGGTGTTAAAGAAATTACAAATTACTTAACAGAATCTAACCACATAATAGAACGGAAAGACAGTGTGAAAGATTTGGGGTATTAATGTCTGAAAATATGGGTTTCAAAGTACATAACCAGGTCAAAGTGGCGGCTGCGAAACGTCTAACGGGTTGGATTCTGCGTACTTTTAAAACACGCGGTGAAGTACCTATGATAACGCTCTTCAAATCTCTAGTGCTACCGCGGCTTGAATATTGTAGCGTATTAACATCCCCATACAAAGCAGGTGAAATAAATGACAGAGTGTACAAAGAAATTTCACTTCGCATATAAGTTCGATAAAACAGCTACACTATTGGGAGCGTTTAAGAGCACTGAATCTGTACTCACTGGAACGTAGAAGAGAACGTTACCTAATAATATACACGTGGAAAATCGCAGAGGGTTTAGTACCAAACCTACATACTCCGATAGTCATGAAATTCAGTGATAGGAGAGGCTGGGAATGCGAAATCCCCCGGATGAATAACAGGGGTGCTATGGGCTCTCTGCGAGGGCTGGTTATCACACAGAGGCCCACGTCTCTTCAACAAACTCCCACGGCGAGTAAGAGACATGAGGGATGTCTCTTTAGACAGCTTCAAGAGAGCCCTGGATGTCGAACTGCAAAAGGTGCCAGACGAGCCCATCCTCGCAAGGGAGCGAGCTGTCGCTTCAAACAGTCTACTGCACCAAATCACCACCCAAAACGAGGGGCGTCGCGCTCCTTGGTGCCGCTAGAAGAGTGGCGAACACATCATAAAGTATCATAAGGTAAAGTAAGGTCTCCATTTTGTCTACTTGTTAATTTTCTCCTCTATTTCAATTTTCCCTTTAATCACAAACTCCCTCCAAACATCCCTTTCCACCATTATTTCTCAACTTTCCAATCCCTTATTCCTAATGGGTGTGATATATCCCTAAAACTACATCCGATCATTATTAGAATCTTCAAACTTCACTTAGTTAATCTTTACATCTATCATATAATCCTTCACCAATAATTTCATCCTTCATTCTTAGTCAATCTTTTCATCATTCTTATTCAATCATTCCATCATTCATACATACAAGTTCAAAGACCGTTTGTCTACAGAGAATGTGGTTACAGTCTTACGTCCTAAATGGCAGCTTTCCAGGCGGCCCTGTCAAGGGCCGCCTCTGTTGTCAAGTTCTTAATTTTGAGATCGGATCGGAGTACCCGAGCCCACGTCATTCTAGGTCCACCCCTACGTGCAGCTCTCCCCCATCTTCCATTCTTAGTCAATTATTTCATCCTACCCCTTAATGCCTCAAACATTTAATCCTCCATTCAACCACAAGCACACAGGGTTGATTGGAGCTGTCGAACATCTTGCCATCTTCTCACGAGTTGCTGGGAAGGAAGGGGGTCGATCCACATAAAAGCAGTTAAGAGCTTCTGGGCGAGTCTTCCTTACGTAGTAGGTAGTAGTAGTAGTCGTTCCCTAAGGTGCCAGGCCGAACAGCCCCGAGCGGCCGAGACCGGGTTTTCCCACAAAGTTCTCAAGGAGTATTGTGGACGTAGTAGGTTGACTATAATAGTTTAGAAAAGATATTGCCACCTGAAAAGTTAAGGGTGTGTTAGAAGCCAAAGAAGGCATCCTAGCGATGACGTACAGCAAGCGAGAGGGAGGCACCTTTGTCGTACAGCAAGTGAGAGGGAAGCACTTTCAACATCCCCTTCAACGAAATTACTCTGTAATATTATAAAAACGGTGAGGTACAGTACCTGCAAAATTATAGAAAATGTGAGGTATCTGCAAAAGGATAGAAAAAGTGAGGTACCTGCAAAATTATAGAAAATGTGAGGTACCTGCCAGAAAGAAAATGTGAGGTACCTGCAAGAAAGAAAATGTGAGGTACCTGTAAAATCAAGAAAATTGAGAAAAATTATTGAGAACCGCAAGATACCGAGAACAAAATCAGTCACCTAGAAAAAAGAAAATATTAGTCCTATCTTTAATTAATAACTAAACCAAACCAAGTGATTATTCATTAGTAAATTACCAAGAATTGTTACTTTTACGATCATCTCATTTTACGGTATACCAAAAAAAAATCTATATACTATCAGGTTCGTTACTTATAATCATTACTTATAAATGTAATATGGAAAAAAATTAGTTATCAGATTAGTTACTTTAACGATAAATACTTATGGAATATGAAAAACAAAATACAAAAACAATTGAATATCTTATCAAAGTTTAAGTCAATCAAAAACCATACGATGCAAATTCCGCTTGCAAAATCTTTCAGCTGGAATAAAAAGGCTTTCCACAAATTCTGGTTACATATGAAAGTGGTGACCGCACAACTCCAGAAACCAGTAGACCGTATCAACCAGTGCCAAATCAACCAATACAGTTAGGTTAAGTTAGCACTGGTTGAGATCTATTGGTAGAGTTGCCGGAAACCATGAACTGGAACAGACTTACCTCAGCCAATTGACTAAGTGATGATGGTGGTGGTGGGGGCAGGGTAGCGGAGACTGGCTGATTTGTATGCTGTATTGATAACACTAAAATGCCCACAGTTATATGTTAAATTAATATAATTCTTAAAAAGTGCAATTTAACCCATTAATAGTCTCAAAATTAACTAAGTTATCATACAATTTGACCCATTAGTTTCAAAATTGACCCAACTAATCGTATAATCTGATCCATTACTAGTCTCAAAATAGACAAAACTATCACACAATCTGACATTAATAGTCCCAAAAAGTAACAAACTATCATACATTTGACCCATTACTAGTCTCAAACAAAAAACTATCACAATTTGACATTATATCAATATGTACAAAACTATTGTCAGATTTGTCCCTATAATCCAACCACTAAGTTTCTCTTGTTGTTGTTGTTGTTGTTGTTGTTGTTCCCTAGGCTGCCAGGCTGAACAGCCCCGAGTCCCTAAGGAAGGCCATGGCCTAAGTTTCTGTGGGTACCGGTAGTATTCTCACCTATGCGTACTAATTAGGCCAGCGAGTACAAATCAGCCGCCCCACCCCCCATTCTACTGCAGGATGTTCCAGGCTACCGATGTCCGATGTGAAGGGATGTGGAGCGCTGCGGCGGTGATGGATGCTCAGCGTTGGGCAGGAACACGATTGCAGAAGGTTCACGTTAAATTCTACGTTAAGTGATTATGATGCTTAGGTTGTATTGCCGAAGCTTACTTTACAGTTAAGATTACGTTATATTGAGTTTTAGTTATATTTAAAGCTTTATTGTTACATTAAACGAAGGTTATGTTGAGTTTAAGTTATATTTAAAGCTTTACATTTACATTATACTAGAGCTTACGTTAAAGAACACAGGCCATTTTTTTATATATTTTCGTTGTCCATTTCAAACCAAGCATTTTCTTTTAGTAAATAAACAGTTGAAATGGATTCATTACTATTTTAGATTTATAGTCCAACCAATAATTTTCTTTTAATTTATACAGCTTAAATTGATCTTTACTCTTTTATTAACTAGTCAAACTAATAATTCTTTTAATTTATACAGATGAATTTGATTATATTATTCTTAAATTAATTAGTAGTCTTAGTAACTGACACGGTTCTATAATTCTGTCATCATCATTATTATTATTACTGAAGTATTATTATATGGGAGAACTCAATTACAGTACTGTAACGAAAATACCCGACAAAAAATGGCCCATGAATGACACCGAGTGGACACGACATACACGAGAGATTATCACACTAAGGTTTGAGATTTTAAGACGTTTGCCCCATTAGTTTGTCGATTTTAAGACCTTTCGCCCCATTGTCAATTTTAAGACCTTTCGCCTCATTTTGTCAATTTCAAGACCTTTCGTGCCCTTTAGGCGTCTTATTTTATTCATGGCGAGCGATAGCGAGCCTGTAATTGTGGAGGAACCGGCCTTCGGCCGTGACATTTTCTAACGAAAAATTTACAATTTTAAAGGGGGATTTAACCCCTTCAGACTCATATGATGCAGAGGTTGCCAGATTAGCAATAAGAAATGGAGTTCTCTCACTCTTATAATTACCTCTCCAAAATTAGTTTTCTGCCCACAGCTAACTCAAAGACAACTGCAGAGGTTGAAGTAACTAAACTAAAGGTTTCTAAATACCCCTGATGGTAACAAAGGCTTTAAAGTATCCCTAATCGGCTCAAAATCGCGTCATATGTCAGAGAGGGTTAATGGATGTTTTTATTTTTAAGTTTGATGGAGGTCTAGGAGTAAAACTAGAAAATACATAAATATGTAAATAAATAGTCTCCCAAAATAACCACTGTCCCCTTAATTTTTAATGAAACCTTGTGTGATAATCTTAATATATATTATATAAATAGGATTACCGTCACAATTTGTACCAAGAAAATAAAGCTTAGATTTGTACATTTAAAGATTAGTCAATTATGTTAATTTTTTCACCAACCCACCAATTAACTTACACAAAAACCTAATTAAATCAAGTTAAATTAATACCAATTAGAAAAAAGAAAAAGAAAAAGTGGGGATTGGGCCTGAGTAAATAGATAAAAAAAGCATGACAATCAGCTTTAAGTCAAGGAGTACCTACTAAATTTATCTCTTGGTACAAAAAGTTTCGGTAAAACACAAAGCATGCACAAATGGATTTATAGACATAGTCTGCAGTCAAAACATAATCTGCTGAACAGATTATGAACATTTGACATAATCTGCTAAACAGATTATGAACATTTGAAATAATCTGCTAAACAGATTATGAACATTTGGAATACTTTTTGGATGTTTTAGCCTGGAGTCTTTATAGAACGCATGAATTGATACATACACACACACACATATCGAATCGACCCACACATCGTTCAATTCAAGCGTTCTAAGACTCAAGACTTTTAGACATGAAGCTGGTTCCCTTCCAACAAACCCTAAACCAGCTATTAACTCTTTCCGTCTGATACCGTTTCGTTTCTGCCCTAGGTACCCTTGGACGATTTTGTTACTTGTGAATTATCTCTGGGGTCAAAAGGGTTAGTTGTGTACTTCACCTTTTGATCCGTAGAGACCGGTCATAAGCTCGTACAAATCGTCCGACGGTAACCAGAACGCGAGACCAAAAGGCGTATCGGACTGAAAGGGTCAAGCTCTAAGACAAACCCTACCTATATACCTTCTAAGACAACAGCTGATCCTGCCTCATCGCCCTCTATACCTATCACTCGCTAGACGAAGGACAGAGCCTCGACGAATCCAGCGTTCAGATCCGTACAGGGACGCATGGGAGCGCAACCTTAGGGAACCAGTAGATTGACGTTCAAATGTAGGCATACAACTTAAGAATAACATTAACCATTATTTTTTTACGATAGAATTAAAGTGCATTTGTAAAAGATTATTCACATCCCACCCATCCGATTCTATGACGAACTCACTAGACGGAGGACATAGCCTTAACAATCCGAACGTTCCGAATCCGTCCAGGACGGGAATGGAACATGACGTTTTGGGTGCCAGTGGATGTGTTAAACGTCAGAATTAAAGGGCAAATATAAAAGATTGTTTACATCTCGCTGAGGAACGAACTAGACGAAGGCAGAGCCTTAACAAGCCTAGCGTTTGGAGAGGAAGCAGGGGAAATTGGGAAGGAATCAGCGAGATGTTATTGACGATTCAAGTGTATATATAAAAGAACATTCCCATCTCACTGAACAACGAACTGAACTAGACGGAGGACAGAGCCAGAACAAGCCTAGCGTTCGTTGTGTGTACAACTTGGGGAGGGAATCAGTGAGATGTGTTGTTGCTTAATATTAGGCAATTGACGTTGAGAATAAATTGATCGCCTCGGAAAGGGATCAAGGCTAAATCCGCATAACCAGTTTTTGTGTCCAGCGATCATATGTTAAATTAATTCTGTAATATCAATACGGTTCCAGTTTATTTATAGGCTCAAGGTATATTAATATTAAGACTTGGCCAAATCAACTCAAATATCAATAACTACACCCCACTTGTTTAGCCCCATTAGTGTAGCCATTTCACCCCATTCTTTGTCATTTTGAAGACTGCCATTACGGTTAATTTTTCCTGGCGAGCAAAAGCAAGCCTGCAATTTTAGAAAACTTTCTACTGAAAAATGTACAAATTTATCTCTTATGAGGGCTCAAAGGGATACTTTTTCTTTAACAGATTTAGAGAGCAACTAAAAAATAATAAATAAAACATTCCGGTACTATATTGAGTGAATTATTATATTAACTGGTCATACGGATTTTGCCACACATAATATATAAAGGACCAATATAATCAAACAGATTTTCAGGAATTCCACAGATTTTATGGAAATTATTGCACAATTCGGCTTCAATTAGCTCTACTTTATGTTTGGGAAGTAATTATAAGTTGAATAGAAGTCAAAGAACACCATTACTGTAACAAGCTTTTGAAATAGAAAAGATCAGATTATAATTATTATTATTTACTTATATAGTTATGTACTTTAAGGGTAATAATCATAGTGTAAAAAAAAGAAGTATTAATCAATACAAAAACAAATATATACTGTATACCGTATAATAAAATGATTGTGATCTATATTTATGCAAACTTCAAGATAAAACTAGATATATTTTTAGGCAATTCCAAAGATCAATATTATATTTTCACACAATTCCAGAGATTAAGATTAACGTAATTCCCGAAATGATAATCTGTTTGAGAATATGGTTCCCGTGTCCACTGGTGATAAAGAACTTCATATTAAAAGTTAACAATAGAAATGGATTTACAAAGCAAGGTTTAAACTATGAAAAAGCATCATTTTAAAAACCAGAAATTCAAGCAAAACATTAACGTGAACCATTCCAATCTTACTAACCTGCGAAATACAAAAAGAAAATTAGTACAAAAATTAACAGCATTAGCAATCACAAAACAAATAAAAAGCAAGAATTAGCACTACAAATATAGAATTAGCCATCACAAATCAAAGAAAAAAGAATTAGCACACAAAATAATACAAATAAGAATTAGCAATCAAGTCAAACAAGAATTAGCATACAAAGTTAAAAAAAATTGGCAAGAACATCAAAAGAAAAATTAGTAATCTCAAATCAAAGAAAACAAGAATTAGCACACAAATAGTACACAACAGAATTAGCAATAACATATCAATGAAAAGTAGAATTAGTACAACAATTTACAAAGAATTAGCAATCCCAAATCAAACAAAACAAAAAATTAGCACAATAAAAACACTGATCAACAAAAACAAATATACCTGTAGATGAATTGACCAATTGCGAGTTTCAGGTTATAAGGAAGTTGGAGCCGTAAACATGGCTAGTACACAGAAATGCAATAGTAATGTAGGTTTCTGATGGATAAAAAGTATAATTGAGTTGGGTTTTATGTATTTATATATGTACTATAACCGTATTTTAGCTGGTAATTCTACTAATTATCGATGTCTAGAACGAAACTCGCAAGTGGTCAATTGCATTTTCGAGGTATAATGTTCTGGCTAAATTAAGACCTTCTTGATATTTATATGTGCAGTTTGCTCGGAGTATTTCAGATCTCCAGATTACTGCACAGGCATAGAGTTGCTTGCTGAGGGAAAGGGAAGTTTGTTAGTTGAAAGGGATCTACAGATAGGATGTCTAAATAGTGAGTACAGGTATTGTACCCTACATAGTTTTAACTATAGGTCAAAGTCATTAACCCTCTTCGACATATGACGCGATTTTGAGCCTATTAGGGATACTTTAAAACCTTTGTTACCATCAGGGGTATTTAGAAACCTTTAGTTTAGTTACTTCAACCTCTGCAGTTGTCTTGAGTTAGCTGTGGGCAGAAATCTAATTTTGGAGAGGTAATTATAAGAGTGAGAGAACTCTATTTCTTATTGCTAATCTGGCAACCTCTGTGTCATATGAGTCTGAAGGGGTTAAGGACTGGAAAGTGTTTTAAGGTTAAGTAAATAGGTAAGATGAGGATTGGTTATTAAGGTCTTATAGGATGTGTGCGAGTTTGTGCTTTGTTGTGATGTCTCTGTTCGGGCTCTGTCTCGAGTCGGCCACACCCAGCTATTAACCCTTTCACGTTTTTATGATGCAGAGGTTGCCAGATTAGCAATAAGAAATAAGACTTCTCTTACTCTTATAATTACCTCTCCAAAATTAGTTTTCTGCCCACAGCTAACTCAAAGACAACTGCAGAGGTTGAAGTAACTAAACTAAAGTTTTCTAAATACCCCTGATGGTAACAAAAGCTTTAAAGTATCCCCAATAGGCTCAAAATTGCGTCATATGTCGGAGAGGGTTAAGATCAGACTGCAAAGTCCGATCCCACGACTTTCTTGGTCCACCCCTTGGTGCAGCTCTCTCCACATTCATGGACTTACAGAACTTATAAGCTCTAACCATTACACCATCAAGACAGTTTCCGGTTTCTGTCAAGCTCCTAGTCTAGTCGGTTTGGTGTCTGACTGCTCCATTACAGGCCCAGGTTCAAAGCACAGCCTGGTCATAAATACAAAATTCTAACCCTTTGAAGATTGACGCATTTTGAAAGTTTATTCTGGCTATCATTAGACTATTTTGTGCCGATCAAAAAGGATCTATGGAAATTATACGGGTAAAGACTGCTATCATTAGATGATTTTGTGCCAATTAAGAAGGATCTGTGGGAACTATACGGGTAAAGACCATCTCAATTAACCCTCTGATTTCCATATACCCTTCCTACTCTGAATGCAATAGGCTAGTCTAATTATTGCCGGAAAACACAACAGAAATGCGCATTGGATATTGAAGGGGTTAAGTTCATATCATTTGCAGGATTGAACTTTCTGAAAGAAGAAATGACGACAGGTACAGTCGGACAAATAAGTGATGTCGCGGCACCAACTACATTTCGATCAATAATTGGTATCAGTACTATCGAAGCATTAATTAATCGTTTCGAGTGAGAAATACAAACATGTTAATTTCTTTACACACCCTATTCAACATCTGACAGACATTAATACAGCACACAGCAAGCAAAACATAATGACAGTGGAGACGCTACTTATTTGGCCAACTGTACGAAATAAGTTAGATAATGGAGCGAGCTGCATTGGCATATTGAATCATATGAAGGGGATTCATTCGTGTCCACCCCCTCTCAGGGATAACAGCATCTGGCAAAAGAACTAATATTATAACTTTCTGATATGTGCAATTTTTGTAGAAGAAATTTATATATTTTTCATTCGTGGCCACCATCTCACAGATAACGGCATCTGACAATAGATTGAATATTATAACTCGCCGATTTTATGCAATTTGTGTCAATAAAAAAATAAAAATTCATGCAGCACTGAAAATAAAGCCTTGGGTAAAATCAATGTGTACGTTCTCAAGAAATGATTGTCCAACACAATACAGGTCTCCCGCGATTTACGATTGGGTTCTGTTCCTAAAAACCCGATCCCTGCAGCACCGTTGATTCATTTAAACTTCGCCTAGACAAATATCTCTCATCAAACCCGCTACTGACTGCGTTTGTAAATGAATAACTTCATTTTATCCCCCCCTCAGTTACTAACCCATCTATCCCCTACTAACTTCCTAATCCTGCCACGGACATTAGTTCCAGGGCAGTAGTTCCCTTTCCAATGTTCCCTAACCCACTCTAAACCACTGTTTGGACACTTGATCCCCAGTGTTTTGGAGGACAAGCAGCCTAGAAGGGTCACTATACTTCTTGTTGCTTTATTTCCTTTGTACAGTCACGCTAATAAGTCATGTCCCAGCTGTCATGATGTTTGGCTTGCTTTGTACTATATTAATGTCTGTCAGATGTTGAATAGAGTGGGTAAGTGTGAACATGTTTGTATATTTCACTTGATAGGAAGAAATGAAGCTTAAATATTGCCGATAACAATTATTGATCAAAACATACTTGGTGCCGAGACATCACTTATTAGTGCGACTGTACTCCCTCAACTTGAACTTTTATTTCACATAGGTTCTAGCAGTTCATGGGTTAAATGCGCACATACAGAGACAAATTTTTTCATAATTACGGGATGAAAATATTCATATAAAATATAATATTGGTAAGATCCTGTGTAGCGGGTAACTGTTTTTCAGATGCCTACTTTAACCTAACCAAAACCTAACCTAGTACTGTATATGAATGTAAAATGTAAATATATATAGTTACATTACCAAATTATTGAAATATATATACCTGTACAGTATATACACGGTTGCCCGCTACACAGGATTATACCAAAATATTTAGTCTTTGGAACAAATTTTGAAGATACCGATGGAAAGAGCATACAAAAATTAAGATAAACTTAACCCTTGTCTAGCGGGGTATTTTGGGCTCATTTGGGCATATTCAGGCCCTCCTGCATGATAAATCAAGCATCTGCATGAAAAAAACATTATTTAGCAAAACACTAGGCACTAAAAGCTTCAAAATGAGACCAGAACGAGCTACGTAGCACTCGTGGTTCTCTTGCAGTGGTGCCACGAACATGGAAGTTTAGCATATATCGGTATATATTTCCCAGCTATGCTCACTACTGGCTACACTGCCGGCCTCTCGAGAACACAGGGAACATGAGTTAATGGGCAGCGGTAAGCCCTGGGAGTCGGCTGTCTGGCCCGCTGCTCTCCCGGCCATTTGCACTCGATTTTAACCCTTTAAAAGCCTTAATAATGCTCCTAACTTGCTGCAAATTGGTGCACGACTTAAGTCGAGCGCCGCTCTTTAGGGTTAAGAAAGTCACCTGATATTCCGTGTAGATTGGTGGCTGTTTCGGCGGTGACTATTTCCCTGGGAAGTTACGGCAATCGAGTTCTCTTCTGCTCGGTTGGGTGGCGCGTAAACCTGCAACAAAAACCTTATTAACCTCATGATACACGTTTGGCAGTATATTTTGGCTATTATTCTGTCTCGAGTCAGCCACCCCCATTTTAAAAAAAAAATACGTAAAACAAAAATTCGGTAAATTATTGTTTTTCACACCAACCAACTTCACATCTAAACTCAATGAAATTAACAAATACATGTGGCACTCGGAGGACTCTAACACAGGATACTCGCATCGAAATTCCGCGCACTATGCATTACGCTATCAAGACGGTTCTAAAAAATAAATGAATAATAAATTAATAAAATGCCAGAGTATATACATATAGATAGATTATGGGTGAGGGCTGGTCCTTTCCAGAGTGAGGTTCATCATTCTCTACCCAACCTTAGCCGTTTATCTGTCCAGAGTGAGATTTGGCATCCTCTTCCCAACCTTACCTGTTTAATCGTCTTTTCCTGTACTACTTTTCCTACTTCGGGGGTGGGAAGCTAGGAATCCTCCTCCCCTTGTAAACTTCACCCTACTAAACAAGAAAGCAGCGAGGGAACGCTAAAGTGGTCCCAGACCCTAAAAATTTAAAGTTTACATGTTTCTGTTCGGGCTCTGTCTTGTGTCGGTTACCCCCAGCTATGGGGTATGTGGCTGAGTATACTGTATACATACATTAACCCTTTCCGTACTGGTGAAGTTTATTTAATTGGAAAATATTACCGTAACAATCATTAATTTTCCCATGGTTATTGGGGGTGTTTTTAAATATCTTGTATCATTATACAGTACAGTAGTTTAAATTAATTACAATCCCAGGTAAGTTGGTATGTAACCCACAGTACCAGCAACGCAACGGTTGCGTCCGCCTAAATTAACTCGTCCTATGGAACCTAGAGGGTTCAGATTTGTATGGGAACTACTAGACGATCCCACGGAACTATACCGATGGTTGGCACCCCCGCCCCCCCCAAATCAAGCCGCGTACGTGTGGGCGCGCGCGGGAATTATTTTCCAGTACTGTACTGTATATTGCCTACCCATCACCCCATGTTAGTTGTGACTTTCCGCCGCCCCGCAAATGACCTAGGTGAGTGGTTTTATGTTTCTCCATTACGAAGACATCCCATATGTTTACAGGGAATTTTTTTTTTACAAATGCTGGTCCTGGAGTGTACTTTTTTTTATTAAATCGCTTGGGGTCCAAGGGGTTAAGATAATCCCCTCTAAAACCCTATTGTCATTAAGCTACCGGTAACCAAATAACCTAACCTGGGAGCTACCACCCTCAGACCCCCGCTGGTCTTACCATTGAGAGAGAGGATGACAAAATACTAAAAATATGGAAGTGAAATTAAAAAGTTCTACTGATTCAAGATGGCCGCCTCTTGTTTCCACCTATATTTAGAACAGTCAAGTGAAAAATTATTAAATTAGCGGCGGTAATGCGGTACGCCCGAATATTACATCCTTGCCCAATTTAGTTATCAACAACTTGAAAAATCCCAATTTCACCGAAAATTAACCAAAAATAATTAAAGTCCCGACCACCGAAACAAAGCATTCCGTAGACTTTACCTCCTTGTTTTGTAGGATGCGGCAGGTCTTTTCAAAAGCGCGATTCACCCAATATATGGCACGAGCATAACTAACCCGCAACCTGTTTTGGCCCCTTTACACATCAACACTGGTCTATATGAGGATGACAATGTTGCATCTCTCGCTATTCTATCGCTTCTACAATAATCAGAATTTCTCGGAGCTTTCCCAGTGTATACCACCTCCTTTACGTAGGGTACGTAGTACCCGCCTTGCAACACAATCCCACCCCTACTCTGTGCAACTCTCCAACCCAAGAGTGAAATGCTATTCTCAGACTTTCTTCTATTCAACTGCTGAGCTCTGGAACTCTCTCCCAGAATCAGTTTTTCCCTCTTCCTATGACTTAAATTGCTTCAAACTCCGTCTGTCCAGGCATTTGAGCTCGAACGTCCCTTGATTTCGGCCGTCACTCTTTGAAATCTGGGGGAGGCACTCGCTGCAGGCAGTTGTTGTTGTTGCTGTTCCTCAGGCTGTCTGGCCGAGCAGCCCCAAGGTCCCGAGCAAGGCCAAGGCCATAACCGAGCGCCCCCACAGAACCCTCCCAGCTTACCACTAATAATGCCCAGGTGACCGAAGCCACTCAAAGGCGGGGAGCTGAGGAGGGTGCGGAAACGCCCGGGAAACAAAAGCCCCACCCAAGGCCCTGTTCCCCTCAGCAATTATAAAGGGAAAGTTGAGGGGCAAAGGAAAAATGTGATGCTTTGGCTCCCAATCTGCCAGGGTTGGCAGTAGGGAGGTCAATCCACGGAAAAGACGCCGTCACTTGAGATCTAGAAAATATATAAGTTAAAGGAACAGTCAGAGTAAGCTATGGGTATGGCAGAGAACGCTCAACTCTCATTCTGATAGACCAGCCCATCTGCAGGCAGTTATACCTTTTGTCTCCCTCATTCACATAGGGGGAAAAAAAATAATCCACCCCCCCCATCAAGTATCCAATTTACCTCACCAACTGTAAAGTGCGATACACCCAATAAATGGCGCCATTTGACGCCGTGATATCATTAACACTTACGCCGAGGGCATATTTCCACCATATTAGGGCTCATTCAGGCACTCCTGATTAGGCAAGTGTCTGAATGAAATTTAATGTATTCAGCCAAAAACTAGAAGAAAATAGCTTCAAAATGACACCAAAAACGAGCTTCGTAGCTCGCGGAGTGCACCCGCAGCGCTACCATAGACATTCGCTAAAAACTAAAATAAGCATTTATCGCTACGGTACTTATTACCGAGGTAAATCTACAATTATACTACCCCTCCCCCCTTCAAAACACTCCTTTTAGCGTGTTTTTGGATGGTTCAGCAGACGCGGAAACTTATTTTGATAAAAATTTATCACCAACCAGATAAAGAGTTTTTCAGGTAATTTGTAGTTGTTTTTTATTTTTTATTTGATATACAGTGTTGTTTAATACCGAGGACCGTCGCATTTTAGTATTTTTAACATTAGCCTAGCCTAACCTGTTTCGCGACCGGTCTAAACCCAGCTCACGTTCCCTGTTTATGGGTGCGCGACGGTCTAATCCCAGCTCACGTTCCCTCTTTATGGGTTCGCGAAGGTTTGTAATACTGTACTTCAATGTATCTTATTTAACCTAAAAAGTGCGTATGGGGGGTATGAGACACCACACGCCTGTGCGCACGTATTTGAGCTGTTCCCATCACTAACATCGTTATTTTACCATAAATATCGTTAATACTTACTCATATGCGCCTATTTTACCATTAATATGAAGATATTAACCAGTTACAACAATAAAACAAGTGGAAGCAGCGTTTGGATGGTCAAAATCGGCGATAGAGGCCGGGAGTTCCATAACCAAAGGCTGAGGCAGCCTCCCCATGTCTGGAGAGACACTGTTGCGCAATACTCTCTCTCTCGCTCTTTCCCACGCTTGGTAACAATGATGACAACGCCCTGCTTGCAACTCGCTAATGTTAGCACGAAAATAGACCACAGAATAAGGGAATAACAGGGAAAATAGGTGATAAATGAAGGAGGGGGGGGGAAGTGGGGAAGGAGGGGATGTGGAAGAGTGATATTTGGTATGGCCCAGGGGCAAAAAAAAAAAAGTTCAAGTTTTTTTGGGGTGTTTTAAATGGATTTTTTTTAGGCCCAGGATCTTAACACTTAAAGAGCGGGGCCCGACTTAAGTTTGTATCTAAAAAGCAGCAAGTTAGGAGCATTATTAAGGCTTTTAAAGGGTTAAAATAGAGTGCAAATGGCCGGGAGCGTAGCAGGCCACACGGCCGACACCCAGGGCTTACCGCCGCCCACTGACTCACGCTCCCTCTGTTCTCGAGAGGCCGGCAGTGTAGCCAGTAGTGAGCGTAGCTGGAAAAAATATGCCGCTATATGCTAAACTCCCATGTTGGTAGTACCACTGCATCAAAACGACGAGTGCTACGTAGCTCGTTCTGGTCTCATTTTGAAGCTTGTAGCGCCTAGGTTTTTGCTGAATACATTTCTTTTCATGCAGATACTAGATTGATCATTCAGGAGGGCCTGAATATGCCCAAAATAGCCCAAAACCCCCCGCTAGACGAGGGTTAAGAGTCTTCCCGCACTTGCCGGGTTAAAGTCAAATATACATTTCCTCGCATCATCAAACCATACTAATTCTACTACTAATAATATTAACCCATTAGTACCAACAGAATAGCGACAAAATAGGGGTAGTATAACTGTAGATTTATCTTAAAATGTTTCAATCTCCGGAGATACAATATATGTGCACTATATAAAAGTACTGTAAAAACAAAAACAAATATCTCTATTGACGTCAGAGAAACTCTTATTAACCCTTTCACGCACATATGACGCAGAGGTTGCCAGATTAGCAATAAGAAATAGAGTTCTCTCGCTTATAATTACCTCCAAAATTAGTTTTCTGCCCACAGCTAACTCCAAGACAACTGCAGAGGTTGAAGTAACTAAACTAAAGGTTTCTAAATACCCCTGATGGTAACAAAGGCTTTAAAGTATCCCTAAAAGGCTCAAAATCGTGTCATATGTCTGAGAGGGTTAAGCCCCTTACTGTTAAAATAGATGCTGATTTCAACAAGTCATGGGGGGGGGGTTGAAGGGGGCAAAGCCCCCCTTTAACCTATCTTGTATCCAAAGGCAAAACAAATTGCATATTTACTCTGAAAATGGCTTGCATATGAGTGTTTTAAGATCGTTGTATAATGGGAGAAATAACATTTTCCGGGGATTGTAACTAATTTCAACTACTGTATAATGATGCAAACTACGTAAAACCCAAAAGAAAAACCATGGAAAAATTAGTGGTAGTTTCGGTTATATTTTCCATCACTACTATCTCGCTACATTTGCCTTTGGCAGCACTATATATCTCGCGAGACTGACTCGGAGCCCCGAGTGCCGCGGCCGCCTGGCTGGGAGAAGGAAGTGTGGCCTGTCGGGCTCCCGCTCCCTCACACTATACTACAGGCTTTAACCCTCCGGATCTGGGGGCCCTCATATGGGGCGAATCGCTGTTTCCGGGGCCATTTTCGTACAGTCAAGCTTCATAATTCAGACCACCTAGAGCAGTCAATTATTTTGCAAATTGTAGAACATCTTGTTGTCTGTAGATTGCCGTTGAGATGACATCGCTACGATGCGTGGTTGCCGAGTTATGATTTTAGCGGCGGTTTTTAGCCGCGCATTTTGCCTCATATGAGGCCTCCCGGATTCCTGCCAATATTTTTGTTTGCCTCATATAAGGCCTCCCAGATTCCGAGGGTTAAAAGCCTGTAAATTGCTATGGCATTCGGGAGCTTTACCCGCAGGCAAAGGGTTAAAGAAGTTTCGCGTCGCACTATTAGAAACAATTTATTAGGGAAAATAGGGACCTATAGACTCGCCATATTTTTCTCATAGTCCGCATGGAGGAATTTAGTTAAGACAACTTGAAAAAACCAGGTTACACCGAAAAATAACACCAAAATAATTAGTCCCGATCGTAAACAAAGCATCCCGTCCAATGAATCCCTCAACTTTACTTTGAACGATGTGGCGGGCGAAATTCACCCAATAAATGGCGTGAGCGTTACTCACAAAACTAAATACCGGTACTGTACCAGCAACCTGCTCTTGCCCCCTTACAGATCAATATAGCCTATGAGGAAGACAAGTCAAGGGTGAGGGGGGGCAGCCCACCCCCTCAACCCCTCGTGTATCCAATTTCCCTTACCTACTGTAAAAACACGATTCACCCAATAAATGGCACCATTTGACGCCGTATCTTCAGAGTAACCCATTGGCTGCGGCTATGTTTGGGCTATTTAGGACATATTCAGGCACTCCTGAATGGTAATTCAAGCATCTGCATTAACCCTTTCGCTGCGGGTGACGTTCTGGAATGTTTTGGCAAGTTACAGCAATTTCCAGGCTTTAAAAGCCTGTAAAAAACGTAAAAATAGAGTGTCTGTGGGCGGGAGCGTGAGGGGCCCACCTCCGACCCTCAGAGCACCGAGCGGCTCACTGAGCTAGGCTGTGTCTCGTGCGGGTCTCTCTCACCAGTGTAGCCAAGCGAGCGAGTGTTACATAATAGCGGGGTTCCCACGTTTCACTGGGACCACTGCGGGTGAACCAGACCCATGTACAGGGTCCGTTCTGGTGTCATTTTGAAGCTATTTTCACCTAGTTTTCGGCAGCATACACTTAATTTAATGCAGATGCTTGATTTATCATACAGGAGTGCCTGAATATGCCCTAAATAGCCCAAACATAGCCGCAGCCAAAGGGTTAAATGAAGTGTATTCTGCCAAAAACTAGGCGAAAATAGCTTCAAAATGAGACTAGAACGGGCCCCGTACGTGGTCTGGTTCACCCGCAGTGGTGCCAGTGAAACGCGGGAAACCCGCTATTTGGTAGCACTCGCTCGCTTCGCTATACTGTTGCGAGACACAGAGAGAGACCCGCGCGAGACAGTCAACCTCAGCGAGCCGCTCGCTGCTCTGAGGGTCGGAGGTGGGCCCCTCACGCTCCCGCCCACTGACACTCTATTTTTACGGTTTTTACAGGCTTTTAAAGCCTGGAAATTGCTGTAACTTGCCAGGACGTTCCAGAACGTCACCCGCAACGAAAGGGTTAATGAATAATGGAGAAAATCCTCCACTCAAACCATGAAAAACAACAAGACACTATATGCCTAGCCTATTCCTTGAAAATATATAGAAAACTTGGTAAATAAGGCCGATATAGTCTTCTTGAACGGGTATCCTTCATAAAATAGTCTAAATGTAGCGGAAATAAAATAAAAAAAACTATCTTATCTAGGCCTACATTCGACCATATTCCTTCCCAAGCTTCATAAAATCTTCCATCGTCAAACTTGATAAAATCGTCTAGCTTAGCCTAGGCTAAGTAGCTGAAAGAAAGAAGAAAAAAACATCACTCGCCTAGTACTGAAATTAAATCAAATAATAAGACATTAGGCCTACTGGTACTGAAAGGGTTGAGTCCATAATTGGCCAACATGAGCCTCAAAGCTGGGAAAAAAAAAAAAAAACAAAAAACTAGGCTATAGCCTACGAATGCAAATTAAATTGGCCTAACCTAATAAAAAGTAATCTCTGCCTTCGTTTCCTCCTAAATTACCGGTGACGTTATTTTAGTTATAGGCTATTCTGGCAACTAATAAATACTTATAATAAAATAAATACTTATAGCCTAAATCTATACTACTAGGTTAGGTTAGGTTGTTTGGTTAGGGTAATGTATTTTTGTATCCAAAGGCAGTCAAAATAGACGGGAACATGATGGTGAGCGTCGGAGCGTCCGCGTCTTGTAAACAAGACGGTAAACACCCTGGTAACTAGGCCTAGGCCTATCCTACATTCTTGCCGAGGATTTCAGTCAGCATAGGAAGGACTTCTAGCAATTTACCAGGCCACTGATTATATCCATTAAGATACCACAGATCCTTCTTAAGTTGAATGAAATCTTCTAATAGTAGCCAGAATAGGGTGAAAGCGTCACCGGTACAGTACTTCAGAATGGCTCGCCATGAAAACAAAATCTAGGCCAAGGCCACAACAGGCCTCAAGATTGACAAAGAAATGGGGCGAAGTCTTAAAACGGCCAAAACAAATTGCGAAAACTTCTTAAAATGCCAACACTAATGAGGCTTAAACATGAGGGAGAAGGGGATCCACAAAAACCACGCCCTTAAGGTCATACGAACCAATAATCGGCGGAGCGTGAAGGCGCACAATCTCTTGGAATGACGGACGGGGAAGAAATGGACTCAACCCGCGGCGCAGGCGCAGGCCCGCACTTATCATCAGGTCCTTTGTTACCTCGGTTGCATGACATCATCGCTTATGTTTTCCTTATTTCTCCCATTACCACTTTATTATTTCGTGATTTTAATGAATACCCCGATAGATTAATCATATATATCCTCACCTGGCTATATTTGGTTGTAAGATTCGTTGCATTTATGTGATTTAGAAGCGATTGAATGAAAAATTGCTGGTCACGTGACTTCATTCTGGCTTCCTATTTGCTGATGTAATTCCTTTGGTTTTACTGTAATTTTTGGGTTTTCGGGACTTTTGACGGTATTTTCATAGTAGCTACCGTGTATAAATTCACTTTTGTATTAGTTGATAGTTCTGTGAAGCCCTAGTATATTGATTTAGGACATTTACGAGATTCAAAGTCACGTGATTAGAATCCTGGCCTCCTATTGGAGAACGCCCCGGGAGGTCGTGTTCCCTAATTTGTTTACGAATCCGCGATTATATAATGTTAATTTTGCAATTTGGCCATAACTGCTGATAAATAAAATTACATTACACAATTATTGGGGTATTTGTGTTGCCCGGATGATAGATTTTTAGCCATACATAACAATTAGGCCTATGGAAATTCGGGAGAGGTTTTACGATCGCGAGGCAAAATCACAGGTGTCAAATCAGCCATCTATAAGGAATAGACCCAAATCCTTTACACTAACCACCATGTTGGAACCATGAAAGAAGCGTTAATCAGACATCTATAAAGAATGAGCCAACTCTTTTACAATAGCCATATCGTAACCCATGAACCAGGCTTCAAATGGCCCTCTATAAGGAACAAAGCACCGAAAATCCAGTGGAGATCGGTGAAATGAAGTCAAATCTATTTACAGCAACCACCATGTTTGCATGAATCGAGTGTCAATTCAGCCATTTATAAGGAATGGGCCAATTTTTTTACAGTAACCACCATGTCGGAAACATTGCGTTGTGAACCACCGACTCGGAGAGCTCACAGAAGCCATGAGACAAACCCTTTTGTTTATTTTTGGTCTATTCATTAATGTATTTATTTATTTACTGTTTAGTGTCCTCGCTCGACCTCCGTCAAGCTTAAAAAACACCCCCTTCCATCCACAATCGTACCAAGGCTAATCATGTCATTGGAAATCCTATAAAAAATACCGTTCCGAATAAGTAGGCCGGGAATCGTGAACCCTAACCTCTGTAACTCAAAAGGGGCTGGAGCAAACGGGCTGGATCCCTGGCTGACCCTTCCCAAATGGTAGAAATGTTAGCTTGATTAGGCTACTCTAGTCGTTTGTGAGTTATAGAGATTAGTGTTTAAGAGTTTTGGCCAACTTATTTGGAACAGGGTATAACTGATTCTACCTAGCGATACTGTAATAAGCGAGAGTGGGCATCTATTTATGTGGTAGCCATTTTGGTTGAAATACCCCAGGAACGAAAATCCTGGGAGCGAAACCCCCACCCCCAACGAGATCCCCGGTCCCATTTCCATCCCCGATTTGGTAGCTCTCTCTCTCCCAATTCATTCCACATATACGTCTCTCAATCACAGTCTTCTAGCCTACAAACCACACTACTTTACCCCCTGACAACTTGATGTACCAACTAAGTATGTACTGTATTTAATTAGATAACAACCATGCAGGCTATAATACTTTCATTTGTGTAGGTACGAAGGCGATCTAGACACCTTAGCTGCCATTTCACAACAAATCAGATCGTGATTACGTCAGCCCTGTATTTAGTTATATAACCATCATAGTCCCCCCAATTCTAGCAATTATATGTCTCTAACCTCCCGTTCTTTTATCCACTAACTATATATATTCCCAACCTTCCTAATACCACCTCCATTTCACTAGACAAAATACCTAGGAGTAATTCCGAGATTTAATTATGCAATTACACTAGACAGCCCCATAACTCACTGAGATCCACATTGCTATTTTATTGATGTACCAACTCCCTAATGTTAACATAATTTAGGGAACTTGTAGAAAGGGAAGACACCTATCTTCGTTCCCCCATTTTTAGCAGTTAGCTATACATAACCTCACGTTGCATTGTTCTTCTGTCAATTTGTGTCCCTTGCCAGTTCTTGTATTGATTTATGCCTGTTGATCTAGATAAGTTAATTACGAGTTATGTAACAACCTTTAACCACGACTCAATACACCCGATAACCCTAGGCCAGTTATTGTATTGATTTAGGCCTGTTAATTCGGATAAGCTCACTATGACCAATCTTCATACGATTATCCAGAGAGATGCAGGAAATCTACCTAGTATCTCTCTCTCCATTACGAGTATAGATAGATGTAACCCCATGCTCAGCTGTCCCGTTTTTAGTAACTAAAGGCCGTGTCCCATACAGTACGTCAAGACACAACGGCCGATGTTAGCCGATTTAACAACATTTTGCCGAATCGACACGTTTGACACGAGGCTCGCCAGAAGAGGACAGCCGCACGTCACTCACACGTCACTCACGACACAGTTACGTCTGCCACACGTTAACTCGTGCCCCTAATATGATGTCAGTACGACACACACGTCCGCGCAACAGTATATATATAATATGAACCAGAATTTTGCCCGACCGAGATTAATACGACAAAGCGGCACTGTCCTTTTGTCGAGTTGTGTCGCGTGCATAAACACCAGGTTCCATCATCTTATTAGGACGACGGCTCTAATACCGTCCTTCACGCATGCATTCATTCTTAGGATAATTATCTCTTATTCGCCATTATGTTCCTCTCTTCCATTTCTTTCTACGCCTATTATACGTCTTTGGTCACTCAACCTCTTCTAGTATACAACACACACGATTCTACTTTACTCCGTGATCCCATGCTCAGTCGAAACCTTTTGGGTCACCCGGTCATTTTCTCCTTCACGCACCGCTGCACACACCGCTCTACCGCTAACCCACTGTACTACCACATTCTTACTCTATGCTTCCCATCAACGACTATTTTACACTATAGCCTACCAGACGTCAACTCGGGTAGTACATTATTGGGGTTGCGGGAAATTTTCGAGGGCATTACATTGGTGAATCATAATTAACCCCTTCTGTACACCTAGAGCCGCAGCGGTCGAGTGGTGAGCGCACTCACGTGTGAATCTGCTTGACCTGGGTTCGATCCCAACCATGGTGGACATTTGGTGGGTGTTGTAGTAAGTCCTAGCATGTTTCACATGCTTGCACCCAGTCGGGGGACACCTCGACGACGTATACAGACTAATAACACACACAACAAAGCCACTCCAACATCTTCCTCTCTCTCCAACACCCTTTCTCCCCTCTCAGTCTACACTCTTCCAAATAATAGGAACAGTAGAATGTAGATACGAGGTGCCGTTGTAAAGGCTTATCCCTCAATACCTTCACCTGACCTGACCTGAGCCAAATAAGTCGTGTCGCCGCTGTCATTACGTTTTGCTCGTTGTGTGCTGTATTAATGTCTGTCAGATGTTGAATAGGGTGGGTAAATATATGAACATGTTTGTATATCTCACTCGAAACGATGAATTAATGCTTAGATAGTGCTGATAACCATTATTGATCGAAATATACTTGGTGCCGCGACATGACTTATTTGGCCAACTGTACCGGCGACGTCTATTATTAATTTGTTCTAGCTGTATTTAGACGATTTCGAGCAGTTTAAGAAGGGTCTGTGGAATTTGCCGACTTACGAGTTTCGTTCTATAAGGAAGTTGGAGCTGTAGATATCGATATTTAGCAGAATTACCAGCTAAAATACAGTACGTCTTCGTACATTCATAAATACAGAATACTCAATTCAACATACCCTTTAGCCATCAGAAACCTACATTATTATTGCATTTCTGTTTAATATCGATGTTTATGGCTCCAACTTCCTTATAGCCTGAAACTCGCAAGTGGTCAATTGAGATAGCGAAGGCAAATAATTGCTAATGGCCCTTTTTAAACTGAACATAATGAAATTAAAAAGACGTCACCGGTACAGAAGGAGTTAAGTTAAAGTTATAATGACAGCACAGGCACTATAGTCTGTTCATTCTAGGTTGGGCAGAAATCGTAACCTCTAACCTCTGTAACTAAAAAAGGACTAGGGTAATCGAGCTAATTTGTCTACCAAATAGGAAGACTTGGCTAGGGAATACAGGTGTGGAAATGTACAGCTCATTTGCTCTAGCCCTTTTTGAGTTACAGGGGTTAATTAGAGGTTACGATTTCTGCCCAACCTAGAATGAACGGACTATAGTGCCTGTGCTGTCATTATAACTGTATTATATTATTTATTCTATTATACAATTTTATTAAGCTACACAGTTTTAGCTTCCTCCCTAGACCTATCGAGAAAAAAACCCTGTTCCAAATAGATAGGTAGGTCAGAAATTGTGAACCCTAACCTCTGTAACTCAAAAAGGGATGGAGCAAATGGGCTGGATCCCTGGCTGACCCTTCCCAAATGGTAGAACTATTAGCTCCAGCAATTAACCCCTTCTGTACCGGCGACGTCTTTTTAATTTCATTGTGGCTATATTTTGACGACTTTGTGAAGTTTACGGAGGATCTGTGGTAGTAAAAAGGGTTAGGTGAGATAGTTCGAAGCCTGTTAATTGCTGGAGGCCCTTTTTAAACTGTATACAATCGTCTAATAGTAGCCAGAATAAAGTTAGAAAGACGTAGCCGGTACATAAAGGGTTAACATGCTTCGAAACATCTCACTTAACCCTTTTTAATACCACAAATCGTTCTTAAACTTCACAAAATCCTCCAGCAATTAACAGGCTTCGAACTAAATCACCTAACCCTTTTTACCACCACAGTTTCTTCAAAAACTGCATAAAATCGTCTAAATATAGCTAAAATAACATGAAAAAGACATCTCCAGCAATGAACAGACTTCGAACTATCTCACTTAACCCTTTTTACCACCACAGATCCTTCTTAAACTGCATAAAATCGTCTAAATATAGCTGGAAGAAATTAAAAAGACGTCGCCGGTACAGAAGGGGTTAAGGGGAGGTTTCAAGTACTCACGGCACTGAATTTCTCTTCCCGATGTACAGTCGGCCAAATAAGTGATGTCTTTGGCACCAAGTATATATTTTGATCCATAATTATTATAGTCGGTTTTAATTCAGCTAACGGTAAACTGAATCCCTTGGCAGCTATAATGTCTCGATAGATAATGGCATAATATGAAACTACTATGTCTCTGCATCAAACTACTATGTCTCTGCATCAAACTACTATGTCTCTGCATCATATGAAGACCAAGGTTATTAAATTAGCATCATACTTCACTACAAAATATTCAAAATAACCGAAAAATCTTGATGGGAACTTATCAATTTACCGTCAGTTGAAAAAAACAGACTTCAGTATCAGCAATATCTAAACATGATTTCTTCTTTTCGAGCGAGATATAGAAACATATTCCTACACTTACCCACCCTATTCAACATCTGACAGACATTAATAAAGCACAGAGCGAGCCAAACGTAATGACAACTTTAAAGGGACAGTGGTTATTTTTTGGGGTCTATGTATTTATATATACAGTATATATTTTGTTTTCTATGTGAATGAGGGAGACAAAAGGCAGAACTGCCTGCAGAGAGTGCCTCCCCCAGAGTTGAAAGAGTGACAGGGTCAAAATCAAGGGACGTTCGAGCTAAATTGCCTGGACACACGGAGTTTGAAGCAATTTAAGTCATAGGAAGAGGGAAAGACTGATGCTGGGAGAGAGTTCCAGAGCTCAGCAGTTGAATAGAAGAAAGTCTGAGAATAGCGTTTCACTCTTGGGTTGGAGAGTTGCATATATTTGTTAGTTCCTCCCTAGACCTACATCAAACATTAAAAATATCCATTAGATCCCCTTTCGAGATTAATTTGTACATTTTCGGTAGAAAAATGTCAGAGTCGAAAGCCGGTTCCTCCAAAATTACAAGCTCGCTATCGCTCGCCAGGAAAAAAATTGACTCCTAAAGGCCACGAAAAGTCTTAAAATTGACAAAGAAATAGGGCAAAAGGTCTGAAAATCGACAAACTAATGGGGCAAACATCTTAAATTTGGAAAGCTAAACACGAGGGAGAAGGGGGTCCAGAAAAAGCGACCCATCCCCCTTAACCCTCTTGAGAGGATCGATGACTCAATTCTTTTCGGTTTTTTGGCTGCTATTAGACGATTTTAGTCAGATTAGGAAGGTTGTGTGGAAGTCAGAGGGTTGATTGTGATAGTCTTGACCCTTTGCATTCCCACAGATCCTTCCTAAACTGTGTAAAAATCGTCCAATGATAGCCAGGATAAACTGTCAACATGCGTCACAATCTTCAAAGGGTGTAGGTCCTGCATTTTCTTTAAGGGGAGATGGGTAGTTTTTCTGGTCCCCTTTCTCCCTCGTGTTCAGCCCCGTTTGTTTTGAGATTATATGACGTTCGGTCCATTAGTTTGTCGATTTCAAGTCCTTTTGCCCCATTTCCTTGTCAATATTAAGACCTTTCGTGTCATTTAGATGTCGATTTTTTCCTGGCGAGCAATAATTTTATGAGTAACCGGCCTTAGACCGGCATATTTTTCTACCAAAAAATGTACACATTTATCTTGAAGGGGGGTCTTGGGGGTGTTTTTTTTAAAGCTTGATGGAGGTCTAGGGAGGAAACTAAAAAAATATTTAATAAATGAAAAAATCTACCAATAACTAAGCCACCATTAACCCTAGCAGTACCGGTGCCGTCCTTTTACTTTTATTCTGGCTACTATTAGACGATTTATGAAGTTCACAAGGATATATGGTGGCTAAAAGGATTCACCGGTACAGAAGGGGTTAAGCCAATCAGTACTGGTGCCGGCCCTTTAGTTTCATTCTGGCTACTAATAGACGATATCATTCAGTTTGAAAAGGGCCTCCACCAATTAACAGGCTTCGAACCATCTCACCTAACCCTTTTTACTACCACAGATCCTTCTTAAACTGCACAAAACCGTCTAAATATATCAAGTATAAGATTATATAGACGTCACTGGTACAGAAAGGGTTAAATAATCCATAATAAAAACAAAACCATATTTCTAATCATCTTCGTAATAGAATAGACTAAACAAATCAGCATTTGGAGTATCAGCTTCCAAAACACTTGTCTTCATATTTTAAACTATCTATATAGGCCAATCTATTGCCAGACGCCGTGATCCCCAAAATGGTGGCCACAAACGAAACACTCCCATGCACCTCTGTTCCCGCATATGCTTCTTAATTCCATCCTTCCACCTCTCTCTCGGTCTACCTCTCCCTCTATGTCCTCTCGTATTTTAATCCTCAACATTAATAACGCAGACGGAATCATCCTCCCTGAACCTCTTAGCAATCCCTACCTCCTCTGTGTCATCCAACTCTCTCTTTCTCTTTTCAGCAACCACGAGCTGGATCCAACAGACTGAATCATCATTATCTGCCAGCGACACACCAGTCTCACTCTCCGGTTCACTACAGGTAAAATCAACCTCATCGTTCAAAGGAGATTCGCTCGGAGGTGAGCTTTGCCCATCCCAGACCTCTAGACAACTATTCAAAATGTCAGATAGTTTGTCGAATACCACTGTAAGGTTGGGGCGGCAAATGACCTCCTCACACTTCATATCCCGTACAAGAGTTCTTAGGGAATCAGTCACTCCAAGAAGGTCACTACCTATGTCCATACCCATTAGAACTTTCTCAATTATAACAGCAAGCGCCCAAGTGTCGCTTTGAGTGGAACTTAGGCCATCCAGATACAGCTCCGGTGCATAATGCTGGTATCTATGGTATGAACCTACAGTTCCAGTAGGAAAATGTGAGTTTGGCCCGGAGAAACTAGCCAACCCAAAATCTATTCCAGACACCTGCAATTCTTCGGCACTAGTTTCAACAATCACATTGTCTAATTTCAAATCGTTATGAATGACATTTCTTGAGTGGATGTCATTCACTTCAAGGACGATTCCCTTTAGAACATTGAGCCACATCCAAAACGGAGTCTCATCTTCATTTATCAAATCCCAGACTGTTTTCCCCTTGCACAGGGACATGACAATGATTGGTTTATCCGTCGCTGCAGCCAACAGAACAGGTGCCCCACCAATGCCATCCATACGGCTGAGCATGCGAGCTTCATGTTGGAATAGAGAGCGGTAACGGAGGTCCTTACCTTCCTTTAGGCAGGCTGGTCTACCATCAAACTCAACTTTAGTGACCGTGGCATAGGACCCACGGCCTAGCACCCCGCCACGGTTCGACACCTTCGCCCAGATCTCGCAGCTGTTCATTGTGTTTATGATTGTGTTGTTTATTACACACTAATAATACGTGTGTAATTTAAATGTGTCCCAACAAAACCAATATCAAAGTGTAAGTATAAGAGTTAATACAAGATTAGTACCCTTGGCTTGATTGTACGACTTACACGATAGACAATTTGAAAACGAATGTTGTCTCAACTTCTCTCTCGAGCGATCTGATACCTTCAACAGCCTAAAATATCTACAGTACATAGCTACGTTGATATTTTGGTCCACAATAAATATTACTTAACGTTGTTTATTGTATGAAAATTCATGCTGATTCTTAAAACAAAACATTAGCTGGTTTAACTTGCATTTACTTGTAAAAAAATATATAATGTGAAGGAAATAAATATATTTTCCTTTAGTTATCCATTCAAATTTCAAAATGCTCGTTTTCTCTAATAAGCGTATATAAGAAAATGGAGGCTTTACCGATAACTAAAATATAAAATACAATCAGCGTTTATGTAATGTTATACGATGATGTTATTAGCCCAATGGTCTATCTACGGAGGGAGGAGGGGACGTACCCCCTTCCCCTTTTCCCTCAGGCTTAGCCCCATTAGTTTAGATATTTTAAGACATTCGCTCCATTAGTTTGGCGATTTCTGTCAAATTTAAGACCTTTTGTGCCATATACTGTACAGTAGGTGTTGATATTTTCCTGGCGAGCGATAGCGAGCCTGTAATGTAGGAGGAACCGGTCTACGGACGGGACATTTTCTACCGAAAAATTACCTCCTCACACTTCATACCCCGTACAAGAGTTTTTAGGGAATCAGTCGCTCCAAGAAGGTCACTACCTATGTCCACACCCATTACAGGGCGGGTGCCCAACCCCGAAAGGGGTTGAAATAGGGGAGCTATCCCCCCGCCAAAGGCGGCTTTCTAGGGCCTTTCCTAGCTGATGCTGAGAGGATTGGGTTCTAGTCATGTGGTGATGGGCTGGTCTATCAGAGTGAGAACTGAGCGATCTCTGCCATACCCATAGCTTACTCTGACTGTTCCTTTTACTTATATATTTTCTAGATCTCAAGTGACGGCGTCTCTTCCGTGGATTGACCTCCCAATCTACCAAGATTGGAAGCCAAAGCGTCACATTTTTCCCTTGCCCCTCAACTTTCTCTTCATAATTGCTGAGGGGCACAGGGCATTGGGTGGGGCTTTGGTTTCCCGGGCGTTTCCGCACCCTCCTCAGCTCCCCGCCATGGAGTGGCTTCGGTCACCCAGGCTTTATTGTGGTCGGCAGGGAGGGTTCTGTGGGGGCGCTCGGTTATGGCCTTGGCCGTGCTCGGGGCCTTGGGGCTGTTCGGTCAGGCAGCTTGGGGAACAACAACAACAACACCCATTAGAACTTTCTCAATTATAACAGCAAGCGCCCAAGTGTCGCTTTGAGTGGAACTTAGGCCATCCAGATACAGCTCCGGTGCATAATGCTGGTATCTTTGGTATGAACCTACAGTTCCAGTAGGAAAATGTGAGTTTGGCCCGGAGAAACTAGCCAACCCAAAATCTATTACAGACACCTGCAATTCTTCGGCACTAGTTTCAACAATCACATTGTCTAATTTCAAATCGTTATGAATGACATTTCTTGAGTGGATGTCATTCACTTCAAGGACGATTCCCTTTAGAACATTGAGCCACATCCAAAACGGAGTTTCATCTTCTTTTATCAAATCCCAGACTGTTTTCCCCTTGCACAGGGACATGACAATGATTGGTTTGTCCGACGCTACAGCCAACAAAACGGGTGCCCCACCAATGCCATCCAAACAGCTAAGCATGCGGGCTTCTCGTAGGAAAAGAGAGAGGTCGCCCATGTCCTTCCCTTCCTTTAGGCAGGCTGGTTTGCCATTAAACTCAACCTCAGCGACCCTGCCATAGGACCCACTGCCCAATACCGCGCCAACGTTCGACACCTTCGCCCAGATCTCGCAGCTGTTCATTGTGTTTATGATTGTGTCGTTCATTACACACTAATAATACGTGTGTAACTTAAATGTGTGAGAACAAAAGCAATGTCAAAGTGTAAGTATAAGAGTTAATACAAGATTTGCAACGCTGGCATGATTGTACGACTTACACGATAGACAATTTGAAAACGAGTGTTGTCTGAACTTCTCTCTCGAGCGATCTGATACCTTCAACAGCCTAATATATCTACTTAACTGCTTGTTGCTATTTTGGTCCACATTAAGTTATACTTAACGTTGTTTATTGTATGTAAATTAATTATGATTCCTAAAACACAAACATATAGCTGGCTTAACTTGCAGTAATTTGTAAAATAACGATATGATATGAAGGAAATAATATATCCTTTAGTTACCCATTCAAAATATTAGTTTTCTCTAATAAGCGTATATAAGAAAATGGAGTTTTTGTCGATAACTAAAATATAAAATACGATCAGGGTTTATGTAATGTTATACGATGATGTTATTATCTCAATGGTCTATCTACGGAGAGAGGGAAGAGAGGAGGGCGATGTATCCCTTTCCACTTTTCCCTCACGCATAGCCCCATTAGTTTTGACATTTTAAGACATTCGCTCCATTAGTTTGGCGTTTACTGTCAAATTTAAGATCGTTTGTGCCAAAGGTGTCGATGTTTTCGTAGCGAGCGAGCGATAGCGAGCCTGTAATGTAGGAGGATCCGGTCTTCGGACGGGAAATTTTTCTACCGAAAAATGTACACATTTCTCTCGAAAGAGGGGTTTTGGAGGTAATTTAAAAAGCTTGATGGAGGTCTAGGGAACAAACTAATACCCTCCCCTTAAAACTATGTTGGTGGTGTAATGGTTTAGGTGCTTATGTTCTGGGTGAGGTGTCCCGAGTTCGAATCCCGGGAGGACCATATTCTTTCATTAATCTATTCAAGTGCATTGGGGTTTGAAATGGAGGGTTTAATGTTAAGAACGGATCGAGTCTTACTTAACCCATACAGTACCAGGGACGTCCTTTTCATCATATTCTGGCAACTATTAGACGATTTCATTCAGCTTAGGAAGGACCTCTAGCAATAATAAGGCTTCCAACTATCTCAACCCACCCTTTTAACTACCACAGATCCTTCCTAAGCTGCATAATATCATTGCAATATAGCTAGAATAAAATATAACACACGTCGCTGGTACTCAACGGGTTAAGTGAGCCCAGACGGTATTGTGCAGCATAATTTACTGGTTCGGCTCAATGATTAAGGAAGGGGTTTAGTTTGCTCTCTAAACCTCCTTCAAACTTAAAAGAACACCCACAAGACCCCCCTTCGATATAAATTTGTAGATTTTTCGGTAGAAAAATGTCCCGGCCGAACCGGTTACTTCTATAATTACAGGCTCACTATCGCTCGCCAGGAAAAAATCGACACCTAAATGGCACGAAAGCTCTTAATATTGGCAAAGAAATGGGTCTGAATATCGCCAAACTAATGGGGACGATTATCTTAAAATGTCGATCATAGCTAATGGGGCTAATAAACATGAGGGAGAAGGAAGGAAGTCCCCCAAAACCAACATACTGCCTCCCCTTAATAATACCTCCATATATAACCAACATTAATAATATCCAATACTTGGGACGGGACATAATATACAGTTGGGTATTATTTGGCTATATATACTGTATATACATTGTACGTACAGTTGGCCACGACTCGCTTTTTTGGGGACCTCCTTCTCCCTCGTGTTTAGCATATTAGTTTTGAGATATTTAGACGTTCCTTCCATTAGTTTGTCGATATTAAATCCTTTTGCCCCATTTCTTTGTCAATATTAAGACCTTTCGAGCCATTTAGGTGTCGATTTTTTCCTGGCGAGCGATAGCGAGCCTGTAATTTTAAGAGAATCCGGCCTTCAGCCGGGAATTTTTTTTTTACCGAAAAATTTACAAATTTATCTTGAAAGGGGGTCTAGGGGGTGTATTTCTAAGCTTGATGGAGGTCTAGCGAGGAAACTAAAAACTAAATGAATAAATGAATTAATAGCCCAAAAAACCGGCCACTGTCCCCTTAACCCGGGAGCTGCGGGGAGACTCTTAAGAGTTCCCCCGGCGCACTGCGGGGAGACTCTTAAGAGTCAGAGAAAATAAAAATCAACTTTTGACATCGAAAAAAAAAATTTTTTTTATATTTTTTTTTTTTTTATTTTTATTTTTTTTTTTGGCCCCTGGGCCATGCAAAATCTCAGTCCTCTACCTCCCCTCCTTCCCCACTTTCCTCCTCTCCTTCAGTTATCACCTATTTTCCCTGTTATTCCCTTATTCTGAGGTATATTTTCGTGCTAACATTAGAAATCCGATTGGAGGGTGTGGTCATCACTGATAGCAAGCGAGTGCAAGAGAGAGAGAGAGAGTATCGATCGACTGTGTCTCAGTGGCCTTGGGGGAAATTGGCGGGAAAGCAGATTGCCTCACCCATACATTATACAACTCGCGGCTATCTCCGATTTTTGACCATCCAAAACGCTGTTTTCACTCGTTTTATGTTGTTTCAGGTTAATACCTTTATAATCAACCCATAATAGGCGCATATGGATAAGTATTAATGCTATTAATGGCACAATGAATATTTTAGTGGCGGAAACACCTCAAATACGTCAGCACAGGGGGACGTTTCCAATTACCCCCATGCGCACTTCAGAGGTTAAGGTATCACCTGACTACCCTAGCTTAAGCCTAACTTATATAACTTATATACAGGCTCGCAATCGCTCGCCAGGAAAAAATTGATACCTAAATAGCACGAAAGGTCTTAAAACTGACATAATTGGGCGAAAGTTTTTAAAATCGCCAAACTAATGGGGCGAACGTCATACAATCTGAACACTAATGGGGTTAAACATGAGGGAGAAGGGTGACCAGAAAAACGGTCCACCTCCCCTTACAAGCTGCATAACATGGTCCAACTCGAGCCAGCATAAGACACACCAATGACGTCACGGTGCTGAAGGAGTTATATAACCCCTTCTGTACCGGCGACGTCTATACCAATGACGTCACGGTGCTGAAGGAGTTATATAACCCCTTCTGTACCGGCGACGTCTATACCAATGACGTCACTGTGCTGAAGGAGTTATATAACCCCTTCGTGTACCGGCGACGTCTATACCAATGACGTCACGGTGCTGAAGGAGTTATATAACCCCTTCTGTACCGGCGACGTCTATACCAATGACGTCACGGTGCTGAAGGAGTTATATAACCCCTTCGTGTACCGGCGACGTCTATACCAATGACGTCACGGTGCTGAAGGAGTTATATAACCCCTTCTGTACCGGCGACGTCTATACCATCACGTGCTGAAGGAGTTATATAACCCCTTCTGTACCGGCGACGTCTATACCAATGACGTCACGGTGCTGAAGGAGTTATATAACCCCTTCTGCACCGGCGACGTCTATACCATTGACGTCACGGTGCTGAAGGAGTTATAACCCCTTCTGTACGGCGACGTCTATACCAATGACGTCCACGGTGCTGAAGGAGTTATATACACCCCTTCTGTACCGGCGACGTCTAATTGACGTCACGGTGCTGAAGGAGTTATAACCCCTTCTGTACCGGACGTCTATACAATGTCACGGTGCTGAAGGAGTTATAACTCCTTCTGCACCGGCGACGTCTATACCATTGTATTCTAGCTATATTTAGATGATTGTGTGCAGTTAAGGGGAGGTTTTTAAGTTTGGTTCGTAGATATCCTTCAAGCTTAAGATTACACCTCCTTGAGCCCCTTTCAAGATAAATTTGTACATTTTTCGGTAGAAAAATGTCCCGGCTGAAAGCCGGTTCCTCTTAAAATACAGGCTCGCTATCGCTCGCCAGGATAAAATGACACCTAAATGGCACGAAAGGTCTTAAAATTGACATAAATGGGTTGAAAGTTCTTAAAATCGTCAAAATAATGGGGCGAACGTCTTAACATTAGGAAAACAATGGGGCTAAACATGAGGGAGAAAGGAGTCAAGAAAAAATCCCTCAAGTGGATATCTCCCCTTAAGAAGGCTCTGTGATAGTAAGAAGAGTCAAGTGAGATGGTTCGAAGCCTGTTCATTTGCTGGAGGCCCTTCTGAAACTGAATAAAATCGTCTAATAGTACCAAACAAAGTTAAAAGGACGTCGCCGGTACAGAAGGGTTAAGGGGGTTTTTAGTGTGTTTCCTAGACTTCCATCAAGCTTGAAATTACACCCCCTTGACCCCTTGTCAAGATAAATTTGTACATTTTTCGATAGAAAAATTTCCCGGCCAAAGGCCGGTTCCTCTTAATTACAGGCTCGCTATCGCTCGCCAGGAAAAAAAATGACACCTAAATGGCACAACAGGTCTTAAAAGTGACATAAATGGGGTGAAAGTTCTTAAAATCGCCAAACAAATGGGGCGAACGTCTTAAAATCTCAAAAGCAATGGGGCTAAACATGAGAGCGAAAGGGGTAAAGAAATCCCTCAAGTGGAAAATCTTCCCTTAAGATTGATGGAGGTCTAGGGAGCAAACTTAAACCTCCCCTGAACCCCTTCAGCACCAAAATACGAACCAATCAAACCGAGCGGGAACTTAACACTATCTGGGCTGACGTCTTGTGGGTTATTCTGATACTCTGCTTAAGGGGGTCACCGTTTTTTTTTTTTTTTTTTATCTTTCTCTCCTTTTCTCTCTTTCCCTGGCTTGTATCCATTCTGCCCCATTCAGCCAACTGTTTTAAGACGTTTATACCCATCCAGTGTCGATTTCTTCCTGGCGAGCGATAACGAGCAAGCATTGTATGGAGAAATTCGGCTTCGCCGGAGACGTTTTTATATCGAAAATGTACAAATTTAGCTTGCTGTCAAAACAAATATAGATATGCCTGCTCGCTATCGCTCGCCAGGAAAATATTGACACCTGGATGGGGGTAAACGTCTTAAAATAGTAGGCTGAATGGGGCCGAATGGATACAAGCCAAAGAGAGAGGGAGAGAAAAAGCAAAAAAGTGAGGTGGGCTTCCTTAACTATTATTGAGGATTATGCTTGCTTTTTGCCAATTTGAAGCAATGTATTTTCCTTTGTTCCCTAGGCTAACAGAAAAACAACAGCTATTATTGACCCCTCCTCCTCCCATGGCTTCCCAACCCCTCTCTGCAATGGCGGACATCAAGGAATCGTAGACCAGTGTCGCCTTTACAGTGTGAATGCTATACCCTGTTCCAAATAGGTAGTCCAGAAATTGTGAACTCTAACCTCTGTAACTCAAAAAGGGCTAGAGTGAATGGGCCGTCACATTCCACACTTATTCTCTGGCTGACGCTTCCCAAACTATTAGCTGGATTACTCTAGTCGTTTGTGAGTTATAGATGTTAATGTTCAAGATGTTTGGCCCACTTACTTAGAACAGGGTATAACACCTGATCAGTAAGTTCGAGCTGATTATGCTGGTTGCGGAGTACATCCACATCCACACCCACTCCAACATTACTATAACATTCCACATGCCTCACACGCTCTACACAGCAATGGGCGGTTTCTCTCTCTAACAACATCCCTTCTCCCCTCTCTACACTCTTCAGAAAAATAGGAAAAGTAGAATGTGGATACGAGGTGCCGTTGTAAAGGTTTATCCCTCAATACCTTCACCTGACCTGACCTGGGCTAGCAACCCTCCACCGAAACAAGTTAGAAAATCGAAATAATTGACTCGATAAAGGCGATCAATTATGGTGTCTGGTAATAGATACACAGAACATAAAGATGGCCCACATTCACAGCTCTTGTCCCTTGTCTAGGCAACTCTAGGTTACTTGTCACCACATAATATATTGTCACACTTCACAGGGTCTCATTGTGGGTTAAAAGTTGATGTACTGTCTACAAACAACAAACATGTATACGAGTTTACTGATGGACCACCGCCTCCAGGAATAAATAATGAACATGTTGTGACGCTAGCAGGAAGAACGTCGGCCGCTTACATAATGAACGGCGACAGATGGTGGGGGGGGGGGGGGGTTGCGTGATGGTGGAATTGTGGGGGTTCTTTATTCTAACCGGACCACCAACACCGCCACTACTTTCTGTTTGTTTACCTTCCTGGTTGGTTCATGTTGGGAAATGTAGCGTCATGTTAAGACTAGTTTATAGTGCCATTCTACCCTAGTTATTGCAAGCATACACACAAACGTTTATTTAAGTATATCAAGTCTTCGACAGCTTTGATACAATCCCAGTAATAAATGTAATCCTCGGATGGCCAATTTCCCAAGTAAGAGACAAATTCCTAAATTAAACTGTCGAGGAACATAATGTTAGCAGAGGTTGCATGTAAAACCCACAAGAACAAATCAATGTTTTTTACAAAGCATATAATGTACGCACACATGACACACATGCATGTATGTATGAGCCCTGGTCACCCAAAGGAGGTTGTGGAAACAGAAAGGGTAATCCCCAAGTGCAACACAGCAGTTATGTTTGAGTACCCCCCTGGCTCCAGTACTCAATTACCACCTCCAGGAACCATAGGAGATTACGTGGAATAGGGCCTCGTGACTTTACTGACGCCCCTGCAGGATATATTACGTGGACTAGGGCCTCGTGTCCTTACTGACGCCCCTGCAGGATATATTGCCTGAAAAGCCTACTGGCTTACAAAAAGGCTTGTCATGACATGTGTTTTATTGCCTGAATTATTTTGTTCTCATTCTTAAACAATGTATCATGATATGACAATAATAAAGTGTTTAAAGTGTTTATTGTCAACCACCTTGATGTGATGTTGGAAAGTGTAACTGGTCAATGACCTCATACACTTTCCACCAAAGACGTATTCTCTGACCAACACATTGACCACAAAATGTGTATGCTGGGCAGAACTCCACCTATCAATAATGCTATAGCTATGAAGCAGCAGGGATATGTGACAAGACAACAAGTGTATATACTGGTGTGACCCTCTGTATTGACAAAGGTCGACCAGGGTGGTGGTGGTGGTGGTGGTGGTGGTGGTGACTGTACAACTCACGGATGGTACACTTCCTACTCAACACCTTCTGCTGCTCCCCTGTCAACCCTTTATGGCTCACACCAACCAACTGGGTCCATATAGCCTCCATGTTGTCTGCCTCTCTCTCTCTCTCTCTCTCTCTCTCTCTCTCTCTGTATATCTATATATATATATATATATATATATATATATATATATATATATATATATATATTACTGTAAGTGCAAGATTAATGAGCAGCCAGACAATGCAACATGGCCGTAATTGTGACACAGTTGGCGTCCCCCCCCCCCCCCCTAGTTGACTATGTGGTTCTTCATCTTATGTTGTTGTAGGGCGGTGAGTCGGCCATCTGACGGCGGTGTGAGGCAACAATGTAAACAGTCTTAATGTAAACACCATATGAGGAGGAGCACTTTATTAAATGGCTCCTCCTCATTTCTATGTTGTGTTGATATTACTAGGCAAATAATGTGTACCAGTTATGAACTTTTGATGCAGCTGAGCGTTCGATACTGCACACTCAATAATTATAATGTAAAACTTGCAAAATAAACAAACCAAAACGTATACGAACACAGTAAAAAGACAAAATAACTAATCAAAATCGCTATGTGGAAACAACGCTTAAGTAAAATAATAATTTATAAATAAAAGATCACAATCCACCACATACAGTAGGGTGTACATTACTACATGCACAAGTTAATCTGGTTCCCAAGCAAACTAATCGCACACATAACAACGTACTGTCGTCACGTTCAAGGCATTAGTCAATTTGGGAAGTCATTACAGGGTACTGGTGGTGCTGCGGGCATATTTCCGCTATATTAAGGGCTTATTCAGCACTCCTGAATGATTGAGCAAGTGTCTGCATGAAATAAAATGTATTCACCCAAAACTAGATGAAAATAGCTTCAAAATTACAACAGAACAAGGTTCGTAGCTCTCGGGATTAATCCGCAGCGCTACCATATAGACATTCGCTAATATTGAGCCAATATTGCTAATGTTGCGCTACATTTGCCGTTTCAGTGCTGCATGAGTCAAGCGGGATATACCTCATACCTCGCAGTGTCCCGGCTGTCTGGCTGGAGAGCGGACAGGGCCTGCCGCGCTCCCCGCTCACATCCGGACCGGTTTTCTCAAGCTTTAAAAGCCTGGAAATTGCCATGTGTGTTCTGAAACGTCTCCCGTAGCCAACGGGTTAAAGGGGTAGTAGTGATTTTTTGGTCTATTTATGTATTAATTTATTTGTTTTATAGTAACCTCGCCAGACCTCCATCAAGTTTAAAAAAAAAAAAAAAAACACTTAGACCTCACTTCAAGATATATGTGTACATTTTTTGGTAGATAAATGTCCCAGCCAAAGGCCGATTCTTCCCAGAATTACAGGCTCGCTATCGCTCGCCAGGAAAAAATCGACACCTAAATAGTACGAAAGGTCTATACATTGACAGAGAAATGGGGCAAAAGGTCTAAAAAATTGCAAAACTAATGGAACGAACGTCTTAAAAATCTCAAAGCTAGTGGGACTAAACATGAGGAAGACAAAGCAAACTATCTCCTCCTTAAATACCCGATAATAATGTGTTAGAGTATTTTTGAAGCCTACTGTACAGACGCGGAGAGGCAATATGGAGTTTGTATTTGGAGGAACTATA